>JAHHUM010000601.1:0-601635 GCA_036173005.1 Crenichthys baileyi
GCCAGCTTGAGTTACACTATGTTGACACAACAATACCGGGAACACATCATCTCTACAGTGAAACATGGTGGTGGCAGCATCATCCTGTGGGGATTAACACAGTAGATTAACAGAAATAGAGAAGCTGATCAGAGTTGATGGGGAAAAATGCATAAAGCTACATAGAGGCAAATCTTTAATAAAACCTTTTAAGGCTCCAAAAGACTTCACTAGAAGAGTCACCGTCCATCTTGAATACAGCCCCAACATACAGCCAGAGGTGGTTAAGAAATCATTCACATGTTAAAATGGTCCAGTCAAAGTCGAGACCTAAATTCAATAGAGAACCTGTGGCAAGACTTGGAAATTGATGCCGTCCATCCGACTTTACTGAGCTTGAACTACTTTCCAAAGAGAAATTTTCCATCTGTAGAATATCAAAACTAACGTAAGGTAGTTCTACGAAGTATCGACTTGGGAGGGTGCACTTTTCAGATTTTTGTTTAATGTGCTGCAACATTAGTCCTTTTGCAAAACATTATATGAATCCTCATTTTTAACTCAAAAAACACATTCTACAAGGCCCTATTGGCTACAAAGAGAACAGGTTTTATTTTGCATTTTGTACACAAAAGTTACATGACACTGATTTGGACCATCTCTTATTTCCGTGTGCAGGACCAGTTTGAGCAGCACATGCAGTCCAACGTGAAGCTCAACATCTACCTGTACTACGGTTCCGAGCGCAACAGGAGCAAGACGTTTCTGTCCTCTCAGGATGTGGTGATCACCACCTACAACGTCCTCTCTACCGACTTTGGGGTAAGTTCCAATGTGTGGTTGTAAACAATCAAAAATGTTCACCAGAGCCAAAAAGAAAGGAAAAAAAAAATAGTTTAAATTGCAGAGCTAAGGCTTAAGAATGTTTTAAAAAGTGAGGTTTAGGTTTCACACATTAGGTTCTGATTGGTTACCAGCGAGCATTATATGCTGCAGTATTTTCCTTTCAGAATAAGAGTCCTTTACATGGGATCAACTGGCTAAGGGTGGTTCTGGATGAAGGACACATGATCAGAAACCCAAAAGCACAGATGAGCAAGGCCGTGCTTGAACTGAAAGCTCAGAGACGTTGGATTCTGTCAGGTACTGTGCCGCACTGATGCAGGCAAATACACTTCCTGGAATCAAAAAGCATTGATTTATAACTGGTTATGATTTGAAGATTGAAGAACATGTTTTCTTTGGACATATTCCAGGACTCTGGACTGCAGCTTTATTAATTTATAGTTGAATTTACACGTTGTGTGATCATTGCTGCACGTCTTCAGGCACTCCTATCCAGAACAGCGTGAAGGACTTGTGGATGCTGCTGGCCTTCCTGCGCCTGAAGCCCTTCGATGTGAGGGAGTGGTGGAACAGAGTGATCCAGAGACCGGTCATACAAGGAGACAGGACCGGCCTGCAGTGAGTGCCCACATGGAAGTAAACTGACGCACTACTACAAAAAATACTCTAGAGGGAGCAATTTAATGAGCTCAGTGTAGATATTTCTGATCTGAAACACTTTTTCAGTTGTAACAGTTTACAGATTCTTATTACCCTGGGTTGCTGCAAGTCTTAAAATGTCTAGAAAACATCAGGTATGGAATAGTGTGGAAGAATATTTGTACTCCCAGACTTTATTCCCACTGCCTACATGATAAATAAATAGGTTGAGGTTGAAAAAGTTAGTTGCTCCAGTCAGTGTGGTTTTGCTGTTGGTTATAGATGCAAATATGGATTTTATTTACATGCACCCACCGATCAGTCTGTTTATCCATCCTTCCAACCATACCTTTGTCCACCCATCTGTTTATCATCTATTTCCCCATCCATCAATATATTTGTCCCTCGTCAATCCTTCTATTTGTCCATCCGTCCATCCATCCATCTATCTTTTGCAGGTTTTATATTTAAAGCCCAACGTCACCAACTGACAACTATGAAATTTGAGTTTGGAAAAGGATGGAACTTTGACTTGGAAAAATGTGTAGGAACCTTGATTACCACATAATTCTCCTAAAATTATGACGTGACCCCTGAGTAACAACTTGCATGACGAGGTAGAGGCATTTCTCATCGTACCGCCTCTACTCGGGGAGGTGAAGTTATTGAGTTTAGGAACTTGATTATGTGTTATAGAAACCTTCAGAACCTGGTGAAGTGCATCACCCTGAGACGGACCAAGAACAGTGAGGTGAACGGGCGCCGTCTGGTGTCACTGACCAAGAAGTCGGTTTACGTGGAGCAGGTGGTGCTCAGCCAGCAGGAGAGGGAGGAGTATGAGCTGGCACGCAACGAGGGGAGACGCATTATTGGCGGGTAATGAGTTGGATGTGGGACAGTGTTTTCATTATAAGATTAAACTTTGCAGAGTTGCTTTACAGGTAATATTTAACAGTATTTTACAGATGATGTGCGGTGCTCTATCTAAATTGCCTTGCTGTTACACATCCTTATGTGTGTTTGTATTTTGTAGATATGTCACTGAAGGGTCTGTGTTGAGGAATTACGCCGATGTTCTCGCCATCTTGATGAGGCTCAGACAATACTGCTGCCACCCTGATCTCCTTGGGAAAATATCCTCCGATATAGGTAAACACCTTGGTGTCCATGATCTCAGGGGTCTAAAGTTTCTGGAAACACTCACCCGTGTGCTCCTCTGGCTCCACCTGCAGCCACCGCAGGCACTCCAGCAGATCTGCGGCAATGTCTGATAGAAAAAATGCGGCTGGTGTTGGCCAGCGGCTCGGATGAAGAATGCTCCGTGTGTCTGGACTCCATCCGTCTGCCCGTCATCACTTACTGCGCCCATGTTTACTGCAGGCCCTGCATCGCCCAAGTCATCAGCAGTGAGGAGGTACTTTACGGCATGTGATTCCTAGTTTCTCCTCACAAATCTTTAATTATCAGATAATTGTTAATTTATTATCAGATTAATTATCACTCCCATTTCGGTGTGATTTCAAAACAGAAGGCCCGATGTCCTCTCTGTCGAAGTGAGATCCAAACCAGTGAGCTGGTGGAGTTTCCACCCGAGGAGATGGAAGACGATAAAAGTCTGAACTCTGACAGGTGGAGGACAAGTTCAAAGGTATGCACAGCGATCTACCATAGCTGAAATACCTGCTGGAGGAGAGAAGTAGTAAAAATCTTCTACAAGATGCAGGATAGCAAACACCGTTGTTAAGCTGGAGACACAACTTTCACAGTCTTCACAGATTCTATAAAGACCAGACGACTGGTTTTTGTTTCACAACCGAAAGACTGGGAATCATAAAGGCACCTGCTGAGGTATCACAAACTACTGGAATGTTCAGACCAGCTAAGATCAACGGAGCAAATCAAACTCTTGACGACGGCGCTGATAGAAGATATTCTCAGAATTCATTTCTGTTGTACTCCCCCATAAAACGAATGGGATGCAGTTTAAAATATCTTAAATTTAACCCAAAAGTGAATATGGTTTAGATGGTGACTATATTCTTTTCTTTATAGTCATGTTGAGAGTTATGGACATTCATTTGTTGTTTGTGGGTTTTGGAATTACTGTCAATGTTGGCTATAATTTATAAATATTATTATTTCTATCCTAACACTCAACTAAATAATATCTGGGCCTGATCACACAAATAAACATTGAGAGTTTATGATAAATAGGTTTATTTTGTAGAAAATATCTCATTCAGAAATGTCAATTCTTTAAATCAAGTCCGATTAAATTTACAATAAGGCCCTTCATTATTTACTGTATTTTAGTCTTTAATATCTGAGTATCTTCCCTATCTCATTTTGTTTTTTATCACTTCGTGATTGTAATTTTGTTTGAGTGCCGCTGGGGTTGGGTCGGTTCAGTTTGTCTTTCACATTTCCAGACTCTGGTCTTCACCCCATCTCAAACAAACAGATTTCTTGTGCCGTCTCATCTGACCCCAGCCAGTGTAGAATGACGTAGACTTTCCCCACCTGGGAATTGGGGGTTAAATTGGGCAGAAGATCTTGTTGTTTTTCCCCAGGTTTAGAAGATATTCAACCTTTCCTGCAAACGAGTGACATTTTAAAAATTCTGGTTTCTGTGCCTCCACCATCACTTTTAATCCTGCTTTGGAAGAGGAACACCATCAGTATGTTCATCTCCTTCTCAGCACCATGAGGGGGACAGAGGTGGGCGGTGTTATGTGCAAAATGCAGCATGCTGCAGAGCGTGCCCTTGTGTGTAGTAATGCTTGTTGCACATATCTCCAATAGGACAGCCAGAGGGAATCATGTACAAAATCCAAAATGTTTTTCATCGATCACTCTGATGTTGTAAGGAGTTTGATGTTTAATCTCACCGCAGCTCTTTTAAAATGTTGTAAACCCTCCAAGTTCCTGGTAAATATGACAATGCTTCTTTTTGATAGTGTGACAAATACATTTTGCATTTGAGCCATATCCTGAAAAACTTCTCTCTCAGCAACTTGCATGTATGTGGTAAGAGTGGAAGGACCTCATGTGCATAGCAGCTGCAGTGGCAAACCTTTACCATATATTAAGCTACTTGAAGCACTTGGGATCACCCCAGAGTGGCCAGTGCTCCTTACAAATTCTCTGATTACCAAGCCGTGCCTCATGGATACACAGCCACTGTTGTTGCCAAGTTCCTGGATGCAGAATCCAGGAGCCAGGATATGCCGCCGTGCATGATTGAAATGGTGGGGGACTCTGAGGCTCCATCGCACTGCATTCTGTTTTCAGATTTAGGAAGAAAGCTCTTAGATACACATTTTATACTGACACCAAATGGTGAATAGGGTCAGTTGTGTTGCAAAATGAAGCACTAATGCCAGATTTATTTTTGCAGTTTAGATTTTAAAATGATCCATTCTTGCATATTTAATTTCATTGAAGTGACATTCGTGTATCTGTGCTGACTTAGTGATTTCTTGTATTAAAGACCACACCCTGTTTGAAATACTCTTATACCATATTTTCAGATGTTGACAGTTTCTGAAAAGGTTGCAATTGTTCGCTCCTAAAATCTGCTTGTGTGTTTGCAGGTTCAGGCGCTGATGGGAAACCTCCTCAGGCTGCGGTCTGAAGACGTCAACATCAAGTGTTTGGTCGTTTCTCAGTTCACGCGCTTCCTCACCATCCTTCAGACCCCACTCAGGTAAACACAAAGCTCAGATCAGTTACCTTACTACCAAAACTGATGCTCACACAGGCATTATTTTTCCTCTGCGCCACAGAGAACACTGTTTCAGTTTTGTGCGTCTGGACGGCACCATGAGTCTGAAGAAGAGAACTCAGATCATCCAGGAGTTTCAGAGCTCCGGAGCAGACAGCCCTAAAATCATGCTGCTGTCACTCAAAGCTGGAGGGGTGGGGCTTAATCTGACTGCAGCCTCTCATGTTTTCCTCATGGATCCTGTAAGTGCACACCTCTGCAGCAAACACATGGATTCAGACCTACATATTTCATGTGCTTTTTGATTTATTGAGTTATTAAACTTGAGGGAAAAATCCTAGTTACAAGGAGCACTGTTTACACCACTGTGGGTCATAAGACTGCTGTGTGACTTGTTTAATAAATAAAGGGTGATTTCTATCAGGATTTGCGTAGCTTACCAACTTTGATGAGCTCAAAGGAAAATGTGCAGATTCAGTCTACTGCTACAGGGCTTTTTTGTGAAAAACTGTTTTTGCCCGTTTAAGGCCTGGAACCCAGCTACTGAAGAGCAGTGTGTTGACCGCTGCCATCGTTTAGGCCAGAAGAGAGATGTTGTCGTAACCAAGGTCAGAACTCTGTCACTGAATGGACATTTGTGCAGAGGCATCATTGTATTTTTTTTCCACTGCTGGCATGTTTTGTTTTCACTGAAAACAGTCACTCTGCTCCCACAGCTTAAGGCTGAACTCCATTTAAAAATATCTTGCGGCCTGTTATTTTAATAGTTTTAACTTAGTGTGTCTGCTGCAGTTTATTGTGAAGGATTCAGTGGAGGAGAACATGGTGAAGATCCAAAAGAAGAAGCAGGACCTGGTGGAGAAGACGTTTGGCTCAACCAATACAGACAGGAAAACATCTCGAATCGACGACATCAGAGTTCTGCTGGAGATGTAGATGTCCAGCAGCTAAAGGAGGGTGTCTACACCGATTTCATCTGCTTCACTTGTTCACTTTAAGTCTCCCGATAAAGTATTTGGTCTGGATGTGTAATTAACATTAAACTGCACAAAAAAAAAGAAAGCTTAAGTTTATACCTTGTTTTGCTATCAGATGACGGGCACAAACCTGGTACTATAGAACTGCATAAGTTGTCATGTTCTAAATGTTATTTCGCAATGAAGAAATGCTCACCAAGTTACTGCTATAACTTTCAGTAAATGAACTGTGGAAATCTCATTTGCAACATTAGACCTCTAAATTACATGCATGTTCAGCTGTCAAATGTTAGGTTAGCTGCACCCCTCCAAGAGTAACTTAATTTTACTTTTTTAATATGGAAGTACTGCAGAGTAAAACATGTTCAAGTGAAAATATTAAATGGCCAAGCCAAAGAACCAAAAAAAAGTACTAGATGTATAGCACCTAAAACCGCTCACCTCTGTCCTCTCATGCTGCTGAGAAGATTAATATAATGATGGTGGTCCTCTTCTAAAGCAGGCTTAAAACTGATGGTGGAGGCACAGAAACCTCTTTGATTTAAATGTCTTCTTGGAAGAATATTTGCAGGTACAAGCTACAATCAGTGGTTCTTCAGGGTGTCAGTGATTGTCAGAACTCAAGGGTCACCCTTAAGCTCTGAGCTCCTCTCTTCCTGATGAACTTGATTCATCTCTGATTTATTGCCGTTTACAGAGAAGGGAGGGGTTACAAGTCATTTTAAACTGATATCAAATATAATCTGACAATCGTAACATTAACTTTTTAATTTAAGCCCACGGCTTCACTTTTTTAGCAGATATGTTTTGTCCATTTACATTAAGATTTAATTATTTGAATTACAATAAAATTAAAATGTTGCATGCTCGTCAGACTTTAAATCCCAAAATACTTGCCACTTCATTCATTTGTGCACTTTTAATAAATATGTGTTATTAGCCCCATTTATATGTACAGCAAGTTCTCAACGTAAATTTCCCAACCACGACAGCTACCAGAGGGACGCTTCAATAAAAAACAATGCATGGCAACAGTTTTTTTTCCACAGGTTTATTAATTTTTAAAACGTCATGAATAGTTAACAGCTGGGAAACGTGCATCAAATGAGGCTTTAACAATAATCATCCACCTCCACACACCTACAAGCTGCTTTCAGACTATTAACTTTACACGCTTCCTGTGGGAGTGTGTGCGCAATAGATGGAGGAGTGAACTATTAAGTGCCGTAGGTTACACTTTGACCAGCACACAGGTGGATATTGACAGCAGGGAAGGAAGTGGTTCACAGAAATGTGTCACCAGCAGCAGTTACAGTCGGAGAGTTTGCGTAAACAGAGCGGGCAATAAGGCAGCTGGTTACAGTGCTGAGAGGAATTGATGAAACGCAGGTCGTGGCACAAGCACCGGTGAGCTTCTGACGGAGACGTATGTGCGGAGTATTAGAGGAGCACACAAATATACATATATAATTACATCACCTTTGGATGTGGGCAGAAGCACTTTATCTCAGACCTGCTTTTCAACTCTGTGCCATGCAAATACAAGTTAACACTACACCAGATGTTATACGGCTGAAGTTACAAGGAGCTGGTGAGTGACAGAGGCACAAACAGGGACCCTGCTCTATGCACGCCTGATGTGAACATTTGTGTAAAGTCATGCCTAAGGGAAGACGGGGAAAGAGCCAGTTGCATATGTGCTTCGTAGTCAAGACAGACTTATTGCGAGTATAGTTAGGAGTTCTGGAGCTGAATGCATTTTTAAATAAAGTGCTCGACTTTGCACTCTTGTTGCTGAGATTTAGGAAAACTTCTCATACAAGAACAAGGAATGGTGCAACACCCCAGAAAATGCCAACAAAGTGGAGACTCATGGCTTGCAGAGTGAAAGCATCAGATGGCTAGCCAACTCCGATAAGCATGAGAGCTTGAAAGCGGTGCAAACCCAAAATAACCAACCAGAAGTTTTTGTTTAAATTACACAGTCATCCCATTTAACCACCAAAAAAACCCCACCTTGGCAATAAAATGTACAAAGATCTTACACACTTCAGGTGCATGAGATGTCACTTTCCAAGATGTTGGTTTAGGAGATGCTGTACCTGCTCTTTGGTACTTTTGGGTTGAGCTAGAGACATAGTTTCCTGAAGGTATTTAGAACCTCAGTACTACCCAAAAATTGGCAAAAGTGAATTGAAAGGGAAAAATAGGGTAGATTTTTTTAATAGCTGAGCTCTAGAAGTATATTTAGTCTCCATTTTTAACTCATGATACATGTCTAAAATATTTCCACATTGACAGTGCGTAGATTTAACATTATCCATTTCTAGTGTTTATTCTACATTGGCTGCTGGCAACTACTTTACTCTCTATACATGTTTGAATCTTAAACCTTTAGTAAGAAGATGTTCCCTTAATCATGTCAAAATATTTAAGAGGGAAAAAATGTTGGAGTGTATTGCAAATTTGCCAAACAAACTAAAGTTTTAAAAGTTTTTTTAAATGAAAGCTGCATTTTATCATTTATCCATAAATCAAGCCCCTCTCCTCCCCATGTTTGACTGAATGGTGCTAGATCCCTCTCCGCCTCAATCCCAGAGCTTGAACCGGTGTCCGTCACACTCCCTCAGACACTCGCTACTTGAGGAAAGAGTTGAGTTTTTGTTCGATGTTTGTAAAGGAATCATCACCCAAGTAGTCGATTTGGCCTGCTTCCCAGCGTTGCTTCCTTTCCTCTGACGAAACCCTCTGGGAGGGAGGAGGAGAGGGTTTGGCCTGCTCTCTCACGTCCTCGTGAAGTTTATCCTAAAATACAGACAAAGTGAGAGTGAGCATGAGTGAGTCATTTAAAGAAACCTAACCAATACTGTAAAAGGAGTGTTTCTCTGCCGCTTTTCTTTCCCTTGGCAAAAGTACCCCCCCTAACGAAAACAGACAGAAATTCCTAAACTAAATATGATGAACACAAAGATTATTCAAATAAAATGTCATTTACAAATACAATTAAGAATAAGAAAGATTCAGGTCCAAATATGAATAAGCCATTAAAGAATGTTGCAGAGGAATGGAAGACCATCAAGAGAGGATTTAGTTTTAATTACTGAGGCGAGGGGTTGCAGTGTCAATAATCGATGTATAAATCGAATCGTAGCCTTCTGAATTGTAACCAAACTGTGACATGCCAAAAGTTCCCCACCACTGCCCTTAGGACAAAACGGTTCCGTACATGTTTAAAATTAAATGGCAAGAAGTCAGCTGGTGCCCTGAATCAGCTGATTTCGACTCGACCTGCCCCGATTAGTGACCAACCAGTAACCAGTCAGGGGCTCTTTACACGATAGACCAGAGGGGACAGACTCCAGTCCTCGAGGGCCTGTGTCATGCAAAAATCCACTATTTTTCCAATCAATCAACGCACCATACCTACACACCAACACCCCCGCTTTTGGGTGTGAAAGTTGTTTCAGAATGAAGTCTTTTTATGCCATTATGAATATCACAGCTGTGTTTCAAATAAATGTAACCAATTTAACCAGTGCCACTCAACATCATAAGACACTGAAAACCGTTTAAAACGTCAACACTTATGTTTTTATGTTAATGTATTAGCAAACCCTGTTTTACGCAACTCCTCACTCACACGGTGTGACGTCGCCCCTGCTCCTAATATGAATAAAGACCGCTCATGACAGGAGGCTGGGAGATAAAAATGTTTTGAACAATACAGTTTGAACCTAGTTCTGAAAGATAGATCAGAAAGGGTTAAACTTTGCTTCAGCAGGTAAAAAGCTTTACAAAAAACAGTCAGATAATCAGCCACAGAAACTGATTGGTGAATTTCTACCATATTCTGTCGCATCTGTGATCACATTAATTGAACTGTAAACTTGGAAAAAAAAACATACTTTTATTGCTAAAAAATGCCATCTTGAAATGGAGTTGAATAAATAATTAATTAAACAGAAAAATGTTGAAGAAAGTTATTATATAAAAAAAACTGTCTTAAAAAACAATTAAAAAAAATCTCTTTCCTGAGAATGTGCACAGTCATTTCTTCTTCCGTTTGCTTGTGTAAACTTGTCTGTCTGAAACAAATTGGCCCTGCTCCAGGCGACCAGAAAAAGCTACGGGTTTTGGCAGTCTCCCTTCGTGTGACTGGCAACTATTTCATTACAGGGTCATTACCACACACAGCATGGAAACCTCCCATCTACTGGAAAGCACTGAACAGAGGAACACCAGCAGCAACAAACTCCGCTTGGGCCACAGACTAGAGCTGAGGAATGTGAGCACAAACAATTTTTTGCAGGTGTTTTTTGGTTTAAATCCACCTCTACATTTTGATCAAATTGCAACCTTAAAGGAAAGAGAAAAAGTGCACCCAGTAATTTGAGGGTTTCGACATAATTAAAACATGACGATTCTGTAACATGCAACGACAAATGCACTACATGACACATTTATAGGCATATGTATCATTGCTTCATTCCAGGAACACAACCCTACCCAACACTGTTCTGTTTCTCATTCACATCAACAAGAAAAACCACGACTATCACGTACAGGACTGCTCTGGTCAACGAAGCCGCTGCTGAATGGGGCGTCCCCATACACCTTCTGCAGTAACGGCAATACGGATGTGGCATACAGCTGCCACCACTGGAGCAGGTAGTCCGGGTGCATATGGCAGGGGTCAGGAGACGCAGAGTGACCCCTGACCTCACCCCTCTGGGCGTCGTAGGAGTAGTTCCATGGCTTCACTTTGCCAAGAAAGTGCACTACCTTCGCATCGTGGCCGTATCTGCACAGGAACACAAAGGAAACCATATTAATCAGACGTTGGCAGACATTATGCTGTGACCACTGGAGTACTTCTTTCCATTTCTAAATGAAATAATTATTGCTAATATATGAATGAAAAGATATATCTCTTACAGTTATCAGAAAATGTCATCTTCTTGAGCAGAGATAATCTTCATGATACAGAGAGTAGACTTGGCTCAACCAGTCCAAAATGTGCATCAGTACCAGCTAGCCTTAACTTTTTAGAAAGAAAGGTGCAGAAACTATGCTCTTTGTTCAGAGTTGCACATGGCCTCATGTAATTAGAAACCAACCCACAAACACACAGCTATGCATAAACACTGAACTGACCTTGGCCAAACTTAAATCCTCCAAACAGTGCAGTTTCACATGAAAAGCTGCATAAAGAGCTAATCATAAACAAAAACTAAAGCCAGGTAACCAAGTACGTTGGACAATGCTGCATGTGTTTCTTAGTTTATTTTGAGACAAATAGAATTACTCTGCTTCTATTGGGAGCAAGAACTACAGTACCTTGTAAAAGTATCCATACCACTTGTTTTGTTTCCTCATTAATACCACAACTTTTAGGGGCTTTTATTGGGATTTTACATAGAAGGAACAGAATATGAGGTTTCAATTTTTTCTTTTAAACAAAAATCGGAAAGTGTGGCATGAAAAAGAAGACATCCTCGAAGCACGATGCTGACATCACCATGCGTCACCATGGAGATAGTTGTTGAGGGTGTTTTAAGGCCTTTGTTTAGTTACAGATATAGCATTTTCTCGAAAAATGTTCAATTTTGGTCTCATCTGATCAGACGACCTTCTTCCACATTTGCAGTGTGCCGAACATGGCTCGTAAAAAAACTGAAAACAACATGTTTCCTTCTTGCCACTCTTTCATAAAGGTTAGATTTGTCAAGTGAACAACAGTGCATAACAGTTGTCCTTTCAACAGATTCAACAGTTTTTGATCTCTACAGTTCCTCCAGAGTTACCATTGGCCCCTTGGCTGCTGCTGATTAATGATTTTACTAAGTTAAGTTTAGATCAGGGGTGTCCATAGCTTTGTGTGGCCCCCGTCTACAGTAAAAAAAAAAAAAATGGTACAAATGCATAAACCGCATCAAATCCAGTAAATGTAGCTGATGCAGATGGACACTTGAGATTATTCAAGAGATTGAGATTTTCAATGACAAATTTACATCTTTTTAAATGGAAAATGTTAGCTACAGCACATTTTTATTTTATTAGCGATGTTTTTGGCTTTCATTTTAATATCACAGTACAAACTATCCAGTGACTTTAAAAAAAACAGACTCAGGTAAATCCATTTATTAAAGCTAAATACAGCAGTTTTGGAAGAAAGTTTTCATTCCTGTTGCAGGGAATCAAAAAACATTTTCTAGACCAACAAAATGAAAAAGATTTGACCTAAAGGTTTGAAAATTTTAACTTTTTTTATGAAGGCAATCTGTTTTTCTACTTTATTTAATTGTAATGTATGTTTGTTTAATATTCCTTTTTTAATAATAAAAAAATGTCCCCCCTCCCAACCCTGCCTCAACCATGCCTCGATCTATCTACTGTGTTCATTTGCCTTCATGACGGTGCTTGTTCACTAATGTTCTCTAAAAAACCTGAGGCCTTCACAGAACAGCTGGATTTATACTGGGATAAAATTGCACACATACAGACCCCATTTACAAATTAGGTGAAAAACCTAATTACACCAAAAATTCATTACAATGTGTGGTAGCTACATGACAAAATGTGGTAAAGTTCAAGGGGTGTCAATACTTGTGCAAGACACTATGTTACAATGTATATAATAAAGACATGTATGAGTGAGAACTCACCGTTTGAAAGCTGGAAGGTAGGAGTAAATGGCAATGCTGCTGAGGTTGTAGATAAAGGGGAGGTGTTTGGAGATATCCGCCGTCGCCCAGGTGTTAAAGTAACTGTTGAGAACCCCCTGATCTCCACCTGTAGACACACCCATAACCACACATTGGCATAATTTGGTTTTTAGTGGAGCAAAATCAGAGGCAGTCAGGAGGTCCAACATCTACTCTCACAGTTGTACCCAAGAGTCAGGGCACAGAACATGTTGTACGTGAATGATTTACAGCACAAATATACATCCTGTAAATTCCCATAGACTGGCCGTCATGTACAAATAGAAGCTGAAAACGAGCGCTGACAACATCCACATTACTGTTACACTGTTAGTGGCAACATACCATGATACAAGATTGTATGAAGTGGGAATTGTTTATATAGCAAACGCCTAGATGTGCAATTTAACTATACATTTAGGCAGTGGGCTAATTTTTTTTAAATTGCAAAGAATGCTGCATTAGATTTTCATATCTAGGTCATTTCTTCAGAGGTTAATTATGTAGTTTTAAAAAGTTATGTAGCAGTCCTGTAAAGTGTCTGTAACCTGAATGAGACTAGATTTACTTCCTCTTGTGTTACTGAAAAATGACTATGTCAGAGAATGTCCTTATAATACAAAGAGGTCTCCCTCCTAAAGTTAAGAGTTAACTTTTGGTGAGTTCTGGTCCTGTTCTGGATCCCATTTCTGGATGATTGCTAAAGGTCATTTAGGGCCCAGGAATGACCGATGAAGCCAAATTCAAATTGGGAGTTTGAACATCTGATAGGAGTTTGTGGTCTGAAGGTCAGCAAAATAATGACCTTGGTTTAAGTAAACACACTGTGGGCTTTCAAACGCGTAAATCTAGTTGGTGTACAATTACAATTTTGAACCAATATATTTTATAAGGTATATTAAAACAAAATGTCTCAGAGGGAGAGAAAAAAAATAGGAGCAAATCTTCTCTGACCCACCAAACATGATTCTATGTAGGAAACACTTTTTGCTACAGGATTACTGAACAATGACGGTGGTAGGGATTTGTTCGGTAACTTGTGGGTTGCTGGTTCAAACCCCTGCTCTGTCCGTCTTTCAGTCATTGTGTCCTTGGGCAAGACACTTCACCTGCCTTGCCTTCTGATGGTTATCAGACCTCGGTGGCTCCTGTGTATGGCAGCCTCACTTCTGTCAGTCTGGCCCAGGGCAGCTGTGGCTACAATGTAGTCTACCATGTTCAGTGTATAAATGTGTGAATGACTGATTATAGTGTGAAGTGCTTTGGGGTCCTCGGACTTGATGAAGCGCTATACAAGTGCAGGCCATTTACCATCAACTTATATGCAGAATCTTTGTCTCGCAGGTAGAAACAACACAAGTCTTAAAGACTAGATAGAACCCACAGTTCATGACTCAACTAGGACAGGATTCTCCAGAAGAATCAGCAGTCAGACCTTTTAGTGTTTGCGAGTGTCTGCTGTTAAGCAAGCATGAAACTATTGTATAAAAATGTGTTTTTATTTTTTATGTACCCGTCAGCAATAACTGGCTGCAGCGACTGTTTTTCTCAGTGTCTGAGCCAAATGAATGAGCGCGAGTTTGAGTGCAGCTGCTGTCAGATTGTATATCAGTAGTTTAACTCCTCTAGTCCACCACGTGTGCAGCATTGGATTGAAAGGACTTTAGGGCCAAATGTGGGAAAACCCAACTACTCCTTACTTTTCCTTTCATTGGATAAAACTCAAATCTTTACACAAACTCACATTCAAGCTATAGGATCGGATAACATTCCCATCTTATTTGGCGGCCATTACGTAATGCATCACTGCCAAAGTTCATTGCTCTGTAAGCAACATAATTTCTCTTTAGCAACTTTAGGCTGCTTGCTAATTTTCCCATTACAGATTTCAACTTCAGACATGAAGATGATTTGTATTGTATTTTAATCCAAGACCCTGATATAAATATAAAATGTCAAACCTAAGGGATGAAAAAACTGAAATTTACAGATGTGAAAATTCTATTTTCTTAACTTTATAAACTTCAGCATGTTAGCATTGTACATCTGAGAATTTATGCTACAAAAGGCAACTTCAAACCAACATTTTTACAATATTTGGTGTGGGTTCTTTAAAGTTTTTAATAATATTAGTAAGAAATGTTGGATTTATTTTTAAATGAAAATAACAGTACTAGATAAAGAAGAGTAAGTTCTAGTATTGTGACTAACTGGATATCTGGATATCAGAACACTCACCATCAAAGCTGCCTTTTTCAGCACAGAACGTCAGCAGTTGTTTGTGTGTCTCATTGGACGGCCTGAAGACAAAAACCCCAGAGTTGAAACAGTCTGGCCAACCAGGATCTGGAGCTGCAGACAACTCTTCCCTCTCAAAAAGTTCATCTATGTTAGACAGCACCTGCATACATTTAAAAACAAAAACAACATGAAACAAATGCAGGAATCTGAAATAAAGATGCATGTAAATTATTTTTAACTTGGCACAGATTGTTCATCTTGTTTTATTTTTTTCTTACCAGTGTGTCGGCATCCATGAACACGCATTTGCTGTACTGGACGAGGGTCCAGCAGTGAAGTTTGGTGATCGTTACACCCAAGTCTGGCCGTTTCATCAGAGCCAAATTAGCTGCATCGCCTGAATCCATCACATTTACCATGATCACCTCATCAAAAATGGAGTGCAGCGCACCTCTACAGCACAGGCAAAGAGATTCATGTTAATATGCATGGTGGACATAAAGAAGAATCAGCTTAAAGAGCTGCCCATTACCTGCAAGGATCAGCAACATGAGGTCCTAAGAGTACCACCAGTTTTCGGGTTGTGTTGTGGTTCCTTAACGACTGTCCGAGAACCATTGCTCCCTTGGCATAGTTGTCGTTTGTGGCCAGCGTCACAAAGGCTTGGTCTGCTTTGGGGAAAAACTGAGATTAGCTGTGTGAAAAGCATCTTTTAGAAATCTAGAGTTTAAGTTCTGACCTAAAATCTTTCTCTAAAATGTATCTTTATTTACATAAAAATATACTGGAGAAAAAAAAACAAAAAACCATGAACTGAATATGTGTACCTCTACCAGCCAATGAAATACACTTGCCCTGTTGAAAGAATACTTACTGGCCACTTTATTAGGTACCCCTTGCTAGTTCTTCATGGCATAGATTCAACAAGGTACCGAAAAAGCGCCCCAAAGATTTTGGTCCATATTAACATGATACCATTAGGCAATTGCTGCAGATTTATCGCTTGCATATCTGATGAGGATCTCCCGTTCCATAAAATGCAAAAGGTGCACTATTAGACTGAGATCTGGTGACTACAATGAACTCATTTTGATGTTTAAGAAATCATTTTGAGATGATCTGAGCATTTGGACATGGTGAAGATGGGGACACTGTGGTCATAACTGGATAGACATGGTCAGCGACAATATTCATGTAGGCTGTGGAGTTTAAATGAGGCTTAGCTGGTAGCGAGGCCAGAAATATAGCAAGAAATGATTTCCACATGATCATACCACCAACCACCAGCAGCATAAAGCACTGATACAAGGCTAGACAAACATATGCTTTCATGGTTTTTAAACCAAATTAGGATCCTACAATCTGAATGCCACAGCTGAAACTGAGAGGACCAGACAATGTTTTTCCAATCTGATACAGTCCAGTTTGGAGAACCAGTAGGCACCTGTTCTGCTACTGTAGTTAAGTCGTTCAAACTTTGAGGCACTGTCCATTGAGAGGTCTAGTGATTTTCTGCATACCTTAGTTGTAACAAGCAGTTATTACAGCCAATGTTGTCCTATGACCTCTAACCAGGCTTCCTGTTCTCCTCTGCCCTCAACAAAGCCTTTCTTTCATCCACACAACTGCTAGATGCCTAAATGCACCAAGTTGCCATGATGCGATTGGCTGATTTGCCAATTGTGTAACAAGCAACTGAACAAGTGTAGATAATAAAGTGTGCAACCTATAACATTGCACAACACCACTGTCATTTTAAATCAGAAAGGCAAGCTAGGA
Organism: Crenichthys baileyi; assembly: GCA_036173005.1. NCBI lineage: Eukaryota > Metazoa > Chordata > Actinopteri > Cyprinodontiformes > Goodeidae > Crenichthys > Crenichthys baileyi. Next base: position 16,890 of record JAHHUM010000601.1, read on the forward strand.
ACTGCAATTATACCCTATTTTGATTGTTCACTGAATAAATCAGCTGCTGTTTTATGGTAACTGAATGTTAAAGTAATGGATTAACCATTAAACATGCATTCTTTATTTTAAACAAGGTCACACTCCTAGAATATCGAGTCTTTTCAGCTTTTCAAAATATCTATAAATGAAAAAAAGAGCACAACCTTTTTTTTTACTTTTCATCACAGACCAGTAAATCAACTGCTTCCCTAACTCTCCAGGAATAAACTGCCTTATGCTTACCCTGATGCAGACCTGTTATGTTTGTGATCAGTATTTAATGAGTTCACATTTCAAGCATAAACACCAAGGGGAGGCTAATGTGTGTTGCTGCTGGAGTCAAAGCTGTCCTAAAGCAAGCAGGCAATGTTCATCAAGCTGAATGCTTCGGCCAATGGGGGTTTTTGAGAAACCCGATCTGTGTGGCTGTCACACAGTTGCTAAGCTCCAATCCAAGGAACTATAAATCGACTATCAAAAGGCCAGAGTGTAAGAGTGAGCGCCTCAAAGAAAACAAGCAGAAACCACGTGCTATCAGTACCTACAGGAAGCTTTCCGATCCACTCTTTACAAGGCAAAGACTTAAAACCGGTGCAATTTAAAGCTTAATACACCCTGGAGAGATACTTAATTTAAACCGGATTCCTAACTCAGTTTGGCCATTGGAGTAGTGCAGAAGTTGTCCCTAACTAGGCTTTTCTACAAAAATCTGATATTTTATTGTAATAGTTTCAATGACATGAAACACTTGAGCATACAAGTAGTAAAATTATAGGCCACAGGCGGTTAATAGGCCTGGTGAGGAAAAAAAAACGGAAGCCACACGTTGCTGCACGTCCACACTCTGAAGCAATATGTCAAGTTTGATGACAAATACCAATAGGCAGGACGTTGACGATGATCCCTTTCAAAATAAGACCATGCAAATACATCAAGGTCTTCAGGTGGAACTCAGGAGCACAAGGAGACTGTTTGGTAAAATATGAGGTGAAAGAACTCCTTAAGGGAAATTAGGGCCATCCAACAAACAACCTTTGAAACCTAAAAGGTGCTGTTTTTTTTCTCACCACCAGAAAAACCAAGAAAAGCTACCATTTGCAATCTGAAAACAAGTCAGGTAATAAGTGAGCCATTTCATCTCTAATTCGTGGTTAGATATGAAATTAAGAATTATATTAGCCATGCATAATAGGAATAGTTGAAACCAGCTCCCCAATATTGCATAATGCAGTCAGATTAGCCCAGACTCATTGAAACACAGACATGTGACATCTGGCATAAGGGCCACTTGACTTTTTTAGTTTTCACGGTTGTGAATCTGGCTCATTTAGGCACATCCAGCAGATGCTCGAATGAATAGTAATGTGGGAAGTTTTTGGGCCTTGTGAAAGTCCTACTCTGTCGCCTGGTAATTTATAATAAAACTTCAATCTGCAACTGTTTCAATCATCTACAAGAAGTTCCTTCAAGCAGTGCTGGCACCAGCTTGCAGGAGCAATTTTCACATTTGTGATTGACAGTAAATATGGAGCCACGGGGAGTAGCTGATTTTAAGGCTGTGTTAAGATGACTCACGTTTACAAAGTGGAATTGCTCAGCTTTTGGTAATGTGAGCAAACTTCCTCTAACTCACTTTGCGGCAAAATGTTCTTCCACCAAAGTTGGTTTATAAAAGGTGGTATGTATAGGTTTGAAGAAGCTTTGATATGAGGCGTTTCCAATTTTATTTCAGTTGTAGGTATGAGATTCTCATGGTATGATGACCTTGAGTAAAATAACACATTCTCATGGTACTTTCACAAAAATGTAAAACAAGAATATATAACATGAATAATTTTATGTAAAAACAGAAAAGTAACAATCATCCCTACTCCTGTTAAAATAATGATAACTGGAGATATGTATTTTTTTTATTGTGATACATAGACCTACTCAAAGATATAGTACGAATCAGGAGTGTCAAACTCCAGTCCTCGGGCCTGGTGTCTTGCAGCTTTTATTTCCCAAATTCAACACACCTGAATGAAATACTTTCAGAAATTGGGTGCATAAGGAGGTAATTCAGAGTCCTGCTAGCCCTCGAGGACTGGAGTATGATACCTGTGCTATCAACACATGCAAAGTTGTGTAGTTTTCATCTGTTTATTTTGCAGTTACTATCCCAATTTGTCATTCAACTCTTTATAGAGTAAGTTTATTTTTAAAGCATTATCACAAACTATGGTTATGTAGCAACAATGTCTCATAAAGACTTATTTAAAACATTAGATTAAATAAATGAATGAATAAAATCCAAAAATTTCAAATATTGAATGACTTTAAACATATGATCCCTTCAATATAATATATATAACTCTCCACTCCAAGCATGTCAGGCTTAACAGCAAACTGTACAAGGATATTCGAGTTATTTTGAAGTAGAAAAATGTCATATTGCAACAAGTTTTTAGAAATGTAAGCAAATCCTCAATGATGCTGTGCTGAAAATGGCTCTTCAAAAAATAAAATACATTTCGTTTCAGAAATCCAATATTTTTATGTGGTAAAGGCCTATAAACCTTGAAATGGTTTGTAATTTAGTGTAATCGTCTTGAAAGAATAAACGAGTGGCTGGGCATCAAAACTGGATCTAAACCTGGGCCCACATCCTCCTAAATCCAGCATCCTAAACCCACGCATCAGGAGAACAAATTAGATCACAATCATTTTTACTATATTTGTCCAGTGAATGTAAAACTCTGATGAGAAAGCTCTTTATAAACAAGCTGTTTATAATACAAAACTTTCCGAACCGGATGTGCTGCCTCTGAGCGCATCTAACCTGACTTTGGTCCAAATCGCTGCAGCAGCTCATCGAGTCCAAACAACAGAAATCTGTAGTTAGACCTAAACATTCCTGCGTTATCAGTTAAAGCCAGACACTTTATCGAGGCCCACATGAGAGGAGCTGTGGGAGCAGCAGCAGGTGTTTTCCACGACGTTTCCTAAATTCGCGATATTTCAGGGGTTAAAAGCAGTTCGCGCAACTCCGGTCCGGCCCGGAGAGAGGCCGTGATGCGGAGGCGCTGCTCCGTACAAGAGAGCCTCCCGAGGCGCTCTTTATCTTACCCGACATGGTGGGCTGAGGGGAGTCCACCCAGGCGTCGGTGGTTGTGATGGAGCGGACGGACGGTTTGCACTGCGAAGGGCAAAGGAGCAGCAGCTGAGAGCAATCAAACACAGGAATTAAGCCCCACATTTTCCGGCCCATGTGACCACTGACAGCTGCCACGCCCCCTGCGTTTGTTTCTTTCAGAGTAAGACCTCAACTGTGTCTTATTAATTTTAGTATGTAGGCTTGAAACTAACGGAGCATCTCCATAACTTAGAATATCATCGAAAAAAATATTAATTTAAGTAAGTCGGGTCGTTCCACACAGACTGACTTCACTTATGACTTTCAGCTAATTATAACTCCACTTCAGTTTCTATTCAAATATCACATAAGATGATGTTACTGCTTACTAAACCATCAACAAGGAGCCTAAGCCACTGAAGAAGCTGGACGTTCAGGGTGCTTGTATCCCAGCATATAATTGGAAAGTTGAGTGGAAGGAAAATGTTTGGAAAAAAAAGGTACAAAAGCAACAAGGATATCTAGAATGTTGAGAGGAGTGTGAAGCAAAGCCTATTCCAATTATGTTCTAATTTGTTGATCTTATGAAAATACATCCGAATTTGACTGTGTTGTGGATCAATGAGGGGAGCAAAATAAAACATTTTTCACCAAGATATGGCCCAGAAATGTTTTATTTAAAACAAGGGTGTACCAGTAATGGATGTTGTAAAAGGTGCGAACATAAAATCTAAGGTAACTCCAAACTTGCAGACAAAACAGGAGGATTGGATTTTGGTTGAGAGTCAATAATTACTTAGAGAGGTGATTAGATGAATAAGTGGCTGAAGGGTAATTAGAAATAAAGGGCAGGCGGTGACATGGAAAGTAGCAGAGGAACTGAAGACACAAACAGAAACAAAACCACAATGAAGGACTGAACTTCTAATCCTTTTTATTGCATCTTCCTTTAAAATCGTTTAAAAATGTTACAATCTGCTCTAAACATAATCTAGATATACAGTTTGTGAGTTATTTCACGTTAGATTTTGCTTTAGACGTATGTCAAGCTCTTTTCTGTAACAAATAGCTCATCAAATAATTTTTTCCCAAATGAACAAAAGCGTATCCACCTTGTCAGCAATAGACAGCTTAATTGATAGTGTATCAGCAGCGCCTCCAAGTGGTTGTATGTCCACGTTGCAGCTGGATGAAGCCTCACCCACGCAAACACAACCTGAAGCAGCGTGAGAATGCAATTCCTTTCATTCTGCAACTCTTACCAAACAATCCATAAAACAAGTCACACAAACTGTAACTTTAAGCACAATCTACGTTGCTAATGGTGATCAAATCATTAATATAACCGCAATTCTATTCAGTCTGCAATCAGTTGTTTTTTTTTTTATGAATGAAGATGTACCCAATGTTAAAGTGTTCCAGGACTGTCTCCTAAAGAGGATTCATTTGATGCACAGATATCAAACCATCGGGGTTGGTGTCTCTTCTTCTCTTCTGCATGCCCATGAGGCAGTTTTGCTACTTGATTCAGGTGTGTTTGACCAGGGACACTTTGAAAAGTTGCAGGATACTGGCAATTGAGGACTGCGGTTTGACACCCCTGATTTAAGGGACTGGCTGCCAACAGTACAAGCAGGCAGGTGTTAGTGTTTCTGCACAGACAGTGAAACAAAAGCATCTGGATGCTGATCTGGTATCAGCATCTGGTATCAGGCGCAGGAAAGAAGCCACTTTTCTCCAAGAACATCCAGAAAAGACTGTCGTTCTGCAGGAAATACCAGGATTGGACTGGAAAGGACTTTGGGAAAATAATCTTCTCAGATGAAACACTTGTTTTATGGGGTTTCCGCTTTTCCAAGGGAGTGGGCTCACTCACAGTTTAGCTTAAAACACTGTTTCGAATGCGTATGAGCTCAAAACATCCTTAAGAGTCTCATAAATCCAGGAGTAATTTAGTGATCAATTTGTTTTACCCAAAAACACTGCAGATCTTAATACCATTAAGAACCTATCAATGCTTTGTATAAACCTGACATGTTTCTCATTAAAACCCATACAAGATTTTAAAACATTTATTATTGAACCTTAGTATGCTGTACAAACATGTGGCAAAAAGATCTAGCAATACTAGAGCAGTAAAGTGTATGAAAAACTGATTTTCTGTCAGACTCTCAGCTTTTGCCCACGACTGTACAGTGTTTGTGGTGTTCTGTATTTTTCCTCCACATGCGGTCTTAGGTGTGATGAATAATGCAGGAGGCTTATGAGAAGTCTTAACAACTAAGAACTGATCCAGGTTCATGACAAGTAACCAGAAATGCACTTTGCACATAAACAGACTGAGGGGGAGCTTACCTGAGATCAGCGATGAGGATGGGGAGGTAACCGGAGAGCACCTCGGAGTCATGGAGAGAAACAAGGCTGATTAGGTTTCAGAGGAACAAAAGAGCTGAGGGGAACGAGGAAGATGCAGTCTTTGCTCAGTGTGAAGGGTTAAAATAGGTATAAGTTTTAAATCAACGTATTTAATCTGCTGCTTTAAGCAAGATGGAAGATTCTGCCAGGACTTGTGTAACGGCCGTGGTTGATTATGTGTGTTTTCCAGCTGAGGTGAAAATATTGGTTAACAAGTAAACACAGAGAACAAGGAGTAACACTAGAACTGAGGGGAAAGGGTTAATGACATTTTAAAAGTATTTAAAAGGAGAGGCAAGAAGTAGATTAAGAAAAAAAAGAGAACCAAAACTATTCCTCAGCAAGCTGATTTCTTCTCCGGACCGGCCTACCGTGGACTCTCTGCCCTTTCAGCCTGCCTGGGATTGGATGTAAGCTCTTTACTCAGATTCTTGCTTCCCACTTCATACACTAACTGTGATGAACCTTGTTGCATAATGTAATGGTGACTATAGCTACAGAAAACCTATAGGCATTAAGATCTATACTTTAAGATTTATGTTATAGAAATGGGGCTAACCCTCCTAAGATTTAGCAAATAAGTGACACATCTTTGCTTTAGCAAAGCTGTGTAAAGGTTGGTCAACGGAGGTCGTAAGAAGAAAGGGGTGCAAGAAAGCAGACATGAAAACATCATAATTGAAATTTGATAGTATATTACACTGTTTTGTCTTTACAGTGACAACATTGGTACATAATCTGAGCCTCACATGGGCTGAAGAGCTTACTTTGTTCACCTGCAGCAGGAGGTGTGGTAGATCCTTATGACTAAAGCCAATGTGATCTGATCATGGGTTGGAAGCCACATGAGCCAGGATTATTGGGCTAGCAAGGTGATTGTTTAAGTTAAGTCTAGGCTGACTGGAATCAACTGGAGGGTTAGGGCTTCATGCTATCCTAATCTGACCATATTTCAAAATGTGCTGTTGATGATTTAATTAATATTTCAGTGAAGGAATCTGCCTTGGAAATGAATGGGGCAAGGCAAAGTTTTTTCATAAAGAAGTGTTTTTAAAAGTAAGGAAGGCCATTAAAAGAGAGGCACTATCAGGATTACATTTACCTATGAACAAAACGTAGATGTGACATTTTTACTTTAATAAGAAGCATGAGGTTTTTTACTCCCCGACTGAAAATCGCTCATTCTTTTCAGTAGGCTGTAATTATAAGGTGAGGAAAAGATGTTCTTGTTTGCAGTTCTGATTTAACCTCCTGAAAACATATATATATATATATATACTTATTTTTTGTTACATGATTTTTTTTCTATAAATTGTTTTACCTGTTGATCCTACAGCATTGATAACACACGTTTGACAACGTTTTGCTCCCCTGATGCCCGACTCATAGGACCTACAGTACTGTGCAAACGTTTTAGGCAGGTGTGAAAACATGCTGTATACAAAGAATGATTTCAAAAATGCAAGTGTTAGTCACGTTTTGCCTTCAAAACAGCATCAATTCTAGGTACACTTGCACTGAGTTTTTGAAGGAATTCGGCTGGTAGGTTGTTCTGAACATCTTGGAGAACTAACCACAGATCTTCTGTTAATGAAGGCTTTCTCACATCCTTCTGTCTCTTCATGTAACCCCAGACACACCATGATGTTGAGATCAGGGCTCTGTGGGGGCCGTACCATCACTTCCAATAATTCTTGTTCTTCTTTACGCTGAAGATGGTTCTTAGAGAATATGGCTGTATGTTGGGTTCGCTCACATAGCATTTTGTAAATTGATAAAAATAAACAGTCATCATTTTTATTTCTGAAAGCATATTTTGTTTACAGCATATTTTCACACCTGCCTAAAACTTTTGCACAGTACTGTATATTTCCTTTCGTGGATGTCATAATGACATGGTTAAATGTTAACTGTCCAGCTACGCCCGTCCTAGGTCCAGGAAGGCCAAAGGTCCACTGTGAGCCTTCTCCCAGTGGCTCCACCTGGAAAAGGTAATCAGCTGTTATACTTCTCCACGATCCACCTTCTTTTCTGTACCAGAGTGAAGCTGCAAAGCTCTGAAAGACTCTACTCCTGCAGCCAGGCCTTCAAACAAGGTACAAGTCAATGTCTCTCCTTCAATTTGACTTTAGTTTCCTTAAAAAAATCTGAATATGCTAACTTTTGGTGAATGGTAAATGTTAATGCTTCAAAAACAGTGCAAAATCCCTGAGGTGTTTCTATGTGTTTGCACATGACCAGCAAATAGTGTAATGGAAAGACTTTGTGATTATTTACTCCATTTAAATCTTCTGAATCGCTTTACATCTTCAGTAAATTTGTGTGCTGCCTTTGCCAAGAATCAACTCCTTATGCAAAAACTTTGCAAATTTTTATATTTTTTTGTGTTTTAGGTAGACAAAAACAGTAGCCGCCATGGACAGTCATTATACACATATTTCCAGAGAGGATCTAGAAGAACTCAGAGAGGCCTTCAATAAAATTGGTCAGTGTCTTTCCTTTTTTGCCACCACAACCTCGACCTGCAGGTTTATTGCTGGGATTACAGACCAAAGTTAGACTTTTACTGCCCATTGTAAAGCACATAAAAAGAACAACTCAAATTTTTTTATCGTCTGAGTTGTTGCGTGTGCGGACTTTGTGAATGATGAGTGTTTGGCTGTCTAGTGAAATGTTCGTGGGTTATTTAACTTTAAGATCATAAGTCTATTATTTTAAAACAATGGTATGAATAATCAGGTATATTAATAACGGCAACTGCATTGTGATACAGAAATGAGTGTGTGTGTGTGTGGGGGGGGTTATATGAGTGGTGTGGCTCTATGCCCTGGGTGGCAAGGCCTGAGGTGCACCACAGGCAGTTTATAGAAAGAGAAATCGGGGGAAAATTGCTTATCTGCGGGTTTTGCTGGCTGATGACGCTAAATTTGGTGAATGATTCGAAAAAATGTCTATTTCACTGTTTTTAAGGAAACTAGACTACATTTGATCAGCTCAAAATCTAAAATAGACTGACCAAACCCAAACTGGAGTAGGGGACTCTTAGGAATAAAATTTCAGATTTTATTTATTTATTTATTTTACATCAGGACCAATTTAGATCAAGACGAGTGTGAGATTCGCATTATATGACCAGTCGCTTGTTTTTGATTTTGACCTTCGACCTACGAAGGTCTATTGGTGACCAAATGATGGAAAGAAACCAGTCACGTATAACATTGGTTTCAATGAATAACGTGTAAAATCAAGATCAAAACAGGAAGGACTTAACAAAAAAGATCGATTATCATGGCTAACTAGCCCAAGTGTTTTGTCCATCCTTGTTGGGATCATTATTAACCAGGAAAAGCAGGACATCCACAGAAAAGTAAAATTAACCAGCAGAATTACATGTCATTGACACTGACTTTTTTTCCTTTCTTTTGTTGACAGAATGAAAGATGAGTAGAAACATAATCATATAAACACTCTATCACACCCTCAAATACAGCATGATTTTATTAGTTCAACAAAGTAGTTTAACTGCACCGCCAGTCTTTATATTTTGTTCATTTTCTTTCTTAGTGTGTGTTGCCTTGTACCTGTTCCTCTGAGTTATGTCTATTGTTGTGTATTATTTGTTTAAAAAAAATAAATCCCTGAAATTAATGCAGTCATCTGTGACAAAGTGAATCCAGGTCTTGGTTAGAGGTTAGAGAATAAAAATTCAGTGTGCTTGATGTTAGCAGGAATTTTTAGACACTGAGCAATAAAATGATTTAGATATGCTGATGTAAGACTTAAGATTATTGTCACATTCTTTATCTGTCAAGGTGTTCAAGCGGTTAGAGATTAGGGCTCATATTCTAAAAGTGTCTCAGAGTCCTCTCAGAGAGCTCCTAACTTAGTCTAAACATTCCTGCCCAGGCGTCTAAACTTTAGAGTGATTCAGTTCGCTGCTGACCACGTTGCTAGGTGTGAAGCTTACTTCTAAGAGCTGTGATTCCTTGTTGCAAAAAATAAAAAACAAAAAAAACATGTGCTCCTAGTAATTAATGGAGAGAAATTAACAGATCATAGAATTTACACTGGATTGAGATATGTGTAAATCATGATGATGAAACTTAGCAAACTTTTGTTACACAGCATCAAAATGTTTGAAAGTAGCTCATTTACATTCTCATCATTATTTTGATTTGCTTATTGTTATGTTTACTTGCCATGCTGGTCGTTTTCATACTGCATCTATCTGATATTATTGTCGACAAACCTGTCAGCATTTTACTGTGATCGCCTTCTTGTATAATGAGCTGTGATTTGGTGAAACGACCGAAACAAGACAGAGAAAAAAAGGTGGAGAAAACCAAAATGGACCGAGGAGCCGGGCCTGCTGTTGGCACAGCTGCTGGAGGAGAACAGAGTAGTGTTGAAAGGTAGATTAGGTCTCGGGATCACAAAGAGGGAACAAAGAGGCAGACTTGGGAGCACATGGTCGAGCGATGAATATGTCATTCCCTCTGCTGTCAGCACCAGCCTGAAATGTGAGCACCGCTGGTACCTGCTGCCATCTGAAGCTAGGGAGGAGATTGCAGCACCGAAGCGAACTTCTCGGTGTAGATTACCATTTAGGTTAAGACTGCTGACATCATCATATACAATACAGAAAATGCTTATTCACCCCATTTATGTCTCCCTCCTGTGTATACAGTGCTTAGATTATTGTACTTCATCTTTTTTAGAGATTGCATTTATGTATATGTAATTTTACATTTTTTCTAAATTTTTATTTTTGAAAGCATTTTACACTGGATGATATTGTGTCTATACATTTTTTGACTCTTTATTTATGTTTTTTCATCTTATTTATTTATCCTTCCTAAAATTACCTTATTAGAGGTGCACCTTTACCCTGTCCTGCTGCTAAAACTATTTAATTTCCCCTTACATGGAGGATACAGTTAATCTTATCTGTATATTAATAATTGTATGATTATTATAGATATTTATGAGCTTTTTTTTCTTTGGTGGGTGGATCTCAGCTCGATGGAGGCGGTAGGGCTTTATTAGTTCAATGTTGTTCATTGTATGGAGAATATCTCTCCTTTCTCTCTGTCTTTCCAACATCTTCTCTGCTTAAGACACCCTTAAGCTCACTAAAAGTCCTCCTCACTATTCTTAACATTTCCTCACGTTAGGCGCTCTCTTAAGGCCTACGATGCTTCTTGATAAACCTTTACCTTACCGGGGGAAAATTCTAAGAAAAGATTTTGAATTAGTTGGAATTAGAGCAATTCTAAGATTTTCTTAAAATGACGTCACTAGGAGCAACTTTTAGTCTTAGGATTTTTTTTAATACAGGCCCTGGTCATTGGGTTCAGATGTTATTAATGCACCTTTTGCTATATTATCAAATATTTGTGGTTTCATGTGCTTCTTACCCTAATCCAATAATTTGTTAACGCGCGCTCTGGAGGACAAAAAATCCAAGAAAGGCTTAGACTTTAATTAGATTTGTAGCTACTGCATTTACTCATATCAAGCAAGTATAAAATGAATTCAGGAGATTTTTACTTCCTGGTGATCATTAATCTCTATTAATCTTCATTAATCTTCATAGTTTAGAAGGAAGTTGAGTACTGCATTGTAACACTTCTGATAATTAATTTAGATCTGGTTCTCAAACTGTGAAGCATAAGTTGAGATAGCTGAAGTAGCACCTCTGCTAAGTATCCAGGCTAAATCCCATTGGTGATAAAACAATGACAATGTTTTTCTCTGCATATTGTGTATTCAAGTACCGCAGAAGATGTACAGTGCTGTGAATGTGGACTGACTTGATGATATATAAGCCCTTTTAGCTACTAGTAAATTGTTGAACTTACACCTTATAATTTTTGACGATACCCAGGAAGTGCAAAATATTGACATTGTTTTCTGGTGATTCAACATTTTTAATAACAGACTTCTTATAAATGATAGAGCACAGTATAAAGTTGGTTGTACTTGGTGAATACCACAAACAGAACATTTCTCTTCTTTATAATAGAGTCATTTCTATTTGGAAACTACTATGAAATAATTAGGAAATCATTAATCAAGACCATTAAACTACTATTCTGTTTCTCTATCCAGATATTGACAAGAGTGGCTATGTGAGTGACTTCGAGCTTCAGGAGCTGTTCAGGGAAGCGAGTCTCCACCTGCCCGGGTACAAAGTGCGAGAGATCATAGAGACCTTTGTCACCGGAGATACAAACAAAGATGAAAAAATCAGCTTTAGTGAATTTGTTGCTGTAAGTCTTGAACTGATGAACCTCCGACGTGTTCCCCACTAGCCCTAATGTGGAGTAATACAATCTGTTTGTGCTCAGATTTACCAAGAGCTGAAGAGTAAGGAGTTCAGTGAGACGTTCAAAAAGGTCCTCACTAGGAAAGATGGTATCTACTCCTTCGGAGGCACGTCAGGAGTCTCCTGCGAGGGAACACAGCACTCCTATTCTGGTGAGACAAAAGTCATGTAGCCTGTCTGAATGTGTGTCTGTGAGGGTACTTCTTTTGGTTGCCTCACCTTTTATGTTGCGATAACTGACAGTGTAGAGATTTGTGGACATAAAAAAAATATGATGTTGGTGCATGTTGCTGCGTGTGCGTGTTAGTAATATTGCTGATATAAGTCATCGTGAGTAAAAGGCAAAAAAATCATACTTCTTGAAGCTTTACACATTTTTCCACTTTACAACACGTTACAAGCTTCAGTGTGTTTCATTCAGATTTTATTTGATGGATCAAAACAAAGTAGGACATAAATGGGTGAAAGTAAAATAATGCATGACTTGCACAGTTAATACATATTAAATGGAAAATAATTGGTGTGCATTTTTGTTTAGCACCCATTTACTGAGATACCCTGCACCAAACCCAGTGCAATCATGTGTGTTAGGAGACATGCAAAACACTATATGTGATGGAAAACTAACACAGCACATCACTCTGAAAACACCATCCCCATAGTGTAACTTGGTGGTGGCAGCATCATGCTGTGGGGATGGCTTTCTTCACCAAGGAAAGACAAGCTGGTCAGAGTTGATGGGAAGATAGATGGAGCTAAATAGAGGGGAATACAAGGACAAAGCCTATTATGGGATGAAAAGATTTAAGACCAGGTCTGAGATTTACCTTCCAGCAGGACAATGACCAAAAAGATGCAACTAGAGCTGCAATGGAATAGTTTAGATCAAAGCATATTAATTTGTTAGAATGGTCCAGTCAAAGTCCAGACCTAATTCAATTTAGGATCAGTGGCAAGACTTAAAAATTGATGTTCATAGGCTCTCTCCATTCATTCTGACTGAGCCGAAGCTATTTAGCTAAGAGGAATGTGCCAAAATCTTTGTCTGTATATAGGAAAAGCTAGTAGAGACATACCCTAAAAAACCCTACCACTGTAGTTAGCAAAAGGTGGTTCTACAATCCTAGTTTGTCCAACAGCTACAGTATGTGTCTGATTTTTGAGGTTTAATTAGACCCACAAATGTCCATTCATTGGACATGTCAAAACCATCAGTGTATAATAGTTTGTGCTAGCCCTGCAGCGTGGTGTCATTATTGTGTGAGACACTTAAACATGGTAAATAAATATTTTCATTCTTTTTAATATCCATGTCTGAAAACAAGATTCCAGCAACAGACTGAAACCAATAGTGACTCCAAAAAGCATGCAACCCCTGCATATTACACATGTTTTAGTGTTTTTTTTTTACTGTCTTTTCCCTTTTGGTCATCTGTAATGTTTGATTTTGGGGTTCGATTTGATAAATTTTAATAACTGGCACAGGCCAAATCACTGAAATGCCTAGAACTTGCTGTGTCCTTTCTTTTTGCTGTGACAGTACCGGGCCAAAACTACTCTTTTGTAGACAGAATTGGTGACAGTTTAAAATTTCCACCTGAGGATCTTGTCCTGAAGTCCATATTTGTTTCAGATGAGGAGAAAGTAGCCTTTGCTAGATGGATCAACAAAGCTTTGGGAAAAGATCCTGACTGCCACCATCTGCTGCCCGTGAACCCAAACGATGAGAGCCTTTTTGCCTCACTCCGAGATGGCATCGTGTTATGGTACCACACACACATACACCTGTGCCAATGCACATAAAACTGCTAACACCTTAGAATATGTAAATCTTTCACCAAAATAAAGTTGAAGTTGTGACTTAATTTTGAAGATACTCATCACAAACAATCTGAAAGAACACTTGTTTTTATTGTGTTAAGAATCTTTTTGTTAAAATACATGTAAGTGTGAGTCATGCTACAGTAGGTTTTACACCTTGCCAACTAATTGGCTTTGGGGTAATTCTTACCTCAGTGTATTACTCTGTAAATTATTATATATGTTTTATAAAAGAGCTAAAAATGCTTGGAGAAAGTGGTATTTTGAGCTGAATTCTTTCTAGTATACAAGAGATCAATGGGCTTAAATAAAATAATGGGTCAGACAGTGTTTTATGTTGCTGCACAGGTTGCAGGAGGCTCTGGCTGATAACATATTATATTGCTTTACAGCAGTTCATGCAACTTCAAAGCTCATTTACATTCAGCATAATTGTCTTACTACATGATGGACTTTTGCACGGGCAAAGGTACTTCAGAAAGGGGACACGGCTGCAAAAGTCGGCTTAATGCCTTAGCCAACTTTCCCTCTGGCGAAGTCTCATCCTGCTTTTTCTTTCTTTCAGTAAGCTCATCAACCTGTCCCAGCCTGACACGATTGATGAAAGAGTCATCAACACAAAGAAACTTACCACCTTCACAATGAGGGTGAGTAGATTTTTACAAGATTTAGAAATCCACACACTCAAACATTGCAGGTCAAATCCCACAACGATTATGAGCACATAAAAAGATAGGCATATAAGTTATTAGTACCACATTTTACACTATGTCGTTAATATATTTACTGATAGGAGTTTGAAGATAAGATGCGTAGTAAATATTTTAGCTGGTTAAACACAGAGGGAGAAACCAGATTGCATAACTGTTGCAATCTGGTTTCACAAAATACATTAATCTAAAAGCTATTTTATGACCTAAATTTTTCTCGGATGTATACAACGGCATAAAGGACCGACATGCAAAAACAGCAAATTTATGACTGAATCCACTCTTTAGCATTGCTGGTAGCCAAACACTTTGCTTTTCAAAATAGACATGCTTTATATTCACATTAATTCATTATAATTAGGACAAATATTTGTTTATAATATTTATGCAAAGCTGAGGTAATGTAAACTTACAAGTTGCAGTCTAAACATTTAAAATCTCCAGATGCATCTGCATCAGTCCTCTTTTAGCACTTCCAAACAGACAGTGTTTTTTATGTAAAGTATCAATGAAACTACACTGCAAAAAACATTTAAATGCTTCTGGTTTAGAACCTGTTCAAATCCAAGCTAGCTAGCATCTATCCAGGTTTAGACCATCCATGTGATAGGTGTGGAAGATGTAACTGATCTGAGGGAGTGTGTCACAGATTAAACAGTTAAACAACCCCATTAGTGTAATTGTTCTTACCACAGCTTATAAAGGCCCACTTATGCTTGCAGTTAAATACGCAGATGCAAATACACTAAAGTTTTCTGTTCGTCTTCTGTGTTAAGTCTTAATGTGTATTTTAGTCCGTCCACAGGGAGTTTATTGATGCGTACCCAAACGGAGCAATGCCATTGATAATCGCCGGGGCAGTGTGGCCCAGTATAGTGATCAGCAAAAATAATGAAGAAGAAGACAATGACAGAAATAATGGAAGTTCTCCATTAACACAACACAATGTATTTAATGGCCAGAAAGTCCACCTCCGTCAAATTTGATGTCTTTTTCCAAGAATGTCCATTAATCTAGATTTGCTCCACTGTTGCATTGTTTGCTATTTGCCTCGCAATTTGTGAGCTAACTCAAAACTGCCTTCTAGTTGGCTACTGCCTTCTAGTTGGCATTTAGGTGATAAATATAACTACCTTTTTAAACCGTTTATGATTTCCTTCAACACAACAAACATGTTTATATGTTTTCATGTGCATTCTTAGGAAAATATTGTTTTGGCCATGAACTCGGCCTCAGCAATTGGTTGCACTGTGGTGAGCATTGATGCCCATGATCTGATGGCTGGGAAACCCCACCTGGTCCTTGGACTGCTCTGGCAGATTATCAAGGTTGGCCTCTTTGCTGATATAGAAATCACCCGAAACGAAGGTCAGCATACATACACTCATTTACTACATCTGAAATGCAATATCTCACGCAAATAATATCAATATTTGTAAATGGAAAGCAAAGATTTTTGGTTTTGTTTCATAACCTTCTTCATCCCACTACAGGGTAGTCCACATTTTATTAATGTAAATTATTTATAGAACATTTCCAGGAAGTTGTGCTAAAGGTTTCTGTTGTGCCGACTGCTACAGTAGAGGAATAATTAAACTCTCGCTAGATTATGGGCATTGATAACAAAAGCAATGATGCAACTTTTTCATTTTCACTTTCAAAATACTTTTTTATATTGCTTTATTACTTAAAGCAATACTCTCTACTCTGTTGGAAAACTGTCCCTTCAGTTCCCTGAAGAAGCAACTCATTCCAAGTTTAAAGGACTCCCACAACAATTATTTTCCATTTCCTTTTTAAATATGAGTTTCCTTTATGACAAAGTGAGGCTTCTTGCCATGAAACTGGAAAAGTTGGGCTTGTTTTCCCTTTTCTCCTTAAAAATGTCAGTCCTGTTTGTCTCCAGGCTTAATTTCCCTTCTGCTGGAAGGAGAAGAGCTGGACCATCTGGTATCTCTGTCTCCTGAGGAGCTGCTTCTACGTTGGGTCAACTATCACCTTATCAATGCAGGAACAGAAACAATCAGCAACTTCAGTGCTGATGTCAAGGTGCTTAGTAGAACATACACAGCTTCAGTCAGAAAAATACTAATAGTCGTGTAACAATGTTTTATTCTTTGCCTTTGAAGGACTCGAGGGCCTACTTCCACCTGTTGGACCAGATTTCCCCTCAAGATGAAGATGAATTCCACATGGGGATCAAAATCAATATGGCTGGCCTCAGTGTAAGTCGGTTTGCTTCAGTGAAATCTGTATATATCCTAACATTGAGCGCTCCTATTAAAGTACATATGTATGTATGCGAATATGAAGGAGCGGGATTTGGAGCGAAGGGCTGAACTGATGCTGCAGGAGGCGGCCAAGATAGACTGCCGGCAGTTTGTTTCTCCTCGGGACGTCACGTCTGGAAACAGCAAACTCAACTTGGCCTTTGTGGCCAACTTGTTTAACATGCATCCTGCTCTGCAGAAGGCTATGATTAACCTGGAAGGGGAACATATAGAGGGTGAGAGAAGTTTTTAAATGAACAGAAAACTAGGACTCAGTCAGAAAGTAGGCTACTAAGACTTGTTTAGGAGAATCATTATAATGTCAGTAACACCAGTCAAAGACCATAAACATGAAAATGTTTAGTGTGTGAAGAGTGCGGCATATGGCAGTCGCGGACAATGATAACCTGTATTATGTATGTCTTGCCAGTGGAAACCAGAGAAGAGAAAACATTTCGCAACTGGATGAACTCTCTGGGTGTCTCTCCGCGTGTAAACCATCTTTATCGGTAGGTCATCAGATGTACATGAGGGTATTTTTCTTATCTGAGGAGGATATGGATACTCACATTCCTTCAGATAGCGAATATGTAAATGTGCTGTTTAGCAGGAAATAATGGAAGCATAGGCAAATAAATGCAGAACATTTGTTATATACTGTAGGACCAAGGTTTCAGATGGGTGAGATACAGTTCCTTGCTAAATTATTCATATTTGTATCATAATTGTGAAGCATATTTACTTCTCGTTTTAAACTTTTTTTTTTACAACTAAAAATCAAAAATGTTTGGTAAGCACTTTTATTCTTCCCCAATGGGTCAATAGTTCATAGAACCTTTTTTGCTCCAATTACAGTTAAAAGTCTTCTAGATTATAGCTCTACCAGCTTTGTACATATAGTATGGAGACTTAAGATTTGTGCTCATTCTTCTTGCAAAATAGCTCAAGCCTGGTCAGACTGAATGTAGAGTATCTGTGATCAGCATTTTTAAGTCTTCTTGGTATAATCTCTATCGGATTTCGGTCTGGACTGCAGATTCGATGAGTACATAGCAAATAATTTCGAGAGATTTTGTTACCTGAGCTGCAGATCTCTGCAGCTGCACAAGAGGCCTATTGGCTGCTGTTATGAGTAATAGGTCAGGGTCAGCGACCTTAACAAGTCAGTCATGGCCTCTCTCCTAGTTAGCAAAACCTACATAACCCTTCAATAAAAGATTGTTATCAATTTTTATGCGTACCTACTACTTCAGTGTAAAATGTGTCTGTTTTACAATTCAAACAAAGAGCCACAAATTTATAGGTTTTAAAAAAAAGAATATTGCATTTTACAAGATAAGAGTGAATAAAAAATTCCTTATTACCATAGTAAAAGAAAAAAAGCACATAGCTCGCAACCTAATGTAAATGATTCATTGTACAATTAGTGCTGTTCTGCTGTGAATATATTGCAGATATTGCATTAAAACACATGGAACAAGAGCCTTTTTTAATTACCTGCAATTACCTGAAACAACTCAGTTTCTTATCGCTTTTGACCAAAGTTTTGAAAAGACTTTTTAAAGGACCTTCAGAGCAACATGCTGCTCCAGGGCCAGAGGTTGTAGACCTGGTTAAGGTTAAGGGTCTGCAACCTGTGGAAGTGGTTCTTTGGACCTTCCACAATGACTCTTAATAACTTTTGGCTAAAAATTATTTTAAAACCAACTAGTGTTATATTTGTATTATATATATATATATATATATATATATAATTACAAATGCAGGATTTATTTAGCTGCCCTTTTGGATTGTAGACTGATTTACCCTGATTTACATGGACTGTCATGTATTGGTAGGTTTCCAGCTCTGCCAGCCATGATTCATTTTTTATATGATGAACTAAGCAGTTCTCTTCTGAACACAGATGGATTTGCTGGATGAAAACAACTTTAAACCTTTAAATGCGTTTTATGTTAATATCCATTAATATCTTTATCCTCATTTTTTTACAGGGACCTTTGTGATGGCTTGGTGATTTTGCAGCTTCTAGAAAAAGTCAGCGTGACAGTGAACTGGAAGATAGTCAACAATCCTCCTTATCCTCAACTGGGGGGAAATATGAAGAAGGTGCCTTACGCAAACACAGCAAAAATACATTACTTGTGAGCACAAGTACATTTGTGGGTTTAATACAAGGGAGGCTAATTGTTTTCATTATGTGTTCTAGCTGGAGAATTGTAACCTCGCTGTAAAGTTGAGCAGAGATGAAGCTAATTTCTCTCTGGTTGGAGTCGGAGGAGAAAACCTAAACGAGGGGAGTCGCACACACACCCTGGCTCTGGTCTGGCAGCTGATGAGAAGGTAGTCGCTCCTGAATCCTGAAAGTTTTGCTTTTTGCGTTTTAGTTTTTGGGTTAAATGTGTGGTCCACATAGCTGCTCTTTTGCAATCTCAGTTATCTTTTTTCCTTATCCTCCTTCAGGTACTCTGTTCTGGTTCTGTCCAATCTGGGCCACGGAGAGAAAGTTGTGGATCAGTTTATCCTGAACTGGGTCAATGCCACCCTGAAGGAGAAACGAAAGAACACACAGATCAGCAGCTTTAAGGTGGGTGTGACAAGATCTTCTGCTTAAATACATTGGCTCTCAAAAGTGTACAAAACACTGCTAAAAGACATGTTTTTTTGTGATGTAAAGCATGGGACCATGATATTTGGCATAATTATTGCAGAACTCTGATCCTGTTCAATTCAACTGAGAACCAAAGACATGGTCCAGTAACCTGGTTGCAAATGTGTGGACACCTTATGTCTTGTCTATTTATCTTTCTACCTGCACAGTAAAAAAAAGTCACCAATATTTTGAGAAAGGATGGAAAAACTGGATGTAATTAGCTTTGGCTAGAAACCTGTAGGCATAACATCTGCTTTGTATCATACATATGAAGCAATTTTTATTGCATCCATCCCTGTTTAAAGAAAAAAAGGCCGAAGGCAACATTGATCATCCAGGTGCATGTGAAGAAAAATCCTCTGTTTTCTTAATCTGTCTGGATTAAACAGTAGGGCTGTTCAACACAAGCCTTTTCCTTCAAACAGACTGAGTCTAAAGTCTTCTTAAACTTTGTGAGCGAATGTGTTCTGGTCTGATGAAATCAAGCTGATCATTGGGCTGCAGTTCTAAAAGGTCAATAAGAAGGTGGCAGCTTCATGCTGTGGGAAGGCCTTTCCTCAGACGGAACTGGGATTTTTGTTGGGTTGCATTAAAATATGAATAGGTCCACATGCCGATCCAGAAATGTTCTCACAGTAGAATAGATTTGGAAAGCTTTTGTGAGGTAGAGCTGGCGAACATTATTAGGACAAGATGTGGGATGCTGACAGGCTCCTACCAAAGAAAACTGAAAACTAAAATTATATACAAAGGTGCTATGACAAAATAAGTTTTTAAAGGGTTCACATCCATTCATCTAGGTTATTGTACCCTTTTTTTTATACATTTATTGTCTTTTGTTTTTCAACTTTTAAACTGGATTTGGAAAATATCTGAAACAATTTATCATGCTCTGGTTTGTTTTACATCACAAAAATCTGGCATTTTGACTAGGAAGTGTACACGTTTGATGGCCACTGGAAATTAAAAGCTGTTTTATGTTCTGCGCAGGACAAACTGATCAGCACCAGTTTGCCAGTGATTGACCTGATTGACGCCATCGCCCCTAGCATGGTCAAGTGGGACATGGTAAAGACAGGAGAAAAGGGAGTCCTGAAGAATGAGGAGAAACTCAACAATGCCAAGTAAAGACAGGAATACTTTGCATCTCTTAGTTTATTTCCTGTCCTCTCATTTCCTGACTTGTTTCCCTTCCCTTTTTGCTCCCAGGTATGCAATCTCATTGGCCCGAAAGATCGGCGCTCGTGTCTATGCCCTGCCCGATGACCTGGTGGAGGTAAAACATAAAATGGTGATGACGGTGTTTGCCTGCCTCATGGGACACGACTTGAAAAGAAGCAAACGCTAAACAGAAAACCAGGATTTAAAAAAATAAAAATAAACATAAAGTAGCATTTTTTTCATTGTCAGTTTTTTTTCTTGGAGCTGTAAGTTTGCTACAATCACCAGGCAGAACAAATCTATTGGCTATTCTTTGTTTTCCTTCCTCATAGCTTTAAGGATTAACCATTTGCATGAATTTCCTGTTTGTAAAGCCGCTGCATTGGTTTATCTATGATTTATAAGTTTTTACACTTATTTGCTTAATACATATTAAGAGATTCCTATTATACAGTATTCACAACCTCTGCAATTTAAGATGAACCACACAGTAAAACAGAATCACACACAAAAGCCTTCTTGTAAAGCCCATGAATGTTGTGCATTGAATATTGCTGTTGAATTGCTGTAGATGACAACTATTAAATTTAGAACTTCCAAATTTGTATGTGTTTGTTGTCTTTGTACATATTTTTTAAAGGTTTAAATGGGCCACATGATAGAGGTGACTGATTTATAAATATGCACATTGTTAAGCCTAGTAAACATCTATAAACCACATACAGCATCTCTGTAGGCTTTTAAGGATAACAAATATTGCAGGGATTAAAGTGATTGCAGCAAACCCATTTAGTGTTAGTTTTAGGACTAAAACATTTTATTGCTAGAAGAAAAAAATTTATTGTACCCACTGAATGATTCAACATCCTTTTAGATTGTTTAAACTAAGAAAACATATAATTCAAAGCTAAGCATGAAGCTGATTCAAAAAAAAAAATACTTTTATTCTAAAGCTTGGTGTTTTTATAATGTTTTTGAGATTTCACTTGTATACACCAAATACATCCTACATCATTGCTGTCATACTATTCAATCCGGAATACTACATGAAGCCCCAAGCAATGACACCACCGCCATCATGCTTTACTGTTGTGATATTTTTTTATCTTGCTAGAGTAAAATGCATTTCCTTTAAACATTTCCAAACAGTTCTCTGTTCCAACCACATTGGCTTTAACAATCTACAGAAAAACCGATTTCATTTTCATCCTTTCAGCCTTGTGCATCGCTTTGTTGCTGAGGCTTGAGGCTATTGGTGGAACCATGTACAATAATATTAACTAGAGCTATGTTTCTTAACATGTGGTAGAAGAACCATTGGTGGTATTTCTTGAGCTGTACTCAGAAGACATTGTGCTATTATCTAAAAAGGGGAAATGCAGTGGAGAATATTTGGAGAACTCCATGGAACTGAAGCGGCCGAGAACCAAAAACAAGTGCTCGTGGCATCTTACATTTCCCTTGAAAGTTGGAACTTGGTTCTGGGAATGACATCAAAGCCAACTTAACTGTGATCCCATGATCTAGGTGCAGGTTGGAAAACCAACAGGGTTTTCCAGTTGATATTTTTGGTGATCTAACTACTATTTCAAACTTATGCAATAAAAACTTAGATTGTATTCATTTTTATTTTTTATTTTCTAAAACTGTAGAGACATTTAAGGGAGGTTGTATAGTTCTATGTCTTTTTTTGTTCTTTGATAGTTTTTCTGCTTTGACTTCTGAATTTTTCCCTCAAAGATTTCAGAAATTTGGTGATTTTTATCAAGCTAGATAACTTTCTCGGACACCTAATAAGAAAGAAGTTATGCCGCCTCACTCCCATTGGCTAAAACCATCTGACTCTAGTTTCACAGAAGTTTCTGCTATGAGGTTTGTCTTTTTTACATGCAGTTAGTAAATTAATACCCAGTGAATAAAATTAATACCTGTCTCTTTCCATACATGTGTTCATTTCTCTTAATTATAAACTTTTAAATATGAACATGCAAAAGTAGATTTTCACAGAAAATGAGCTAAAAACAAACTTTCCATGCAAAGCACATGTGCACTGTAGATACCATAACGTTTTAACCTGTCTCAAATAGAATCCCAACTCTTGTTCATATTTTTTATTGATAAATCCACATTTCTTCAATTCAAACATTTATTTTGTCAGATTTCACCAGCAATTTTGTGACTTTCTATTGTTAATTTCGTGAAGGGGAAACTTGCTGTAAATCTCCAATAACTACCTGCAGATCTTGGTCTCTCTGATGAACCCTAAGGTTATTTTTATTTTCGTCATTTCTGTTCATTTAATAATTATTTCGTTCATTTTGCGTGATTATGTTTTGGTTGTTTATGTTTCTTTGGCTGTTTTTATGTTAGTTGCAGGCTGTTTTTTCCCCTCCATGGATGTTATGTCTTCATTGCCAAGTTTGTTTCCATTAATTAACTAAACAAAATAATAAAATGTAAATTTTTAATAATAATAATAATACGTTATGTGCCTCTCAGAGTTCGAGCTTGAGTTTATTGAGCCTCGGTGGATGCCGTACCAAAACAAGCAACGTCATTTTGGAGCGAAATTTTTCGAAAGTTATGGATGAACAGCTGCTCGGAGAATGTCTATTAAAATGGCCTAACTTAAGTCGCTAATAATACCTTCTTGATAGAGTTTCATACAGCAATACAATAAGGAAGCGTAAACATGGATGGACTTGAAATGTCTGCAATGATACCGGCTCTTCAGGAGCTAGCTAGGTGGGTAGAAAGTTGGCTAAAAGCTAACCTGCTAACAGTTTCTTAACTGAGCTGTCACCTTGTTTTAATTCATTCTTTCTCTGTCTGTTGAAGTGTGTTAGTAAGGTTAACAATGTGTTTGATATTTGCAGTGCCAGTGCTGCTGAGTACGACTCAGCAGTACAGAAACCCCGACAGATCCTCTGCCAGTTCATTGACAGGATTCTGACAGATGTAGATGTTGGTAAGTCAACAGTAATAACAGCGCACACAGAAATCAGGTGGAAACACAGCTTTAGATCAGAGCTAATCAATGAGTAAATAACTGCACTGTTCCTTCCGCTATAAGAAGGCAAAGTTTACTTTGTGAAATCCACTATTTTGATTTTTGTTGCTTGATGCAATTCTGCATGCGCGGTTTTGACTGATAGAGACTAATTTTGGAGAGGTCTGGATTATGATTTACGTTTTTTCCAGCTTTGGATCAGTAGGAAAAGAAAATAGGGGACGTTTATATTTCCAGACTTTATTTTATGTCCCACTGTGTGAATAATATATCCATCCATCCTTATGCCCTTGGTTCCTTTGCATATTTTCATTTCAATTCTAATTTTTCAAAATTGAACTGTTTGTTAGATGATTTTACCAAAACAAAGTTTTTTGAAATATCACCTAGTTTCCTCAAAAATTTTTTATAAAAATTTTTTATTAACCAAAATGAATTCCCCAGGCTGTCTCCTTGTGAATGTGTGGGTTCACTCTGGGTACTCTTGTTTCCTCCTACCATCCAGAAACATGACTGTTAGGTTAATTGGTCTGTGTGTGTGGTTGTTTGTCCTGTGTGTCTCTGTGTTGCCCTGCGATGGAGATATGGAATTTGGATATCATAATGTCAAGGAACTCTTATATCCCTTTTGGTAAATATTGAGTCATCTGTTATATACCTGAATGGGTTTTAGGCAGTCTAAATTTTTTCCTATAAAATATATCTTTTTTATTCATTTCTTTTGTACAAATATTACTTAAACTACTGTAACCAATAAATAATAATTTCTTTCAGTTGCTCTAGGTTTAAATAAAAAGTCCAGTTCGGAGCCAGCTTGTGTGATGCTGCTGGACTTTGTGCAACATATCGTCAAATCCTCTTCCCTGATGTTTGCTAATCCTGCCTGCCAGCCTGCTGAGTACCCGGACACCATACAGAGCTGCATCGGTGGGGGTTACCTATAAAAAACAAACTGAGATTTTGAGGTAACACTAACAGTCTTCAACTGATGAATTTTTTTCGTTTTGCTTTTCCACTTCAGACTTCAGTAAGTGGGTGACGGTACGCTTGCTTCGCGTGGGAGCGGCTCCAGGCTGTGACGTCCTTCATGGGCGAGTTTCTGCAGTGCTGTGCTCTTTGCTTCACTCTTTGAGGGTCCGGGTGCCCTTCATCTTCAGCTGCCTCATTCAGGAATTCATCTTAATGACCCAAGACCTCAGCTACATCCTGTTCGCTCATATAGTCGCACTGTCAGGACCGGGACATGACACTGGCATTCACACGCAGAACCGGTGGCCTGTAAAGCTTGGGCGCTTCCTCTTCTCTGCCGCGTGTGCCTCCTACCTTACCCAGACTTCACTTCTACTCTCATCTCCTGCTGCCTTAGAGTCGTTGACTGCTGTTGCTGTTGGTGTCATAACCGACTCTCTAAGGGGAGTCGTTTCCTGTCGTGATCTGACAGTGGCCTGGGAGACGGCCTGCTCCATCTTGGCGAACGGGAACTTCAGACTTAGGAAGATTTCTATGGTGATGTTAAGAAAACTGGTGGAGCTGAGAAAATTTGATGAGATCCAGAACCACAATTTCTTCACAGCCTTTTTTCACCTTCTTGAAGCACATGACACCTCAAATGAGAACGAACCCTATGAAGGAGAACTGCTGAAGCTCACCCGCTGTTTGTTTCAGTCATCCTACATTTCCCCCTCTGATTTCGAGTCCATCTACCTCTCGCAGATGTTTGAGTGTGTTTGTGCTCTTGGAAGAGCAGGAGTTGAGCTCGGATCAGAGCTTACCGAATCTCTCTGCGTGCTCTTCAGCTTCTCGCTATCAGTTGTCCCGAGTTACGAAGGTGCTGCTCTGCTAAGGAGGCAGCAGGTGGCAGATGTCTGCAGGACGCTGGCATGCACCATTGGGACACCAAATCAATCTAAAGTAGGAATCTGTTACTTTTAAATTTTTTCTATAATCTTTACAGTCTTTGCCACATCTCCTTTTCTACATTTGTTGTGCTTTGCAGTGTGCAGAAGGGTTCCTCCAAGCTGCACTGAAGGCTGAGAAAGCTACAGTGATGCAGAAGTCGGGAGATGGAGAGACTCCTGCAAAGAGATCCTGCAAATCTGGCATCAGGTTGGTCATCAAAACAACAGAAACATCATTAGTATGAGGGGAAAAAACATTGGCAGGTGTCCACTATAGGTTCCTGTACACTTTTACTCTGGAACTTAACTTCCTGGAACCGTTTTAATCTACCTGACAGTCCTAGGGATAATTTTTCGACTGTGGGTCTGAAACCCGGGACGTTTACGTAGGTGAGGTCCCCTGATGCTAAACAGGTCCTCCTCCTGCAGTAGTGAGACTGCTATCTGGGGACACCGACCTCTGTCCATTGCAACAACAGACTCTAGAATGCGATTAAAGACTGTAAAGGCATTGATTTTAGACTGATTACAAGCCACGACACTCTGCGGAGACACTGAAAGTGGAAGTCCGTGCTTTCTTTAACTTAATATTTCATCTAAAGTTGGCAGATTTTATCACTGTATTTGAATACAGACTTATTAAAGCCCCTGTTATATTCAGCATGGGTGGATGGAATTAAATGTTATGCTTGCAAACAAAACTGCATGTAATTTAAATATGATCTGCAGTGGAGGATGAAAAAGGAAGGGAACTGAAATGAAATGCTGGGTATATACAACCAGTGAGAAATGTTTAGCTTCCTCCCTCCATCTTCAGTTCAGGGTCCATCCAAACAGTCCTACCTCCTCACCAGGGCCGTTTTCAGGGTAGATTACCTTCTTTGTTCTGATTTAGCCCTGGAAAACTACCCTGTTTCCTTCAAAGGTTCCTGCAGTGCAAACAAACCTTATATCTCAATCTGTCATTCTGTGAATGTTTCATTGCATTTAGATTTTTGAGATTCTGCTGCTCTTTGCACACTTTTCTGTCCGTTTTGTATATATATATATTTTATTTTAAAAGTAGCTCGTCAGGGCTTAAATGGTAAGTGGCCTGCACTTGTATAGCACTTTATCAAGTCCCCAGAGACCCCAAGCGCTTTACACTACAGTCAGTCATTCACACACTGACAGTGGTTAGCTACATTGTACCCACAGTTGCCCTGGGGCAGACTGACAGAAGCAAGGCAATCGGCGCCACTGGGCTCTCTGACCACCATCAGCAGGCAAGGCAGGTGAAGTGTCTGGCCGAAGGACACAACTACTGAGACAGACAGGGTTCGAACCGGCAACCCACTGGTTACACCCTTTCAATACAATATCTCTTATGATACAAAATACATTTAAAGTCCAATTTGTTTTGGTCATCAGTCCCATAGCTGTGTATAACATTACTGCTTTGCAGCTGGTTAAAAAAAATGATCAAGAAAATGTTATAAATGTGTATTTCTCCCAAAAAGTCCAGCATTGAAGTCATTATGTGTCTTTGTGTGTTAAGCGAGTTGGACATGCGTGTTGGCAGTGAGGTCTGGACCACATTAAATCATCGCCTTGAAGAGCTGCTGGCTCTCTTGAACTCAGACTCTGCAGAACCAGAGAGCTCGCAGACCCTGGCCACCCTGCAGGGTCTGGCCCTCATTCTCCACCTGGCAGCCATCTGCTCCTCACCCATCAGGTACCTGCCTTTAAACAGACTGAGATCTACTTTGCTGACAGGTTTGTGAGGACTCATAATGGAATGAAATGTAGTCAATCTTTCTTTTTTTTTTTTCGTTGTCAGCAGTTCCTGTCTACTCGTCTGGGTGTCCACTGAGACTATGGGCCGGGTGCTGAAGAGCTGTCAGTCAGTTCTAGAAGGAGCCTCTCGACCCGTTTCTCATCAGGACTACTTTCAGTCTGCTTTTCAGTCGACGATCAAGATTCTTGACTCTATTCTCTACCTGACATGTAAGATAAGCTGCTTTTAGGGGCATTTTCACTGAGTTTTTCTCTCTCATATTTACTAAGACTTCAGATAGATGTGTTTTTAGTGGCAATTTTATTATTATAACAGAGTACTGGTGATCATGTTATGTTATATATGTGTAGTGAACAGCCAGATTGAAGATGGGCTCCAGCGACGTGTATGTGCTCTGCTGTCTCTTCCTTGGGTGTGTGAAAACAAGTCTGGCCCTGCCTTCAAGAGTTCAGGGTTTCCCTCCTGGCTGTCAACGTTGGCGCAGAGACTCAGCTTCTGTTATTGTAAGTAATCCTGTCACATCTCAAGTCAGTGGGTCAAAAACATTTAATGTCATCCATCCATCCATCCATCCATCCATCCATCCATCCATAGAGTTCTATCTAGGGTCTCCTACCTCAGTCCTCCAGAGCCACCCCCCTACAGCTTTTAGATGCCTCCCTGATCTAAGAGACCTAAATCAGGCAGCTGCTTGTCAAGGAGTTCTGCAGAGGCCTGGCAATGAGTCAGTCCTTTGATTCAGGTTGGATTAAACCATGTAAAAGTTGTAGGACAGGTGCTCTTTAGGACTGGTCTACTGTGTCTTTACTATAATTTGTTACATAACGGTAAATCCCACGTGTGATTCCAGCACTTGAAGTCCAGGCAGACTGTGTGTCGCTGCTGGCCTTTCTGCGTCCGGGTATGTGTGAGAGCTGGCGCGTGTGCATCTTCACAAACGCGCTGCGGAGTCAGGACGAGGCAGTGAGGGCCAGAACCATCAAAGTCTTCCCCGTTCTGCTTCATCACCTGGGACCCTCACACCGCAACCTCATCAGCTCAGCTCTGCTGTGTGTAAACTCCCTGTGTTCCCATCTGTAAACGTCATGTCCTTGTTATCATATTCATTACTGTGTTTTTGCTTTACTTGGTGGTATATGTTGGGGCTTTTTTAGGTCTCTGATGGAGGACAAGTCAGAGCAGGTGAAGGTGGAGCTCGCCAGGATTGTTGGGCAACTGAGCTGCATCCAGTCGGAGCTCTCCAAGCTTTGTGACTCCAACGAAGAGTCCATGTGTCTTCCCAAAGTCCTCTGCCTTCGCTGGAGTCTTGTAACAGAGCATGCTGAGAATAAAGTGCCATCCCTCAAAGCATCTATAATTAAACCATTTCTAACTTTATTCAGACCACAAGCTGCCAGCTGTGTTAAATTAGGTACATTAGGTGTTTTATTTAATTTTATTTAGTGAAGATAGAGGAGATGCTACACACTATTTTTTTGTGTCACCCACACAGCATTTCTGGAAGCTCTACCTCACCTCTGCCAGCATGTGAATCTGCTCGCTGCAGACTCCCGGGCAGTTCTCTTTGCCCTGTTTGGTCTCCTCGAGGACTCCGATCCCGCTGTTAGAACGCGTTTCAGCCAATCAGTGCGTTTTCTGCTGACAGAACCCACGAAAAATTCAGAGCAGGGCACCCTGAATGAGGTGAGACATTTCATTGCAAAATATACTTTAAAGATTTACCATCCCGATGTATTGTTTGGGGGTACCGATAGTTTAAACACTTGACTTTTAATGTCATGGAGAGGCTGACGATGTGTGGCTTTCTTCTTGCTGCCTCAGCTCCTGGTTGACCGTCTGAAGGAGGCATTCAGCAACGCTAAACTCAACAGAGACGACAACCTGCGTAACACTCTCATCCTCACCACAGGAGAGATTGGCAGGTAAAACAACCCTTTATCCTATTAATGCTGTAAATGTTTACAACTAAAGAGCTTTTATTTCAGGGTTATAATGTTTTTAAAGGACTGTAGCTGTTTGAATATATTCAGTGTAATGAGAGCGACCTCCAGACGATATGGTAAAGATGTGCATTAAAACCTTAAAATAAAAGGTTGTTATGAAGTGTTTGTTGACCACTAGATGTCACTCTCTGCTGCAGCTGGCTAAAGGTGTGATTTAGTTTATTTTTTCTCCTAGTTACCATCCTCCTCTCTCTGCAAGATGAAAACATAAACTTTGATCTTTGTCCTAACTTGTTTGTCACATTTTAATTATTGCTGTTATTATGGTAAAGTTGGGTTGAGCTTAGAAGGGGACCGTGTACAGAAACACTAACCTCAAAGAGCACTGATGTGCTGCACCAGTTCATTAATAATAAGAAAAAAAGATCATATCATAATATGAATATCAACAGCCATCCTTCAGTGGTTTGCTTTCCTGTCTTTCCCTTTTTGAAGAGAATCATCTCATATTCAGACTCCTGGGAAACAGACTGTCGCAAATGACAAATTATTAGGTCATAAAAACTCTGATCAGCTTTATAAATAAAATCTAACTTAAAAATGTGCTCGAGTTACATTAATTTTATGGGAAATGTTATTGGTGCCAAAACGTGTGGCACCTGGTCTTATTAAAAACAATCATTCCTTAATCATGTGGGATTTCTTTTCTCCTTATAAATAAATTATCTAAAAGTAAAGGTTTACTTTTTCTACATTATACAGTGTGAGATTATGCTTCTGCACATAAAGATGAATTTATTTTAAATACTTTTTACACATCTTTACCGATGGTTGGGGAGATCATTGCAACTAATAGACCTGTGTGTAAAAATTTCCTGTTTCTTATCTGTTAGAGCTTCTCAGGGTAGCTTGGTGTCCTTCTCTCTGCTGCGTCTGCTCCACTGTCTTCTGTCCAAGTCGTCCACAGTTTCCGTTGCTGCGTACACTCAGATCAGAGCGCTGGCGGCTGCCAAAGGCCTGAAGCTGCAGACCCTATTCAGCCAGTATAAGAATCCCATTTGCCAGGTAAATCATGAGACGATGAGTCTGTACCGGCATATATTTAAAAGCATTTAGTCATTTTTTTAAGGATCAGGACATTTTTAAAGGTTTAATTAAAGCAGGAAAAATGTTGTTTACATTTAAATCTTTTTATTTAGCCTTTTTGGCATAGATAAATTATTCTAACAATAATATAGGGAACTAATATCGTATTGATATTTAATTGAATGTATTTAAATGTCTTATTTTGGTTTTGAAATATAAAGAAAGGTAGATAATTAGATAAATTACGGACAGTGTCTTTGTGACAATAATTGTTTCTGGTTCATATCTTCAGTTTCTGGTGGAATCGCTGCATTCGCGGCATGCATCTGCACTGCGGAGCACTCCAGATCAGACCAGCGAGTCTGCCAACCAGAGAGAGCTGGCTTTGGACATCCTGGCTCAGATCGCACATGCTTTTGACTTCCCAGACCTCCACCGCTTCCTCACTGTACGCTCAAACCTAACTTTCACGTACTAGCGCGATGAGACTGTTTGTGAACACGTACTTTCTCTCACACTTGTACACACAGCGGACGCTCCAGGTGCTGCTGCCCTACCTGGCAGCCAAGGCGAGCTCCACAGGCTCCGCCCTCATCCGTACTCTGGCCATTGAGCTGAAGGCAAACAGGAGAGAGATTCTGATCAACAATTTCAAGTACATCTTCAGCCATCTGGTTTGTTCGTGCTCCAAGGAGGAGCTGGAGAGAGCATTTCACTACTTACAGGTTTTTAGTAACATTATCCATATAGATTTCATATTATTACTGCTGGCTGTTGTTGTTGCTGTTGTGTGAACTGTAAATGAGTTAGATGTGTCTAAAAAGTCAAGTCCGTCAGTCGAAAACCCTTTAAACATAATCCAGGATTCCTACTCATATTTAGAAATGTATTACTTTAGAAATATCAATCAATTCATTGTAAGGTTATAAAATTTCACCAACAAATGACTTGAGTAGTGGAAATGTGTCCAAAAAAGGATGCAATATCTAAATAATGCATGATTTTCTTTGTTTAAACCCTAATGCTAAACACTCAGGTTGATGCCATTGATGTCGTTTTCCTTCTTATGTCCTAGAGTGAGACCGAGATTGAGTTGGGTTCTCTGCTGCGACAAGACTTCCAGGGTCTCCACAATGAGCTGCTGCTTCGTTTGGGAGAACATTACCAACAGGTGAGAACAAGCCCTAAATCACCTTTTTTTTGGTCATTTTCCCTACTGGTTGTTTACTGATTTACTGATGGAAGTTAATTCTTTGTAGGTGTTCAACGGTTTGGCGATCTTGGCCTCCTTTGCATCCAACGATGATCCATACAAGGGTCCCAGAGACATCACCACCGCAGAGCACATGGTGTCCATCATTTTCTCTTTCATTTGAGTTTATTTCTTTGGCTCTTTGGTAGATTTAATAGACATGAGGCTTTTTGGAAGGTGTATGGAAATTTACTACTGACTGTGTTCAGCAACCGCTAAATTCTTTAGTCTGTTTTAGGCTTTTGTTTGCCGAGTATCACTAATATGTCACTTACTTATTGCTGTGTTTCAGGCAGACTACCTGCAGCCCAAGCTGCTGGGGATTCTGGCTTTTTTCAACATGCAGCTGCTCAGCTCCAGTGCAGGAGAGAAGGACCGCAAAAAAATGGTGAGCCGTGAATCACAGTTGATTGCAGCCCAGCAGTCCTGCTCAGTGCTTTTAAGTCATTGCCCATTTGCTTGAACACACCTGCATTGTGGTCCGTGCATGTCTCCTGCATGCAGGCTTTGACGAGCGTGATTGCTCTGATGCGCCTGATGGGCTCCAAACACATCAGCTCGGTCAGAGTGAAGATGATGACGACGCTTCGCACAAGTCTCCGTTACAGAGAAGACTTCCCGCTGCTCTGCTGCCAGTCAGTACCCTGCCACTTCTTCTTAAAGTCACTTCCAAAATGAGTTAGTCGGACCTAAGAGTTTTTGTTTCGTGCTGCAGGACGTGGGAGTGTTTTGTGAGGAGTGTGGAGCCTACTCACCTTGGCCCTCTTCTGAGTCATGTTATTGTTGCTCTTCTTCCCTTAATCCCCCTTCAGCCTAAAGAAACTGCTGCTATCATTCGCTTCCTCATTCTGGACAACAGGTAATGTTAAAAATATATATCAGCACTATTAATAGTGACACGTAAAACAGTTTAAGTATAAATTGACCCATACTTGAAACACTGACTGTCAGACCTTACCTGTTGTTGGGATTATGATTATTGATTAATTAATATTTATCAATTATTATAATTGAAAATCATAATTTGACCAAATTAATTTCTTAACCAAAAATCCTTATTTATGAATCGAAATCAGAGATGTCCTCTGGTGTTGTAATTGTGGCTCAAAGCCCTTGATAATTACAATTATTAAATTCTCAGTAATAGTTGATAACTATTGTTAGATGTCACTGTTTAATCAACCGTTTCTGCCGAAACGTGGGGAACTTTAACCTTATTTTGACTGACAAATCACTCTTGCACAAAATAAACACAAACGCCTTCTCTTCATCTATGTGAATATTTATTAAATCAACAGCCCTGATACAACTCGCTCTTCCGATTCAATAATCTTCACTTAATCAAACATGCAAAGTTCTACACAAAAAGGTTAAAATATCCAACTAAACAAAATAAAAACAGCATTGAGTATGTATGAAATCAAACGAGCAGTAATGGCAGTTATGGCAAAAATACAAGAGGAATATGGTGTTGAATGAAGCTTTGGGAGCGGCCCGCCAGAATGTAGCTCAGTGTAACACACACACAGGGTCATAAACCCTCCCCCAAAGTTGTAAACTCAGTGGACAAAGGATCATAAACTTTTTGGCGGCAAACCAGTAAAACCAGTAAAGTTGAAGACAAAGAAAATGGTGAATTTCACCATGAAGTTATTATAGCAGTTCAGTTTTAAAGCGCACCTGCGCCAGGTGTCACGCAGTAAAAACACAACTTGAGAAGCTCGGCGGCTTCAGAATCCAGCGATCATCAACATTCAATAACACTTGGCATGCAAATACACTTCGAACACATTAGACTATAAGTGGCGATTCTGAATCGCCCTAAAATCCTACTCTATCTTGCCCAAGCTATTTCTAATAAAGAAATAAATAAAATAAAAAGAACGAAATTACTTGGTGGTGTCTCCTCTGAGCAGAGGGAGAGAGAAGGAGCGGGGGAAGAGTTTCCACGCGTCCGTGGGTAACTCAGGAGATCGGTCTGTCGTTGTCCTTTTCGCCTTTTCTGCCACGCACTGGCAGAAAGGTGAAAAATATGACGGACCGTCATTAGTCGACTGGAACAAAAAAAACGAGGAAAAATTGCGTCTCCTTGAAAACTCCGTGATTTTTTGGTTACGTGTTAAATCCACGTCCTCGATCGGTAAAGTTGAAAACTCTGGGCCTTCTTATTCCCGGAGCCTCTTTTATGAATTTTGTTCTCGTTGGCCAACGGGGAGAACGAATGAAAGTCCACGTGGGATTTTCTTCTCCAGAATGATGCGCTTCAGATGCCGGTAACCGCGTCTCGGTTCCAAACTGAAAAGCAATGGTTTAAAGGGCTCACCTTACTATATAGCCTACTGTGATGTCAGACTTGGGACACCCCGTCCTATCAGCCGCGGTGCCCGCAGGCGGGTATGAGAAAAAAGGGGCCGGATAGCAAATGCATGTGTCAGTTTGACATTTCTGCTAATTTTGTGTTTATCGCTCAAAATTCCAATAAAATACAATACAGTTAGTGGTTTTAATTTGACAAAATGTGAAAAATGAATACTTTTGGATGGCGCTGTATGATTACAGCCTGATCCTAACAGAGACCTTGCTTCTATCATTCTTTTACAGGGAAGAAGTAAACGATTACCTTCACGAAATTTACTTTCTGCCCGAGCACCCGGAGCTAAAAGACATTCACACGGTTCTGCAAAATTACAAAAAGGTTTGCATAAAGTCACGCTGATGAAGGGTAGAGGCAAACATGTTCTTAAAGATGCATTAAAAGGTGAAAATTATATTTGGTCCATTCAGCTGACGGCCAGCCGCAGCGACCTGGCCTCTGCTCTGCAGCTGTCGATGCGAGCTGTTCAGCATGAGAATGTCGATGTAAGGATCCACGCACTGACCAGCCTCAGGGACATGATGCACAGCAAACAGGTACAAAAAAAAAGAACATCAGATAAGGGTTAATAGGTTATGCTAGTGTTTGGAAATCTCTGCAAAGATTAGATTACAGACCACTGAAAGGCAGATCAGCATGTGAGGTAATACTACCTAACTGACAGCGCCTTAATAACTTTTGTAACATTTCAATGTAGTTCAGTCAAAGTAGAGGCAAAGATCAACAATTACAATTTAACGTAA
This sequence comes from Crenichthys baileyi, assembly GCA_036173005.1. NCBI lineage: Eukaryota > Metazoa > Chordata > Actinopteri > Cyprinodontiformes > Goodeidae > Crenichthys > Crenichthys baileyi. The sequence goes on from JAHHUM010000601.1 coordinate 51,467, forward strand.
CAGTATTATATATTTGCTGTGTTTTGCAGGAGTGGCTGCTGCGGCAGGTTTGTGCCAGCGAGGCGGTGGAGCCCGTCATCTCCAGCCTCGTGTCTGTGCTGTTGAAGGGCTGCCAAGACTCGTCCCCCGAGGCCAGGCTCCTCTGTGGGGAGTGTCTAGGCGAGCTGGGGGCCGTGGACCCTGGACGTCTGGATTTGTCCCACGCACACACCCACGGCGACCGCTACACCTTTGTGGCAAGTTCAAGTTGAACTCTTGTTGTCTTTATTACCATGTTATAAACCAAAACAAGCTTAGCCGTCTCGTGTTGGGGTTTACCCCAGTGGATGAGAGGGTCGCCTTCCTGCGCCTTCGGGTTGGGGACAGGTCTCTGACTGTCGTTTTGGCCTACGGTCCGAGCGGTAGTGCGGAGTACCCGGCCTTCTTGGCGTCCCTGTTGGGGGTGCTGGATAGTGCCCCTCCTGGGGACTCCATTATTCTGCTGGGGGACTTCAACGCCCACGTGGGAAACGACAGTGACACCTGGAGAGGCATGATCGGGAGGAATGGCCTCCCTGATCTGAATCCGAGTGGTGTTTTGTTATTGGACTTCTGTGCTAGTCACGGATTGTCCATAATGAACACCATGTTCAAACATAAGGGTGTCCATCAGTGCACTTGGCACCAGGACACCCTAGGCAGGAGGTCAATAATTGACTTTGTTGTCGTATCATCAGACCTTCGGCCGCATGTTTTGGACACTCGGGTGAAGAGAGGGGCTGAGCTGTCGACTGATCACCACCTGGTGATGAGTTGGATCCGCTGGAGGAGGAGAAAGCCGGACAGACTTGGCAGGCCCATAGCGCATAGTGAGGGTCTGCTGGGAACGCCTGGCGGAGCCCTCGGCCAGGGATGTATTCAACTCCCACCTCCGGGAGAGCTTCGACCAGATTCCGGGGATGTTGGAGACATAGAGTCCGAGTGGACCATGTTCTCCGTATCTATTGTCGATGCTGCTGCCCGTAGCTGCGGCCGTAAGGTCTGCGGTGCCTGTCGCGCCGGCAAGCCCAGAACCCGGTGGGGGACACCAGCAGTAAGGGACGCTGTCAAGCTGAAGAAGGAGTCCTATCGGCTGTGGTTGGCTTGTTGGACTCCTGAGGCGGCTGACGGGTACCGTGAGGCAAGCGTGCCGCGGCCCGGGCTGTGGCAGAGGCAAAAACTTGGGCCTGGAAGGAGTTCGGTGAGGCCATGGAGAAGGACTACCGGTTGGCCTCGAAGCGATCCTGGCAAACTGTGTGGCGCCTCAGGAGGGGGAAGCAGTGCTTCGCCAACATTGTTTACAGTGGGAGTGGGAGCCTGCTGACCTCGACTGAGGACATTATCGGGCGGTGGAAGGAGTACTTTGAGGATCTCCTCAATCCTGCCATCACGCATTCCCTGGTGGAAACAGAGGCTGGGGACTCGGGGTTGGACTCTTTCATCACCCAGGCTGAAGTCACCGAGGTGGTTAAAAAGCTCCGCGGTGGCAAGGCTTCGGGGGTGGATGAGATCCGCCCTGAGTACCTCAAATCTCTGGATGTTGTGGGGCTGTCATGGTTGACACGCCTCTTCAACTTTGCGTGGCGGTCGGGGACAGTGCCTCTGGACTGGCAGACTGGGGTGGTGGTCCCCCTTCATAAGAAGGGTGACCGGAGAGTGTGTTCCAACTACAGGGGGATCACACTCCTCAGCCTCCCTGGTAAGGCCTACACCAGGGTATTGGAGAGGAGAGTCCGGCCGATAGTCGAACCTCGGCTTCAGGAGGAGCAGTGTGGTTTTTGTCCCGGCCGTGGAACACTGGACCAGCTCTATACCCTCTACAGGGTACTCGAGTGTTCATGGGAGTTTGCCCAACCGGTCCACATGTGTTTTGTGGACCTGGAGAAAGCATTCGACTGTGTCCCTCGTGGTGCCCTGTGGGGTATGCTCCAGGAGTATGGAATCGGGGGCCCTTTATTAGGGGCCATCCGGTCTCTGTACAAGAGGAGCAGGAGTTTGGTCCGCATTGCCGGCACTACGTCGGACCTGTTCCCGGTGCATGTCCCGGTGCATGTTGGACTATGGCAGGGCTGCCCTTTATCACCGGTCCTGTTCATAACTTTTATGGACAGGATTTCTAGACGCAGCCAAGGGCCGGAGGGGGTCTGGTTTGGGGACCAGTGGATTTCGTCTCTACTTTTTGCAGATGATGTGGTCCTGCTGGCCCTCTCTAGCCAAGACCTACAGCATGCGCTGGGGCGGTTCGCAGCCGAGTGTGAAGCGGCTGGGATGAAGATCAGCACCTCCAATTCAGAGGCCATGGTACTTGACCAGAAAAGGGTGGCTTGTCCTCTTCAGGTTGGAGGGGAGTTCCTGCCTCAAGTGGAGGAGTTCAAGTATCTCGGGGTCTTGTTCACGCGTGAGGGAAGAATGGAGCGGGAGATCGACAGACGGATCGGTGCGGCTGCCGCAGTAATGGGGGCACTGTGCCGGTCCGTTGTGGTGAAGAGAGAGCTGAGCCGAAAAGCGAAGCTCTCGATTTACCGGTCGGTCTACCTTCCTACCCTCACCTATGGCCAAGAACTTTGGGTCATGACCGAAAGAACGAGATCCCGGATACAAGCGTAGGATGTGTCTGGGGAGAGGGACGTCTGGGTGTCTATGCTGAGTCTGCTGCCCCCGCGACCCGGTCCCGGATAAGTGGAAGACGACGAGTACGAGTACAAGTAAACCAAAACAAAATGACAGACTTCAGTATGTAGTAGATGCAGAGTTTCATGTACTATCTGGCCTTTAACTACAGTTATGTGTTCTAGGTTAGGTTAATGTTAAAATCTTCATCGTTCCATTTACAAACATGTCTGACATTAAAATGTTCCTTAAAGTTGTCTTTTTTCCACCCTTTTTTTCTGAGGATTTGGCCTGTTGGAAGGACTCTAAGTCACCTTAATGGCCACAGCTCATGAATGTTTGAGCTGCAGTGGCTGAAATGACATAAATGAAAATTTCAGCATTAGTTTTGGAATTACATACTTTTCTGATATCGTGCAGCTTTAATCTCTATATATATATTGTGATAAAAGTATTGCATAATAAATTTATACATTTTTCACAACTGATTTTAGATGTGTGCATTATGAAAAACGTTTGTTTCTTCCTGGCAACAGAGCGGGGTTGATGATCCTAACTTTGCCCATGATTTGCTGACTGAGCTCACCAGAACATTTCTGGCCTACGCTGATAACGTGCGAGCTCAGGACTCTGCGGCTTACGCGATTCAGGTACACAAGTTGCATTTTATTTACAGGCACTAAACGAACACAAGATCCCTATAATTGTCTGTTTTCTTATTTGATGATTTGTGTTCACCGTAGGAGCTGCTGTCCATATTCGAGTGTCGCGAAGGGAGAACCGACTCACCGGGCCGTCGTTTGTGGAGAAGATTCCCAGAACAGATCCAAGAAATCCTGGAGCCTCACCTGAACAGCAGGTAGAAAATCCCTCTTGCACAGACTTTTCCTCTGGAAGAATGGATTTTATTATTATTATTCCTCCTATTTTGATATATGTTCTTCATTCTTTCTTGCAGATATAAGAGCAGTCAAAAGGAGGTGAACTGGTCTAAACTGAAGAAGCCCGTGTACCTCAGCAACCGAGGCAGCAAGTTTTCTGACTGGTCTGCCACCTGGGCTGGATACCTCATCAGCAAGGTTAGCTGATGTCCTCAACAGAGTCAGACTTTCCCCCTCCTAAACTGCATGCCCATGTTCTTGAGAGGTGTTTGATTCTCCATCCAGGTGAGACATGAACTGGCCAGCAAGGTGTTCAAATGCTGCAGCTTCATCATCAAACACGACTACAAAGTCACGATCTACCTGCTGCCTCACATCCTGCTCTACATGCTGCTGGGCTGCACACCTGCAGAGCAGCAAGAGGTCAGGATTTCTCTTCTAAGAGCCTAACACAGCTCGCTCTGGTGTTGTTCTGTTTCTCATTCCTGTCTGGTTGCTTTGGTTTAAAGGTAACAGAGGAGATGCTGGCTGTGCTGACTGAAGGCGATGGAGGGGCCAGTGTGCAGGAGACGGCCTCCAGCCTATCACAGCTCAGCACTCAGACTGTGTTCAGCATGCTGTCACACCTCACACAGTGGAGCCGCCACATCCTTTATGCCAAACCCAAAGTCACTGGTAATGGTGGATGCTGCTTCACTAAAATCATCTATTAAGATACTAAATATGATCATCTTTAGAATAAAAGATGAACTTTTTCACTTCAGAAAGTGGTGATTATCAGCGTGTGGTGGCCTTTCTGAAGGGTATTCCACAGGACGTGCTGGCTAAGGCCTCCCTACAATCCAAAGCGTACACCCGGGCACTCATGCACTTTGAAGCTTACATCCTGGAGAACAAAGAGAACATCCAGGACCACCTGAGCTTCCTGCAGGTTAGGCTGACGCAGTAAGCCCAACCGATGTCCGATGTGGCTCCTTGCATACATGTAATAAATTCTTGGCTGTTCTAGACGCTGTATGCGGCGATGCACGAGCCTGACGGAGTGAGGGGGGTCAATGCTCTGAGGAGGGAAGAGCCGTCGCTGAGGGAACAGATACTTGAACACGAGAGCATTGGTTTGCTGCGAGACGCCACAGCTTGCTACGACCGGGCCATACAGCTGGAATCAGACCAGGTCCCTACCCACAGATTCATTGTCTTCCAATAGTGTTTATACCTTGTTCACATTTTGTCACACTGTAACAAACTTCATGTATATGTATACGTATTTCACTGGGATTTTATGTCATAGACCAAAACAATGTAGTGCACTATTGTGGCGATGGTAAGAAAGCTACATCATAAAGACTGAGAGATGCAGCAGACAGCTCAGGAGTGAAGTTTTAAAACATTATTCTACACTTTTAACATCCCATGAAACAAACCCACCAATCAATGGCAGTCCACCTAAACCTGGGGTTTCAAACTCAGTCAAAAAATGGGAAGAACCTTTAGCATGGACTTTATCATAGGCTAAACAAAACTAATGTCTATTTATAAAAGTTCTATTCAGAAATAAGTGCAAACTTGGTGGTGCACGCCAAGAACAGTTACTCGCATAGGTACCGCAAAGTAGCTCTTGTAGTGCACTATGGGATTTGTAGTAGGACTGGCATAAGAACTGTATAACCTACAGGCGGGCCTTTAGTAATAGGTAAATGAAATTAACTAGCGGGCTTGATATAATAGTTTCATGGGCCTTGGGTTTGATATGTCTAGACTAAACTAACAGGCTGAGCAATGAGGGTATTATGAAGAGAAGTGACTAAGAGGCGTTTGGCAACTCTGGAGGAGCCACAGAGACCCACACCCACAGGAAGACCATGGAAGCTCCATGCAGAAAAGGTCCAGGCCAGGATTTGAACCTGATATACATTGCTCAAAAAAAATAAAGGGAACACTTAAACAACACAATATAACTCCAAGTAAATCAAACTTCCGTGAAATCCAACTGTCCACTTAGGAAGCAACACTGATTGACAATCAATTTCACATGCTGTTGTGCAAATGGAAAAGACAACAGGGGGAAATCTTTGGCGATTAGCAAGACACACTCAATAAAGGAGTGGTTCTGCAGGTGGGGACCACAGACCACTTCTCAGTACCTATGCTTTCTGGCTGATGTTTTGGTCACTTTTGAATGTTGGTGGTGCTTTCACACTCGTGGTAGCATGAGACGGACTCTACAACCCACACAAGTGGCTCCGGTAGTGCAGCTCATCCAGGATGGCACATCAGTGTGAGCTGTGGCAAGAAGGTTTGCTGTGTCTGTCAGCGTAGTGTCCAGAGCCTGGAGGCGCTACCAGGAGACAGGCCAGTACACCAGGAGACGTGGAGGAGGAATACTTTTCCTTCCCGTTCATATTTATGCTCCTCTTTCTGTTGGTTTATCACCAAAAAAAATCCCAATAAATACAAGTTTGTAGTTGTAGCGTGACAGTGTGATAAGGTTCAAGGGGTACTGATATTTTTTAAGGTCATGTAAGGTCACTGGTCCTTCCTCAGTATGTCTAAAATGGTAAATATTTACTGAACTTTTCTAGATCGGTCACTATCATGGAGTGATGACTTCTATGCTCGGCCTGGGACAGCTGTCCACAGTCATCACGCAGGTCAACGGCGTACTGGCCAATAAGTAAGATGGATACGTGTGCTTATATATACCATGCTTTGCTCTCATCGTTGCTGCTTTCTGATTTAAGTGAGATCTGTTTCTTTTTTTAGGCAACAGTGGAAGTCAGAGCTGAACACCTACAGAGTGGAGGCCGCCTGGAAGCTTGGAAAATGGGACTTGTTAGAAGATTATTTGAGTTCAGGTTCAGAAGAATGATAATGATCCTTGCAATTTAGTAGAAAATGAGCCAGTTCCAATTGCATTTGACAAATCTGCATATAACAAAACATAACTCTCCAGACCAGCAGTCGTGTACCTGGGGTGTGCGGCTCGGCCAGTTGCTGCTGTCGGCAAAGAAGCAGGACGCAGAGAGCTTCTATGAGAAACTGAAGCTGGTGCGGAAAGAGCAGGTCGTCCCTCTGTCAGCTGCCAGCTACGAGTGCGGGACCTACCAGAGGGGATATGAGTATATCGTCAGGTCTGCGCTTCAACTCCAGGAGCAGGGTTGTTTTTTTTCTTGTGACTCTAAAATGCATCCATCTGTGTGCTTAGGCTCCACATGCTCAGTGAGTTGGAGCACGCTTTCACTGAGCTGCAGGAAACTAGAGCTGGCTCCGCCCCTGGCCTCACCAAGCTGCCTCCTCATTGGTCAGACCGACTGGAGATGACCCAGAATTCTTTCAGGGCCAAGGAGCCGATCCTGGCCGTGCGGCGAGCCCTTCTCAGTCTTAGACCACAGTAAGGATCCAGAAATCTGTTTTAATTAATAGCTCTTTAAGCTTTAAGCTTTGGTGCAAAAGTACAGTTTAATACCTATCGAACCAGGTATTAAAACGTCTCAAGCAATTCAGTAAATGCCACCATTGTTAGAAGAGGCTTTAGAAGAATAAAATTTATAGATGGAAGCAATCTCTGTAAAATGCCATATGGAATAAATTTATATGATGCTTTTCTATTTGTACCGACTTAAAAAAGCACGTTAACACCAAATTTACCCAGCTGCACACACACCTATGTGCTGATAAGCAGCCAACTTAAGGTTAAGTTCCTTTGGTCCTCCCAAAGAGATATGAATCAAAACACACATTGCTGGTGAAAAGTTTGCATACCAGAGATTCTACGCGGCCTGGAAATGTATGGATTTCAGTTTTATCATTCTGATGTTGATGAGTATGGAAAGAAGAAAATTGGGTTTGGAAAAATGTTTGATTTTCCAGACTTTTTTTCCTTCTGTTTTCTAAAAGGCAAAAAAAAAAAAACTCACCAAAGTTCACAAACTGTTCTTTAAAGAATCCACATTAAGCCTAAGATGATTCTTTATTTGACGAGTCCAAGAGTTGTAGCCTTTAAATAAACCTGAAAGACCCAGTTACTCTAGGTCCAAGTTTTAATCATCTAGCTGCTGAGATGAAGCAGAAGAATGCGGAGGTAGTCCCCCATTTGCATTATTTAACCCTCTTTGAACAGTTCTATCAGCAGTCTACTAGCATCAAAACACACCCCACACCTGAGGCTGCCACCACCGTGCTTGACAGGCTGTACAGTGTTCTCAGGTTTAGGAAAACAAACTCATCCTAACATGCTTTGTGTCTTTGTGCTTTGTGAGACCTTCAGTCTCACAAACTGTGGTCTGTTTGTCAGGTAGTCTTTGATCCAGGAGATTGTTGAGGCCTCCACCCGAGTCTTCTGGAGTTTCTGACAAAGCAAATCAGGTTGGATTGTGTTAAATGTTCTGGAGAAATCAAAGAACATGATCCTCACAGTGCTGCTGGCTGTGTCCAGATGACAGTGGGTTTGTTGAAGCAGGTGTATGATGGCATCTTCAACTCCAACTACACAGCGATAAGCAGACTGAAGGGGGTCCTGATAGTTTATTGTTTGCTTACTCAGGTGGGCCAATAGGAGTCTCTTTAGGACCTTCATGATGTGGGATGTCAGGGCAACAGGTCTATAGTCATTGAGGACTGATGGGTGAGTTTTCTTTGGTACCGGAACAAGACAGGACGTCTTCCACAACGCTGGAACCTTCTTCTGGGGCAGGCTAAGATTGAAGAGGTGCTGCAGAATCCCACAGAGCTGCTCTGCCCAGGCCTTCAAGACTCTAGGGCTGACACGATCTGGACCTGCAGTCTTATTCCGATTCAGTCTCTCCAGTTGCATCTTCACCCGACTTCTTGAGACACACAGGTAGAAGGGGGAGGCAAAGGAAGCATCAGCATCTTCTGGTATGGTTGAAGGCAAACATGTAGAAGCAAAAGGATGTATGGCTGAGGTGGAAGATAAAACATCTGAGGTGTTACTGGACAGCTGTGGGTCAAAGGAGGGTGGGATGTCTGTTTGGCTGTGAGCAGGAGGAGAGGATGCTGAGCTTGTTTCTGAACTGAACCTATTGAAGAATGTGTTCAGTTTATTGGGTCTGTCCAGAAATCCATCAGTCTGATCTTCTTTCTGCTTTAAGCCTGTGATATTCTTCATCCATGACCACACATTTCTGATATTGTTTTGCTGGAGCTTGCTCTCCAGCTTCTTCTTGTACACCTCCTTGTCATCTCGTATCTTGACTGTAAGTTGCTTCTGTATACTCCTTAATAATTCCCTGTCTCCCTCTTTGAATTGTCTTATTTTCTTTTTAAGCAGGTCTTTCAGGTCACTGGTGATCCAAGGTTTGTTATTGGGGAAGCATCTCACCGTTCTGGTGGGGATGGTGTTATCCACACAGAAGTTTATATAGTCGATTACACACTCAGTCATGGCATTGATGTCCTCTCCATGTGGTTGGCACAGTGCATCCAATTCTGTAGCCTCAAAGCAACCTTGCAGGGCTTCTTCAGCTTCCTGTGACCATTCTCTCACAGTTATTTTTATTACAGGTTGCCTCTGAACAAAGGGCTTATATTTCGAGCAGAGAAAAACAAGATTGTGATCTGATTTGCCTAGAGGAGGTCTTGCTGTAGAGATGTATGAGTCCTTGACATTTCCATTAAAAAAATCCAACGTTTTGTTTTCTCTGGTAGAGCAGCTGACAAACTGTTGAAACGTTGGAAGTGTAGCAGAGAGTGAAGCATGGTTAAAATCACCAGATATTGCCACAAAAGCATTGGGGTTTTGTGTCTGTAGCTTAGCAACAACTGAGCTGATGGCATCACATGCAGTGTTGGCAACAGCTGATGGTGGAATGTAAACTGTTGCCAAAATAACACTGGTGAACTCTCTGGGTAAATAATATAGACGAAAACTTACTTCTAACAGTTCAATATCTGGACTGCAGAGACAACACTTCACAGTAACATGTCCTGGATGACACCATCTATTGTTCACAACTACTGCTAGTCCTCCTCCTTTGCGTTTGACGCTCCTTTTTAAATCTCTGTCTGCTCGTATGGTTAGAAAGCCTGGCAGAGAAACGCTGGAGTCAGGGATATGATCCTGCAGCCATGTCTCAGTAAAACACATAATACTGCATTCCCGGTACTCTGGATGGGTCCTTTGTAGGGCTTGGAGTTCATCCAACTTGTTTCCCAACGATCTCACATTGCCCATCAGAATCAACGGAAGAGATGGTTTGAACTTCCTCCTTCTCTCTCTTCTCTTAGCTCCTGCTCTGCATCCACAGCATCTCCTTTTCAACTCATTAGCAATTTGGGGTTGTAGTTGAAGTATTATTTGAGCTTTTGAGATATTAATCAGCTGCTCCCGGTTGTAAGAAACAACCCTGTTGCCATGGCAATGCATCATAACAAATGTTACCACAATCTATTTATATTTATATCTGTTAGACCACAATCTATTTAAATATTTCTTGTAATTCTAGCAAACAAAGAGATTTAACATTTTTCATTACTGATTGTTACTGATTGAGGTAAAGTTGTGTCATCTGCGATCGCTGTGTTTTTTTGTTTTTTTTTACCCAGGCCCGTGTGTCAGGAGCTGGTCGGAGAGTGCTGGCTGCAGAGTGCCCGGGTCGCCAGAAAAGCAGGACACCACCAGACAGCCTTCAACGCTCTGCTTAATGCAGATAATACAAACCTGGCTGAGCTGGTCACTGAGAAGGCCAAGTGGCTGTGGTCCAAGGTACTACCTACCCATAAATACCCCCTCCCCGAATAACACTATGCAAAACCACCTGTTGCTGTAGTTAATGAAAAGGTTTTTCTTTGGAGAAATAAATGCTCAGTCAGATGTGATGGAGAATGTCTGTCGACAGCGGATTTTAGGTTTTATTGCACTTAGGTCTGAACTTTTACTGAGCCAATCTAAGACATGAATATCCTTCGATCCAAGCGTCTCTGCTGCAGCTCCGACTCTGTATTTAAGGTGGTTGTTGTCCTGCTAGAAGATAAACCTCTACCATAGTCTCCAGTCTTTTGCAGCCTTTTAACAGTTTTTCCTCCAGCACTGCGTCCCATTAACCATGACCAGCTTCAATGTCCCTTATGAAGAACAGCATCCCAGATTTACCTTGGGTGGCTTGGTCGCTTCTCTAAATAATGCTCCTCTGTCCCAACCTGTCAGTTTACGTGACCTGTCTGATATGTTCATTTTTGCTTGATGAGCCGACTCTGCGCCAGAACATCTACAACCATAAATCCTTCTGTGTTTGCCTGTGATCAGGGCGATGTGCACCAGGCCCTGATTGTCCTCCAGAAGGGCGTGGCCCAGTGTTTTCCAGACGACCAGCTGCTGACCGATCCTCGCAGCCTGCAGATTAAAGGAAAGGCCATGCTGCTGGTCGGGCGCTGCATGGAGGAGACGGCCAACTTTGAGTCCAACGCCATCATGAAGGCCTACAAGGTTTTATCCTGTAATTTTTATTTATAAAGAGACCCGCCATGGTATTTTATTATTCTTTTTTTTTTTTTGTTTATTAATGTATTATAATTCCTGTGGATTTTTTTTCACCTTAAACTAGCGTGACTCGCCTTAAGCTTTTCTCCTGCTCTGTAGGATGTGACCAACCTTCTCCCAGAGTGGGAGGATGGGAACTTCTATCTAGCAAAGTACTATGACAAAGTGATGCCAATGGTGACAGACAACAAGCTGGAGAAACAGGGGAACCTCATCCGATACATCGTCACATTCTTTGGAAAGTAGGTTCCTGTTCTTCGCACTTATTTTTTAACCACTTTCAGAAAATCCTGAAAATGGGTTTTAATGGTATTAACATTTCAACTTATTCCCTGTCAGAGCCCTCCAGTTTGGGAACCAGTACATCTACCAGGCAATGCCTCGCATGCTCTCCCTCTGGTTGGATTTTGGAGCTAAAGTGTGCGATTGTGAGAAAGGTGAGTAGCCAAGGAAACTCTGGTCACACTGAAAATGGTTCCTACATTCGTGTCCCTCCTCCACAGCTGGACGAGCAGACCGGCTGATGCGACAGGAGCTCGGGAAAATCAACACAGTAGTTGGCGAGCATTGTTCTAATTTGGCACCCTACCAGTTCCTCACCGCGTTCTCGCAGCTCATCTCCAGGGTGTGCCACTCCAGTGATGACGTCTTCACGGTTCTCATGACCATCGTGGCCAAAGTGTTCCTCGCATACCCCCAACAGGCCATGTGGCTGATGACTGCTGTCTCCAAGGTTGGCTCGTGTTTGTGTGGTTTCCTTTAGTCTTTAACAATCTGAGCTTCATTCACTCACTACATCAACCCCTTTTTCGTTAGCACAACTCATGTTACCATTGCTACTATCCTGTATAATCTGATGTACAGTTGTGGGTGGACAAACGTTTTGAGACTGACACAAATGTTATTTTTCACAAACTTTACTGCTTTAGTGTTCTTGGTTCTTCTTCAGATGGATCTACTAAAGTACAGCAAAAAATATTTTTATAGTTTTAAAAATGTGTTGAAATGGAATATAGATCGTCAGTATTCTCAATGTCAACCTTGCTTTTATTAAGACTTCAGCGTCTCCTGGCATAGTAAATATCAACATCTCAAGGTTCAAACAGTCTGGCAATGACTGGAATTTGATTTTAGTATTTTCCAGGTCTGGATCAGTATGGAAAAAGAAAATAAGAGTGTGGAAAAAATATCTGTATTTCCAGACTTTATTCCCTATTCAAGTGGGTAAATGTGTCTTTCCTTTCTTCCCTGTGTTCATCATTCCTTCTTCCACCCCTCCCTTATTTCTTTCTTTTTTCTTTGTGTTTTTCCAATTTTCCTTCCTTATTTTCTTCCTTCCTCACTTCTTAATGCCCTGCTTTCTTTCCTTCCTATCTTTCTTATATCTTTACTCTTATCGCTCTTTGTGTGTTTCCTTCCTTCCTGACTTGTGACCTACCTTCTGTCCTTTTTCCTTCTTTCTTTGTTTCCTTCCTTCTGTCCTTCTTTGTTTTCCTTGTGTCCTTCCTTCTTCCCTTCCTTGCTTTGCACTGGCAATAACTTCCTGTTTTAAGGATTAAATAAATGGTTAATTTGGATGCAGTCTGTCTTCAGCAATATTCTTGTTTGTGAAGCCCTTTGGGATCAAATCACTGATGACTGCATGAATTTCCTTGAAGGTAGCCATGGAGGACATTAGTAAATGATTCCCAACACTGATCACCTGATCACTTTTAGTCTTGATTTACTGCAAATTGTTACCATTACAAACTGGAGCCTTAAAGTTAGTGAAAAACAATATTTCTATCATTTTTAAAACTTTTGGACATGAATGTAATTATGCAGCTGCTGTAAAAACCGTCTATATTCATGTGCTATTCTTTTTTTGATTAACATTTACTGTCATTGCACATGTCGCCACATTTTGTAGACCTTTTTTTCTAGTAGATTAATGTGTTATTATTTGAACAGCTGTTTCCCATGTGCGTTGCTTGTTTTTCAGTCGTCTTACCCCATGCGTATGAATCGCTGTAATATGATTCTTAAGAAAGCCATCAGCCTTAAACAGTCTCTGGAGAAATTTATTGGAGATGCTAACAGACTCACTGACAAGCTGCTGGAGCTCTGCAACAAGCCGGTAAAAATGCCCACACAAAACATGAAAAATTAAGGCTAATGAGATAATACCTTAAAGTGATGATGTGAAATTAAAAATTTGAGTTTATGTATGTGTGAATTTTACTGTAAAAGTAAGCAGCTGTCAAAAAGGATCATTGTGTAAAAAATGTAATTGATTGCATGTCTACATTTCATTAAAAAGACAAGAAAATGTAGCATTGTGTAAAAGACAGATGTGTTTGATAAAGAAACACGTGTTCCTCTCAGGTGGACGGTAACAGCACCACCCTCAGTATGAGCGTTCACTTCAAGCAGCTGAAACGGCTGGTGGAAGAGCCGACTTTTAGCCAAATCCTCATCCCGCTGCAGTCTGTCCTCATCCCGACACTGCCCTCTACTGGTGGGGCAAACACACAACATGACGCCTTCCCCGGACACTGGGCGTACCTGGATGGCTTTGAAGATGTTGTAAGTAGGAGAGAGGGGGGAGTTTTCTGACCCGCCTTTGTGGTATATAAAGACTAGAAATCTGTTTTAAGGAAATTCCAGGATTGGATAAGTTTGGGAAAAATTAAATATATGTGAACTGGAAAGACACATGGTTTCTGTCCGTCTTTCCATCCATGAGTTCAGTGTTTTCCATGTTTCCAAGCCTACTCATTGTAGCAATATCTTCCATAAATTCATAGTGAAGCTTTATTTTTATACTTTGGATATTTCGAGTTGGAAAATTTTAGAATTTTGCTGTGATAAATATATAGAAACGGTGTATTAAAGCATGCAGGAAGAGCATGTCACACCTTAAATGTGTTTTAATTTTTTCATCCCGGTGTATAATCATTTAAGGTGGAGATTTTAGCCTCCTTGCAGAAGCCTAAGAAGATAAGTCTGAAGGGCTCAGATGGCCGGGGTTACACCATGATGTGTAAACCTAAAGATGATCTAAGAAAAGACTGCAGGCTCATGGAGTTTAACTGTCTCATCAACAAGGTGCGTGTCTGACTGATATACGCTGTCTCTAGTAATGTGCCTAGAGGTGATGATCCGCCTTCTTATCTTTGTACTCTCTGGGAGTAGTGTCTCCGTAAAGATGCTGAGTCGAGGCGCAGGGAGCTTCACATCCGCACCTATGCTGTGATTCCCCTCAACGAGGAGTGCGGCATCATCGAGTGGGTCAACAACACTGCTGGACTGCGACACATCCTTACCAAACTGTACAAAGAGAGAGGTATTTTTATGCAAGGTGCTGTTCTAAAGCAGTCGGACCTCTTCATGTGACCCTTTTCACATTTTGTAGTTGGAGTTTTAGGTGTTGAACCAGGACAAAGTAGTGCATAATAGTGAAGTTGAAGGAAAATTATATATTTCTAAAACTGTGAAAAGTCCAAAGAAACTTACTGGATTTAGAAGTCACCTAGTTAGTAAAAAGTCCATGTTTGTGTGTCATTTAATGTCAGTATTAAAAACAGCTGTTGTTTAAAGGCCTGTTGTGTCCTGTAACACACGCATGTTAAGGGACACAGCAAACACATGGACAAAAGTGCTCTGATCCCACATGCAGAATACTCCGTGTGGCAGAAAACTAACATTGACCATCAGGCCCTGAACACACCATCCATTTGGTTTATTTCTATAGTGCCAATTCACAACACATGTCGTCTCTAGGCACTTTACAAAGAAAAGGCAATTCAGTCGAATCACAAAGATTAAAAGTCAAGTACATACCTTATAATCTGATCCCAGAAATCAAACAATGCAATCAAGTTCCGTTTATTATTAAAATTTGTTAATGTTCTAATGAAACCCAGTAGATTGCATCCAGTCAGTGACTTGCAGCATTCACTCCTCCTGGATGAGAATGTAGAGACAGTGGACAGTCGCTTGTATTGTCGTTGACTTTGCAGCAGTCACTCATACTGAGAATGCATGTAGCGACATTGGAGAGGAAAACTCCCTTTTAACAGGAAGAAAACTCCAGCAGAACCAGGCTCAGTGTGAGCGGCCATCTGCCACGACCCACTGGAGGTTTGTCTCCACTGTGAAACATAGTGGTGGCAGCATCATGCTGTGAGAATGTGGTTTCACAAAGTATTGACTTGAGAGTGCTGAATACAAATACTCCCCACACCTTTTTTAGATTTTTTATCTTTTTTGCCAAACATTTTCATCAAAGCATTTTCCTTCCCACATTTCACAATTGTGTACTTAGCGTTGATCTATCACATAAAACCTCAGTAGAATATTAACCTATATAATTACAGCAAGGCAAGGTAAAGCTTGTAAATACAAGTGTAAAAGACTTCTAGGCTGAAATAATTTAAAGGATTTTAACTATGTACTGTTCTAGGTGTCCACCTGTCGGGGAAAGAGCTGAGGAAGCTTATTTTACCCAAAACAGCTGCCTTTGAAGAAAAACTACGCATTCACATGGAGGTGCTGTGCGCTCGACATCCACCTGTCTTTTATGAGTGGTTCCTCCGAACGTTTCCTGACCCTGAATCATGGTACGCTACAACTCCACTCCATGTGCGTGGAGGACGATCACTGTCTAATAAGCAATGATGATTATATTGTAATGTGTTCATCTTTGAGCTTTACCTGTTTTGTTTTTTTGTGTCTGCACGTGTCCACATCCAGGTACAGCAGTCGCTCTGCGTACTGCCGCTCCACCGCGGTGATGTCCATGGTCGGCTACATCCTGGGACTTGGCGATCGCCATGGAGAAAACATCCTCTTTGAGTCTTTCACTGGGGAATGTGTTCACGTTGACTTCAACTGCCTCTTTAACAAGGTTTGTCTCGCAGATTATATTAAAATTCTTTAATCTGTTCAGACAGATATAAGTATACAGTGCCTCAAAGTACACACACTCCTTGAACCTTATTCACCTTTCATTGATACCGCTAAGAAAAAATCCAGCTCAACAATTACCTTCTATGAATCCAGCTGTGCTGCAATGGGCCTCAGGAGAACATTAGTGAACAAACAGCACCAAGAAGACCAAGGAACACAGCAGACAGGTCAGGAATGCCCTCTCTATTCACTTAACATGTTATTCTCTTTCTATCCACTAGGGGGAGACATTTGACGTGCCCGAGGTAGTTCCATTTCGACTCACCCAAAACATGGTCCATGCTATGGGGCCCATGGGTACCGAGGGCTTGTTTAGACAAGCCTGTGAGGTCACCCTGAGACTGATGAGAGACCAAAGAGAGCCACTCATGAGGTAGAAATAGTTTAATGCATTGGGATCTTTTTTTTTCCTTCACTCTTCGCATTCGAAGATAAGACTTTCATCACAAATGTTTCGGTTTTATTTTACACCTCAAGTGTGCTTAAGACCTTCCTTCATGACCCGCTGGTAGAATGGAGCAAACCATCCAAAGGGCTGCTGAAAACCCAGGCCAATGAGACAGGGGAGATAGTTAATGAAAAGGTTTGGGTTTTTTTTTTTATTGTTTTTTGTTTGTAAATCTAATACAAATGACTTGTTTCTGCTTCAAACTGATCATTTATACTCCATCTCCCTCTGCCAGGCCAAAACACATGTGTGTGACATCGAGCAGCGTCTACAGGGGGTAATAAAGAGCCGAAATAAAGTGCTCGGTCTCCCTCTGTCAATAGAGGGACATGTCCACTACCTCATCCAGGAAGCCACAGATGACAAAATGCTCTGTCAGATGTATTTGGGTTGGGGTCCATACCTGTAAAAAGATTGTTACATGTAAAGTTTATTATTACTAAAGCACATTTTGACTACTAAAGGTTATATTGTTTTGTTGAAGTTCCCATTTTTCTAGAAGCCATCATACATTTGGATTTTCTGTGCGATATTGTTTCCTTTTTACCTGAACAGCTCAGTTGTAAATTAAAGACTCTTCTGCTGGTAAATGTGATTGTGTCTTTTAATCTTTTAACCCTCCTTAGATCCTCTGATGCCCCTCAGACTGTCAGCTGATTGAGTTAATCCTCCTTCTCTCTGTTTCTCTCCTGCTCTCACTAAGTGGTTCAGGAAAACTCGGCAAGGCTACCACTGGGGAGTAGGCTGCATGCAGTAATTTTGTTGACAGAGCAATCGCTTTCGTTGTGCTGCAATGGGTTCGGACACCAAGAGAGTCGCTGTATTTTTTATTATGGTTTTTCTTCTTTTTGTTAACTCGTGGCTGCTTTTGCAGCTTACTTTGAGATAGACCCCTTAATGGTTTTTTGCTTAAGAGCTATTGACTAGGTATTTTTTTCTCCTTTCTTGGTTTTTAGAGAAGGCTAGTGATTGAGGTTTATTTAATGAATTTATTTTTTGGTGTGTATTCAGTGCGTTATTGTATATATATACACACATATACAAGTGCATCACTTTGGAGTGAGATGTGGATTATGCTCTTATTGTGAACTTTGTGGACCGGAAGTCTAATTTAATCTTTTACGTCACTGTATTTTCTCAGGACTTTGGTCATATTTAGATCAATATAAACCAATTAACGCAAACTAACGTACTAATGTAACATTATTTGACATTTTAATGGCTGTCTGACGCACTTATTTAAGTTATCCTGGACATTAATATGATACATATTAAAAGTCCGACATTATGACGCGACCAGTCGCTCTTCTGGGCGTCTTTTATTTACCCTCAGAAGACAAGTGGAGGACAGGTAAACACTGACGGAGGTAAACAGGCTGGTGCGTGCGGCGCTCCTTAATGTGTCCGACGTCGTCGCTCTGCCAGTCGGTGTAAGGTGGAGGCGGGCGGAGGTCGGCTGGTTCTTGTTGGTGATCACTTCATTAACTTGGTCCTGCTGCCACGCCTCCCCGGACACAACGGCCGACCTTGAGGACTCCGTCATGGAGCTGACCCGGCTGGCTGTGGATGCTGGCCAGTTCATTAACCGAGCTGTTCAGGTAAATAAGCAAAGACAGCGTAATAAATGTTCACCTAGATCCAACCTGCTTGAAAATTAATCTGGGTTTAGATTCAGTTTATTTTGTCATATTCCTCCAGTACACCGGAGAGAGCCTCGGCCAGGCGGGTAAGACTGAGCTGGACCCCGGGCTGGAGGAGCTCCTGGCTCGGGTGGACGCCACCAAGACCTGGACGGACTTAATAATTTCTCAGATTGAGATTTTATTGCAGCCTAGTCTAGGTGAGAAATTATAGATTCATTGTTTACCCATTATTTTGTTTACAATTTCAGAATTAGGCTATTGTTTATTTTATATACTCCAAAGACAGCTTTTCATAAATGCCTAGTAGCTATGGGTAAAAGGAGCAGTGGTGGTCCTACCACGATGGGCCTCTCTGTTTGCATTCTCCCACCAACTTTCATAAAACCAAAAAAAAACACCCTCTCCCAAAACTAAACAACAATACAGCAGGTAACTTATTCATCCATCCATCCTCTATACCTGCTTATCTTTGCATGGTCGCAGGGAGGTTGGTTCCAGCGGTTGTACCCTGCAGGACAAAAAGCCCTGCATACACACACTCACTCATGCCTAAGAGCAATTTAGAGTAACCAGTTGCTCAACAGTTTTTGGATTGTAGTACATAGCCAGAAGAACCGGAGAGAAAAGATGCATGCACGGGGAAAACATGCAAACTCCATGCAGAAAAACTACTAGCCATTTCATGATTTGTCACTAGCAGTACACATATGCAGGGGTGGTTCTAGACAGGGGGCAACAGGGGCCAGTGCCCCTGTAGAACTAGTCCTGGCCCCTGTACTGAAGACATAATAAATTATTTTCTTATGATATGCACTGGGACAGAAACCATAACTGATTAGTCTCTTGGACCAATTTTATTTTTTACCTTACAGTTGTAAATTTAGCCGAGAACCGCAACTGCACATATGCCTCTCTTGAAAAGATTGGTCTGTTGTATTTCCCACTTTAAAGAGTGGCTAAGAGAAATAGGCCTCTGTGCCATGTTATAGTTAAACCTCAGGTAAACAAAGTCATGGATTACTTTTTAAGGTTCTTAGAAACAATGTTCAATTTAAAGTATAGATTAAAAATGCTTTTCATTTTCAGTGTGTATTATTCTACTGCATTAAACATGACATATTTTTAAAATTTTTAGCAATTTAGCTGATAAAGTTAAGGAGTTTGCTTATTTTCAGAGGTGGCATTTGAATCTTGAAGTGGATTAGTGAAATATCTCTGATTTGAAAAAAAAAAAAAAGGCCACCATTTTGCTTTTGCCAGAGAAATGGTGAAAGCTTTAGGGTTAAGCCAAAGGTTAGATAAGCAACGTAAAAAAAAAACAAAGACAAAAAAGTGTTTGATAAAAAAAATCTAAATTTACCATTAAAGATGAGTTATGGTGACCAAATAAAGAGAATTCATCACTTTGTAAAAAAAAAGAAAAAAGAATCTGCATGATCAACAATAAAACACCAAAACAAAACATCTTAAAAACTGCTTTGTAACTACATATAGCAACGTCTAAACGTTTAATAGTAATGTATTATCTCCCCAAGATTACCCAAATTCACAAATAAATGAAGCCATTAGACTCGAGCCAAGCAGCCTCCTGTTTTCTCCGTGCTGTGTTGGGAAAAGAAAAGAAATAGGTACAAATTACACATCTTGCCCCTAAACACAGAAATATATTTGTAGTCTATGTAAACGTGTATGGCTGCAAAGCAGTGCTTGCTCTGCAGTGCTTGCATCTTCTCTGACTGTAATTGGCTCATATAGATGAATAGAGATGTTTTTGGTTTTTTTTGCATTCAATTTCTCCAGCTAATGGAGTTATGAGCAAATGTGGTCTGCTTTCTGTCAGTAGAGTGGTCTGTTGAGCTGCCAGGAGCATAAAGGATAAAGCTTCATAAAATGTCAATTCTAATTTTCGAAAAGCTTTTGGTTGCACTGCAGAATCTTTATTATTGTTTTTATTCAGTAACAGAAGACCACACGTATTCTAATTAGGTAATTTATAGTTAAGTGTCCTATATGACGATTCTCAAAGAGAAACTATAAGAATAAATTCTTTTTGATTGAAAAAGTTTTTTTTTACCTCTGAAATACAGGAGCTCGATTAGAGGACCGTCTATACGAGCATCTGGAATGGAGCGCCCCACCTCGACCACGTGCACACGAGTTACTGGGGGATCAAATGACCCAGGCTGGACTGGAGATCGGATCAAACACACCCTATGGTGAGTCCTCTCGTGCGTCTGTTTGCACCATTATGTCTTCCTGGCGTTTGTACTGTTTTGGTGGTTATAATGAAATTTTAGCATTTCTTTTTTTACAGTAGATATAAAGTCAACACACCCCTGTTAATATGCCAGGTTTTGTAGGATTTAACTAACTCAGGGAGGGGAAAATTAAGCTGCAACACCCTGGTTGCAGAAGTGTACAAACACCTAAAATAACACATTGTTGAAACAGATGATCCAGTTTCAGCATTCAGTCTTGTTTGGTGGAAGTCTGTCAGCATCCTTCATCTTGGCAGCATTTTCCCATCCTACCTTGCAGAGGTTCTCCAAATCTACCAGACTGTGAGGAAATCTGGAAATCCTCATCTGGTGATGTCACAGATTTCGTGTCAGATGTACAGTAGTTCTGGCTTTAGATAATGTGTAATTCCATCTGAAGAAAAGCAACATCAGATCATAATGCAGCCACCGCCATGTCACATCCTGGTATGGTGTTCTTTTGGTAGAGTGCAATGTTGTTTTTGTGCCAAACTTCCCTCTTGGTGTTCTTCCACAGGGTTTTGGGAGATTTCTGACATCTCCTTTGAAAGAAATCCCAACCAGTACCAACCAGAAAATCCTTCAGCTCCATCATGTTGCTGTCAGGCTCTAGGCAACCTCTCTGACCAGTTGCCCTCAATAATGGAGAAAAACTGAGCTTTATTAACGTCCCTGTTTTCTTTGTTTCCTGCAATTACTTTCCTTATTGTGCCATTGTATAGTTATAAGGCTGGGTATTTTTTTGTACTCTTCCCCTGACTGATACTTTTGTACTGTGAGAATCGTTTGATCTTTTTTAACCTGTATTTTTTAAACTTTGGCTTTCGGTAAAAGGAGCTAAACAATTAGGGTGATGATTTCAATGTAAAATACTTGGAGTTCATCACCAAAGATAAATCACTGAAACCCCAGTGGAAACATGCAAAAAGCTGCTTGGCAGTTATAAGAACAATTTGACTGCTATAATGTCAATAAAGATTTTTCCACAGGTTAAGATGTTGACACAACAACCCACTTTTTAAAAATGAAATGTAAATAAAAACAGATAAAGGCTTTTTTACTCATTTTATGTTGTTTTATTATCTTTTTAGAGGTGACCATCTCATTTCCTGTCAGAAACAAACTTCTTGGTTAATTGACGATACATTTTACTGTTATATCTGCCCGTGCTATGAATATGGGCCTAACTGTTTTAACATTGAAGATTGCAAAAGTTCTCAAATGATTTATCCCTGTCTCAAATTTCCATCAAATAAAGCTGGTATTTTACCCGGGTTGCGTAGACTTCTTATATCCACCATGTTTGCGTACAGGAACAGCTCTGATAAGGTGCGGAGAGACCCAGAAGCAGCTGGGAGAAGCTGAGAGGAAGTTTGCAGAATGCATCAACATTCACTTTCTCGTCCCTCTGAAGAGTTTCGCAGAGGGGGAATACAGAGTCATCCAGGTAAAACACAACACTCTGTTACCTCCCTTTTGCTATCAGCCATGTAGGCCGTTTAGTGTCTGATCCAGTTGTACGTTTTAACAGAACGAGCGCAAGATGCTGGTGAACAAGCGTTTGGACTTGGATATAGCCAAGACCAGGCTGAGGAAAGCTCATGAAGCAGACAGAGAGGCCAGGGTGAGTTGCAGCTTCAGTTTACCTTTAAAGTGTCTGTGCTTTTCTTTTCATGATACTTAAATGAAAAATATGATAATTTTATAGCTGTTTTGTTATCGTCTTTTGGCAGAACCTGAACGCAAACCCGCTGGAAGACGACTACCTGTCTCAGGTTTCCTACATGTTCAGCTTCCTGCGTGTTAAATGGCTTAAGGTTGGATTGTTCTTAAAGAAACGTGAACATTAAAAGAGACAAGTTAAATCAGAGTTTGGCCTTTAAATGTATCTATTTTCTCCAAACAGATGTGGGCTCAGGAAATCTCTCAGGTACAAACACTTCCATTTGTAAGTGTATTCAGATTGTCTGCTTCTGACAATCCTGACAGATTGGTTGATGTTTTTTCAAGTTGTGTAATTTCCTAATGGAAAACAAATTCAAAGCAATGACAAATTATACAGTGAACTGCAAAAGCATTCATACCCCTTGAACTCTTTCACATTTTGTCACATTAGAGACCCAGACTTCAGTATATTTTATTGCCTTTTTTATGTTATAGTGTAATAAAAAGTTGTGAATAGTTATGAATTGGATAGAAAAGGACACATGTTTTTTAAATTTATGCAAATTAAAATTTTAAATGTTACAGCCCCTTTTACTCTGATACCAATAAATAAAAGCTGGTTCAATCAACTGCAATCAGAACCTACCTAATTAGTAAATCAAATCCACCAGTGTGTGAGAGTAAATCAGGTTTAGAGAGCAATACTAAACAAATGGCATCAGTAAGTCTGAGGAACACAGAAAACAGGTCAGGGAGAAAGTTATGGAGGGTTTTAAAGCCCAGATAGTGCAGAAACAATAACACAATTTGAACATTTCATGGACCTCTGTTTTATCCACAATCTAAAAAAGAGAGTATTGCACAGCCCCAAACCTACCAAGACATGACCATCCCAGTCTTGAAACATGGTGGTGGCAGCATTTTGCTGTGGGGATATTCTTCTTCAACATCAGCAGGGAAGCTAGTCAGAGTTGAAGGTAGGATGGATGAAACTAAATGCTATGCAATTCTGTTCACCTTTCAGCA
This sequence comes from Crenichthys baileyi, assembly GCA_036173005.1. Lineage (NCBI taxonomy): Eukaryota > Metazoa > Chordata > Actinopteri > Cyprinodontiformes > Goodeidae > Crenichthys > Crenichthys baileyi. Next base: position 74,464 of record JAHHUM010000601.1, read on the forward strand.
TGACAGAAACCCTAAACATACAGCCAGAGCTATAACGGGAACAGTTTAAATCAAAGCATACAATTACAGATTTAAAGCCAATTTACAATCTGTGGCATGGTTTGAAATTCCAGTAAAATATAGTTCTACAAAGCATTAATTTGTGAAGGCTGGATGCAAATGCTGGCCACTCTTTTTAAATCTTTATTTGTAAGAAAATCTTAAAACATTTGTTTAACATTCTCCCTCCACTTCCCTTTTATACACTACTTTGTCTTGGCATGTCACATTAAATAAGAAATAAACTAATAAAATAGATGGAAGTTTGAGGTTTTAACTTGAGAAAATCTGAAAAAGTTTGAGGAACTGTAGCAATAGTGTAGCTTTACACATTTTTAAAAAGAAATAGCAATATATGAGGTGCAATCTAAATAAAGATAAGATAAGTCATTTCTAGATATTGTCATAGAACCAAAGTCATTGATGTGAAGGTGTAAGCTGCCAACTAATGAGTTGTGTTTGCGGGGGTAGGCAGAGATGGAGCTGAGGATCTGTCAGAGTCTTTTCGATCGGCAGTCAGAAATCACAAGACGGGCTCTTGAAGGAATCGGCAATACCTACGTATGTTAACACAAACTCATGAAATGCCAGATTCAGCACATTTTATTGAGTGTCAAATGTTGGCGCGTTGCCCCAATTCTTTCCTCAGACCAACCACATGCGGAGCCTTACGGACTTTGTAGATGGCCAGGCATCTTTTTTTGCTCAGTGCAGCCAACATGCTCAGGAACAGCAAAGACAGCTCGCCAGGTCTGCATAATGTCATTCACAGCCTCAAAGGAAGAAGATTCATTGTGTAATAATGATAATAACTGTTTTATTTAAATAATAATAAAAAGAAAAAAAAATCTTTTTTGTTTAGAAACCTAAAGCTAGAAAGGTAAAACTTGTTGCTGTAAGTTCGTAGTCAGTTGCAGTAGTGTGCAAACGTTTCTTTAGACTTTATTTTTGGCGAGCCAAACATTTTTGTGAGCTTCTAAAGTGAAAATTAAAATTAATTGTATTCAGGGGTGTCTAAAGGTTCTTTTAAGCTTGGCTTGCTATTCCCTCATTTAGAGTCCAGTATCCGACTCTTTTCAGAGGAATTTATCTGTTTTAGGTTTTTTTGCTCAACTTAAACCGTAAGAAATATTCGTCAAGACCAAATGAGGGAAGATATAATACATATTACAACACATTTCTAGGTCTGAATGGTTTTCTTTTTCCATGGATTATTATTGAGTAGTAGTCACTGTAACAGAAATTTTAAATAGAAATTAATTCAGATTATGATTAAAATCCCAAACCTACCAGAAAGATTAATTTGTAAGACATTCACAGGTCATCCGGTCTCATATAGAAAACAGTGATATTGGTGTTTTATGATTTTTATGTTCACATTTTTCTCCTTTTCCTTTAGGATTCCAGCTGTCTTTTGCTCTAATAACTGGCAGTCAGCAGTTAATAATGAGCTCAGTGGGCCATCAACAAGCAGCCATGTAGCTGGTGAGTCTGTTAGGTTGGATCAGGTCACTTCGGTTCCAGAAGCAGTTCGCCAGCTACCAGACTTTGACCAGGAATCGTGGACTGTCACTGCTCCTCCTAATACCTCTTCAACTGCTCTTTTACCTGATTACACTAACAACAACAATAACAACAACACCTTCTGCACTCCAGGCCAAGCCACTGGCCTCCAATCAGCAGTTAAAAGCCAGGTATTTACAGAACAAACATGTGATCTTGTCGTTGCATCCAACCAAACAGATGAGCTCCCATCACCCGGCAGCAGGACAGATCTGGGAACTAACAGTTCGCCTTCTGCTGAAAGAGCTTTTAACTGGACATCCAATGCAACTGCTTCATTATCCAATGGTTCTGCTAGTCTGACCACAGCAGTCTCAACATCTTCTCCTCAAGCCAGTGCAATCCCAAATGAGGCTCAGTCGGCAGATACGGGAGCTACTGAAGCTGCTGACATCACAACATCCAGTGATGTGGTTCCTGATTCCCAAACTACCAATGAACTAATGAGCAGCCAATGGCCAATGGAGAAGGTTTCTAGTCAGGGTTGTGGCACCACTTAAAGCATTTCACTGCTGGTTCTGACAATATCTGGGGCGGCAGCTTATATTTGTCCCAGTAAACTGTATTTAGAAGAAACAGTGTACAGTAACATTCATTATACCTAGAAAGATTAATTATCCGTATGGGACTGTTCAGTATTTATAAAAGTGCTTGTTTTTAGAGGGCTTATATCATCATTTTTACAAAAAAAATGTCTTCTCAGTTGTGTTTGGGCTTGTGGCGCATGATGGCTACATTCATTTCAATGTCAACGAAGGCAAGCACAAAGCAGCTGAATTTGCCAAAGAGTGACGATGTTACGATTGGAACACATGATTGATAGGGGAGGGCATCGATGCATTACACACTGGCCACCCAAGAAGATTGTTGTAATACCAAATTCTCCAGCTAAAATGCGAGTTCATAAAGCAAAAATTTAAATAGCGTTTTATTCAGTGAGGAGGTGGAAGTCAGCCGAAACGTTGCCTGAGAGCAGTAGCTTAAAGACCTAACTGACCGGCTCCTTTCTCAGGGAGTTAAAAGCTCTCTGTTGCGAGCCCAGTCTGTAATTTGTCAAAATGATAAATTGTGATTAAAAAACTCTGGTACTACAATGCAGATGTGTACCAGCACTTACACATTCCACAGCTGTTGACAGGCATACAGTGGTGGTGTAAAAATGTGTGGTATTGAATGGAAGCAGATGAGGATCTGTTTACTACCCATACTCAGTCCCTGTTTTACTGGTGAGGGTTTAACTACACTACAGCAATACTTTGACAGTGAAGCTGTCAAAATGTTATTTGGGGTTCCCCATCTGTCATAGAACCCAAACCCTGTAATTCTGCCCGCAGTTAGTTTTCTTACAACGTGTTTGGTGTAAGGTCACCTTAACCCAGTTGTACAGATGGTGGTTGGAAGGGAAGTCAAAATGCTGAAATGGCCGATAATTTGACTCGGATACTAAGAAAAACAGAAGTTGTTGCTCCAATTAATTATGAAAGGGTAACATAGAGGAGAAAAGTTTAGAGAGAGCTGTCGAGGTAATTCAATAACAAGAATGGGGGACATTAGCAAACATTTCCTTCTCACTTCAGAAGTAAAATCCGAGGTAAAACATTTTCACATTATGTGAGAAACTTTATGCTCACAAACGGCACCGGCTGTCACCTTGATAGACCACTGACTCTTCTAGAGCCATCTGTTATCACTTTGGCATAACCTGGGTTGGATCCTCCTCCTTCAGCTTTGCATTGCTTCTTCTCGTGGTGCCCAGATTCGTATTGTTTCATGATACTGGGGCAAAAATGTTTGGTTGGGTGAGCAGAAGACTGCCTTCTTCAGTTTAATGAAGCTTGCACACTTTTTTGTATTGATAATTGTTGGAAAAAATTTAATGTTTTTTTTACTTTTTTGTCATACTTAAATGTTTTAGATCATTAAACATTAAAGGCTTTGGGACTCAAGTGAAGCAGAGCCTTTATCCATCAATGGAGAAACATATAACAGTGGTCGACCTTTTTAGACGTGACTTCAGGATCTAGATGACTTGCTGTAATTGATGGAACAGAAAATCCTGAAAGAGGATGTCCGGCCATCATTTGGTGACCTCAAGCTCAAGAACACTTGGATTATGCAGCAGGATAATGATCAAACATACACCAACTCTGAATAGCAAGAAATATGTAATAGAAGGTTTCGTAGAGGCCTAGTTAAAGTCCATACTTAAATTTGAGGGAAATGCTGTGTCATGAATGTGTGATTTTAAAGTGTTTTTGCCAGTTATCACAAGCAGCTGTTTAAGCCATGGTGGCACAACCATTTATTAGGTTTAAGGGGAAATTACTTTTTTACATGAGGCCAGGTTGGTTAGGATACTTTATTTCCCCAAATAAATTAAATCAATTGAAATCTGCATTTATTTTTACGCTGGCTATCTTTTTATATGTTTAAGTGTGACAAAAATAGCAAGAACAGAAGAAAACTACAAATTAAAGAAATTTGATATTTAACACTCAACATTTTTTAGCTTATCTCGCTCTAAAATATGATGATATTTGCCCTTTAACCTCGATTTAGTGCCAGAATAAATGCCTTCAGGTGTAGCCATATTCAATTGATGTTATATTAAGAAATAGGAAACTGGGTTGACTGTTATATGTGCTCAGTGTAAAGTGGAAACTAAGTCTTTATTTTTACATTCAGTTATAGCCGAACGTATCAAGCGTTGTGCCAATTGTATGTACATGTAAATGTGGTTGTGTGTAAAAGTTTTCCAAAGCAGTGACACTTTTAAAAGAGCTGCCTAAAGGTGTGTGTCACTTTTCCTCCTCTTGACTCATGTTTCTTTAAGGTGAGGTCATTTTCCATATGAAACGGTCACTTGTGTTTATGTGTATTTGTCTTGTAGAGCCCAAGAGGTGAAAACACTCTATCCTAAACAGGATTTTTATGCTTCTTTATACACAGTCTTGGTTCTTTCTTCATATACGTTGTCCAGTCATTACTTTTTATCCGGTTAACCCCCTTAAAGGCCCCTGTTATGATGAAATGGGTAAAGGTTTCCATGTCCAGATGTTGTTGATTTTCTTCTTCTGCTTTTCTGTACATTTAGACCAATGTCTAAACATGTCTGCTACACTAATGTAATCTCCCACCCAAAAAGCAATGCTTTTGTCACAATACATACATATGAGCCTGGATAGTAAAAATATTTCTCTTTTCATTTCTGCCTGTTTTAAACTTATGATTTAGTTGTTTTGTTGAGCAGATGTCAGCGGCCGCTTGGAGTTTCATCTTTCACTCTGTTAAAGATGAAGAAACAAAACCTCCAGTGATGTCATACCAGACCAAATCAAGTGTGGGATTAATCTTTCTTCACCACCAAGGTTGTTTCTGGGAACTGCTTGTTAAAAACCAGTTGTACTGCTTTGGTTCGCATAGCACACTAATGAGGTCTGTTTGAGTACGACATGCAACGGCGTTAAAGTGCAGAAACACCTAAATACTATGCAAAAAATGTTAGTTTCTCCTGCTTTTGGCTCCTTTGCTGTCCAAACAGATTGACTTGATCAGACACAGAATGTGTGGCATTGAGTTGTCATGAGCCTATTGGCTCAGTAACACCATCAGTGCTTATTTCATACCAGTGAATAAGCTTTTAGAGGCCCAAATGTCCAGCCCCCGCTTAAAGTCACATGGATTAATGTAACTTTCTCTCAAGTGACTCACTAAACAAGAATAGAAGCTCTTCAATCTGTCCACGGTTGAGTGTATTTCCGCTACCCTGAAACAAGTCCCTGTCACACTTCCAACTACTTTTCATGCTTTTGTAAAGTATCCCTTTCCATCAGCAAATATCAGAGCCCTCCTTTGGTGTGGTCTCGCGCAGGAAGGAAAGGGAAGATACCATGTTTTCCTCATCTAGTGACTGAGCAGGTCATTAGGTCAGACAAATAAAACTTTTTAAATGTTTATATTTTTACTTCTTATTTATTTTGACAGACATGTCAAATTCTGCAATGTGAACCATGCCCATATGTAGCATGTTTGCAACGTTTCACATTTTGTCAAGTTGCAACCAGAACTTGTGGATTTATTGGGATTTTATGTGATCAACTCAAAGTAGCATTAATTATGAAGTGGGAGAAAAGGATGTGTGATTTTCCACGTTTTTTTACAAGTACCAATCTGAAAATTTTGTTGTACACATGTATTCAGCCCCCCTGAGTCAGAAACACTTTTTGTTGTCTTTTGCAGCCTCTCGGAGGTTTTGTTTCGGGGCGTGTGCTGTATTTAGCTTCATCCATCGTCCCATCAACTCTAACCAGTTGCCCTGTTCCTGCTGAAGAAAAACATTCCTTTTGCATGATGTTGCCACCACCATGTTTCATACTCAGGATGGTGTGTCCTGTGGAATGTATAACGTTAATTTTACTTATTGACCAGAACGTTGGATTTTTATGTCATCTGACCATAGGACCTTCTTTCACACATTTGCTGTGTCTCCAAAAGGCTTTCGGTGATCTTTAAATGCGAGTTTGAATGGTTATCTTCCTGTCAGTCTTCCATAAAGGCCTGGTTGGTGAGGAAATTGGTTGGACTGGATTTTATTTTGTGGGTATAGAAGTAAAGGGGCTGAATACAAATGCACACCACACATTTCAGATTTAGATTTTTTGAAATCGTTTGGAAAACATGTATCCAGTTTTGTCCACAACTATGCACTTCTCTGTGTTGGTCTATCACATAAAATCCCAAAAGAATTATTACATTTAATGGGATATGAACAATTTTGCCAGCCACTGTAGGATTTGTTTGGTAAAAAGCTGAAAGATGCTACATTCATATGCTGGAAATTTAACTTCATGATAGTTTTAAATGAATGCCAAATTCTGTATTTCTTGAGCTGATGGAGCAGAAAAAAAATATCACAAATCATCTGGAAGAGGACCTTATCTTAACCATCCTTTTGTTAAACAGTTGTTCATAACCACTCAGAGGTGGTTAAATCAAGAGGTGACTCATTTCAGACTCAGTGGACCCACCTGAATTGCACGTCTTAAGAGCATTGTTTGATTATTTGGTTGATTAGTCAGTTGCAATTTTTTTTCAATACGTGCAATCACATCTAGAGGCACTCCTAAGCCGTAGCATTGAAATCCTAGATTGATGTTCTTCTAAGAGTTTTTTTTCTGCAGATATCAATGTTAGTTGATGTCCGCTGATACATTTACAATTCTTTGATCTTCCAACATTTTATATATTTTCTGGATTAATGTCATGTAAGACATATTTTTTCATATAAAAACAAACGGTGCATAAATAGACTATAAATCTTTGATAAAAACTAATCTAATTTATCTGTGTACACAAATCATATTCATGCTGGTACTTTATAAGAAATTAAAACTGCATTTGGAGGATGTCAGCCTTCAGTGCCCCTTAAACTATCATACTTGATTAAAAAAAATTAGAATTGAAAAAGAAAAGAAAACTGTAAAGCATTTATTCACCAAACACTTTCAATATTTCTACCATCTTACTTGTGTTGTAGGCCAGTATCTTTAAGGGACAAAATATTCCACTCCTTTATTTATATATCATGACACAAAAAATATGGCCTTCAATTTAGTTCATTTATATAGCAGCAGTTTAAAAAAACAGATTTAAAGTCAGTTACATTCCAGTTTGATCCTAGTTACCAAACAATGCAGTCAAGTTCAGTTTATTATTCAAAGTGGTAAAAAACTTGCCTATTTAAGGAAACCCAGACGATTGCATCGAGTCACTGACTTGCAGCATTCACTTCTTCTGGCTGAGCATGTCGCGACAAGACATTTGATTGCATTGAGTCAATTACTGAAGAACACTACCAACTGACATTGAAGGACTGGATACATTCCCCAAAATATCAAAAACCTGACTTAGAAACCTCTCAGGGAGGCTCTCATGAAGCCCAAAACGACACTAGTGGAACTGCAGTAGTTTCCAAAATGACTGACTGCGTTTTCTGTGTCCTGCATACATCTAGATGAAGAAGCAGGTGTAGAAACAGAAGCATTTCTTTCAAACAAAAATACCCAAGTCAGGCTAAAACTCTCCAAACCCAAGCTCTGTGTTATGGTCTCATAAAACTAAACGTGTGGTTTTGGGTAAGTAAATGTTAAATTTGACACAGCACAACACCGAGCATCACCAAAACAACACCATGCTCACAGTAAACTGTGGTAATGGCAGCCTCATGCTCTGAGCTTACTTTTCTTTAGATATAACAGGTTTTTTGACCAAGTACAAGTTATGAATTGTCCCAAACATCAGACAGTTTTGGCCTAAACCCTTCAGGAAAGCGGAAGCATGGCATGCATTTTATTATTCATCATCAGAGTGAGTCCAACTAAATGTCCATACTGGCAAAAGAATGACTATTTTTGAATGGTCTAGCTAGAGCCCAGAACTAAATCTGACAAAATTAATTTGTTCACCTGAAGAGGGTTGAAAACTCACAATCTGGTTTTGAGAACCTCATGAAGGTAGAGTGGGCAAACATTGTCAAATCAAAATATAGAATGCTAATAGATTACTCTCAGAAAAGGCTGAAAGCTAAAACTTAAAAAGATTGATTTTAAGGGTGTGCAATTTCATTGCAATTATTGGATATTTTTAATTGTTTTGCCTTCCAGCTAACTTGATTGGTATTTAGGTGAATTATGTACATAATAAGTCACATTTGGAAAAAGTTTTCACATAACTTATGTGATATTTTTTACATTGCAAAAAAGCAGGGGTGTTTTATTCCAGTCTGTCTTTCAACATGGAGAGAAAACCTAAGAACTTTTTTCAGAGCCTTGAGGCACTTCATAAGTGTATATGAATCTTCTTTGAGCCTGTTTCAAGTAATATTTGAAGTCATTGATTTCTACTAGAGAGAAAATTAATAAAGTACCCCCACTACTTATTCAAGTGAACACAAAAGGCAAATTGCTTGAGAAAAACGTCAAAAAATCCAGCTAAACAAAGGTAAATGTTATATATTTTATGTTTGGATTCCCATTCAGTCATGCCTGTCCCTACTTTGTTTTAGTTGTGACAGTTATAATCATTAAGTCAAACACTGAGGCATTTCAACAAAATTAGACCTTGCTTACTCCACCTTTCTTCAGTAGGCTGTGTTTTAACAGTATCTTTATTGTTTCTGTCCCTCCCCATCCTACACACCGGGGAAAACAGGGAAACACCCAAAATACCAGACAGTAACTGGCCTGTGCTGGCTCTGTTTGTCAAGTTAGTATGCGGTTTGTTCACCAGCGAGGTCCTGTTGATGTTTTACATCTGCCGCTTGCATCTAATGTGAGTTCTGCCTGACAACTCCCATTGTCCTACTTTCCCTTATATATTTTTAGTCAGAAAAATGCAGAAAGCCACATCTGTTTTCTTCTAATTCCCCCCTGGTCTGACAAGCAAGACCAAGGAATACTGCAGTAAACATTTATTGCAGCTTTTTTTTGTCTTTATTATTATTATTTTTTGCATGTGTGTTTCCAGCTGAACAGTAGGTGCGGCCTCGCAGGTGGAGGGCGTTGAACAGCGTCTGGTGGTTGAGAATAAATGTGACTCTTGTGCCTCAAAATAATGTGTTGGCCGAGTAGAAAATTGACTGAAAATAGCTCATATAGACACTTATGACATAAAGGAGTATAATTGTGAACTGGAAAAAAACAATAAATGGTTTTGTTACATAAAAGTTTTTTACAAATAATAAACAAGTCAAAATGAAGAGTATCTGTAAACATCAAATTCCTCACTAATGATTTTCTACTATATTTAGATCTGGACTTTGACTGAGCCATTTGCAGTCCTGAATCTGACTTGACCTAAACCATTTCATTATGTCTCCAAGTGTATGTTTAAAGTTTTTCTCATGTCAGAAGGTGAATCATAGGGCGTTCTAACTGATTTTCTTCCTGGATTCCCTTGTATTTACTCCATACAAGCTCCCGTTAATTCTGATTAGATTCTCTGTTCCTGCTGAAGAAAGCATCTTCACAATATGATGCTCCCAGCTCCATGTTTCACTGCAGGGATGGGAAATTCAGAGTGATGTGGCCTACATGTATTTTGCCGTTTTGGTCTCATCTGACCAGAGCACCTTCTTTCACATGTTTACTTTGTCCCCTACGTGGTTTCTTTTGGCTTTCTTTCAACAAAAGCTTTCCTTTTGCCACTCATCCGTTGAGGCCAGATTTGTGGTGTGTTCAACTTATACTCAGCGTGTCGACACATTCTGCCACCTGAGCTTTGGATCTCTGCAGCTATCATGAGACTGTCAGCTGCTTCTCTGGTTTATGCTCAGTTTAGGCGGACAACCATAACACGCAATACTGTTTTATAACCTAAACCTCTCCACAACCTTCTTCCTGACCTTGTCTGCTGTGTTCCTTGGTCTTCATGATCCTGTTTGTTCTGTAGCAAACCTCTGAGGCCCTCACAGAACAGCTGAATTTAAACTGAGATGAATTTACACACATCTGGACACTGTTTAGTAATTAGCTGACTTCTGAAGGCAACTGATTGTACTGGATTATATTTGGGGGTATCAGAGTAAAGGGAACTATATGTAGCCTATATGTTATAGATGGGGACCAGGACAATGCATGTGCTCGCTCAAATTGTGATCACATTGTGTAATAGAAAATTCCTGTGTTTTCCCTGATCTTCTGTACCTTTTTGCCCTCTGCTATTTTTCAGCCTGTTCATCCACCTGCTTCCTGCAGGTTGTCTCTTTTCCTCAGATAAATCTGCCATCATCACCCCAGGATCTCCCTCTGCAACAGTTATACAGCCAGATTGAGACGATCAGACACGCATGCTGACGTGTGCAGCATGAAGAACAGTCTGCAGAGAGAAAAGGTCAACGCATTTCCCTTCAAAATGAGATGTCCTGCTTCTGCCGCTGAACAACCCGGCACCTGCTGAACCGCAGCCGTCTGACGAAAAGATCAAGGTGAGCTGACCCCGCAAGAATGCAATAAATTCCCATTTTTTTCTCATGGTTTATCGACGTGGTCACCAAGCAACTAAACCTATTAGAATTAAAGCCAGAAATAACGTTAACATGTAGCCTAGCAACAATATATAATCTAAAGTTTTTGAAAGCCTAATATAAAACCATGATGATTAATTGCTTTCATTTTCTACTTTAGGAGCTTTTAGTTCATGCTAAGAAATGGTCAAAGATGCAGAGAAGCTAAATATGAATTTAGATTCCCTGGTGAAACATCTTTTTTGTCTTGTAGAAGAAAGAAATATTTTCAGAACATAAGCAAATTAAGTCCATATGTGATAGGTGTCTGTGTAACGTGAGTATTTATTAAGCTGTAATAATGCTGCTGTATGTGTCCATTCATCTCTTGTCTTCCAGAAACCTACGCAGGAATATCATTCCAGACTCTTGTATTAAGGATTCCATTGTTTGAGGCACGACAAGAGGTGAGGTTAGACAGACCAGTAAATCAAGGGTTTCCCTATTTGACTCAGCCCTTCTTTCACGAGGACATCAACATTATTGTAGACAAGGCCCCAGTCCATCTACGCATCTCCTGTTCCATTCCACCATCACCCCTGAACACCAAGAGACGTGAATTCCTGCGTTGAGGCAGAAGGACGGACCCCCGACCACTCTGAAGGTCACAGCTTAAAGATGCTAACTGAATGTGAGAATCATGTTATTTTAATCTAATCTCAAAATGTGCAGCAAAAACACATTTCTTAAAATCAACTCAAACACTAAACCATGTACTTTCAAGAGACGGACAGTTTGTACAATAAAACGCACACTTCAGTAGTAAATATTGGCTGGATCAACAGAAAACTCTCCCAGTTGTTTACTTTAAATTACACTTGGTAAATTTCACTCTTATTTACACCAATTTGTTAAAGAGCAACATAAACCCTAGTACAGTAGCAGTAGTTAACATAGTTGTCCTTTTTTTCATAAAACCAGAGAAAAAAATCAGCTTTGCTGTATATTTAACAGCAAAGTGATGCAAATAAAAAATGTATTTCAATTTGAAATTTATTAAAAATAAGACAGTTGAGCTAAAAAAAATCACAGAAAGAGGTAAATTTGAGTTTTCAATAACAATAACAACAATCCATTTCTGACTCCAAGTTAAGGAATAAGGTTAACTTCAAATTTATTTGTTCATTTAGAGGCAAAGTTTTCAGTTTTGTTAGAAATGTATAAAACAAAATCACTCTAAATTTAAAATTTTGCTAAATAGAGATCACAGATGACTAGCTCAGACAATTTCACACAAAGCTAAGCCAAACGTTATCATACCCCTGACTGATTTAGATATAAAGTTATTTTCACTTGACCAGGTAGTTAAAAAAGGGAAGGGTATCTCTCTAAAGATAATAAAACTATATAAAAAAGAGTAGCCATTTTTTGGGAAACGGAATCTGGTTTTATTTTACATTCAATTTTACAATTTTACATTTAATTTATTTTACGTTTAAAAACTGGCATGAAAAGTATTTATACTCTTCTTAAAAATACTGGCAATGTAAATATCAAACCCTTCTCAGTTTCACAAATATTTAACTCCCTCCACAAAGTCTCTATTAGACTCAAGTTGGGACTTTGGCTGGGACGCTCCAAAACATTATTACTTGTGGTCAGATTAAACAAGTTGGTGAATTAAAATAAAATACTTTAAATCTAAATCTGCCATGAATAATTTCCTTTGAAATCCACATAAAACTTTGTTAAGATGGAAAAAGCTGAATATTTTTCATTTGCCTGTCTCCATCCCGTTTAGTCTACCATTATTATATTGTCATAATGCCCGCATTTCCTTGTCAGCTTGACCTTTGACATTACCTCCATGGAAGCATTACTCACCCACTCTCCATAAACACCCTCCTCTGGGTTCTCCCTCCTTCTTCCCTCTTGCTGAGTTTATAAGTCAGAAACTGCAACAGATGCCTCACTGAACAGAGCTTTACACAAAGGGAGGTGGTTGGATGAGAAAGGAGAGCAGCTGGAGTGAATCTGGTCAACTGATATTTTCAAATTAATAAAAAGATTGAATATAACAGAAATTAGAGCCCTATCATGCATGTGTGTAGGATCTGGGGTGCACTGTGTGTGCTTGGCGCTGCCGGTTCATCTTTGCGTGTGAATGAGATCGAGTACGACGATGGCTTTGCAGACGGCTATGGCAATGAGATCTCTCAGGACCAGCAACAGGGTGAGTTCTGCTTATTTGTCAAGTTGCTTCTTTCATCTGTAACCTGTTTGGCTGAACAGATGGAGCATCATTAGATCTCCCTGGCAATCGTTAAACATTTTATCACAGATATTGATTGAATACAAATACCAAAGTTGCTAGTATTGGTTTCTGGGCATTCTGAAATATTTAGCAGAGATAGCATTGGCAGATCCAATTATCAAGCAACAAAACAACCAAAAAACAACCAGTGGGATTCAGGTGATTCAGATTGATTTGTGGAGGAGGTGGTAGATGAGGTGTTGTTAAGATGTTAGGGCTGTCTGTTACATCTGAAGATAGAACAGAGAAGATTGAGGCTATCATTACAAGAATACCACAGCATCCCTAATATTTCTCATAGGGGAGCTCAGGGATCCTCACAGGTTGTTGTTGCAGTAAGAGTCCTGGGGTGTTTATTTTAGCTGTAATGTTCACAAAAAAGCCCAACAACATATAAAACTAAATGTTAGCTTTAGTCTTCTTTTATTTTGCAATAGGTTTGAAGTGTGTTTACGCAGTGTCTCACATTCACCGCCTTGCTTGCAAAAAGATTTGTACGCCTTGAACTTTTTCTCATTTGTCCCGTTGCAATGACAAACTTTAATGTGTTTTACTTAGGTAATATACCAAAGTGGTACACAGTTGTGAAATACAAGGGAAATTATTTTTTCTTTTGTTTAGGACAAGTAAGAGTGTGGTGTACAGTCTGTTCTGCCCCCCCTGATGAAATACTTGTTGAACCACCTGTTTCTGCAATTATACTGTGTTGGCTCATGTTCTTTGTAAAATAGCTCAAGCTCACTCAGATTGGACGGAGAGCATCTTTGAATATCGATTTTTATATCTTTCAACAGATTCTCTGTTGGATTTAGGTCTGGACTTTGACTAGACCATCCCACCACATGAATATGTTTTGATCTAAAACATCCCATCATAGCTCTGGCTGTATGGTTAGGGTCCTTGCTCTGCTGGGAGGCTTTCTTTCAGAATTACCCTGCATTTAGATCCTCTGTCTTCTGACCTCTGACCAGGTTACAAAAGCATCACCCTAGCATGATTCTGCCACCTCTATGTTTCACTGTTGGAATAGTGAGGGTGATGTGCATCGATAGTTTAAACATCGTTGTGTCAAACTGCAAATATCTTGTGACTTCCATTCAACAATGGCTTATTTCCCATTCCTCATCTATTATGAATCATAATCTCTTAATATATATACACTTTGGTGTATTTTATCACCATGTAACCTTTCGGCTGTCTATACATCTGTATAATTAAAGCCTCCTGTGTTTTTCTTTCACAGAGCTGTCTCCAAACACACAAATCCATGCAGATTTCTCCCACTGGGACAAGCTTTTCATTGCTCTGGAGGATTCCCACATGAGGCAAAACATGCTGCTGGAGTCAGCGGAGCAGTGCTGTGGAGAAATGGTCTCTCTGAGGAGCCAGCTAAATAAGCTCGTCAGGGGGGCTTCACAGCAGAGTGCACCCAGCCTGGTGTCAGCATGCAGGGCACAGACAGAACAGGAGGCTCTCAGGCTGCACCACAGCTTGGCAGAAATTCGCCGGGACGGAGCAGAGATGGAGAGGAGAATAAACGCCACCTTGCAGACGATCCTGCACAGCAGACACGAGGAAAATGCTCGACTGACTCGTCTTGAGGAGGCAGTGTCAGAAAACAGCAGAAGCAGACACCAACCCACTCAGAGACCTGGAGGTTTGGGCAGAACATTTAGCTCGGGATTAAATGCATTCCCGTCCGAGCTTGAGGAACAGGAAGTGTCTTCACAGCTGGACCTGGATATGATAAAAGGCTCTCTAGTTGCTATAGCAAGAGACGTGCAGAGGGTTTACCTGCAGCTGAGCATAGTGATTGAGCAGACAGGAATACTTAGGAAGGGCAGAGGAGACACATGAACTGCATTCAAAAACGATATGCACTCTCTTTTTATATGTTTAAGGGGTTGTTTTATTATATATGAGCTTGTATTTTTCTGCTGTGAACAACCCTAATGTACCATTAAAAACCATGTGGGTTTGCTATAATGAATAAAAATTAAACAACTAAATCACCCTTGTGGAAAACGTTTCCTCCCTTGTCCCACACAGTTCCCATCTATTTTTCAACATATTTACTCACATTTTCGTTTGTCTCGATCCATGCATGAGCTTTGTCTTGCTCCGCCACTGTTTGCAGCGTTTGTGAAGTTGTGATGACTGCTAATACACTCAACCGCAAGGAGAAGAGCCAGAGGTTTGGTCTGTGTGTAATTTAAGGCGTGTTTCTCCTGCTCATTAGCTGCTTTAATACAAAGAGGCCACCACTTGCAGCACTCAGTGTTTATGATTCATGTAACTGTGCCAGAAGTAGGTTACACTGACGCCCATCCCTCCTCCAAGCTCACACACGTACACACACACGCCTGCAGGCTTGTTTATTAAAACTAAAATCAGGTTGGTGTCAATGCCGGAGGTACTTTCCTCATATTTTGCAAAGGTGAAATATTTAGAGGGATAGTTTAGGGTTTTTGAAGTGAAGTTCTGTTATATGCTGTAGTTTACTCTACTGGCATCTTCAGTTTGTATGAATCCAGACTAGATGTTCCTGGAGGCTGACACCAAAGGCTGGTCCAAGAGGGGCCACAACTTCTGCTTTCTGTTTCTTTTACTCCTTGTCAGTTTCTTCTTCTGGTCCCAGTCATGTTCCTAAGCTCTCCGTCCCTCTCATTTTTCATGTTCTGCCTGATGGTTTTTATTCCTTTTCTTTTACGGGTTTATGTAGGTTTGGGAATCTTTTTTTTTATTGTTAAATCTTCTGCCTTTGCCTGTGTGGGTCCACAAGCAACACACAACATGGTTATAAGGTGCTCATCTTAATTTAGTGTGAGTCTAGTTTAGTTCGTCCTCGAGGCAGAAGCAAACGGCTCATCGGTGAGGGGCCAAAACCAAACCAGATTTCTACCATCTTAAAAAACTCATGTCAAAAAATGTGATAAAGGCTTATGTTAATAAACGGGTATCTACACATTAACCAATGAATATTTTCACAGGAAATGAAGCTGGAAGGTGCTGCCCCATCAATGATCTTATTGTATGAAATGCATACTGAGAAACATGTAAAGCTTTTCACATCATGATAACTGTCTGAATTAAAAGAGAAGTGGTTAAAATATTTTTTTTTGTTTATTAATTGTTCATTTTAAAATTCCTTTCATTGATTTAATCAACACTTTTGTCAGCTTTGGTTGTTTTTAAAAGGGCTCTATAAATTGAGTTTATTTGAGTTAAAAAGCACAAAGTATTACAGAGTTCCTAGTATATATTTTACACCAGAATATTTTTAGTGACGTATTGCCTCCTTCCTGTATTTTCTGCATAAATAATCATCAGGTGATCTACTAACTGTCCAATGCAAACATGTCAGTTGCTTGCAAGTTTATAAAATGGCGTTTGCAAAAACTGTTATGATGGTTTGGAGATTGAAGTTGTTTAAGAGCTCTGTTTTGGTCTTGATGCCTCTACGACTAGCTGTTGGCTTCATCCTCCAGGATGAGATCATCTAGATTTATACTAAATCTGTTCTGTTGGAGGATGGCAGAGGATCCAAACACAGTGACCACACATTAGCCTAGAATTTATCATATTCAGCCACTTCTTTGACTTGATTCAGTCTTTGGACCAAAAAAAACTGTTATGTTAAAATTGGTCGCTTGGTAGAAGTGGGCGACTGCCGCTCTTGTTGGTGGATCCGAAGAGGCCATTCAGAGTTTGACCTGGCGGATGCACTGTCAAAATTATTGTGCAAACTATGCCTGGTGCACCAATTCCATCACCAGATAACAAATGGTGAGCACCCAAATACACAGAAAACATGTAAAGTCTTCAAACGAACACTGGAGAAAATAACCACATAAGCACAGAAAAACACAAGGATGAGTAAAACAATCACTAAACAGAACATGGATTAACCTGAAATTTTACTTAAAAACAAAATAAACCCAGAATGGCACAGAACTCAAAATCAGACCAACGTCCTGGCAGATGGTGACACTATCACCAAAACCCTATCTCAAAAACCTGAAATATACCTTTAGGATTACCCCTCATTATCACAGTTGTTTACAGCAATGACATCACAGAATTTTTTTTTACTGGTGACAGAATTACAACCAGGATATATTTGTTCCCACTTCTTTTTATACCTGCATCAAGTATTTCTTTAAATCTGCAAGTGAGATGAAGCCTGGCAGCAACAGTTTTTCTTCTGGCCTATTGTCTCATAAACATCACCTCTAACATGACTCAAAGGTGTGCAGTGGAGTATTGTGTTACTACCAGACGTTACACCACACCCGTTTCCTAATTTCCCTGGATATATTTGCAGCGACATTTACATATGTAGACACAATGGTCTGTTCAGTGTGGTAATACTTGACTTCCGTTAAAGGTTTTCATCTGTGCAGTGCATGTCTTGGGAGATTTTAAGAATGGCTCATTTGTTGTGTGTTGTTTGTTCATTTCTTTATCAGCCAGAGGAAGTTGGAGAGAGGACAGTAGGAGGCTAATGATGGGGAAAAAAGAAGATGAGAAACACAGAAAGTAGTGCTAATGTGCTAGGTAACAAGAGAAAATGACTGTTCTTCATGCATGAAACCACTTCTTTATGAGCCAGCAGACCAGTCAGAGCACAATAATCTCTTTGCTTTCCAACCTGACTTCCTTTTGTTCTGCTCTCTCTCTCTCTTTCATCTGGATTTTGCCATCTGCAACCACTTCTCATCCTTCCCTGCTTCTTATCTTTAAACCAATCACATCTTCTGTTCTCGTTCTTCCTAAATGTATCTTATGTCATATATTGTCCTGGTAACATCTGTTGTTTCCCAGCTTTTGCTTCTATCAACCTGTCATCAGCAAAGAACGGCCAAATAAAGGCAACAATCTTCGGCAAACATAGTGGTGGTGGTGTGGTGGTCTAGGGCACAGTGTACACTTTGCGTGCTCACAAATGTGCAAGGTGTGGGTTTCTTTTTACATTTTTGTGTGCAAGAGAGTAAAATGATGGAGCCTGATTAAAGGACAACAATGTTCTCAGAGAGATTTTATTTTTATATCATGTAGTCACTTGACAGACAACACAATTTTGGCACTTTCTTCTAAGCAAGACCAACAATACAAAATAGATCAAGCTCTGATGAACATCTAGTGGTCTCTTATGTACACTGAAGTCACCCTCTTGAAGGAGAAAGTGTGGGTGAGGTGGAGAGAGATTGTCTCTGTCTATTTGATGGGTGAGTCCAGAATCTCCTCGTACTCCTCCCTCTGGCGCCGTCCCGTACCCCGAGAAGGGAACAGCTTCATCGCCACCAACCAACCAACGCTCAGCATGATCATCACGTTCCCCACGACCTCTGGAGCTGTGGGAGCCAAAGGAAGTACGGCCAAATGCAGGAGCATGGCAACAGGTACCTCCAAGCTCTGCGAGGCAGAGACCAGAGCTGGGTGGAGTCGTGTGAGGGCATGCGTCATTCCCAGGAAGGCTGCTATCGAGCAGGCCACTAAGCCCAGGACAAGGCCCCATGCTGGTAAACCTATAGGCCAAGACCAGCCCTCCTGGAGCAGAATCAAAGTAGCTGGGGTGAGCAGGCAGCCTGTCCAGCTCACAGTGAACAAGGCAGTGCCAACTCCCACCCTGTCTTTCAGAGAGCGATAACCAACCAGCGCCAAGGCCATCCACAACCCTGCAAGCGCCGAGAGAGACCATCCGAAAGCACCCCTCCAGAATGTGACGGGGTCGAGTGGTGCATCTTCGTTGCTCTCATCTGCAGTGGGAAGCAACACAAGACCCAAACCGCACAGCCCAGAAGCTAAGGTTATCCCATCAGCCAGTCCCAGCTTTTCCTCCAGAAGCAGGAAGGCGAGAGTTGCAGAGAGAGCAGTAGTCGCCAGGCGCCAAGTTGTTGAACCATTTTCAGAGGAGACAAAAGTTAAGGACAAGTAGGCACAACAGAGGGAGAGCGAGTAGGCAATGCCGTAACAGAGCAGACGTAGCCGATATCCTTGTGGTCCAAATGGGTTCTCCGCCCTGTGCAGTGGGACTGCCACTGACAGAAGCTGAATGATGGACCTCACCAAGAGAAGAAACAGGGGTCCAAGGCTAAAGCGTTCAGAGGCCAGGCGGGTCAGGACAATCAGGCAGCCATGTGCAAGCGCCGCACCGAGCAGCCCCAGCCAGGTGAGCCGAGACGCAGACACAGATGCCTCACCAAAACTGGCCAGCTGTTCTCCAACACCTTTCCCAGATCCCTTCACTGCTTTAGTTCCCAGCTCGCTTCCCTCTCCTCCCCCAGAGGCTTGAAGTTTATGGGATGTGTCCTTGTCTTTGGAGCCAAACAACGTCAAGGGCCACATCTTGCTCTCCGTGAGCTGTTTCCTGTCGGATGTCTCCTCCAGGAATGAGCCAAAGTCCTCGAATGATGGAGCATCGTCATAGCCCTCGTCGCCTGGTTGCGGGAAATGGGTGTGTATTCCAGGTTGGGGGGAATAGGGGGTCTGCGTGGCATATTTGGCTGTGACTGTGTGAGGGTGGATCTTCACTCTCTTCTTCGAGCCACTCAGAAGGTGAGCTGACTCCATTTTCTAAATAAAACCTCAGAGATGACGTACACCTGCGGGAGAAGCAGAAACCTTTTAGTACCCCACACACTTACTAATTTTTTTTCAAACATAGTCCCCTGCAAATCCTTCCACTCCTTTCTTCATCATGTTGCTTCTCCCTGGGATTCAGCTTGATATCTCATACAGCTTTAATATCCGAGATAATAATAGCAGTGACTGATTTCTCCCCATGTTTCCCTGCAGTGTGCCACCCAATGCAAATATGCTCCATACAAATCCCCAGTTCAACCACATATCCTCGTGCAATCAGACAGATTACATCCACAATAACTGAATTATGCAGAACAGTAATTGTCTTTTCAAGCTTATCTTTCTTTTTTAGGTAACATAACCTTCAAGTATCTGATGGTAATGTGAGTTATATAAGCAAGTGTTTCAAGCCTCATTTGTCTCCTGTCTTTTGTTCTCTCTGTAATGACTTTTCCTCCCTCTGTCTTTTTTTACCACTGACTTCTCACACTTTGATCTGTCAGACTGTAAAATAAAAACAAATATTCCCACATCACTCATAAACCCAGCTCTACAAAGAAAGTATCTCCTTTATATCTTGAACGAACCCTATTTCTTTCTATCTGGTTTCGGTGTCTACCCCTGAATGCTTTGCAGATCAACACCATGGCCTTGCATATATTATGTGGTACATCTTCTCTGGTGCATTTCAGGCAGCAAAACACTCAGGATCCCTGAAGTTTATCTTGGAGTGATAAACAGTTTTCTATAATACCACAATATTTAATTACCAATGAGGTCTTGAATACATAAAGCTTTTCTCCAGAGTTTTGTACATTTTCTTCATATGAAATATGTCTTTAAAATATATAATATGGCTCTATATCTACTTTTATATGAAGAAATGGAAAAACATGGATTTCCTCAACCTGATTCTGTATTGCTAAACCTGGAATTGGGATTTTGCAAAGACAGTTCATTTCCCATGTTAAACACGGTGAAATCTTCTAAAAAGTTATACATTCATACAGCGCCTTGAGTGCCTTGTTAGTGAAAAGCGCTATATAAATAAACTTGACTTGACTTGACTTGACATTCATTTTCTGTGTCGTATTAAACTGAGAATGGGTAACAGGAGGGTAACTCAGACATCCATCTGCCTAGCAAAACTCTCCAGCTCATTGGTGGAGGATCCCAAAGTGTTTCAGGCAATAAAGGAAATGTAATTCCTCCAGGGATCTCTCTGGGTCTGCCATCTGTGATGGCAGACCCAGAGCTAGACAGGAAGGGAGCTAGACAGGAAGCATTCTAATCAGATGCCCAAACCCAGCAGGGGAGGAACCCTACTCCAAGCTGACAACCCCTGTCTCCCTTCTGCTGAATGTTAGGACAGACTACAACACACCCATGAGCTTGAACTAGAGTAGACAGGTAGAGAAAACAGGTGGATGGAGAGATTGAACAGTTCAGTGTTTTCATATTGCAAAATTGTGCCACACATAGTATCGCTCCAGGTACAGTTAAAACAAGACATTTTCAAACACTGCACAAAGAGACACATTGTTTTTCCCGTTTGCCTTCTGTTTCTTACTGGCTGACATTATATAGACTAAACGTTTCCTGCTTTCCATGCTGTTTGCATGTTCTCCTCATGCATGCGTGGGTTCTCTCTGGGTTCTCCGGCTTCCTCCCACAGTCCAAAAATTAGATTTTAGGTCAACTGATTACTGTAAATTTCCCCTTAAATTTTGGCCCATTCCTCCTGACAAAGCTGCTGTAACTGAGTCAGGTTTGCAGGCCACCTTTCTCACACACACTTTTTTAAGCTCTGTCTACAAATTTTCTCTTTGACTGAGATCAGGGCTTTATGATGGCCACTCCCTTGTTGTCTTAAAGATCCTTTGTGACTAACTTGATTGTATTCCTATGGTCACTGTCCATTTGGAAGACCCATTTTTGCCCAAGCTTTAACTTACTGGCTGATCTCTTGATCTCCACATACTGCTTTTTTCTCATGGTGGCATCTGTTTTTTTTAAGAAGTGCAGCTACACATCCATACAGCTTGGTGCTGCCACCCCCGTACTTCACAGTTAGGATGGTGTTCTCATCCTTATAAGCTTCCCGTTTTCTCCTCTAAATATGACGATAGTAGTTAGGGCCAACACTTTTATTTTAGCTTTGTCAGAACATAGACGTGTCTCCAAAAATGAATGTTTTTTCCCTGATTGTATTTTAATCTGTAACCTGGCCTTTTCTGTTTATTTTGTAATAATGGCTTCTTCATCTCTGAATGGCATTTTAGGAAATGTTGGTATACGACTCGTTTTACCCTAGATGATGACACTCTCTTACCAGCTTCAGCCAGCATCTTAACAAGTTCTTTTGCTTTTGTTCTGTGGTTGATACACGCATTTTATACCAAAAGTCATTAATATCTGCCCTATATAATCAGTCTCCCATTGTGCTTAAACTGGAGTATCTTTATTTTACCAGATGAACAATGGCATCTTCAGACATTTGAAAGTTTTATCCAAGGAAAAAACACACTTCTTACAATTCTCTGTTCTTTCCCATAATGTCACACAAGGAAGCAATGGTTTTGGTGTTGCTTTAAAATACATCAACAAGTCAATTTAACTCTGAAATTCTGAATGAATCAGAAGCTTAAAAAGCCATAACATCATCATCCAGATTTTCCTATATTGTTTAAAGGCATAAAAATTTCAACGTATGCAAACTTTTGGATTTGAAGAAGATAAAAAAAATTCTATGAAAATGTCTTTGTTTATTCTGTCATTTAGCAAATAATTTTGTAATCCTAATTAACCTACAACAAGAAAAAGGTTTAGTCGGCTTTAGTTTCAAACAGTAGGAAAAGGGTTGTTTGTCCTTTGTCCTTTATCCAATATCTGGCTTCAACTGTATTTTTAACAGAATGAGTTTTATGTTTGCTCATTGGGTGAAATACTTAAATATTATTTGTTGTACGCTATTTCCATAAGCTGAATGACAGGAAAAAAATAGTTTTTTTGGTATACAGGGATTGCCAAAATTTTGTCCTGGACACAATTTCACACCGGGAAATCTCTCACAGATCAGGAGTTCAGGAAATCCGTTATATCACACAGTCCTGGTAAATACAGCTTAAAGAAAATATAAGACTTTAAAGACAAATTATAAGCACCCTTTTTGAGTGTTCCCTTTAAGTAAACATAAATAAAACCAATATAAATGTTTTTTTTTTACAGTGCTTCTTTAAAATATGCTTCTAAGGAAATTTGTGGTCACACGTGTCAGCGCTGACCCAGCACATAATTTCATGTATTCAGTCTTCTCCCAAGTAGCCAGAGTGAGGCATAAATGTGACTTGTGTGAAAAAGTCCACTTTGACAGATTTGGACTGCTGCATTACATAAAACACCACAGCCAAGAGGTCCTGATCACATCCCAGAAAATTTGCCTCACCTGTTCTCACTATTGGTTATGTGAATCCTGATCGGCTGCTGCATGAAAACACAACATGCAAGAAGAGATCAGGATGTTCCTGTCTGACTAATCTCTTCATAGTTAGTTACTGTGCTGGATGATGCAGTCTGCCTCTGCAATGCTGCTGTTTTCACTCTCAAAGCTTTATTTTAGCACCTTACACAACCATATAGGTGAGGTTCTAGGAGTCAGTAGCATACCTTTTACTGAAGACACCAGCAGATGAGGGTCAAAGAGAACATGCACAATGTGTGTATGATGTCTTTTCTTTGACATGACATTGAAAGCAAGATGCTATGGACTAATAATAGTTAAGCCAATTTATGGATGGTGCTTCAATGAATAATTGAGCATTCAAGAACATTTATGCAACTGTCAAAGCTTAGACTTTAAGTAGCCTATGACTGATTGGAGCTAAACAAGGCAACTGAAAAAATGCTTTTTCCTGCTTTGGGGAGGTGCAAGATTTTATTCTCATGTTTATCATTTACTTCTGGAGCACCTGAAAGAATAATTTGTTGATTTCAGCTCCTGGTTTTGTCTATAGCTACAATGACAGCTCAAACCACGAACCATGACAAATCCTTCAATGGGGAGAAGCGCGTCCCCGCATCCTCCGTGTGCGCGCCCTGATCGCTAAAGGCAGAATCAATCAATCAGTTCTCAGAAGACTGACCTGCTGCTGTCTAATGATAAACTAGATGCGCTGTAATCATTGTATCATAACTGCATAATTGCATAATTTTAAAGTAAGGGCTTCCCAGCATCCACTCACCTGCAGTCGCGCAAACCTGGGCTGAACTTCACCAACGGTCAACCTCAGTCATTTAGCGAACATCTCCAACGCCTCATCACCTCCTTTTGGTCATTTGTTTATCTGCTTCTCGCTTTTTTTCTCCTCTCTCTCTCTCTCTTATCTTCTTTTCCGCTGCAGTGATTGTCCTCAGGGACAGAGCGGTGCGCTCTCAGCACCTATAGTCACCTCACTGCACTCAACAGAGAGAAAAATGTGTTTTATAAGAACCTGCTGGCCGTTTTCCTCACTGCGCCCAGGCTGAGACAGAGAGTGGGAAAGAGACAGACGGAGGAAGAGGAGGAGGAGGAGAAAGAAGAGAGAGATCTAATCAAAACCTCTGAGCATGCGTCATAGCCGCTGTACCTTGCGTATTTGTGCGTCACCCATTGTGTTAGAATTAATGTGCCTTTCTTAAAACGTAGATTACTTTTTGCTTTATTGAAAAACATTTAATTATTTCATGATTTTACTCAAAGCAGCTTGGAAAATACAGAGCCTTTCCAAAAGTATTAACTAAAAGTAATTTATATAATAGCTGGTAAGTGGAAGGGAAAAGATACGTTTTCCACAAATAAAATGTGATCCGTTTGACGTGCATATGGTTTAAGCTATAGAACAATATCCCAACCTTTGAACATCTCGCAGAGCGCTGTTCAATCTATCATCCAAAAATGAAGAGCATGGCTCCACTGCAAACCTACTGAGACATGGATGGCCACCTAAACTAGAGAGGTTCATGGTAGCTGTAGAGGATCTGCAAGAAATCCTTCAATGAAAGAAAGCCATAAGAAAGCCCGTTTGCAGTTTGCCTCAAGCCATGTAGGGGACACAGCAAACGTGGGTCAGATGAATCCACGTTTGTGGATGTTTTTTTGCATGTAAGCTTTACGTTCTACATGCAAAATGTTTTGTGTGGAGGAGAACTAACACTGCACATCAGCCCAAACACACCATCCCCATGGTGAAACATGGTGGCGGCATCAGCATCACGTAAATGCAGAGTAAATGTGGGATTGATGGAGCTAAATACAGAGCAATCCTGGAAGGAACTGCATAAAGAGATGGGACCGGGGCAGAGGTTCACATCCAGCAGGAAAGCAACCCAAACCATGCAGTCAGAGATAGGGTGGGAGATGACTGTGACTCATCAGTAAATGTAGTCTTGCAATCTGAGGGTTATGGGTTTGATTCCAGCTTCCTCCCTATCAGATACTGATGTACCCTTTGGCAGCGCACTTAACCCTAAATATCCTACTGATTTGTCTATAAATGTATGCAATTTTTGTGAGTGTGATTGAGTAAGATGCTAATGTGTTAAAGTTCTTTGAACGACAGGAATGACTAAACACACTATATACACTCACCAGCCACTTTATTAGGTACACCCGTCCAACTGCTCGTTAACGAAAATTTCTAATCAGCCAATCACATGGCAGCAACTCCATGCATTTAGGCATGTAGACATGGTCAAGACGATCTGCTGCAGTTCAAACTGAGCATCAGAATGGGGAAGAAAGGTGATTTAAGTGACTTTGAACGTGGCATGGTTGTTGGTGCCAGACGGGCTGGTCTGAGTACTAAGAAACTGCTGATCTACTGGGATTTTCATGTGCCACCATCTTTAGGGTTTACAGAGAATGGCCCGAAAAAGAGAAAATATCCAGCGAGCGGCAGTTCTGTGGGCGCAAATGCCTTGTTGATGCCAGAGGTCAGAGGAGAATGGCCAGACTGGTTCCAGCTGATAGAAAGGCAACAGTAACTCAAATAACCACTCATTACAACCAAGGCATGCAGAAGAGCATCTCTGAACGCACAACACGTCGAACCTTGAGGCGGATGGGCTACAGCAGCAGAAGACCACAGCGGGTGCCACTCCTGTCAGATAAGAACAGGAAACTGAGGCTACAATTCGCACAGGCTCACCAAGATTGGACAATAGAATATTGGAAAAACGTTGCCTGGTCTGATGAGTCTCGATTTCTGCTGCGATATTCGGATGGTAGGGTCAGAATTTGGCGTCAACAACATGAAAGCATGGATCCCTCCTGCCTTGTATCAACGGTTCAGGCTGGTATTGGTGGTGTAATGGTGTGGGGGATATTTTCTTGGCACACTTTGGGCCCCTTAGTACCAATTGAGCATCGTGTCAACGCCACAGCCTACCTGAGTAATGTTGCTGACCATGTCCATCCCTTTATGACCACAGTGTACCCATCTTCTGATGGTTACTTCCAGCAGGATAAGACGCCATGTCATAAAGCACAAATCATCTCAGACTGATTTTTGGAACATGACAATGAGTTCACTGTACTCAAATGGCATCCACAGTCACCAGATCTCAATCCAATAGAGCACCTTTGGGATGTGGTGGAACGGGAGATTCGCACATTGGATGCAGCCGACAAATGTGCAGCATCTGTGTGATGCTATCAACGGTTCAGGCTGGTGGTGAACTGTTGATTCACAAACTGATGGTTTGTCAGTATGGACCAAACTCTCTGAGGAATGTTTCCAGTACTTTGTTGAATCTATGCCACAAAGGATTAAGACAGTTCTGAAGGCAAAAGGGGGTCTAACCCAGTACTAGCAAGGTGTACCTAATAAAGTGGCCAGTGAGTGTATATGTGAAGTCCAATTACCATTTACAATGGTGTTGCTTAGATCAAAACATATTTATGCGTTAGAAAGGTCCAGTCAAAGTCCAGACCTGTCTAATTGAGAATCTGTCGAAGATTCAGCTGCAAATGTGAGGTGCAGTTTAGAGTGTCATCAAGTGTCTGCAAGGTCTGCCTCAGCATCATGTTGCCACCAATGCTTGCTTAACACTGGTAGTAGCAGCGTGTGTAGAAAGCATCAGTAAGGGCCAAGACTATTGCACAAGTGCCTTGTGAGAAAGAAGGGTGACAAAGACATCTGCCCTAAAAAAACATTGATAGACTGAAATTCTGCAGGACAACAGCAAAATGCAGTTACAAATTGATTTTCAGTAATTCATTCTCTGCCAGGTTGTTCTGGTGATCAAGAAAATTCTTTCTTTCAAAAAGAACATGTTACAAAAATTCATGCAATCACGGGCATACTCCCAATTCTGCCAAAGAACACAATGAATAAAGAGTGCCACCAAAACACCCTCGTTGAGCATGCATTCACTAAGCTTGTAGAGTGTATTATCCACCCTGATAAAGCACCATGTTACAGGGCAATTTCAAAATTCAGTTCTCAGTTGTTTTTGGCAAACAAGAAAAACACACATATGCCACTTTATTTACACTTTTCCATTTCGTTCATCCACATTAAATGCTTTTTCTGTGTGAAAAGTGTCATAGGGGTAGTAGTAAATAACATGAAATGCAAGAAAGCCATGGAACATGTCAGATCACTGTCGGAATCTGAATAGTCTTTGCTGTCTTTAAACTAGTTGTTTAAAAGATAAGGTCTTGGGCAAGTTTTTTAAAGTCAATTCCATAATACTAGTGTCCAATTAAGCTTTCTCTGCCCTTTGAACCTTTTCACATTTTGTCATCTTGCAATCACAAACTTCAGTTTGTTTTATTAAAATTAAGTTTGTGATTGCTATTGCTGATTTGTTTGACCAAGCCAAATAGTGCAGAATTTTGAAGTGAAAGTAGTCTTAAACATTATTTTACATAAAAAATCTGAAAAGTCTCCTGCTCCCCCTGAGTAACTACTTAGTAGAACCTATTTTTGCTGCAAGTAAAGCTTGGGTTATTTGTCTCCCAGCTTTGCATGTCTAGGTGTTGAGATTTTTGTCAATTCCTTTTTGCAAAATAGTTTGATTTTAAATAGATTTCATGGAAAACATCTATGATAATTATATTACTTTTTTGCCACATATTTGTTAATTCTGATTAAGGTATGGACTTTGACTGGGCCATTGTAACATGTGAATATGCTTTGATCTAAGTCATTCCATTGAAGAGCTGGCTCTATGCTGAGGGTTGTTTTTCTGTTGAAAAGTGAACCTCAGTCCCTTGCAGCATCTAACAACTTTTCTTCCAAGATTGCTTTGTATTTAGCTCCATCAATCTTCAAGTTTAATGTGGTAAATTTCCACCTCCCTGCTGAAGAAAAATACCCTAACAGCATAATGCTGTTCACAATCGACATCGCTGTAGAAAGGATGGTGTGTTCGGGGTGATGTACCATGTTAGTTTTCTCACTCAGAGCTTTTAAATGCTCGCAAAAAGTTCCGTTTGGTCTCATCTCACCAGAGCACCAATATGTTGTGCAGTGCCCCCCTGCATGGCTTGTGACAAATGTCAAACCATACTTCATGGATTTCTTTTCACATCGGCTTTCTCCTTACTGCTCTTCCATAAAGACCAGACTTGTAGAGTGCACAGCTAGTATAAGTCACATCAATAGATTCTGGCACCTGAGCTATGGTACTGTTTTGTGATCCAACCCTGTCTTAAACTTCTCCACAATTTCATCCCTGACCTGTCTGCTGTGTTCCTTGGTCTTCGTGATGCTGTTTGTTCATTCTTTTTGTTTGTTCTTTTTTCATATACCCTTTTTTGGGTTTTCTTCGTAAAAGTAATTGTTAGCCATCTATTGGTCTATCATATAAAACCCCAATGTTATAAACTGTTGTTTGTGTGGTATGGATACTTAAAACAGAAAAAAAAAATTGTAACAAAGCATTAAAGGATTTTTAAGAAGTTCAGTTCCCTCCCTGTCCTTTTAGCCACCTTGATTTAACACCATTTAATAGTATGCAACCCCCCGGAGTTCCATCTGCCAGCTATATGACAGTAATTGCTTTGACATTTTGTTGTTATAAATCTTTTGCGCCCTGCTTCATCTTCAACTGCATTAACCTTTTGCAGATCGCAGTCAGGTTGGCTGTTGTAAGGTCGAACCATCGTGCTGTTTCATGAGAAGCTTCTAGCTGTCAGCAAAGGAGAGTGACTCCTCCACTGGGATTCATGGAGGTGCACAAAAGTCAATGTTCAAATTAAATCCAGCATATAATCAGGAGCAAAATACATCGTCCCATTTTCACTTATTGAGAAACATATTTAGATTATAGAGACAACATGGACATATGTCTTGTCATGGATCGAAGTTAGTGGGTTTGAGTAATGTGTGATGCTTTTTATACTCATGAAAGTGTTTTCCTGGAGCTAGTTATATATATAAGCCACGCTAACATACATCTTAAATATTTACGTTCACTGTTGAACATAACAGATTATGTTTTAGATCATTTGGAGTTACCAGAATTATTTCTATTTGTTACAGTTTTTTTCATCATTTTCTTTACAGTCCAAAGTTTACATGCACTGAGGATACCGTGCCTTTAAACAATTCAGTAAAGCCCAGATAACGATGTCCTGGCGTTTACACTTTTGATAGGTTAATTCAAAACATTTGAGTAAAACAGAAGCAAACCTGTGGATGTTTGAGGCAACACCTCAAACCCATTGCTTCCTTGTGTGACATCATCAACAAATCTAAAGAAATCAGCCTAAGTATCAGGAAGAGAATCGTGGAACTTCACATATCCGGTTCATCCATGGATACAAGTGCCAGATACTTGAATTTGCCAAATTCATTTCGTCAAATAATTAAACACTGTGGGAATGTCCAGCCATCAAACCATTCAGAAAGGAGGCGGCTTCTGTGTCCCGAGATTTTTTTGGAGAGAAATGTGCGTTTAGACTCCGGAACAAAAACAAAAGACCTTGTTAAGATGCTGGTTGAAGCTGGTAAGAGAGTCTGAGCTAAAAGGCCACTAAGAAAAGAAACCATTGTTCATAAAGCAACATAAAAAAATGCATTTTGCAAATACACTCATTGACAAATACCTTAGATTTTGATGACATGTGCTGTGCTCTGATGGAGGTAAAATGGAACCGTTTGCCCCTAACAATCATTTCTGCATTCGGAAGAAAAATGTGGAAGCTAGCAGGAGAGCCTAAGAACACCATCTCAGCTGTAAAGTAATTGTATGGGGGTGGCAGCATCATTTTCTGAGTTTTTTTTTTTTTTTGCTCTTCACAAAATAAATGTCAACACAAGGAAATAACATGATGTGGAAATATTTAAGCCACTTCTCAAGACATCTGCCATTTAGTTAGACATAAGTGGGTGTTCCAAATGGACAATGACTTCAAGAATAAAATCAAATGTTTTACAAACTGGCTGACGGACAACAACATCTCAGTCTTATAGAAAATGTGTACACGGAGCTGAAAATGGGAATGGAAGTAAAGCAGCCTACCAACCTGGTACAGTTACACCAGTTCTGTCCGGAGGAATGGACCAAAACTCCAGCAAATTACTGTGAAAAGTTTGTAGAATGATAACAGTTAACCCCAATCCTTGTTAAATGGAAATATCTTGATATGCCTTAATGACCTGAAACAGTAAAAGTTAGATTTAATTAAATGACAAACAGTGAGAAAAATGGTTATTTATTTATTTTTTTATACAGTATATAAACATATGTGATTCTATCTGTTTACTGTATGAAGTGCTTTGTAATGCAGTAGAGGCATGGCTCCTATGAAATGTCTCGCAGACCACTAACCACCATTTATCCTCAGGTTCAAAGGACCCTTTCCCCCGCAAAAACAATGAACCACGCTTTGAAAAACAAGAACAGAATCTAAATGTGCGCTGTTTATTCATTCAACACAGCCAGGCTGATGTTTTTCACATAATTGTCCCAGAAATAAAGTCCGAGCTGTATGTTCAGTTGGGTTCGGCTTGAGCAAATGGATTAGAGAGAGAAAGTTCATTTCCATGCTGCGCTGTTTTGTACAGTTTTGTAATGGTCCTGTCTCTGGAGCTGTTTCTGCACTATTCTGCTACATCTGGTTTAGGCATTAGGCTGACGATGAGGAGGGATATCAGGTGTTGCCATGGTTACGGCGGATGAGAGCGCTTTAGGCCCAGCTATTCAGGGGTGCTGTTAAAATGCTATCGACTGCTCTGCAGGTCTTGGGAGCAGGTTCGTCATAGCTGAACTGAAAGAAGAGGCTTCTGATGAGGAGCTATTGGCTTGCAGTGATGGAGACATGCTGGGGAAACTTGAGATGAGCTGAAGAATGGGTGAAGAGACGAGGGAAAGTGGGCGAGAGTCATTGAGTTTCTGTTCCAATTCTCCTGCCCCATCTCTGGTCAGGATGAAATTATTTATAGAGGGTAGAAAAAAAGCAGCTGCTAAGAGAGAAAACTTCACTTCAAGTGCACCAGTGTTTGTATTCCAATCTGTTCTTTCACCTGTTCCCTACCTTTTTCTTTTATGCAGATGAACACAAATAAGAACAGTAGGAACTATTCAGTGTTCTTGTCTCAGGGGACTGTTGGACTATTTTGGATGTTGGCTGTTCTTGAACTATAATCAGGATATCATTATTCAGAGGTGGATCCCCTGTGTGTCTGAATGCCTGTTCTCATTTTCGGCAGCAGATGATGACAGCAAAACTCTGTCAACCGTAGCTGCAGCAAAGCCTCATACATCACCATGTGCAGGGAGGACAAATTAGTTAAAAAAAAAAACAAGTAGGGAAAAAGAAATATTTTGCAGCTGAGTGATTTTTCTTCCAGGATAGCCCTGCAATTTACCTCCATCCATCTTCCCATCAGCTCTAATCAGCTCCCAACTCAAGTCTTTTACATCCTGTAACAGATTTTATTTCATGATTGCTCTGTATTTAGCAAACACATCACCTTGGACCAGGTTCCCTGTTCTGGCTGAAGAGAAGCACCCCCACAGCACAATGCTGCCATCACCATGTTTCACTGTGAGTATGGTGTGTTCAGGGGGGTGTGCGGTGTTAGTTTCCTATCAAAAGTAGAAACTTTATCATCATAGTGCCTTCACCATGTTTCACACCAAGGATGTTATGTTTAGGGCCAGTCAACTGCTCACCAACATCAAGTAAACAAAATAGTAAAAAACAAAACTGGGAAGAAGATCCACCTTCCCATTGACTCTCGCCAGCTTCCATGACTCTGCAAAAGAAAATCATTTCCAACAGTGCAGCCACCACCACATTTCACAACAGTAAGGTACATTAATGGTGAGACTTCTTCCAGGATTGTCCCTTCTATCTCTTCCTTAACTCTGAATAACTTCCCTTTCCTTGACAAAGAAAAGCATCCCATTATGCTGCCACCACCATGTTTCACTGTAGGTAGGGTGCATTTAGGTGTTTAGAGTGAGCCAACTGTAATGGTATCCCCAGATGATGATGATACCACTACCATGTCAACTTATTTTAGAACCCATTTTCTGTTTTCTGACCAGCAGGGAGGTGGACCCCAACCCCACTCTTGTGTATTTTGCATTCTCCAACATGTTCCTTCAGGGTTGTCCTGTATTTATAGGTTAATCCACCTACCCATCGTCTCTTACCAGCTTCCATGTCTCTGCAAAAAAAAAAAGATTCCCAACAGCATGGCGATGTCACCACCGTGTTTCACAGTAGCGATGTATGTTCATGGTGAATCAACCGTAGCAGCACAAAAGACTCATATATCACCAGGTCACAACAGGAAAAATTCAGAAGCAAACACTCTTGGTATGATTAAAATCTGGATAAACACACTGTACAAAAAAACCCAAATCTCTGGCTGCGTCCATGACCATCTGTGTGAGCGTTTCAGTGATGGAGGTGGAGATGACGGACGATGACTGCCTGGCACACAAGAGAGGTTATGATAGGCTGTAATTTTTTTTCTCCTCTCTAGCTAACAGAGCACCCTGCTTCTCATTCATTTTACATTGCCACAGCTGCAGAAAGACAGAAAGAGTGGTGGGTGGTGAGGAGGAAAGCAAGCAGGAGATAAATGTCGGGAGGCAGGGCTGTCAAATAGGAAGAGCAGCCTCTGGAGTAAAATAACTGTGAGCAAGGTCAGTGCAAATCTAAAATAGAATTTACCTACAGGCGTGAAACAGCCACATAAAGCTTTTTGTTTGTCAACAGTCCCAGAGGTTAGACAAGCTGAAGCATAACTCTAAATAATGTGTTTCTTCACAAACCTTGAAAGATGATTGACAAGTTTGTCTTTCTACTGACTGCAGTTACTGATGACCTACCACCTTTGTTACCACAGAAAAAAAAAGATTTTTCCCCACTGATGCAGAACAGCCTTCTGTTTCCATGGATCCGGCCTCAAGAAAAGTTTTCAGATGGTGATGAACGCTGTTATTGGAAGTGTTCCTGCATCCAAAGCAGGCCTATTTAAGTCTAAACACACACCACAGAATCTCATCAAAATTTAAAGCTGGAGCAATGGAAAGCAAAGGCAGACGTCTGCTGGTTGTGTAACAAAAGTCTGCGCGTGCATGAGGCTGACTCCCTCAATGAAATGAGGATACAATGGATTTAAAATTATTTGTCAGCAGACTGTGTGGAGAGGATGAGAACGTTGTTGAGAATTTAGATCCAGACCAAAAAAGAGAGCTGTTTATTTAGGTACCAAAGAGACCAGATAGAAGCTACTGCAGTAGATTGCATCACCATGCATTGGCTTTGGATAATTACTTTCTTACTGGTTTTATCTGAACAGAGCAGAAAAAAACAGATATTACACAAGGAATTTTAGTTGACTTTTACAATTGTTGTCAGCCAAATTTAACAAATAGGAAACAAATAATAGCCCAGAACTGTTTAATTTATTGCAAACAATTGAATAATAGAAGTAAGAACAGAACAGGGCACTAAAAAAACCTTCTCAAGAAAAATAGGAAACGAGATAGTTGAGGAATGAGAAATATTAGAAGTAAATCATTCTTTTTGCAAGGGTCCTAAATGCAAATACAGTGTGGGTTGTGTCTGTAAATCAGTGAGACGGTCCCTGAAGTGACCTTTAAGGAGGCTCTGTATGATATGATCACAGCACATGTCAATGTGCATGACATATTTTACAAATGAAATTTGTTTAAACACAAATGGGAGAAAACCAGAATGATTCTTCTGTACCTCCAGTTCCAGCTTTTTTAACGTTAATTGTGCTCATCAGGGTTTTACAACATACACACAAAAAGTCCAATTATTGAATATATGGAAAGAGGGCAAAATTTAAACCAGCACATTAAAAATGCTACATAACAGCAGGTTGATAACAAAATCTATAGATTCAGAGTTTTAAATGCAAGACATGCTGTTGCTATAGCAAACGGAGTCTTTATGAGGCAATGCCTAACTAGGGACATTCAATTCTTTCTGCAAATGTACAAAGAGAAAACATGTTAATGCTGTAGAGTTTTAAATGTCTTCTTTTTATCTTAAGATTTTTTATAAATACCCACATATCAAATCATATAAATCATGAGTTTGATTTCTATCTAATGACCCTGAGGTGGGCTAATATCAGTAAAGTTGTTACCTGTCTGCTTCTGTACCTTCAAGAGCAGCTGGGATGAGTAATGTGAGCACATCCAGGCTTTATAATTGGGTTTATAACTCATCCAGTTCCTAGCCGGGGAGCCTGGCAAAGTATCTTGGCCAAGCTCTTGTTTTTATAGTTTCTTCCCATTCAGGATAAGAGGGAGAGAAAGGAAGGAAAATGTTGAGGTAAAGGTAATTAATTCACTGCCATGCATGTGCACACATTGCTTTCCTCAGTCATATCCTGTCACTTCTGAAAACTAAACAAAAGAAAGAAACAAATCAAAAGAGAGAGAAATAGTTTAAAGTTGCCTTTGAATTCAACAAGATTTTTGATATATTATTTTGACCTTCATGAGTACACAACCTCAATAAATGCATAGTGCAACTAAAGTAAAGGAACACATGTAATAATAATATTAATGTAATGATAATAATATTAGATTGATTTTTCTTTTTGAGATAGGTGTGTAGCCTTTAAGATCAACAAGATTCATAAAATAGATAAAATGTTAATGAAGGTCATCATGACCCCCATGAGCTTAAGGTGTCAGAGAGGACATAATAAGAAACCTTAAATATATATGTAAGCCGTACGCTGAAAAAAATTTGATCGCCATAGCAATTCCAAAATGAGCTGATGAAGTAAAGAAAACAATTATTTAAAAAAAAACAGAAAAAGTTAAAAAGGAGTAAATAAAATAATAATAACTTTAGAGAGAAACATGAATAGAGAATCGAATGCATACAAACATAAACAACTAGAAACACACAATGACGTTAAACCAGAGGACCCTGCAAAAATTCAATGGAAATTACAATAAAACGAAGTGAGATGCATTAGAATGAAACATTTACTGCTACAAAACAGTCAGAAAGAAAATCAGTAGATACAAACTTCTCTAAAAATAAAGGAAAAGCTACACAGGATGAGATACATTTTTTCTCATGTAATTTTAAATAGCCTGGCACATACTCTTTATTTGACAACTTTTTCAAATAGCTTTTTAATCTGAGAACGGGGGGGATGACTCTGCTCCTGTGCGCGTCCCCGTCACTGTTTTGCTGGCGGGGTCCTCCCCGGAGGCGCGTGTCCGCCGCAGCTCAGTGTGTCCGCCAGGGGGCAGCTGTGTCTCGGTCTGAGCCTGCGCCGCTCCCGCTGCATCACAGAGAGGAAAATACCACCAGATGGCGGTTTAGGATTGCTGCTCTTATCTCAAGGCGCGGTTCCGCTCGCACGGCCAATTTTCAATATAAATATACAAACTATATTCAAACTAAAAACGTTTGCACGTTTCGGAAGGCGATAACCAGTTCGGCGATGATCGTTAAAGGTGAGTGTCTTGTGTTTTTGTCGTGTTTTGTGCGGTGGTAACAGAGACGGGGCACGGAATAAAGATGGTGGACAGACAGGGAAGGCTGGGCGGTTGGGGGATGGGCGCTAGCGGCTAGCGGAGGTGAATGTGCTTTCTCTCCCTGCCTCAGTTACATTATATAGCCTAGCGCGGCTATTAGCCTGCGAGCTAGCCGCGATTGTTTTTTGGCAAGACAACTTGTTAGAAGAGCGAGTGTTTGCAGCAGCGGAGTTGCGTTTCGCTACCAATTGTCACTCGGCGTTATGACTTTGTCTTGTCAACAAATGAAGAGCTAGGCAGTGTGACGTGTTTTCTGGCTGTTTGCAAGGGCAGGATTCAGAGCATCATCTCTCATTTACACAGCGTTGTATGAATGTACTGTACTGCTTTCCTTATTGTTGTGGTTTGCGTGATTATCAGCTTTTACGCAATTTGTCACATTGTTGTTTGGCTCTGTTGTCATTCTCCAGGCGGCAGGTTGTGTAAATACACACACATAGTTACTACTTTATCCTGCACCCGCTTTTCACCTTCTTGTCTTCAACTTGGGTGACTTTTCACACAACATAATAAACATGTTGCTGTTGGAAATCAGTGAAAGCACGTGGGAGTTTCCAACTAAAAACTACAGATTGGAGTCCTGCATGTTTTGCAGGATTATTATGGCGCTCTTTTCCCTTCCCGCCCCCTTCCGTGCGGGAAACAGGCAAACATTGAGCGGGGAAACATGAGTCACATTAAGGGGGGGGATGGGCTCCACCAGCCAGGCCCCTAATGGGGCTTGTGGTCCTGACTCCTCTCCACACTGACCCCTGTTCAGCTCAGCCTTTGCAGTGTTGATAGCAGAGTACCTACTGGCAGCTGCATGAATCTGAGATGGTTGCATAACTGCTTTGTTTACAGTCAGCCATGTGATTTCTCATGCAGGCATTCCTAGACTACTGTTTGCAACCTGTTTGCCTGCCAACTGGTCTTACAATCCTCTTTTAGTCTGCACACAGGCTGTTGAACAAGTTGCACATATTGGACCTTCTGATGTTTTTTTTCCCCTGATTTTAAGTCTGCTTCCTCCAGTCCAAGTTTCTAATTACCAATTTCGTTGGCTGTTATGGTAATTAGCCAATTCCGATTTTTCTTTAAGAAGCAAAAAAAAAACTTAACACTTTTTCTGCGTTTTTAATAGATTAAAAAATGTAACTTTGTCTAGCTAAATAAAACAATGATGTCTCCCAAACACCACGAAGTTACACACCCTACTTGCGATCTTTAATTCCAGTCAATCTCTTAATGCCTCTTTCATTTTTCCTTTTTGAGATGTTTTTTCTTTATTTTAGTTGTGTTATGTACACACGATTCCCTCTCAGGCTACTAAGCCAAAAGTTCTGAACATTGGCTTGACTCTGTTGCTAGAATTTATACAAAAAAAGAAAGTGCTGCAGAATTGCAACGCGTGTTTCTGAGGTTGTAGATTGTGGGATCTTGCGGATAGAAGAACCTAAAAAGAAGACTCGCTAAAGTAAAAAAAAAGTAAAACTGAAGTTGTTTTTTTTTTAGTTTGTTTTTTTAACCGTTTCTCACTCAGAATTGTTGTCTGAGTGCCAGGAAAAAGCCCATCAGATTTATTTTCACAAGTGGAGCATCACAGCTAAGACTCTTTAAAGCTCTGCTTGATATTCATAAAAAGAAACTTTATTATAAACTGCTTTGGGATTATTTCAGTTGTTACGGACATGGAGACAGAAATGGAAAGGAAAAAAAAGAAGCACGAAAGAGAGAAAGGGGGCAAAAAGGAAAAGGGGAGAGAAGGAGAACAGCATGGAGGAAAGAAAGAAGGATGAAGAGAATACAAGATAACACCCTGCTTGCTTCTACACCTGCAGAAATGTTCGTATTACCAGCCTTTTTACCGAAAGGTGCACGTTTCTTATGAATGCAAGATGTATTTATTGGTAAATGTGGCTCAATATAGAACATTTGTGTATCTATTAACACCTGAATCTAAACACCTGTGGGTCTGAGTGTAATCATGCTTGTGTATACAAGGTTTCTCCATAAAAATATGCAATAGTGAGTGTGAGAAGCCACAGACCTGCCCCCCTAGACCCGGGACACATACGGAGGAGCTAAAATCCAAGCCACGGACATCCAAAGGCCCCTCAGAGCACAGGAACCCCCCACCCCATTTTAACAATCCTTTCACAGGATTCACAGCATTCTGACCCAACGTCACAATACACCCAGCAACACAGATAAATGACAAAAGCGTTGAACAAGGCTCCTGGTCAAATCACCGCTTCGCCAGTTTGTACCTCCATGTCGTACCCACACCCGTCCTGCTTCCATTGTGTTCTGTAAAACAAACACCAATGATTTTACAAATTGCATGCCAGTTTTTTTTTTCCGCCTCATGGTTTGATGCCAAATAACATGACAAATAATAACCAAGTGCTAACATTTCATACTTAAATCTAAGGTTTTCAGGATATTTCACATTTCATTGTATGTCTGGGGCATGACCCTCTGTTTAGGCAAGTTCACTGTTATTAAGTATGAGAGTATGCTGGTTGTCATTATTCACTGGAGTCATATACCCAGAATTCCTTACAACAGACTTTAAATTTAATATAGCAAGTTTCCTAAAATTCTCATATTCCCAAAGGAATTTTCCCTTTCCCCTGTCGCCACATGCAAGCTCCGTTTGTTGTGTATTATGCTTTGAGACGACATTTGTTGTGAACTGGTGCTTTATGAAGAAACTGAAATAAATTGATCCATGTAGCAGAAGGCTTCTTATTGTTCCTGACCTGATCGCGTAGAAAACAACAAAAACATTACATGTACGAAACGTTGAAGGGCCAAAATGACCAGCATTCACACCGTAATAGTTATAGGATCACAACAAAAAACCTTGGAGGCTGAGCCGACTTCCTTGGATCTCAGTTGACTACGTTTTCTGTTGGATCTGAAACCGAAAGGATCCACTCCCAAACGGGTTTTTGTCTAAACAACCCAAAGCGTCGCGGGGACCCGGGAGTTACGCCGATGTCATGATTTGTGGCATGCACAGTGTACGTGTTCTGGCTGTGCTGTACCTGTAGGCGTGGTTACTTTTAGGCTTGTAAAGACACAATTCCCTGTTTAAAAATGGATCTAGTTAAAGTTCCTGTCATAGCCTTACAAGTTTTAACTGTTTTCTACCTTGTGGAGAAGCATGTTCAGTTTTGCACCACAATGTCTCTGCCTCAGACTCTTAAATAGAACCGTTTGAAGCAGATATTCAGTGACATTTATTGCATAACGTATGAAAGGCAGCTGATGTGAAGAGTTTCTCACTGTTTAAAACTTTGGACGGTGCAGAGAAGTGGCAGATATGGTGAATGTTTCCTGAGTCGCTTGGCTCTGCGCCCGGATTATTTCCACAGAGAGCTCATAAACAGCTGAGAATCACATAGCAAGACTCATTAGACACATCAGGCAGTGGGTAATGTTGAATGTGTAATCTGCAATGAATATATATTAAATAGATATTTTTTTATAGAGAGTGCATTTAAGTACAGTAGCTTCCCTGGAGGAGCTCACAAAGAAAAGCTGCTTAATGAATAGTACTTAACTGTAATAATGGAATAGTGTTTACAGTCTAGAATGACTACAGTATATTATCTGTGTTATAGTGGCTGCCCTTTGATAACTGTAGGTTTCAGTACTTTATTTTTGGAGCCTATATAAGTTAGAGTAGAGATTCAGCTCTGGGATTCGTGTAATGGGCACGACATTTGTCAGAAGTTATCAAACGGAGACCTTGATTCAACATGCTGACTATAGAAATAAGTCTTTCCTGCTTCTTCTTTTGACCAGCCTCTGTTGCTTGCTAGCAGTCACAGAAATGTCAGCAGAAAAACAAATACTGTCGTCATTGGTCTGTTCATATGAGGCATATAACTCAATGCGTTTAAGCGATACAAAAGAGATTTATAATGGATTTATTTATAAATGATTTATGAAGCCATGTGAACAAGGTTTTGGCTTAGTGTACAACCTGGGTTCATCAAGGCTTTAACTGGAGATGTTTTCCAATCATTTTTTGCAAAGCTTAGTAAGTTCTATTTATTTGATAATATAAAAAAAATGTTTAAGATAATCATTTGCATCAAAATTATTGCTGTGTGATATCCCCAAAATATGTAAGTTTGGCACTTATTAAATATTGTGATGTCCATTACAATTAACCTGCCTTTTCCTGTCATTTTATGTTCTTTATCACAGTTTAGCTTGTGGGATATGTAAAAAATGTATCATATCTCAGTATCGCTGTACACAATATACATATCGTGAAGAACTGCTAGTTTATTTAGGTACCAAACATTCAGGCTTTCTATGTCTGTAATGTATTTGGAGACACATGTTGTTAAATGCAGCATAAAACGTTTCAATAAAACCTTGTTGTTGAGATGATGGGGGGGCAAGGAAATGTCTTTATTTCAAATAGCCGGACAGGTTACTCATTATCTGGGGACTGTGTTTAGTATGAATCCAACAGCAGAAAGACATTAACACTGTTCAGCTGTTTGTTCATCACATCATTTCATTATCGCAACACTGACCAATATTATTGCACGTCATCCTAATATTGTGCAAACCTAATCCCAAAATTCCCATTGGTCCGTCTGCATTTTAGCAACTCAACCACTATAATATGCAGGAAGTGTTTGCATCAAGGGTTCTGAAAGCTATCCCAACGGGCTAAACATTTGATTGGCAGACAGAATATGTATGCATGGCATTTAAATACAATATCCTGTCAGATATTTCTATGAGCTGTGCTTTGTGGTTGCGAGTCAGCACACATTGATAATGCGATGAAAAATGGGATTCAATACATTGTGCAGCTTCCATCAAAAATCATTTTAGCCATTATCTTCTTCCCAAGCTGACACAGTGGTGCTGCGGACACAGACATCCATGGCCTCCCCTTTCTTACAGTGGCTTACCTAAACAAGTATGACGCATGCTGGACGGCATAAATTTATCGGTAATATTATAAATATTAGCAAGTTGTGGAAAACCCCATTTCAGCTCCGTTCCCCTAGCAGGTAAAAATTGACTCGTGGTTGGTCTGAAACTTCCAGTGGCAAGTTGCTCTGTGCATTCAGGCATCCTAAACTACAAGCTTGAAACAATGATGAAGGGGGGAAATGACCAGCACCGCCCTGAACTTCTCTGGTAATCTCTGGCTAATATTAAAACAAAGGACAGTTTTTATGTTTTAAACCTTTAGGAATGTTGTCTATTTTTGAACATCCAGACTGAAGTTGACAAAAGTTGAACAGAATCTAGTCAGAACCTGCAGCATCCTACCCTGGTGACTCTTCTTAATCACCAAAGAAAAGATGACGTAAAGGTACCAGAAATAAATTAACAGGGTTGCTGCTAATTACATTTGTTTGAAGTAAGTCCTTGTTTACTCTGCTAAAAAATACATTTTCTAATTACTTCAATAAGTTGAATCCAAGGTACATCATCCCAAAACAGATATTACCACTTGCTACTACTTATTGGATTTGCACTAATTAAGACAATAAATAAGTATACAATTTTAAAGCAAGCTAGAACTAGGGCTGCACGATGTTAGGAAGGCATAAGATGTATTGTGATGATAATATTGATTGCAGTTAATGTAGATTTTCCTCCCTCGTCTAACTCGCCCCTCTTTTCCAACACCGCCATGTCCTGAGCCTTTGCGTTTGGCAAGGTCTTCATCAGGTGTTGACATGAAAGACAGCGGAAATGCATTTAAGTTGCCTGATGTATTGTTAGAAAGCAGAGTTTGAATGCATGGCACTTGAAAGACAGCCACAAATGTCCTTTGTGTGTATTGGAACAACACCAAAAAGCAGAGAAAAAAAGCCAAATTTTGAAATAATTAAAACTCCAAAAATGAACCAAACAAAATTATTGGCATCTTTTTGAAAATTGCGGGTAAATGACCCTGTTTCAAGCATGTGATGCTCGTGAAAACTCACCTGTGGCAAGTAGCAGGTGTGGGCAGCATAAAAATCCCACCTGAAACCAGATAACAAGGAGCGAAGTTGACCCTGTCTTTGCATAGCGTGTCTGTGTGCACCACAGACACACTAAGCATGGAGAAGATAACTCTGAGGACCTGAGAACCAAAACTGTGGGAAAACATCAACAATCTGAAGGTTATAATTCTCTGGCAGAAATGCCTTTGTGAACACTGCATTGCACACAAGAAAACAGCTAAGATATTTGATTCGGTATGTTATGCAGCTCTAGAAAGAACCCTGATGGTACTGAATAAATAACTTACTGATGCATGACAACATGTACTATTATTATCTTCTATTCCTTGTTTTTAGAAAACTCTGCTGCCTCTTTTGTACTAATATGCAATCACCTCACTGCTTACTAAGGTCATTCTTTTATCTCTGGTTCATTCAGGGCGTTCCTTGCTCTGTGGTTTTCTGTAGTATAGCCAGCTGCATGACTGTTGACTGGAAATGAGGAACGTTGCTGCAAAGCCGCCTCATTACTGCAATCTGACTAAAAAGTTCAGCTAAAACACTCCTGAGGACTGAATTGTATTAAAGGCATGATATTCATAACTGAACGTGCCAACTTGCCTGGCTTATTTTTGCATTGGTTACTGATTTTCTCCAGTTATTGTCTAAAGGGTTATACTGTATTGGGTTTGAACAAACTAAAAGTGTGCGTTGAGGGTTATCTAATGCTTCAGCAGCACCTTTTAATGCAGGTTGTCACAGATTCTAAAGTCTAAAGAACAGTCAGCCTCGGGTTAAAGCCGTCGCAGCAATCGCGAGGTCGTTGTTAACAGCAATACAGACAACTCGGTTATTTCTGGCAGCTTTAGATACATTTTCCATGAGTTGGAGAGATGTCACAGCCAACAGATGGAACGGCACACTGCACTGGATAACGACGTAAAGGGTGATGGCTCATAAAGAAAATAAAGCAGTAGTGCTGAATAGATGCTTGCACTGTATCAGTTAATGACTATGCTTGTGCTCGCATCTGTTCAGAAAACATTTCCTCATTCCACCAGATTATTTATATGTCTGACAGTACTGTGTGGTTTTAGTCAACTAAGCCCTTTGATTGCTTGTTTAAAAACAGCCACTGATGTGAGAACAGAAGAGACTATTGAATTTAGTGTGTTAAAAGTTGTCAGCCTGAATGGAAAGGATTATCGCCTCTTAAGTACTGGCA
Source organism: Crenichthys baileyi (assembly GCA_036173005.1). NCBI lineage: Eukaryota > Metazoa > Chordata > Actinopteri > Cyprinodontiformes > Goodeidae > Crenichthys > Crenichthys baileyi. The sequence continues at coordinate 117,195 of JAHHUM010000601.1, forward strand.
GTTATGTTGACATAATGATGGGTGAGATTACATGATTGTACCAGATAACTCGTTTATTACCATTATTGAGGCCAACCTGCTTTCAGAGTAATTGAGCCTAATGATTTTAGGTGTTATTTCACCGGCGTTAAGTTAAGCAGGGTAATGATTTTTTGCTTATGGAGGCCAAGCTGTCCTTGACTGACACTGTTTTTAAATGTAAAGCTATTCATTTAATTGTTTAAAGGTATTGATTTTTTTTTAGGTTAATTCTCATACATGGGAGATAAAAGGTTTTTCCTTTTAAATCGATGGAAACGTGTTTTAAGCTGAAACTGAATAGCTTTTACAGACAGAAGTGTGAACATTTCTCATAATGGCATTTTTTTCTGATAATGTATCCTGCTCTATTTGTTGCATTTATAAATACTGCTAAACAATGATGAAACATAGTTACAGTGAGACAAAAGGAAACCTTGTGGGCTGCTCTGCTGCATTTCTGCCTGTACGGGAAGTTTGACTTTCTTGTTTTGAGTGTGCAGACAAACTCCCACACAAACTGAAATTTGTTTAATTATTTATAGATTTATATATATTTCCAACGTGTTGGTCTTGCTGTTCGCTATAATCTTGTCACTGTGTTTATTCCACACATGGTAAATGTGCTTTGTGTTTTTTTTTTTTGTGTTAAAGACACTATTTTAATTTCGCAACCCATCTAAATTAGTTGGAAGTGGTTAGTAATTTACGTTGTGAAATAGGTTTTCCATTCTACGCCAAACTTGTCTCGGGTTTGGGAGAAACAACTGCTGTGTATTTGAGTCTAGTCCACTGGAGACTCTGTTAGATATTAGGGGTGGGAATCTTTTACCCTTTCACGATTCAATTCTGATTTTTAGGGGCACAATTCGATTCAAAAAGATTTGATTCATAATGATTTCTGCTTTATAGGTGTGCAAAGAATCCTCATGATCTACTACAGTCTGCTTTGCAAGACAGAATGAGAAATGGAGACATTAAATTGTCTTTTTCACATTTATTACATCTTAAACATGGATCCATTCTGCTTAGATGGAATTTTTTGCAAATGTTAACAATATTATTGCTAACATAGTGATATTCCTGAGTCCCTCTTTATAAAAAATATTGCAGTTAAACATGCTGCCTTTTAAATTTTTAGGAAAGTGTCTTCTCCAAAAACAGTATGGTACCACAACTGCTATTCTAAGTAGCTAGCTATAAAACAAGTTAGAACAAAAATGTGGTGCTTCTTTATAATAAAAAAGGTACAGCTGAACAAGATGTGTACCTTGGCTCCACTGTCAACATGCAGATGAACCCCTCATTCTTCACCACACTGTAAGGCTGTAAGTCTTTGACAATAAAGCAGCCAATAGACCTGGTTATTTTTGTTGCCCGCTTGGAGTTGACTGAGAGTTTGGTGAAGCACCGCAGTGTGCGTTGGTCTGCTGCTGGTGGCTGGCTCTGTTCCGTGTCCTTTAACTGTGGGTGATGGCTGATAATGTGAGCTCACACATTTGTGGTGCTCCCTAAGTGCTTAATCTTCATTTTGCAAACCTTACATGATGTGAAGCTTATGTCAAGATGTCTTCCTGGGCATTCAGGTAAAACCAAAATTACTCCAAATCTTTGCCTGCAACGAAGAAGGTGCTGTCCTCCATTTTTGTAGTTTCCTCTTTGTTTTGGCGCTTTCTGCACATGTTCCAGGACCAGCTGCGTGGTGACGTCAGGACGTCCCTCATAGTTATAAAATGGAGGCTGACAGCCAGCGGATTTGGTTTTTATTTTTTATTTTATTTTATCGGTTTTGGGACATTTTATATCGATTCTGAATCATAGTAAAGGGGAATCGTGATTCTTATGTGTATCCGGAAAGTATTCACAGCGCGGCACTTTTTAAAGTTGAGCTGAGGTGCATACTGTTCCCACTGATCATCCTTGAAATGTTTCTACAGCTTAAATGGAGTCCACCTGTAATAAATTCAGTTGATTGGAAATGATTCGCAAAGGCACACACCTGTCTATATAAGTTCCCACAGTGCATGTCAGAGTGCAAACACCAAGCATGCAGTCAAAGGTATTGTCTATAGGCCTCCGAGGCACAAATCTGGGAAAGGATACAGAACGATTTCTGCTGCTTTGAAGGTCCCAGTGAGCTTCCATCATTCGTAAATGGAAAAAGTCTGGAACCACCAGGACTCTTCCTAGAGCTGGCCGACCGTCTAATTGGAGCCATCGGGGGAGAAGGGCCTTAGTCAGAGAGTTGACCAACAACCCCATGGTCACTCTGTCAGAGCACCAGAGAACCTTCCAGAAGGACAACCATTTCTCCAGCAATCCACCAAATAGGTCTGTATGGTAGAGTGGCCAGTCAAAAACCACTCTTTAATAAAAGGCACATGGGAGCTCGTCTGGAGTTTGCCAGAAGGCACCTGAGGACTCCCAGACCGTTGGAAACAAAACTCTCTGGTCTGATGAGACAAAGATTGAACTCTTTGGTGTGAATGCCAGGCGTTATGTTTGGAGGAGACCAGGCACCACTCTTCACCAGGCCATTACCATGCATACAGTAAAGTATGGTGGTGGCTGGATCATGCTGTGGGCATGTTTCTTAGCAGCAGGAACTGACAGTTAGTCAGAATAGAGGGAAAGGTGAATGCAGACCTGTACAGTCTGCTTTTCACTGCAGACTTGGGTGACAGTGCTTTTTTCAGCAGGACAACAACCCAAAGCACACAGCCAGGATCTCAAAGGATTGGCTTCAGTACCACTCAGTGAATGTCCCGGAGTGGCCAAGCCAGAGTCCTGCTGGCTGTGAACAGACATCTCCCATCCAACCTCATGGAGCTTGAGATCTACTGCAAAGAAGAATGGGAGAAACTGCCTAAAGAAAGGTGTGCTAAGCTTGTGACATCATATTCAAAATAACATGAGGTTGTAAATGCTGCCCACGGTGGGTTAATAAAGTATTAATCAAAGACTGAATACTTATGTAAATGGGATTTCTTAGCTTTCTATTTGTAACACATTTGCAACAATCTCAAACAAACTTCTTTCACGTTGTAATTATGTGGTATTGTGTGTGGAATTTTGAAGAAAGATTAATTTTATACCATTTGGAATAAGGCTGTAACATAACCTAATGTGGAACAAGTGCAGCTATCCGGATGCACTGGAAAAACCATTGATCGTCTTGTTACAGTGGGAGTTGACAGTGGTTGAAGTGTGTGTTCTTGGAAGCTTTGGAAGCAAAAAAATAATAATAATATGGCAAAATTGCAGTGAAAAGGCATGTCAAAGCAACTCTTAAATGTCATGTGGGATGTTCCTGTTCCACAATGGAGAGGGCCAACTACATGGCCAAGGAAGGAAAGCTCTTTAGTTGGCAAAATTTACGCATAGTGGGCACAAGAGCACAAGATCTGGATCACAGAGCAATGGAAGAAAAGAACGTGGTCTGATGGATGCATCTGTTTGTGTCATATACAAAGGGAAAACATGGTAACACGATGAATTAAAGGAGCCTTTTGCTGACCACTCCTGACATCTGCTTTGGTTGCAGAGGTGTATCCTAGTCAGTATCTGGCAAGTGGTCAAAATTTTACAGCTGCCTTGAAGTAGAGATGGAAAGAAAAAGCTTCTAGTGACTGGAAACGGCCAATTTTCAGTTTTACTGGCCAGTTGGAAACTCAAAAACAGTCTTTTCCCAGTCAATTATCGTAGCATACATAAAGTCTGGCAGGTCACAGGAATAGCAGCACTTTTCGCTGTATCGATGGTTACTGCAGGAATGATACTCCTGATCTATCTAATTTCAGTGTCAGTGAGGTATTTTCAGAGGAAACGTAAAGGCTGTAGGAACCCATTTAAAATGAAACAGTATTTTCTACTCAGTCGTGTTGCCTTTTAATTCAGTATGCTACAGCATGGAACTAGATTTGGGAAGGTCCCCTTCACTTCGCTCCTTCACCATTTCCTACTTTTCCTGTTCAGGTCGGTTTTTAACTGCAAACGTACTATACAGAACCATCGACCCCAGAATTTGGCGAAGGTGCAAATTGACCCTGAGGCGGCTTGAGTAGATAACAAGAATGCTAAACATTTTAGAGCAAAGTTGCCCTGTTTTATCAATCAGTGTGTGAATGTGTGTATGAATGGGTGAATGACTGATTGTAGTGTAAAGCGCTTTGGGGTCTATAGGGACTTGATAAAGTACTATACAAGTTCAGGCCATTTACCATTTATCCTTTGATGCTTTCATCCTCTCTGTTATGGATCATGTTAGACAGAGGGTGTATTCACACCTGCCACTTTTGGTCCCCTTTAAATGGACCAGAGTTCGTTTCCCTCCTTGGTCCAGACCTTTTGTGCAGGTGTGAACACACTCAAGCAAACCTGGTCCGAACCAAACAACTGGACTGAGACCCACTTTCCGAGGTGGTCTCGGTCTGCTTCCAAACGGACTCTGGTGCGGTTTGCTTATGGTCTGAATATGAATCGGCCCCGATCCGACCCAACTACAAAAACATACTTCTCTTTAGACTTAACAAGCCACCGTAGCGGGTAGCAACGGTGTTCGTTGTACTGAAATCATACCTGATCAGCTGTACGTTGCTTAGCAACAGTGCTACCGGCATGTTGTGGCACGTTGTCTGCTTAGGTTACAGCATGCATTGTCCGACAAGGTTAAAAAATTACAAATGGGTAGTGGCAAAATCTGTGCTCAGACGCTGCATGCAATGGTTGTTATTCTTCCTTTACGGGTCTGTGCACCCCCCCATCCCTTCATTTCAGTCCAATGGGATCAATGATCGTGTACAATGTGAAAGCAAGCCGCACCAAACGTAAAAAAATAAAGTCTGCTTTTGGTCTGGACCAAACAAGCGGCCCAAGGGATTTTCCTGGTGTGAATACACCCTTAGATAAGTAGGTAGCTTTCTGGAAATCTCAGAGTGAGTTGGGTAGAAAGAAATACTTTGAATGAGAAATCTAAATTGGCTGATTCATAGTTCAAAAATTGTCCAAAAATCTCTGATCGGTTCATCTCTACTAAGAAGAAATAACAATAAGCATCATCAACATCACATATCAAATTTTAAATAATGACAAACCTGAAAGTGATACAGATGACTGACCAATGATTGTAAGTCAGTAATACACATGTAAATGTGGATAAAATAAAAGCCTGTATTTCAATAAAAGAATGGCTATGATTATGCATTATTAATCTACTTTTGAAGTGTTAAAGTTTATAAAGCAGAAATTTATATTCTACCTCCAGAGAATCAAGGGGTTAGTACCTGAGATATAAATAAATCCTTTTGTAGGCTTAGCGGGGATTTAAATCGTTTTTCATGTTTATTGCAGCCAGATCTAAATTTGACTTCTGACCAGACCTTTATATCCAGAAGATGTCATTTACACCGTTGGGGTTTACAACCTCGATCAAGCAACAGTAAATACCACCACCTCACTCTCAGATGTGGCACCGTTTGTCCTGCCAATCAGTATTATTTGTGCCCAGTCTTACTAGGTATTGATTCAATGGCTTGTGCCAAGTCAATTTTCAGGCTATAGGAAAGAAAATATAGTGGTTTAGCACCAAAGGGAGCTTGCAGATGAAACTTTCTCACAGATCTGAATGATTTGTTTAGCAGCATTACAGTTAAAAGGAGGTAAAAATATTGATTGACAAAAAAGGAAGATTGAAAAGTTTAAAAATTAAGGAAATCCCATAGATCCCATTCAGATTGAGTTTGTTGATGACTGTTTTCACCTCATGCTGCAACATATTTTGACAACTAATCTTTCTTTTCTGCTTTGCATAGCTCTGATAAATTATTTACCTGTAAACATCTTCCTTGCCTCCTCATGTAGAGTATGGATGCCTGGTGGTTGGTCAGATCACAGGGGGGGGGGGGGACATTAAATACAGGTGTGTACCCAGTAAGGCTACATTGTGGGTTCACCTACCCCTTATGTTGGAGTCTTGCACACACATACTTTTAACAACCCAAATGCAAATATGTGCTTGGCATATTGAAAGTCTGTCTCACAACACCCGCTGTGGAGTTGCTGCTTGGGTCTTGCTCTTCCAGCTCGCAGGGAAAAATAAATATTGTGTAAAAAAATTGTTGGTCTATTATTCCTTTGCTTTTACTGTGGTTCTTAGCAATGGATCTAATAGTGTTGAAAAGCCTGTTTATTTATGCTTAAATGCTGCCACATTGGTAAGGAAAATGCATTGATCTGAGCAGCAGAGTGGAGTATCTGGGTTGCACCCATAGAAACTAAATCCTCCCTGCCAATGCCAAACAGCTTCTAGTGGAGGGAGTGTGATGGTGTGCAGCACCATCCCCCTTGGTAGAAAAAACGAGACTCTTCATCATCTGAGGCAGTCTCAACGCAGAGAGATATCCAGATAAGATTCCACAACCTGTGGCGAGCCCACATCTCCACAGTCAAAGACCGAACTATGTTCTCCAAGATGTCAACGCTTGGTCATTCAAAGCAGGGTTTATCAGAGACTACCCCCAGATTTGGGAGTGAAGAGGAGGAAATGGCCTGCCTGCAGGTCTGGCCTCATCCCCATCGCTCCCTGGTTGCATCAGCTTAGGTGTGCTGCTTGTGGCAGAGTGACCAACACAGCCACATTGCTACATCTGGTCAGTGATGCTCAAAATCATCAATTTTCAGTCGCAACCTGATTTCTTGGTGCACCCCTAATGAAAATGATAGAAATTATTATGGTGATTTGTTTTAAACTCTCTGCTGTCTCACCTTGCTAAAATCCCAGAGCTATTGTTTCCCTGTGCCTTTCAAATGTTTCTCAACATTATTTGCTTCTCATCCATTTTCTTTTTACTTTGTAAAATGGTCTCTGGTCGCTCAGGTTCTTTTTACACGTTAAAACTTTTAAATCAGCAGTCCAATTTAGCCTTTAATCTCTTGTAATTTTCCTAGATGTGCTCTGTAACTAAGCAGTCATTTTTCCCTTTAGCCTCCAGAACATTATTGCCAGTTAATGGTATTTTTCACCCTTCTGGCCTTCTGCCTGCAGACATTAGCAGGCTTCTCCCGCTCCGGTGAAATATTCGACATTCCGCTGGATGATTGGAAAGTAATAATGGATGTGAGGATTTTAATGGTCTTTTGCAATGAGCATGTGTCAGTCTGTGTGTGTGTTTGTGCTCTCTTCTTGCTTGTTTCTCACATTGTTAGAAGTTATTTTGAGGAAGATTGAAAATTGGGCCAAGGTGACAGAGGAAAAGAGAGCAACAAAGATACGATCAGAGAGCAGTTATTGTCTTTCTACTTCATTTGCTCTCTGGCTGCTTCTTCCTCATTTGCCCTACCGTTACACTTTTTCTGTCTTTTCTATGAGTTAACTCTTAAATCTATGTCTTTAACCTCCTCCCCTCATTCAGGTTTCTCCATTTTGCATCAGCTGCAGCCAGGCAGGCTGCCATTGCAAACCAAGGGAGAAAAATGTCCTCCATCTTCTGTCCTATAGTCTGTCTTGCATGATTTTTATGATCTGTTCTTTTTATTCTGAGAGGTAGCTCTTGAAATTGCAGGGTTGTTTTTTTCCAGCAGATTTTTATCGGTTTGCGTAGTTCAGAGCACCCTTCGCCCTCCCCTCTACTCGGCTTTGTGTGATGCAGAGTATGAGTAGACAGTAGTTTGTGGCGGTACCAGATGGATCTGTGTGTTTTGTGCGAGTACACAGCAACACGGTTGTGTGTCTGACAGCTTTTCTGTGTCAAACGGGTAATCTCCCGTGTGACATAATCATAATCCTGTTAAACCAGGCATCCCCAAGGCCGTCTGATCTCTGTGTGTAAAGACGCTGCTGACTAGATAAAGTTCACTTATTTGTCTTGGTGGGCCAGCCCTTAACTGGGGGGAATGGGACCAGTTGGTATTTCTCCAAGTCCGGTGGTTAACCATAATTGTGGGGAACTTTTAAATACCTGAAAGATTGCTGATTTATTTTATTTCCAATCATTGTAGTTGAGTTGTACGAAATTCATGTCTCGCTATATACGCTACTATCAAATTAATAATATAAACCAGCTTCCCCTTAATTCTGCTGGCTTTGGGTCAGTTCTCCCTTTGCCAATTTATATCCCCATTTTCTCTCTTCCTATTTCTATTTCATGGCCATAAACTACCCATGTACCAAAACAGTTGTGTATTGGCTTATTTCTTTTGGTTAAGTATTTTCATTAATAAACAGGGATCCAGAGTGGGACCACTTTGGTTGCACATGCCATTAAAATTGTCTTGAGTGCAGCCATCTTGTTCTCTTGGTTGCATGGGTGTGCCTCAGTGCAGTATAATTCACGCCAATTATAGTATGACATGTAGGTTAAATACAATGCTGCTGCTTTGCCTCAAGACCATTACTTTTTAAAAAAAATCTATTCTAATACCACAGCTTAGCCATTTTACTGTCCTGAATATTACTTGTGTAACAGTGATACTCTTTGTTTTAAGGCTGAAACAATTAATTGGATTAATTGTGATTAATCGATTATTGAAACTAATTTAGTAATCAACTAAACGTTAACTGGAGTATTCAGAAGATGCTATTTGCTGAAAGAACAACCCACTCAGAGCAGTAATTAGGCCTTTAAGAGGAAAAACCTTCTTAGTCTATCCAGAACTCAAGTGGCAGAACTTTACCTGGTTCAAATTCAGTAAAAACATGTCCTATGAAGCACCTTTTGCTATCCTATTATTAATTGAAGAAATAGTGGACAGATTAATTGATTAGTCTAGTAACAGTTGGTTGCAGCCCAGATTTTTTTACTGCTACCTGTTAATGTCAGTTCCTGTCCACACTGTGCATTATGAGTGTAATCTGTAGAAATTAATGTCTACAACATAACAGATGCCAACCAATTTAAGCCCCACAGAAGAAGATATTAGCAATAGGTCTGGAGGATACTGTTTGTGCTGCTGACACTTTTGAATCTAACGACTGTTCTCCAAGAGAGTGCTCATTTTCTACCCCATTTTTTAAGCAGAAAGTGTTTCTACGCATGGACATGTTGTTTGGCAGGGAAATTATATGGTTTTCTGAACATTTCTACTCTAGTGGTTTCCCCAGAGATCACAGTTAAAACACTGCCATCTAGATGTGTTAACAGAAATGGAAAAACAATCCCATTGTTAATGGATGTTGTTGTTTGAACAAGGCCCAATGATGAAAACCTCTTTTCCAAGAAACTCAGTCAAATGTTTCTCAAAATAACACATTTGTCCTCTAAAGTAGACCTCCCTACAATATTTCAGTATCAAATAATCAAATTGGCTGATCTGAGAAAATCGCAGACTTGGTCAAATGTTTTTATATATTGTTAGTTCAAAGGTTTTGTCGTAAACTAATTAAATTTTTTCTTTATACAAATTTATGTTAATGCCGTTATTCAATTCAAACATAGCCATGCACCAATAATCCTGTTGCATTACCATAAGGTTACATTATGGTGATAGTAAAGCTGCGAAAACTTTGGGGCAACCAAAACTTTACTGATGAAGTGAGGTCCACCGACGCAAACAGTGCAAAGAGTTAGCCTGGAACCGTGATTATTGAAATAATCATAAAGAGACACAAATCTTAACTATGATTTATTAAAATTTAGATCCACAAACTTTGTATTATGCCCAATTTCCATTTATTTTGGTTTTGATCTTTGTTTGGGTCAGTTCCTAAGAAATTAGGACCCCTGATCAGACCAAAGTAACATCCTACCAAACTATTCAAATTGGGCTTTCCAGAAGTGAGGTACTTTTGAGCATTACTCTCTTGGAGTGTGGAGCCATTGTTTCGAACTTAAGGCAAGCTGGCAGGTTTTAGTTTTAATCCTTCATTCGATTTAACACAGATCATTTATAAAAAAAAGAAGAAAAGGCTGAAAGCAAAAAACTAGCGAGAGAGTATTTGAGCTTGGAAGCAGATCACAGGATTAAAAGTAAACGCTTGCTTAAAGATTTATACTTTCATCATCAAAAACCTCCTTTAAGTAAAGGGTTGTTTGAACTGCATAAACTGTTTCTGTTCCCTTTTTCCACAGACACATCAGTGTTGCTGGATTTCCCATAATGTATTCCTTACTGATGTAGAGTATCTGGCTTACATCTGTTTTTGTTGACTTATTTCTTGGAACTGTTCAACGGGCTGTCTGGAATATGAACGAAAGTCACTGCATTGCACATGATGACATGATGATGCACATGATTGGGCTTTATGAGGACGTTTTTGTCTCAGCCATGGTAATAACGAGGACAAGGACTAAAGAGCAAACCGCAGACCTCTGACTGCGGGGAAGTTAGTTTTAGGTTGGATATTAATGCACCACGGATTCACCGGATACTTCCCCCCATTTGATCCGATATAGACTGTCTGATTACGGGCAGCTGCTCTCTGCCTGCTCCCTCCTCCTGCAGATGGTGGTTCACTTAACCAACCTCGCTGTTTCATGGTGGTATTGTCTTATGTGTTTTGAGGGAAATGTTTCTGCGTCTGAACAGTTGATTTTATGTGTGATCAGCTTATTTAGGATATTATTACATACAGCGCCTCACCTGCCTGTAATTCAAGAAGTTAAAGTGTCCTTTTTCTTTTCTTTCAGCCTCCAAGCATGGTTTATGATTTGTAAATATTAAAATTATATTTCGATTTGACGCGCTTCGGCCATTGTGCTCCTTAATATTATTGTAGTCACTGTAGTGTTATATTTCCCTGCACTCTCTTAGCTAAAACCTTCTCAGTTCACGTCACATGTAGTCCCTGCTCAGCCCCGATCGTACCTGCTCATGAGCAGTGATCAGAAAAGTAGGTACCACCATGGGAAAAACAATAATGGAGACACTCGCAAAGCGAGTCGAGCAGGGCCAAATGGAGCCGGTGGAAAAGGGTATAAGTGACACTAGTTCGGGTCATACTGCTAGTAGTGTTTGTGATGCACCGAGGGATGGTGGAGGAAATCATTGAACCCCGGAGTCAGTGGTTGGTAAATTAAAGAGTCAAAGCCTTTTACAGTGAAGGGAACTTAAATTCGAAGCAGATCCTGCCACTAAGGCACCTCAGTTTTGTGGAAAAAGTCATAATTTCAGGAAGTCTTTTTCTTTCATGTCGAGATAATGTGATAATTTTTTTCAAGATACGTCCGCCTGGCACATTGCCCACTTAAATGTTCGTGGAACAAAAATGCTTTGACTAATCCAGTCCAAATTTGCTGTAGCTATAGTCAAGATGTTGATGAATACAACCTGGGGGTTCTCCTAGGATCTCAAATGGATTTTTATGCTGTTTTGTAATGTTCATTTAGAAAAAAAAAAAGCTTTTCAAGGCTTAAGAAATTTGATTGTAACATTTGCAAAAAGTAGTTCCACTGTAAAGTATTCTTTTATACAGGTACCAAACATTTGCATTTAGGCTTTATGACTGGGGAGCTAAACTTGATTTAGTTCAGTTATGTAATTTCAGGCGGAAATTGTTCTAAAATCCCTCAGGGTTTAACAGATTAACCATCCGTCATATTTTCTGGGATTCCTAACAGTATTTCTTCCTTCGTTTCACCCACCTACCCTGATCTGGAGTGTTGCAAACAAATACCAGCATGAAGCAGTCTGACCTTCGTATCTGATCTCGGCTGCAGGTTTTTAGGTAGACACAATAGTTGGTGCTGGTTCTGAATAGTAAAAATATTCTGTGATGCACAGATTTTATTATAAGTAATCATATTGCTTTGAATCTGCATATTTACAATTAGCTGATTACATTCAGCAACTATGTGTCGATGTCCGTCAGAAAGATGGAACTGTGCTAGTTTTATTATATTAATAACTATTAAATTCAGTTCTAAAAGTACACAGTGTCAAGCAGAAGTGTCCCTGCAGAGGCTTTTCCATTAATCATATTTTTACTGCAGCTCTCAACTCTTTGCTTGTGACCTTGATGTATTTTATACACAGTTTGAGTACACTAGTTAATACATTTGCATAAAAACAAATGCTGGGCTTTACTATCTGATTTCTTTCTTTTTTTGACTAAGGCACACATGGCAGTGTTCCTGCTGCCTGTCAGTGAACTCCTCTTTAAATCCCAAGACTCGTCTCGTATAGAGCTTGGCAATGTGACATCATCACATTACAAGGCATATAACAAGGTGGTGGATGGGTGTGAAATGACAGTGCAAACGCTAGTGTTGGTTGCAGTGTCTGTTTAGACATTCGTTGAGGGGGGGGGGTGGATGACCCCTTTCCGAGAGAACATTTGCTTTATTTGGTTTGTCTGTTTATTTGCAGCACTACTCAAATTGTTATCGATCGGTTGGACTAAAAGTGTTTTCCCATTCAGCTTTGAGGAAGTTATAAAGTGTTACAGATTGTTTTACATATAAACTCTGCCTAGAGGCAGATTAAGTGTTTGTCAAATGTTAGAAAGAAACAGGAAAACTGGGATTTTAGCTGTAAGTGGTACAGACCGTTTTCTATCCATACAAGATTGTCAGACTTGTACTCCACATTTAGATTCTTCTTGTTTACTGTGTAAATCATTTTTGTATTGTAAAGAGTTTAGTGGATGGTTCTCACAAAGAAACAATTGTGTGCATTTATGGACTTGCAGTGCACAAATAAAATCTCCAAAACTATTGGTCCCGTACGTTTTAGGAGAAAATATATGACTGCTGGCAGTAATAACCTGCCTTTGTCTTTCCATTTTGTACAAATGCTCAGTGTTTGTGAGCAATTAGTATTATGACAAAAATAACTATTTAATCAGATATGTCTCTCTTCCATTTATGGTTCCAGCTCCACTCCCCTCAATCTGACTCTACTCTGCACCAAACCTGTTGTGTTTCCATTAACTCACTGATGGCTGGAGTTGACGCTTGAAGCCCCACCTCCAGCCGTCGGCGTCGTTTGCTGTGCCGCTATTAACCTTTCCTGTCGTGTTGACCCACTCCGGGCATTGGGGTCCTTCATATATTTGTTGTCACTCTTGAGGGTTTTCTTTTTTTCTTTCTTTTTTAGCTTTTCTCGGTGTGCTGTAAAATCCGTGGATTGTTATTGTCTGCACTACCTTGGCAAACACCTTCTCAAGCCACTGACATACGGCTGACCACGCTCACGGCCAATCAGTGAACCGCAGATTTTGGGCCTGATCAGGCACTATGGGAGATGCTGACGAGTTGAGATACCTGCTCCTATACCTGTTTTTTTTCCCCCATGTTTTAATTTCCAATCATATGCTTAAAATGTACAATTTAAATGGCCAAGAGCAAAATATCCCAAATTTGAATAAACATTAATACATTTTGGTGAAAACAAAACCAAATGATTTTCAGTACAACAATGTTTAGTCTTTTTAGTGTTTTAAAAGTTTTTTTTTTTTTTAAATAAAGCATGTCAAATGTGTTTTATGTAGGTGTAAAAGATTGGTCCTTTTTGTCAAATACCGGATTCAGATGTGAATTTTTGTGATTTGACTCACCTGCTGCAGATGTTCAAAATCTTGGGGCTCTATATTTATTGTTATGAAAGAGAGCATTGGTAGATTACAACAAGCACTACGTTGTATTAGCGTTGTCAAAATAATTGATATTAAAAATCTAATTACTGGATAAAATCTAAATATACTAATTTGCATCAAAATCCACACAAACTACAGCTGAGTAACAAAAAAATTATCACTGTATTATTTTTTGTAATGAATGGTTTGGACAATTAGCATGATGCGGTTACAAAGTACAGCTCTAGTTTCTAGGATGGTATCTGTTTCATAAAAAATGCCAGAAACTAAACACCACCAATAAATTGATGTATAAATCCTATTTGGTGTACTGTTTAAAAATGTAAATATGTTTAAGTATGACCATAAATAATGCAAATTAGGCTCACACTACTGTTTGCAATTTCTTCTCCATCTTGTAAAAATCGTTAGTCTCATAGCATAATTGCCTAAGTCATATATGTCAATATATGACTTGAAATCACATATTCATTTAAAACTCTGACTCAATTTTATCCAAAAAGTTTTGGATTTGTTTTAGCGGCGCTATTTAAAAAGACAAAGTAGTTTTTACTGAGTTTTAGCTACAGATGGTCGATAACGCACCTAAAAAGTTTATCATGATTATCTTTTGGTATTTATTCAGATAAGCACAAAGATCTACATTACTTCAGGACTCCGGTTGCATTAAGTAGTGTGCTGCAGTTTTATTGATAGAGATACAGATATTTCTTGCTGTTATCATGGAACTTACAGTGAAAAAATGGTAACTTCCATCACTATGTTGAAAGTAGAGTTTATCATTGGGACGATAAATCCAAACCCTTATGACGTTAAAAAGAATTTCAAGATAACCATTAACTGCATTGGAGATGATATATATAACATTAACTTGCCGTCTGAACCTGGATGTTCTAACTCTCCATTAATGGGATGATCCTTCAGGTCAAACGGTCCACATAGCTTCAAGTTAATTAAATCCTTTTAAATCCACCCAGGCTAAAGTATTACCTGAGCTGCCCGTGTTTACCTCTGACAGTGCTGCAGTACTTTAGAAGTAAATCTCTCGAATGCCGAGGCACTTGATCCTGACACTTTTTTCCTCGCTCCATCTTAATGCTGCTTTGAAGTGTGTTGTTAAATGTGCATTTCAGACAGTTCACAATCTGGTAGGTATGAGGGGAGATGCAGAGCGTGGTTTACAGTTACAGATAACGGCTGAGGCTGATGCGGGCCAGATTCTCCTATGGCTTGAACTGTCAAGGATGGACTTTTTTTTAGGGTACTTATAAAAGTGTTAAATACCTAGTGAGCTGAAAATTACTGTTTGAGAATTGTAGTGAGTTGTTGCTGTGGAAACCAACATTCAAGGTGGTACGTTTCAATTTGTGCAGACAAAATAGTTCAGTTTTCAGCAGCTAAATATGCCTTACATCTCATGTCACAGTATTATCAAGGTAATGACCCTCAGATTGACATTGAGCTAACATCTGCTAAGCAAGTCAGTGGCTGTAGGGATGAGTAAAGACAGGACTGGAAAGGAAACTTAAGCTGGTTTATAATGTGGCCGGTCACTTCTCTGCTTAGTTTGTAGCTACAGTGAAAAGCACATACCCCTCTTCTGTTTTTGCTTTTTTTAAAATGCTTCAAATGTAAGGCTGTAAGGATCTTCCATAAAAAATGTCCTTGTTTGTCTCATCATTCCACAAAGTATTTTTCCAGAAGTCTTCTGTCTTTATTTACACTGGCGTCATGTCTTAATAACTTTCTTTCCTAGAAATAGAATTTGTGTTATTTCTGATCCCTGATTTTTGTAAAGCTTTGATCTGCCAATTCGATTTTGGCCAGTTTTGATATCTCTATAGGAACTACAACACAAGAGCATACCAACGTAGCATTCAAAAAGATTTTTTTTAACAGTCATTTATTATTTATATGAGGAGCAGGGGTGAAAGCAGTTGCTGTAAAAGTGGGGTTAGATTTTAAAATACAGACAAAATAACTGTCCTCCCTTTATATAAGCGATACATGTAGCTTGCAGTACTGCTTCTCAAAGTAAGTGTGGTACTGAAGACATTATCATCCACTTCATTATCCTAAGGGTTTTCTGATTTCCAAAATGATGTGGACAAAATGGACAAGCCATGTTGGACAATTCCGATTTTTGACAGTAAAAAATCCTGAATTCAGATCTCTGCACAAAAGTATCAAATAACTCGGCAGTTGTTTAAAAATAAAATAAAATGTTTTTGAAAACAAAAGCACTATATTACCTATAAAGAAATTATTAAATTGAGAACTTTTCCTTTTAGTGATCACTTGCATGGAGTCTTTCGTGCATGTTTGCATGTTCTCTGCATGCGTGGGTTCTCTCTGGGTACTCTGGCTTACTCCCTCATTCTAAAAACTATTAGGTTAATTGATTACTCTAAAATTGCCCTTAGGTATGAGTTCTTGTGTTCCCTGTATTGCCTTGTGATGGACCGGCGACACTTTCCAGGGTGTACCCCGCCTCTTAACCTATGACCCCTGGAAATAAGCACCAGCACCTTGCAACCCCGCAAAGATAAGCAGATATAGACGATGGATGGCTTGGGTTGGCTAGGCATCATTTCAATTTCCGATTCCTCGTTTTGATTCTGGTTCCCGGCATAGAGAACTTATTCCGATTCCAACCGTAGCAAGTTTCTTTGCATGATATATCTTATTGCAAGTGTTGCACTGAGCTAACCGGTCATGTCTTTTATTAAAGTTAAGCTCACACTCTTGATTGCCACCACACACTGTCCATGGCTTCGCAAACGCTTCCTGCGGATTCTTTGTTGGTGTTTGGTGGCTTCTACTTCTAGTCGGCAGACTAGGCGTCAAAGCTAGGAATCGAGATTAAAAAATGTTAATGATTCGTGTAGAATCTAAATGTTAATCCCTGTTCCAATCGATTCTCGAGACTCTATGCTCAACACTATGCATGGCTAGATGGAGTTGCATATGCGCACAAGCTTGAATTGGGACATTGTGCATCTATGAGTGTGTTTGTGTGGGTGTGTGTGTGTGTGTGTGTGTGTGTGGTGTGCATGCAAGCAATATGGTGGTGGGAGGTGCCGTATTTTGTTGGTGCAACTTTTTAGACTGAGGGAGTTGGCTCTTATGTAGAGGTTTGGAACCACTGTCCTAGAAAATGTAGATCCTTACCATAACTCTGTTTTTCAAAAGCCTGACAACATTTTTAAATCCAACATGTTCTGTAACAGACAGCAGTTCAGAAAAATAAAACAGAGGAGCTGTGTTGTTCTGTTCCGCTTCATGTTATCTACTGAAAGTCTTGCTCTCACTCACTGGCTCACAGCCTAAATAAACCACAATCACTGATTCCATGTCATAGAAAGTAGAGTTTCTCTGTAAACTGATTCTTAAATATTGGTGCTTCCTCTGATGATGTTTTAAACACCTCAATGGTTTTCAGTCTTCCTCCTTCAGTAACAGCTTCCACACAGAAGACTGCCAGTGCAACCTGCTAGTTCTTAGACATGGTGCCTTCACCAACCGAAAATGATCAGATTGGTCATTTTCCAGTCTGTCTGTCCCAGTCAGGCCAAAAGTCATTCAATTTCAGTCACCAGCCATTTTTGCAGTGGATCTAATTTCTTTACTTTGCTTTAATGGCATCACTGTTGACCTTGCTTAGTCACTTCCTCATCTGCCTATTCTTTAGACAGAGGTATTGATGCAACATCTGCATCCTGAAGGACTTAAAACTATTGGCATGTGACTCTGTATTGTATTTATTGATGGCAATACATAAGGCATATACAGTATCTGAGAAAACAGATATCAGGGATATCCCTGATATTGTTATATAAGGAATTCACTCTTGTTCTTTTTGTTTCCCGTATATACCGACAAGATACAGTGATATCCCCCAGCGCACATCACATGTCTCAAGAGATAACAGGCAATTAAAGCTGATGCAGTACAGGTTAACGCTGGAGGAAGAAAAGAACTGGAAATAACAGGAAGGTGCGATGTGCTTTATGTGCCATTACCTGATTTTTCTTTACAAAGTATTTGGTCCACAAGCTTAATGGAAACCGCAGAATCGTAGTTAATGGTGTTATTGTCACATAACTGTTCTATGTCTACACATCCATTCATGTTTATATGGTGGAATGCAATATTCACCAGAAAACATCCTAAAGGCTTGTGGTTTTCATCCAGCTTACCTTTACCTGACAGGATAGTTGCTTTCATACATCTAATAAAAGGAAAGTCAGATTATCTTCTTCAAGGTTTCCTTTGTTTTATCTGCAGTACCTTAGTATGGAAGTGTGGGCCGTATCAGTATGTCAAGTCTAAGCAACCTGCATTCACGCTTGCCATGTTTCACTTTAACAAGTGATACAGAGTTATTACCAGCTGTAGGGACACTGAACTGTGACTGAGCTCTGATTTGCTGCACTCATGAAAGGCTAAAATTAAAGACAGCTTTCCTTTTTTTTTTTGTCAGACAGTTAAATCATTTAAGATCCTCTGCACTGTATTATGCCCGTCATTTTGAGTTGGAGTCAGTCTTTTGGTGTTAATTAAAGCTGGTGAAAGACACAGCTAATGTCCCATTTTATTTAGTTCATCTTTTGAGTGTTATAGTTAATTTAAAATCTTTTGTCAAAGTAAGTTATTGTTAGGATTTTTCTGCACTACTTAAAGCGTTCTGTGTGAAACATCAGATGGATTTTATTCCTGTTTTATCTTGTGACAGAGTTAATTAGGATGGATTTTCAATCAGTGTGCTGAATGTGCTCTCATCCTATAACTAGCTGCATTCTCTAGTTATGCCACGTGCCAGTGTATTTTTTTTCTTTTATAATCTGTAATAATTTCATGTGCTGTTTTTTTTTCCTTCTCTTTTTTGCTGTGAGGTTGTGGCCGAATGTCAGACGATAGTCTACAAATGTGTTGGCACTAACGTAACTCAAGCAGTCGAATGTGCTATTCCTATATAGTTTCAGCCAGCTGACCGGCAGTGTGGAGCAACCAGTGGCAGAAGGGCAGCACAGTCTTAATCTGCTCTCTATACTGGCGTAGAATAATGCAGCCACCATGTCGTTTTCTCTCTTATAACAAGGAATTAAAATATTAGAAACAGTGTGAAAACCTTGGGTAATCCCTGACACCGCTAACTAGTCTCTGCCTGCGTTGTAGTTATGTTTATATCTATAAAAAAAATTTCCTGTCCTGCCTTTCTCTTCTTACACTCAGCAATATTATTTTTTTGGCTTGCAAAGCCTATAGTTAAAGAAATGGGATATAAAGAATTGCTTTCTATGTCAATGTCGCAACTCGTTCTCCCCAGATCATGCATGAACATATTCTGGCATAAACCTTTTTATTTCTTGTCTAATAAAGTGACTTAAGTATGAGTAATGAGTGTTTTTAAAAGAAATGTACCAGCGAAATAGCAGGTCACGTCTCGGAACACTAATGTAGTCTATTATGCACTAAAATGATTAGTTATTGTTTTATTGTTAATCTTACTTTCATATTGCGACCACATATGTCATGTATGTCATTACAGCCTATAAATTAGGTTGAATTATTCGGCAACAGTACATCTTTCTACACAGATATATATCATATACCTGGGTTTGTTTTTAACACCATTTAAAGCCATCAATAAATAGATACCGGTAAACATTTTTGTAATATTATTGAGCATATTTAAGGATCTTATCTGTTATATTCAGACATAGCAGTGCTAGGTTTTTATTGTTGTTTTTATACCAACTGCAACTCTTTAAAACCTGTCTGGATCTGTGTTGTGGTTTTGTTTTGATAAATCCTTCAGTCCTTAATACTTGACCTTTCCAAGGATATCATTGAAGATGTTTTGAGGGTACTTTAACCAGCACAGAAGGTCCAATGACTGTCTATAAGTCATATTTAATGAAACACAGAATGGGTTTGTAAAAAGCCCGTTGTGTTTTGCTCTCCCCCTCTCTGTGGTCCCTCCTGTTTCCACTCAGCCAATCAAATAGGCCTTCACTGCTGGGCTTATGACCCACACCAGTTTCTATGGCAACACCAGTCTGCCTCCTGGAGAACATGTCATGCATGTTAAGTGACTCTCAGATGCTCACTGGTTGTCTCTTAAACACTGTATTCACACACACACACACACTCTGGATAAGGTGACAACAAAGTACAAAGTTTTTATAAACAGTATATCTATAAATAAAGTTTTTTTTCTTTGCAGGAATGGACACTAGAGATGCAAGTAATCAATAAATGAGTTAATCTAAAATTTATTGATCTTATCGATCAACTAATAAGTGATAAGTGGCTATTTTCTTAAAAATTGTTTTCTCTTGTATCAAGAGGGTCTTTCTCTAATGTGAAGGGCTGAATTTTATACAATATGCTGAATTAAAAAATAAATGCATCATTGTATTTTAACAATTTATTGTGCCAGCTGTATTAAATACTGACTAAATAAACAAAAAAAAAGTGTTTTCTCACATATTATTAAATTGAACTAAGACATATTTATAAAATATAACAAACAGGAATCTATTAGATTCCTGAACAGAAAAATCTAAGATGAATACAATAAAAATGTGAAACGCTTAATAATCACCCATTAACGGAGAGATGTGTGACTATCATTTAAAGACAGGATAAGCGGATGTTATCAGTTAACCCAATCGAGCTAATTTTAATCTAATAAACCATTATTCGGCAATTAATCGTAAGTCAGTTATTTGTTTTCATCCCTAATAGACACAGTTGTGTTTTATATCTATGTACAGACTAAACAAAGATGTGGGGTGCTGTGAACAGGAGTTTATGCAGATTTTACTTTTCAGCAGTTGTAACAAAACTAGGTGGGAGGTGAATTTTTAAGATCTTCATGGATTAAAGTTTAATTTAAAACCTGTAGCATGACGGTCAAATCATTTGTTGTCCCCCTTTACAGATCAGTCATTTTTAACTGGAAACTGCTAATTCTGAGTCTTAAAATACTGTCTGTCTTACAGTGCTACATAATACTATATACCATTGAAATACTTCATTAAAATCAGTGCCATGTATATGCGTAGCTTTAAATACAGTTAAAGAAAACACAGACTGCATTTCATTAGTATTACATGGTCTAATTTAGCATCTCGATTGCCTCCTACATATCTCCCTCACCAGTGTCATTTTGGATGCTGCGGTTTCCATTTATCAGAAGAGCAACACATTTTTTTTACCCATCAGACGTTTCTGCAGGACTGCTTTTTGTTTCCAAAGATACGTCTGACTCGAAACATTCAGCTGCACTAATCAGTATGAGCAGTTAGCTGACGCGCTATACTAATGCTAGCATGCTTATTCAGCTCAAACCATATTTTTGTGTTGTTAGTTATTAATGTGCGGACAAAACTTATAGAAACGGTTGTTTCCCTCACACCAACAGCTGTCTGAGCTCAGAGCAAAATAGGAAGGTGCAGCAGCCAAAATAGTCTCTATGCAGATGATAGTACAACAGCAGGTACAGAGAAATGGGTCTAATCAGGGACTCTGACGCTGCTAATTTAAAGCTGCCTTTATGGGGACCCTGATCCGATACTTGGAACTGGATCGGGGCTGGGTTGGATAGAACCTGTGTTGTCACTGCTACACAAAATATCAAATCACAGTTGTCATCACAGTATCGGTGTGTGCGATGTCGCAATCACAAACAACTGTTTACACGCAATGATTGGTTGGATGTGATTCTGTATGCCAGTGGTACATTTAGCCTGTTGGACAGACTTTCACCACTCTTGATGCCCACAGTTCATGTATGAATTAGTGGCTGAGATGCTAAATCTCATAAAGAATGGTTGAGACATTATGATAATGGAGTAGAGCCCAGAAAATGTGGGTTAATTGTAATCATTGTCTCAATATTTAGCTATAGCGTCATATTTGTATGTTTTCCTGTTATTGTGCAGCCCTAGACGTTCTTTAATTGGATAATAAGAAACAATTTTATAGACAAACCAAAACTGCTTGGGTTATTTTTCTTTAAAACTTTATTCCACTGGTTTAGAACCTGCTTAACAAAACCTCTGGATTAAAATAGGAAATGAAATGTCTGGAACATCATAGCAAATAATTTGACTCCAATCAGCTACTTGCAGAACCACGTAGAGTATTTCTATAGCTTGAAATTATCAGAGATTTATTTGTATATGTAACACTATGACCTACCACAGGTTAGGGCGTAAAAATTTAAAGAAGATATATATGGGTTAATATTTTATGTTCTGTTTTATCAGAAACGGTCCTTTGGTGTTCTTTTTGTGTTCACACAGCAATAAAATAAAATTAAACTTTAAAAACTGACTGCTTCAAAGTGTTGCTGTTGGTGATGTCTGCTTTACCTTCCAACAGCCATTTCTGCAACTTATTAATGGCCTGCAGTCCAAGCCGGTACATTCTTCTGTGTGGGTTTGTGCAGGTGTGAGAAAGCCATAGAGAGCTCGGGTGTCACAAAAATTAAGCAAACCAGCATGCATTGGGAGTTATGTAGTTGTTGGTTGCTAATGAGCCGGGCTCCTGACTTTCTCACTTACACAAACACACACACAAAAGCAACACATTCTCACGCACATTCCTGCTCCCTGTTAGTCAGACCTTTAAAAAAGGAATGAAGACATGACGTAAGAATCCATTCAGATAAACTTGGCCTCTCAATGACGAAGAGGAAGCTGAAGCGTGATAGGGTGAATAGGAGCCAAGAGCTTATGTAGATCACTCTGTGAATTACAGTCTGCGGAGGTGGACTTTTTGGCATCTCCGGTACTGAAGTGAAAGGTCTGATTGAAGCTCGTTTAAACAATCTAAACATTAAACCTGTCACTTCAGGCTGCATAAATATGGCATGAAGTTAGTATATATTATCTTATTTTTGTTGGCAGCTTAATGTTCTGCTGCTTCTCAGCCAGAAAGCAGCAAAAAAGCTCAGCTATAATCCCCTCATATAGTGTCTTGTAAAGTATTCACATCCCTTGAATTTTTTTCACATTCTACAATGTTATAACTACAATATTAAATTTGTTTTATGGGGATTTTATGCACTAGACCATTATTTCTCAATTAGTGTGGCGCGCCCCCTAGAGATGTAGTGTATAATTGTGATGCAAAAGAGCGTCCCACTATAGACAGATTACTTTTAACTTACTTATGAAAGCAGTTGGTTGCAGAGTAAAGTTGGAAACAAATGCATGGCGTACTTTTTAGATTTTTATTTGGGGAGAAAAAAATCATCCTTACAATAATGCACCACTTTGTGTTGGTCTCCTGCATAAAATCCCAAGAAAATGGACTGAAGTTTGTGGTAATGTGGCAAAATACAAAAAGGTGTAAGGGTGTGAATTCTTTTGGAAAGAATTTTATAGCAGTGTATGAACTGTACTACATTTTTTATTTTCTTTTTTGCTTGTTTGTTTGTTTTCTAACAAAACAAGCAGTGCAGATATGTTTGTTATGTAATTTAACACCTGTGTCTTGTTCATTCATACAAGTGTTTTGAGCGCTAATAAAGACAAGGGTGGCATCATTTTTCTTCAGCTCATCATGAATACTGACAACTATAGAAACAAGCTTTTATATTTTTAATTTTTTTCTGTCAGGGCAGCCAAAGTGTCACAATCCAGTTGAAGATGCATTCAAAGTTGACTTCTACCTTCTCTGCTTCGGGAAAGGATCAACTCCTAATCTTGAATTATTGCAATCAAATAAACATCTCACAGGATTGCTAAGTTAATAAATAAATACCCTCAGTGTCCTAAATGAAGTCATTTATTTATCTAAGACCTGTCTCTCCCTGCCAGAGAACCACCTGTGTCTAATCTGGGTCCACTTGTGCTGAAACAAGGTGCTCTCCTGCCCATGCTGCTCCACACTACAAACACTGCATGGAAAGCAGCATTTAAATACACACTCTCTTAGCCTGCCCCCTACTGTTACTCAGATCTGCTTTCAAACACACATGTATGCACTTTCACGCACTCTGAGGAAAGTATAACTTCAGAACCTTCTGTAGCTGGACAGAATCAACACAGATGTTATTTATAACCTAAATTCGCCTTGGTACATTTTTTTTCTATCTATTTTCTCGTATTAAAACCCAATTAAGCAATCTGGAGATAGAGGGTGGAGGACTTTGTGGAGCATACCGCCTCTTGTGGTTTAGTAAGGTATTGCTCCCACTGTAGTTTTAACTTTTAATGGATCGGTTGAAGAAACTGTTGTTACAATTTAACTTGAATTGGAGATTTGTTAATGACAATCAACCTTTCTTTCAATTATTGTTTAAAATAAGTTTTATATTCACGTGGTGTCACTTTATTCACATATCCTTATTATTCTGGATTTTTCCGTTGCTATTTTAGCTAAAATATATTCTGTTTTTTTAAATGTACATTTAGAATATGCGTCTAAAGTCCAATAGTTAATTTTCTCCATTTGATCTTCTTTTTGTTCCTATTGCAAAACCATAAAACTCTAATTATGCAATTTTATTAAGTAAATATTTTTACTGAATAACTTCACCTAACCTACCATCTAATATTTTGGAGAATTAAGTAAAATAGTTTGACATTACAGATGTACAGATTGTACAGACATGTACAGATTCTCCCCAACTAACTTCAATATTTTGAGCTTGTAGTTCTCAAATTCACCAGTTGGTGTCCTCCTTTCCACATTTCCATCTCTACAACAGTTTCAGCAGACATATTGAGTTGTCTCTCTGGACATTTGATTGTTCTATGAAAATCACTTGTTCTTCAGTGCCACTCTGACCTCTGACCTCACATAAACTGTGACAGTAGTTGTTAGTTTCCATCTGTGTATAAATGGCGTGTAAATTCATCTGTCATTGTCACATTGACCAGTTATGTGATGGTTTATCTCTTTTTTTAAAATTTCTTTTCCCTATAGCTGAAGAGAGCTAAGTGCCGGCAGGTTGAGCGCTGTCCATCCAAAAGTCTCTCCTCCCCACCCTTCCAGGACTTTTTCCCCCTTCAGACCGGTCGTCCTGCACCATAGTTTTCACACCTCAACTACACTCATTGTTGAAGACACACACAAGCAGAGCGGTAGAGGTCAACAGCTCCCTCACTACCCAAGATGATCACCTCGGAGCTTCCTGTCCTACAGTAAGAGAAACACCCAGGAAGCTCAGGGCTTCATAAACAGCAAAAGGGGCTTTTTTTAAAAGCTGAGAATTATTTTGAACGACTCGTTTATACAGTCTTAGGTTTGATCTCAAAACATGGGAAGTTTTTGTTTTTAATTTTTTACATAAAAAATAAAAAATTGGGTTTATATTTACGTTTTAACAGGAGCCCCCATTCATGTTTTCAGAATTAGATTTTCCAATAAGGTTGAATACTAAGAAGTGTCATGTTTTGCTCTTTAAGGGACTCCTCCAATGAGTCTGGGGCGACAGATACTGTAAGCTTAAGCATGAATATGACTGAGATGGAAGATCCAGAGATGAAAGGCAAGAAGAAGAGAGGGAGGCCGGGAAAACAGACGCAGGTATGAGTGTGTGTCTTTTTGCTAAGAAACAGGATATTTGTAAGAAATGACAAGGGTGGGTTTTAGCTTATGTATGAACGTTTTTTTGGTTTATTCTTTTACCAGTATTTGTTATTGATGTTTTTGTTTCTGAAGACGTCCAATAAGAAGCCCCGGAAGTCTACGACAGACAAAGCGCTAAGCATGGCCAGAGGGAGGGGGAAAGCAAACGGTGTGGCTCAACAGAACGGAAACGGAGGGGATCCTGTCACTCTGTTTGAAGTTGTCAAACTGGGGAAGAGTGCAATGCAGGTGAACTTCTACTTTGTTTTAAATCAATCACTTATTACATCATTTTGCAAATGGCAGGGTCTATATGAAGTCTGTAAGTATGGAATTGCCTTTTAGTACTTTCTCAGGTTTAAGATGAGTAGTAATTCTAGACTTTATCCCGTGTCCCACAATCTTTGTATTCATCTGTCAGTCAATCGATTTGTTTTCTATCCATCCTGCATCCATCTAACATTTTGTTTGTCTGTACATACTTTTGTTAACCTATTAGTCTATCCAGCCGTATGTCCATCGTTCATCCGTCCATCCTACATATCTCCACCTATTTATTTATCAGTCAGTTTGCTTAAATTGCTCGTCCTTCCATTCATATATCTGTCTGTCGCCCCACATTTCATCCATCCATCTGTTTGGCCATACATCCATCGTCTTTTAGTCTCTGCTTTAGCAGGTTCCAGATTTAAAGTCCAACTGCTGTAGAAATATCAGCCATAAATTCCTATTTAATGGTTGTATTTACACTTTAGAAATTGGCCAAGAAAAAGAGGACAGTGCTACAACTGTACTTCTTTAAAAAGTTTGTAGTTATAATATTCCTTTTAATAAAGTATCACCCTAAAATGTTATGGTGGCCTTAAACGGTTGCGCAGTTGTGGGCTGTATATGCTGTTCTTTGTAGCAAATTGCAAATAAGTGAAATAAGCATTTATTTTTATTTCGTACATATTTGCCAAAGGCAGCTTTTGTACAGAAGCAATAAAGAACTGGAGATGTGAACATATGTCATTGTTTTGTCTATTTGCAGTCTGTGGTTGATGAGTGGATTGAGGCATACAAGCAAGATAGAGACTTAGCTCTGCTGGACCTCATCAACTTTTTCATCCAGTGCTCCGGTTGCAAAGGTTTGTTTTTGTTTTATTAAAGGTTTTACATCATTATAACAACTCAAAGTTAGCTTCCCTTGTCTCGCCTGACCAGAAAAAATTAAATAAGAATATATGTCTTATTTTTGTGCACCCAGGCACTGTGAGGATAGAGATGTTCAGGAACATGCAAAATGCGGAGATCATCCGTAAGATGACAGAGGAGTTTGATGAGGTAACTGTTTTTTAAAGAAAACCATACGACACATAATTGTGTGAACTTTCCGGAGCTCTAACGAAGGCAAGAATAATCCTGCACAGCGTATTTAGGACCTCTGGTCTGTAACGTCCCTCCACTTGAGCCATTTTTGACGTTGCAAAATGCCTCGAGCTCATTGGAGAATTAGAATCAAATAACATCAGTGTTCTGCTAGATTTAAGCTGGAACATTTCCATTATGATCACATCATCAAATAAGTATATGAGACATATTACAAGTTTAGTTGAACTCCACAAAATAAAAGTCCAGATGGTAAAATCACTCGGTTTTTGTCAACAGGACAGTGGAGATTATCCTCTAACTATGCCCGGCCCCATGTGGAAAAAGTTTCGCTACAACTTCTGCGAGTTTATCGGCGTTTTGATCCGCCAGTGTCAGTACAGCATCATCTATGACGAGTACATGATGGATACAGTAATTTCCCTCCTTACTGGACTGTCGGACTCCCAAGTGCGAGCCTTCAGACACACCTCCACGCTAGCAGGTATTCTCAAAAACAGCAGAGGGCATTGGAAATCTGTTTGGTCTGATTGGTTGTGATCAGGGAACACTTTGTTTGTAACAAAATACACCTGACTGAGAGTTCTGAATATTTAATATAATATTTCTTGACTCTGTGTAGCAATGAAGCTGATGACAGCGCTAGTTAATGTTGCACTGAACCTAAGCATTCATCAGGACAACACCCAGAGGCAATACGAAGCGGAGAGGAACAAGATAGCTGGCAAACGAGCCAATGAGAAGCTGGAACTGCTGCTACAGAAGAGGAAGGAGGTTGGCTCATGTTAAATCTGTGTTTTCACTTAATTTCTCTCATTATATGAACAGTATTACCTAAGATTCATTCTAAATATTTGA
This sequence comes from Crenichthys baileyi, assembly GCA_036173005.1. Lineage (NCBI taxonomy): Eukaryota > Metazoa > Chordata > Actinopteri > Cyprinodontiformes > Goodeidae > Crenichthys > Crenichthys baileyi. Next base: position 144,562 of record JAHHUM010000601.1, read on the forward strand.
CTTTTTCCAACAAAATCATGTAAAGTCTTTAGTGCACAGATAGGAGGTTGATGGGCTTGTTTAATCATATGCCTGAATCAGTTACAGAACAAAATGCTAAGTAAATGTAAACAAGGTGCAGAAGCAACTTGCTACTTTGAGCCCAATCTAGACTCTTCAAATGGTTTGTACACTGTCTTGAAAAATAAAGAATTTGATTCAAGTATTTTCCAGGTCTGGATTAGTATGGAAAAAGATGAGAGTATGAAAAATGATTTTTATTATTTTTTACTTGCTGCCCTGTTGTCTAAAAACGGCACCCATTTATCAATTATTAACCCTTTTTTTCCATCAATCTGTTGATCTACGCATCCGTCTATCCTCCATCCATCCATCCATCCGTTTGTCGATCCTTCCATTCATCCATTCATCTAGAACACTTAATATATGCATATAGAAAAGAGTGAAATTTGAACAGATAAATAATAAAAATGTGTAGGAGCCTTTACTTTAGAGTGTTCGTTTCTGTAGAAGCAAAGGATGATAGATTACCGGAGCATCTAAGAAACCTAGCACACTGTGTCTCAGTGTTTAGAGGGACATGTAACAGGCCTTGTTTTTAGCTACATTAAAAATGACCTTTGGGGATTTTTGTGTTCAGCTCCAGGAAAATCAGGATGAAATAGAAAATATGATGAACTCCATCTTTAAGGGCATCTTTGTGCATCGCTACAGGTAAACGTTCAGCTTATCACTTTGCTAAGTTATGTAACAGTTTCATCAAAGATCCATCTATAAATAAATAAACAGACTTGTAACTCTGCTATGGTGGTCTTTATGTTCTAGAGATGCTATTGCTGAGATTCGAGCCATTTGCATTGAGGAGATTGGAGTCTGGATGAAGATGTACAGCGATGCATTCCTCAATGATAGCTACTTAAAATATGTTGGCTGGACACTACATGATAGGGTGAGCACTCGGTCACAACCACTTTTCAGAGGTTCCAGTGACGTGCACAGAGACAAGAGAGGGGATTTAAATATATTTCTATCTGCTGAGATGTTTCCTCTGTTTTCAGCAAGGAGAGGTGCGTCTGAAATGCCTGAAGGCTCTGCAAAACCTTTACACAAACAGGGAGCTATTCCCCAAGCTCGAGCTTTTTACCAACCGCTTTAAGGTAATACAGTCAGGAGTCAACTGGATTTAGTTTAGTTCTTTGCAGTTGCTCGTCTGCCTTAACGTGCCTGTCTTGGCAGGACCGAATCGTATCGATGACTCTGGATAAGGAGTATGACGTGGCTGTAGAGGCCATCCGACTGGTTACACTCATCCTGCAGTAAGTAGTTTGGTGCCTCTCAGCATGCCAGCACAAAATTATTAAATCCCCTAAACCTTTTCACATTTTGTCACATTACAGCCACAAACTTTAAGGTGGTTGGGTTGAATTTTAGTTTTTAGACCAACAGAAAGTAGCACATAATTGTAAAGGGGGAAAAAAAAACGATACATGGTGTTCAAATGCGAATAAAAAAACCTTAATACTGGTGTGCATTTTTATTGGATGCTGTTTACTGTGGTAACCCTAAATAAAATGGATAATTATAAAAAGTCAACCAGTGTTTAATTTTATCCCTATATAAATATAGATATTTTGTAATGGCCTCCAAAGTTTGTTACAGAACAGTGAACAAACATCACCATGAAAAACAAGTCACACATCAGAGAGCTCAGGAAGTTCTGGAGAAATTTGATGGAAGAATGACAAGAAGAAAGCCATTGGTGGAAAGAGAGTCATGTGAAGTCCCATTTACAGTTTGCCACAGTCTATGTAGGAGAAACATGTGGAAGAAGGTGCTTTCATAAGATGTGACCAAACTTGAATTGTTTGGCCCACCTGCAAAGCACTGTGAGGAGGAACACTTATATTTGCACCATCCCCCCTTTGAAACATGGTGGTAGCACCATCATGTTGTGGGGGTGCTTTTCTTCAGCAGAAACAGGGGAGTTGATCAGTGTTGATGGGAAGATGGATGGAGATAAATACAGGGCAACACTCCCAATAGATTACATTAAGGTTAGTAATGTGACAGATGTTTAAAGATATGAATACATTTGCAAAAATCAGTTTTCAGTTGACCTTTAACAGCCCTAACTAATAGAGATGCAAAAGCTGAAGTTAATTTGGTTTATATCGGTTACCAACTGGGATGCATTGAATATTGTGGAATTGTCTGTCTAGTGTTTTAGCCCACCCAGAAATTTGATCTGACATGTCTGTAACCTACATCGCTTTGAGTGTCTCGTTACTAAAAAGCGCTATATAAATAAACTTACCTTACTGTGGTTGTCTGCTTCAGGGGCAGTGAAGACGCTTTGTCAAATGAAGACTGTGAGAACGTGTACCACCTGGTTTACTCTGCTCACCGACCCGTTGCGGTTGCTGCAGGAGAGTTTCTTCACAGAAAGTAAGTCCAATCCTGACATGCTTGCAATCAAGCACACCTTGACCTAATATAAAACCGTTTTTATCTTTTACTTTCCACCTAAAACTCTCCATCTCTTTCAGGTTGTTCAGTCGCCATGACCCACAGGCCGAAGAAGCTTTGGCTAAACGGAGAGGGAGGAGCAGTCCCAATGGGAATCTCATCCGTATGCTGGTTCTCTTCTTCTTGGAGAGTGAGGTAGGACACAGAGTATAGAAGGTCCCTACTCATTAATCACCAATCTGCAACATAAGTTAACTAGCTTTGTTTTTTATAGTCTTCCAAACATTTTTTGCTTGAGTTATGTATTTTGTTCTGGCTATGCTAGTGGAGAAGGCAAATGAGAAACACTAGATTAATGCAGTCTTTATAGGATGCCAAAAAAATCTGTTTTAGCAACACATTCCCCTAATACCTTCAGAGCCTATCTTCATCAATAATTCAATGTGCCTTTGTGTTTCTAGCTTCATGAGCACGCAGCGTACCTGGTCGACTCGCTGTGGGAAAGCTCTCAGGAGCTGCTGAAAGACTGGGAATGCATGACTGAACTTCTGCTGGAGGAGCCTGTTCAGGGAGAAGAGTGTAAGGCCAGCTCTTTGACACTGTGTTCTAGTTCTCTGTGGATGTCTGTGAAATGCCTCCAAGCTACTTCACATCAAGTACATCACAGCTTGAAAAGCAGCTGGAAGAGAAATGATGTAATAAAACCTTGTTTCATGAAACTTTAGCTCTGTTAACTCCTGTCTTTGTTTCGGACTTTTGCTGGCCATTGTCTCGACATTTGTTTCGTTTTGTTTCTAACTGACTTTGTTTCTGTCTCTGCAGTGTTGTCAGAAAGACAGGAGAGTGCATTGATAGAGCTGACTGTGTGCACCATCCGACAGGCGGCCGAGGCACACCCACCTGTTGGCAGAGGCACTGGCAAACGAGTGGGTTATTTGAAAATTCCTTGATATAAAATGAATATGTAATCTTTTTTTTTTTTTTTTTACTTTTCTTTTCAGTTGTATTCCGATTTGGATTTTGCAATGGTTACATTTGTTTCCATGTCTGAAATTGAGAAATATTTTAATATTTAGTTGTTGAAGAGGGCTGATGTTGCGTACAGAACACCAAACTAACATCAGTGCATAACAGTGACCACCCAGGAGCAACAGGGTAATTGCAGATTGTGCCACTCAAATAGGAGCTCATAATGTGAAGAGTTGTATGATGATTTGTCCAGTGACAAGTAAAGAGTCAGGAAAAATGTGTTCTGATGGAATGTTAACCTTCAGGGGGCCTGATAAGCCTATATCTTCTGCCACAGTTGAGAGTGACCGCTTGTGACAAAAAGATCCTGCAGGATTCAGGTGGACACAATTTCTGCTTTAATTGCAATCAACTAGGTTAATCTGATTCACCAGCACTTTCATTTCTCCAATCAACTGTCACTCGAATAATTGAATTTGGATACTGTGCATTGGTTGCATAAAACGTTTGCCACAGTGGACGGAAGCAGCAGAAAGTCTCACTTTTCTACACATAATAATTGTGTCTTTTCCTGAACTGTACTATAGAGATGTCGCCACCAATGCGTTATAAGCCACTCTTTCTTTGTTTTTCCTCTAAAACATGTAGATTTACACCAAAAATTGACTTGACTTCAGGCTTATCGTGCACATGTTGATTTTAAAGGGTAGTTAAAATATTAATGAGACAGCAACTGCAGTAAAGTGCTCTCTTGTTCATTTGGCTCAGACACTAAGAAAAAAGACCGCTGGGGCAAATTAATGATGCAGAGAGGAATAATTTATTCATTTAACAGAGCGAACCACTTACATGTTGTTTTGCACAGAGAGAGGACACTTAAGGAATAAAAATCACAGTAAACCTTTGTGCTCCCAAACAAAATTCACAGTTGCCTCCATTATCTAGTTGCTGACTGACTGTTCGTCCTTTTGATCGTAAAATCAACTATGTTGTGTCTTCATTCCTCAGTTTTGAGGTGAGCTCTTGATGCCAAGATTTCAACTTTTTCCATTATCCTCGTGCACAGACTGTTTTGAACAGAGGGACTGCTTTTAATAGCTGGTTAGAATTTTATCCTCTTCACCCAGTTTACTTTCATCAATCTTACCCACTTTTCCAGCACATTGGATCATTGGGCAAAGCCAAAGTTCTCCCTCCATCCTTTTCTGGGCTGCCAATAAACAACCATGCATCCATTTTACATAATTCAGTTAGAGGAATGGTCATTTTGTCAAGAAAATCAGTTTTCTGCTGTTCCAGACAATATGTCATCATACTTATATGGTAATCCATTTCTGTTTAGGAGGGGCGTGGCTCTGATGGCATTTTTTGGTCATTTTTGCTCTGAAAAGTGAAAAAAAAATCATTTTTTGGTGATATTTATCCATGTTTTTGTCTATATTAGTGGTGACTTTATCTGTTATTGTAATTTAAGTTTTCGGCGCTTTGGAAATGAAAATGAATAATGTGATCAGTTAAATAAGAGAAGATAATCATTTGCGTAGCTTTAGGTGTGTTTTGTTTTTTTCCTTTGCAGGTCCTGACAGCTAAGGAGAGGAAGACCCAAATAGACGACAAAAATAAACTCACTGAACACTTCATCATGGCTCTTCCAATGTTATTATCCAAGGTAAGCCTTCACAGAGAGCAGCCAGTGACTAACTGCTTAGACCAATCTGTTTGTCACATAAATCGCTCAAAGTCTGATTTATCTATTCACAAAAGGTCAGTGTAGTCCACTGCAACAATATTAACTGACTCTTCTACCAAGTGTTAAAGTATCAGGTGGTGGTAGATCTGTCTCTCTCTGAAACCTTCCTCCTTCGTGCCTTTAAATATTTTTAACTTTGGTCACTGTGTCCTTGCCTTCTCAGTACCAGGCTGATGCAGAGAAAGTAGCCAATCTGCTGCAGATCCCGCAGTTCTTTGACCTGGATGTATACAGTGCTGGGCGCATGAAAAGCACCTGGATGCCTTACTGAAGCAGATCCGGTTAGTGGTGGAGAAACACATTGAGACGGACGTGCTCGAGGCTTGCAGTAAAACCTACAGCATCCTCTGCTCTGAGGAGTACACCATCATGAACCGCGTGGACATCGCTCGCTCACAGCTTATCGACGAGATGACCGATCGATTTGCTCACTCGGTTGAAGAGCTTCTGCAGGAGGTATGATGGGGGAGAAAGGGGGGGAATCGGTGAAAAAGTGTTTCTGTCGTCTGTGTAGTCTCAGTAAAAAGAAGGCAAGCCTCAAAAATCAAGTTTGGTGTGTTTGTTGAAACGTGGTGAAAATATGACCTTCTGACCTTAGATGAGCCAAAACTGGACCTGCAAGCTGTGGCAGGTGGAAATATTGTTCGCAGAAGTGATTTACTCCAGAAAACAGCACATCTTACAGATGGAGTGACTAGTTTTGTGGCTGATTTTCAATCTCCGGTTTTTGTAAAGCTTTGCAGTGCCGATGCCCATTTTAACTGATCAAGATTCCTCTTATAAGAACCGTACAGTAAGAAGACATAAAACATCAGAGTATTTTATTAGCCTTCCTGCTTTCTGTATAAGAGAGCAGTCGAGTAAACAGAATCTTAGTTTTCCAACAAAGACAAAATATTTCTGGAGTTGACATTTGAAACAGTCTCAAGTCTCATATTGCCAATTAGTGAGTTCAGGATTAGTGAAACAGTAGTTTCTCTATGTGTCTTTCCTGGAGAATGTAGACCTTTAACTCTGAGATTTCCTAAAAGCTGCCATCTTTTCCAAATCCAGCATTTTCCATGGCTAAAAGACGTCTTGAGTTTAAATCAGTTTAAATCAATCAGCCTTCAGAAAAAGGTGGAATTTTATTTTATTTTAAAAGTCTGGATAGGTATGGAAACATTAATATTGAGTTTGGGCCTCTAGATCCTTTTTACTTTTATTTTAAACTGGATCTAAGTTTCTAGAACTCCATTTAGTTAAATACAAAACAATGCATTAAACTCCTGGGTTTAAAATGAAGATACTTTTCACAAACAATGATTTAATTCAAATGTTTCTTTATCTAAATAAGTCCAGATTATGAGACCGAGCTGTTTGTTCCAATGCCAAAAAAAGGAAACAATGTTCACAAGATGGGGACCCCATAACACACTATGATGACTGGTTTGCTATTGGTTTCCTGTTTTTACTAAATGTTCACATAGTTGGCAGGAAAAAACAGAAGAATCTCTGCTGGTTCTCAGCGGATTGAACCTTTCTAACATCCGTTTGTTTAAATTGCACCATGTTGGAGCAGCTACTGAATGTTGACTATAAAAGCATTTATAAGCTGCAACGCTGCTGAATCGGAAGCCAGCCTCAACACTTGTTTCATGATTTATAGGGAGGAAAAATTATGAAACCCAGCCAGGTAAATATTATGTACTCAGGTTGATAATGTCATAAGAACTCCATATTGGCTGCTGGAAAAGTGGGAAATTTAATGAAGTAAAAACACAGCGACTTTGCTCTAATGCATTGAGCCGTCATTATATCTGTTGATCAAGTGTATTTCCGATGTATTTTGTTGTCATGCAGGGTGAAGAAGCTGACGATGATGACATCTACAATGTTCTGTCTACTCTTAAGCGACTCACAGCTTTCCATAAGTAAGATCTACTTACTTACATTTCATTACTAGTGAAAGAAAGACTGATTTTATGGTTGAATCATATAAATGTTTCAAACCTGAAGCTCTTCAGTGCACTACAGATATCACAGCCAATCCTGTTAAAGTAACAATGATATTTTTGCTTGAAATCGGCTTCCTGTGTTGTTTCCTCTTCAGTGCTCATGACCTAACAAGGTGGGATTTGTTCGGGAATTGCTACCGGCTGCTGAAGGCGGGCATAGAGCAGGGCTCCATGCCAGAGCAGATAGCCGTGCAGGCCCTGCAGTGCTCTCACTACTCCATCCTGTGGCAGCTGGTGAAGATCACTGAGGGGGTCCCCAGCAAGGTGCTCGGCTCACCTCTCTGAAAGCACTTTCCGTCTCCATGCTCAGATCTCAGCTTTATCTTGAGACACAGGGTTAGGGGTAGAGTATGTGAGAATTTTTGAAACATCCAAATAACTAATTTAACAGCAGTATTGTTATTTCCTGCAAACGTGTACCACAATACGTTTACTCTGCTACCTGGGTAAACATCATAAAGTGGCAAAAGGTCAATTCTTGAAAGGGTTATGTTTTTATTCACCCGATATCTGTTCAGTACATTTTTCTCTGGGCGCGGTTAAACAAAAAGTTGACACTGGTGTTACATGAAATCAACTCTATTTAATTTGACATTTTTTCTAATGAATTGTTAATATTTAAGTAACATCCTCAGGTCGGTAGCACCCAGTGCTGTTAATGACATGTTTTCTGAGCTGTTGGACAGGATGTCAACTGCTCTCCATTAGTGAAGTGAATTCAGGCCTCAGTCTTTCATTACATCTGCTGTGTTGTTAAATAAAGGAGGGACTTTCTGACTAAAGAATGAGGCTGTCAGTGTTGTATTGATTTCTACTGGAGTGCTTAGTATTTTTGAAACTTCACTAATGACATTCGTCTCTCTTGCATGTAGGATGACCTCTTAGCTCTCAGGAGAGTGGTGAAGTCTTTCCTCGCTGTATGCCAGCAGTGTCTGTCCAACGTCAACACGCCAGTTAAAGAGCAGGTGTGAGAAACGGCTCAGCGCTGTCTGGTTTAACGCGTACGCTGAGCCACAACATGTGGGCTGGTCTTGTTTTGGTTTTATTTAAGGAGGATTTTTCTGTCGTTTAGGCGTTCATGCTCCTCTGTGACCTGCTGATGATATTCAGCTACCAGCTAATTACTGGGGGCAGAGAGGGTCTCCAGCCGCTGGTGTTCAACCCAGACAGTACTCTGCAAAACGAGCTGCTAAACTTCGTCCTGGATCACGTCTTCATCGACCAGGATGATGAAAACCAGAGCATGGGTGAGGATTTCCCAGCATGTCGGTGTGACAGACTAGAGCCACGTTCGTTATCTTTTCCATGAGTGGAGGACGTCCCTTTCATCAGTTTTCTCCATGTCTATTTTTGCGTCTGCAGAGGGAGACGAGGAGGACGAAGCCAACAAGATTGAGGCTCTCCACAAGAGGAGAAATCTACTCGCCGCTTTCTGCAAACTCATAATCTACGACATCGTAGACATGCCTGCTGCTGCTGATATCTTCAAACACTACATGAAGGTTTGTTGATCTGCACAATAACAATGGTATAATGGTATGTTCTTAAAGCGACGACACTGCAGTGTTTTATTGTTTTTGGTTGCATTGGGAGTAAAACAGGAAATGGATTTAAATAAAAGAATGAAGCTGAGAATCTGATGGACTATTTTGTCCATTTCCTTTCTGTCCCTCAGTACTACAACGATTATGGCGACATCATCAAGGAAACACTCAGTAAAACGAGACAGACGGACAAGATTCTCTGTGCTAAAACACTCATACTCAGTCTGCAGCAGGTGAGGCACCAAGAGTCTCGCATTCACACCTTCTCAGCTATCAGATTTGCGACCACCCTCTTGTGCTCGCCCACAAACACGATCATTCTACTTTGTGTTGCAGCTGTTCAATGAGCTCCTGCAGGATCAGGGTCCCAATCTGGATCGGACATCGTCTCACGTGAGCGGCATCAAGGAGTTGGCCCGCCGCTTCGCTCTGACCTTTGGCCTGGACCAGATCAAGACCAGAGAGGCTGTCGCAACGCTACACAAGTACGATTCTGAATGCTCCTGTCAGTCTTTAGAGCGGGGTAACTTGAAGATGCACTAATCAGTCGGCCAGGGATCAGAACCCAACAATTGTCCCCTTGACTGGCTGTGATCAGTGGTTCTTATTCTTTAAATCAATAAAAATTAAGAGCTCCAGCCATTTCTGGTCTAAACACGTCAACCAACAGCGTGTAGTTTAATAAAACATTTTAATGAAAGTTCAGATGTGTTGGCTTTGATGGATAAATGGGAATAATCTTGATATTCTATCAGTTTGGTTTTATCGAAAACTATTGCCTTTTACAGAACCTGCATCATTTTCTTTTCTGTGCTGTAGTTAGAGAACCAAAGAAAAACAGAGCCAGTAGGCCAGAAATCTGCATCAGCCAGGAAAAGCTGGATCGTTGCATCTCTGATTGCTCCAGAGTTGGACAGTATGAAAGCTGGGAGCACTTCCGCTGGATGCTAACAAACTGTTACAGAATTAAAACAAGAGCTCATGATGTATTTGCTGCTTTATGGCTTCCTTTTCTTTTGCCTTCCTTGTTTCTGCTCCTTCCTAACCTTTTCACCTCTCTGTCGTGTCAGGGATGGGATAGAGTTTGCATTTAAGTATCAAAATCCTCGAGGGTCGGAGTTTCCTCCCATCAATCTGGCCTTCCTGGAGGTCCTGAGTGAATTCTCCTCCAAACTAATACGGCAAGACAAAAAGACAGTGTAAGTATTCCCTTAAAGTATTTAATTTACTGTAATTTTGGCTAAACTGAAGTTCCATAAGACACAAAATCGATGCCTTCTCCCCAGTCACTCTTACCTGGAAAAGTTCATGTCGGAGTCGATGTCGGAACGTCGGGAGGACGTGTGGCTGCCGCTGATCTCCTACAGGAACAGCCTGCTGACGGGCGGCGACGAGGACCACATGTCCGTCACGTCGGGCTCCAGCAGCAAGACTGGCTCAGTGCGCAGCAAGAAGGGACGGCCCCCGCTGCACAAGAAACGCATCGAGGGTGAGCGTTTAGATGCGTCTGAGTCAGGTTGCAGCAAAGAGACGAGCTCGTCCTTACTGTGAGCCTTTGCGCTTGTTTCCAGAGGAGAGCAGTGTGGAGGGATCATGGATGATAAGAAACGACACACTTCAGACGCCGAGTGCGCTCCAGACTCCTCAGCTCACCTCAACAGTTCTCCGAGAGAACAGACCCGCAGAACATATGCCTGATCCAGACTCAGAACCAGGATCGGAGAACGACTACGTCCACAAGTGCGTTCGCCCGCAGACGGAGAAAAAACTTTCAGACGTCTTGCTTGTTTACAAGACAGAGCTTCTTTGTTTTTACAGATTACTGCGGGTACTAGTTGGTAAAGTTGAGTCTTGTGTGTCCTCCAGTCCTCAGATGCAGATGTCGTGGCTCGCCCCGCAGAAGATGGAGGAGGTGAACAGAAAAGACCGAACGGGCATGAACTACATCAAGTCGCGCAGCAATCAGGGCGTCCGGCAGACTGTGTAAGTGTGTGTTCAACTTTTCACTGAATGTAAAGCACGTCACTGTTTAAGTGATATTTTCTCCTCCAGCCGCGGGTTGATGGAGGACGACGCAGAGCCGATCTTTGAAGACGTGATGATGTCATCGCGGGGCCAGCTGGAAGACATGAACGAGGAGTTTGAAGATACCATGGTGATCGACCTGGTCAGTAAACTCGGCTCAACCCGTAAACTGCATTTGGATCAGTTTTATCCAGGAGCCTAAAATGCCTGTAATGTCTGGATCCAAATTATGCACCGGACCTTAGTGTTTAAATTTCAGACATTTAAAGAAACCAGCTAAAAGCACAAATTCCTACAAATTTCCCACTCTTTCCGCCATGGCGTCATCGGATGACGAGGCAGAGCTAATTTGTCGTGTAGAAGGTGGTGTTGAAGGCCAGACTAAGGACGAAGAAGGGCAGTACGCCGGACTGCACGTAGTCACGGCCAGTTGCTCGGAGCTGTGTGTCACATATAAAACAGTTTGATGTGGAGACTGTTTCCCACTGAGCAGCATTGTGTGACACCGCGTACGCAGTCGTAAAAATTGCTCCAAAATGATTTTTTTTGCCTGAATTTTTAATGTGGTTGGGGTGTCGGCTTCACTTTGAGTCCTCCTCGAGTACGTGCGGACGTCCACGGAGTCAAGTACGCCCGACTAGGTGGCAGCCTTAAGAGTCTTCAATGAAATATTTACTTTTTATTTAACAAAACCTCTGCAGACAGATGTGTATCAAGTCATTCAGAAGTCCTTAAATTGACTCTTAACAATTTTATTTAAGACTTTAGACGAGTAAAGATGGAAAAGGAAATTGATTTCCGATTTAAACACTCTCCGGTGCAGACGCATTGGTTAGTATTTAATATCTTTCCTTCGGGCTTCATATACTAACTTTCTGCTCTTTTTCATCTTTTTAAACAGTTGTTATTTTAGGAAAACTTATACAATCTTGTCCATGATTAAGAAACCCTGAAATAATATAAACCTTTTTTCTTTTCAGCCGCCATCAAGGAACAGACGTGAAAGAGCAGAATTAAGACCAGACTTCTTTGACTCTGCAGCAATGATAGAAGATGAGTCGGTATGTCATTTAAGAAAATATTTAAACAACTTGTGCATTTACCTCCTTACTGAAGTTGGTCATTAGATCAGCTGTTCATTTTTTGTAAGGATTTTAATGTCAGATTAGACAATGTTTCTGACTGGTCTGATTTGAACAACATGGAGGGAAATATATTGTACGAGTCTCAGATTCCTTGGTAGCTGTAAGTGTTGTTTACATTTACTACTGATGGATTATAAATAGCTTAATAAATGCAAGTATTATAGCAAGAATGGGGAAACAATAACTTTAAATAATTTAGAACTCATAAAATGAGGCCTAAATTTATATTTATTTTCTGCTTTTAAGAAGTTAAAGTTATTTTCTCATTTCTTCCTCATTTAGTTTTTTTCCACAAAATATGTAAAAAATATTCACTATACACTTAATATAACAATAGTAATATTAATTTTATTGTTTGTATATTTTGCGTAATTTAGAATTTATTGAACTTGAATTTCTGCTAAGGATTATAATATTTAAATGATAAAGAATACAATAAATCAAATTTGAAGATAATTGTACAATGATAATTTGATGCACAAATAATTTTAGGAAAATAATATTAATGGGAGTTTAGAAGAAAAGCAAATAAATAAAAAATAAAAATCAGGGAATGAAATTAAAAACTCTATTGACTTATACCTAAAGGGCAAATAAAGTAAATAGGCATTAACTCTTAAATAAATTGAAAGAAATTTAAATAATATCAATTTAATGTCACATTTTATAGATCTAGAATTATTTCGATATATTGTTTTTATTTTTGTTCAATTTGTTTGCGTGTGAATTTTTTTTTTTTTACGGCAGCTTTTATCTTCAGTAATCTCGAAGGTTTCTTGATTTTCTTTCTGTGTTCGTTTCTGCAGGGATTCAGCATGCCCATGTTCTGATCCGGAACATGTTAACATCACGACTTCAGCATCCTGATGGAGGAGGAAACTAAGGAGGGCCGGTTTGGTACGGCTAAACCTGGACCGCCTAACAATCAAACTCTTTACGAAGAAGAATATACTGTGTTAAAGTGTTAAAGTATGTCTATCTTTCTCTGAGACATGATGGAAGGATGTTCGTCAAGTGGATCAGCACCAGCTGGAACCAACCTGGAAGAGAGGATCCACTTAGTTCTCCCTCACACAGACTAGAGGGTCTGCAGTCAGAATTATTCAAGAACTTCGTCGCATTTTGTGTTCTTCCTCCTTTTCCTCCGCAGCCCGTCGGTTTAGCTCTCGTCAGTGGTGGCCCCGATGGCCCTCTGGCTCTTAAACCCTCTGGCCGGCCCAGTTTTTACAATTCCTGTTTCTGCGATGCACAGATTTCCGCTCGTGGTCACAGAGCACCATGGTTCTCTGTACAGCCCCCTCCTCCCCCTTCTTTTGGTGTTGCACCTTAGTCCTTCTGGTTGAATCAAACATAAACAGGATGTCCCTCCTTAAGGTTCCACTTCTCTGCTGTTGAGCGCTGGCCCGTCCCCTGCTGTCTGCTCGCCGTCTCTTGTATGTGGTGTTTGACGTGAAGTATTGGTGTTGACGATGGCCGAGTAGCGACACACCTAGACAAGAGATCAGCAGCTCTCGGCTGACCCAGAGGAAGTTTATACGCTGACCAAGCATATCGAGATCTGTTTGACTGTGAGGAGCAAAGAACCCCGCCCCCCCTGCTGTCTCACACTCTCTAAATAAGTTTTTTTGAAGTAAAAACGTTTTAAAAAAATATAATAAACATATTTTCAACTCTGTAGCTTTAGTACTAAAGTTTTAAATCAAGTGTGTTTTGTTTGTACAGTTTTTTTTCTTGAATACGTCATGTTTGTTGCCAAATTGTGGCCTACATACTACCAAGTATTTTCCCTCCCTCACCTGTTAAGGCGGTTATCATAGATACCAGCTTTTAGGCGCCGTGTCGTCTGATTGTAATTAACACCCGAGTACTGCAGCAGAACATCTGCCGTTTCATCACCCTACAGGTTAAAACGAGCCGCCAACATTTTTTTTTTGCACCCACATTCAGTGTTAATGGATCCAGGAAGTTCTAGATTTTGTTGTTCGTCATTGTTCTTATCCAGTGCAGTGATGGGTCTTTGTCTGGCAGATGTGTTTGAATGTGTTCTGAATGTTCTCGGCCATACCTTTACTCGCCCTCTTTTGGGTCAACAATCTTTTCTCAACCTCTTTCGCTGTAAATATCAGAGATGATTGGATCGTTTTTTTTCTGCCGTGCAGTTGACATCGGTTGCCCCGACATACTCTCAAAGCCTGTTTTTCTGTGATCTTAAAAGTCTTTTTAATAAAATAAATCTGTAATCAGTTTATGAACTAATGTGTTTGTCTTGGTTTTTTAATGCCTCCCAGTTTGAACTGCAAGCTACAAAAAAAAAATGCAACAAACTGAAGAGAAAACAAATCCTGAAAGAGGGTGCAGAAGACCTGAAACTGGAGCAGAGGAGCACGTTTAACTGACTTTCACTGGAATGGTAAAGGTCAAAGCATGTTCATGTGTTGGAACGCAATATAGGACATTTATGAGGTGGGCACACAGCCTTTTTTCACTCCACGTCCCTCCCTCTTTTTATTTGAAACAGTCTGCAACTGTTGATTCAAAAAACTAAAGATCTGGTGATTCGGGTTCATCCGATCATCTTTGAAAACTAGCTTAGATGGAAAATATTAGGCAAAAAAAAGAAACTCATACATTGAGATGATTTATTTTACAGGGGGCGCTGGAGAGAAAAGGCACAGCTCGGACTTCATGCCCTGAATGAAAGAAACTAACTGCAGCACACTGATACTGTAGAAGACAAATAAACTGACTATATAGTTTCTGGATACAGTTTTGTTCAAAAAGACAGCTGATAATGTGGCTCCTGCTGACACGATCCCTGAAATTCATTTTCTTTCATCCAAATCTTGTGTATCAGTAACTTCCTGATGTGGAAAACGTGTGAGCTGAGAAGGAACGAAATGAGGCAAAGATCTCGATGCTTTCAGTGGAGTGGTAAACAAACGTGACTACCATCTGCTTGGCGGGCTTCCCAAGGAACCCTAATAGTTTATCCGAACGCGGAACAAAAACAGGTGTGTTTCCATCGTGCTGCCGGGTTGGAAGTGTTTCACAGAGGAATGTTGGCGTGCTTCTTCCACGGATTGACCTGCTTCTTGCTGGCCAGCACCTCCAGATCACTGCAGATCTTCCTACGGGTGGTCGCGGGCTCGATGATGTCGTCGACAAAACCTAAAGAAAGCCAAGTCCAGACGGAGGTGTGTGCAGTTTAAACATGATGAACTGGAGACGAAAACCACGTGTGTTTAGGAGAGCAGATTTACCTCTGATCGAAGCTGGGAAGGGATTGGCAAACTTCTCCACATATTCGGCCTCTGCCTCGGCCTGGTTTTCCTTTCCTCTGAAGATGATCTGAACAGCACCCTGTAAAAACAAAGCAGTGAGTGGACATGACTAAAAAAGAAAGGGACAAAGATAATGAATGCTTTCATACCTTGGCACCCATGACAGCAACTTCGGCCGTTGGCCAGGCGTAGTTCACATCTCCCCTTAAGTGTTTGGAGCTCATTACATCATAGGCTCCTCCGTACGCCTGAAGCAGAGGCAAAAACAAAATGCTTATGCTAAGACTGGTAACATTCAAGCCTCCTAAACAGTTTGTGTCATCATTCCATACTTTTCCTTAATTTGTGGAGGTTCCAGTTCTTTTCAAGCCATTTTAAAGCATGCATACAGAAGATCAACATGAATTTACTGCAGACTTTGAATATGGAACCTGGAAAACTATCGATAAATAGATGGACAACCAGAAGGACAGGTGGAAAGAAAAATGAATGGAGGGACAAAGAAACTGGCAGAGGGATGGACAGAAAGACAAACAACTGGACATGCAGATGGATGGAAAGAAAAACAAACTGAAGGATGGCAGACGGACTGATGAAAAAACAAGTTGACACAGATGGAGGAACGGACGGAAAGATTTACAGATGTATGGACCCATGGTCGGTAAGAAAAACGGATGGATGGAGGCAAGAAACTGGTGGACAGCTAGATGGACAAATGGAGGGAATGATGGAAAGATAGAGAGATGGACTGAAGGACAGACAGGGAGACAAACCAAAGGATGGACAGATGTACAAACTAATCTCTGAATGGACAAATGGATCTTTTAGACACTGGGACAGGCTACAAAGTCTGGATATACAACTATGTTTCTATCAGTATCCTGATAAATATTTAGGTCAAACTCCAGACTTTTCCAGCCTGTGTAGGAACCCTGGATAGTAACCCTGCTGCCTGGGAATCTCACCAGGTTAGCAGCTACATTGCTTTCATCTCAATCGCCCAGATCTACGTTCTATACATGCATGAGAGATTCTGTAAACACGCACCTTCCTGGTGATGACGGTTATTTTGGGCACCGTGGCCTCTGCGTAGGCGTACAACAGTTTGGCTCCATGTCTGATGATGCCTCCATACTCCTGAGCGGTACCTGGTGGGAACCGTCAGTATGAATTAACAGGGATGTCTGCACATTTCTAGCACAACCACCGTATAGCTCTTATGTGGGACTAAGCAAACAAGTCCAGCCCACTTCCAATACAGTTTTACAGAATACCTGGCAGAAAACCTGGAACATCCACAAAAGTGATGATGGGAATGTTGAAGGCGTCACAGAAGCGAACAAAACGGGCTCCTTTCACGGAGGAGTTGATGTCCAAACATCCTAATGAACAAGACAAGCACATCATGGACTGAAGAGTCAAACTATCCCACCTAACTTTCAGCTTTTTTTTTTTACTCACCAGAAGCTACTTTAGGCTGATTACCCACAATCCCCACGGTGCGCCCATTCATTCGGGCAAATCCGACCACGATGTTTTTAGCGTAGTTGGGCATGATCTCAAAGAAGTCCCTCTCATCCACTATCTGAACACACGTGCATGGAAAGCTTTTATGTTTCACGTAAATAAAACGTCGCGTTTATGTGTCCGTGTGTGTTTATACACACATACTGTGTGGATGATGTCCAACATGTCGTAGGCTTTTGTCGACTCAAACGGGACGATGGTGTCCAACGATTTCACCAGACGATCGCTGTGAAGAAACAAAGTGACAAAAAGAAATGTTTATTTTATAATATAGCACATTTAAAAACAACAACGTGGCTTTGCAAGATAGAAAACTGTTGAAGATAACAAAAAGTAAAATAAAATAATGTCAAATCAATAAAATAGATTCAATAAAATGAGATGGAGGAAAAGAAACCAGCAGTCCGGTGGTTTATTATGCACAAACGCCCCGATGGTTGACTCGATCCGACAGAACATGAACGAAGACAGCGAAATGGTCTGAAATCCAACTGGTTTGGATTTCAGTGATGCAGACGGCGATGCCATGTGACAGAACCAGATCTAGTGTGTCCTTTTTCATGAGTTGGATCACTCCACCTACTTAGATTACAAGAATCAATAAGACCAAGAAAATCTTACACCACAGGTCCACATCCACATCAAACCTGTATATTAAAAATCACCCACATATTAAAATACGACCATATCTTATATGAAGATAATCTTAAGTCAGCAAACTCAGTGTTAAAATCCTTCACACATCTCAGCGGGCCGGTACGCCACAGTGCAGAGGACCGAAGGAGAGGGGTTCGGTTCTAAACGTTGCACTTCCAAGATGGCGTATAACTATTCCAGGAATGAAGATTAGATTGAAATACCAAAGAGGTCCCACCACTCTTCCCAGAGGTCCATGGAGAGCTAAAACATGAGACCCCAGGTGAAAGGAGTTCAGAGAAACAAGGAGGACTCTCAAGGCTGGAGCCAAGTTTCTGTCAGTAGCTTAAAATCTAGCTCTGACTGAGCGAATAAGTCATTTAAAATGAACGACTTTTATTCAGCGATCTGGTGTTTATTAGAGCTATCTGACGCTTGACCAAGCTAGAAGCAGAAGCCAAGTTCCCCGGCAAAGGTTTCCTCGATTCATGCCGTCCCTGTGGATCTGTGTTGACTCCCAGAGAGTAGGGTCCTTTTCCACCTCATCCAGGGGAGTGACGACTGGTACAAGACTGCCTTCTCCATTGAAAAGGTTATGGTTTATCTGGTCATTGATCATAGACAAGGAGAGCAGAGCAGAGAAATATAACAAACATCAGACCAGGTAACCAGGAGGGTCAGCTCACCGAACACACTAGTGCCGTCACGCAAATAAAGGCAGTTGGGGGTAAAGATGGCACTGATACGTACATCTCGAACCGGACAACAGAGGTAGTTGCCGAGCCAACCTGGTGTATAATGTTCAGATGTCACTTGGACGATGACATGTCAGCTCGTGTTGTGCAAGCACACACACTGATGCTCCACAGGGCTCCCTATGTTTGGTACCATACCAGAATGGAACTCCTTTTACATCAATAATGCACAACAGCTGTGAGAAGAGCTTTCCTGTGCCATTTTCTACAATTTTAGTGAAATATAAAGGGAGACATTTTACCTGGGGTCATGGCACTCCCTGATGGGCGCTGGATCCTGATTACTAAGTGGAAGGAAGTTGAAGAACTCACGTAGGTTTAGCAAAGCCTCGACATCATTCTCAAAAGCCCGATGAGCCACACCTGACAACAGAAGGGACACATTTTTTTAAGTCATCAACTTATGAGCTTAATACAAATATGATCACAGCGGTCTGAGTTTGAGAGCAGGCTGCTTTAGATCAATATTCACAAAACCTTTCCACCTCCAAAGATCTGGGAAACTGACCAGAAACAGTGGTGTGAGTTTTGGCCCCCCCGAGCTCCTCCTGTGTCACATCTTCGTTGGTCACCGACTTCACAACATCTGGTCCTGTGATGAACAGGTACGACGTGTCCTACTCCCAAACACAGAACAGTCGGGTCAGGCAAACTCTAGACTCTAAATCAACATGGCAGTGTGAATATACACAGTTAAAACACTCATTAGGGGCAACCGTGTCATTAATTCGGCATCTTTGATGATGCAAACTGATCTTTTTTTCCAGGGTTAAATGATCATAGAACCTAAAAACAAAAATCTGGTGCACAAGTTTCCATTTGTTGTAGCTTTTCTCTAATCCACATAGGCTCCAAATTATGAATCTGGACTCAAATATCTACACACACACCCACAAGTATTAGGTTAAAAGCCTTTTTGAAAGTTGCACCTCAACCACATACCGCTTGCAGCCATCAACAAGCTTCTGGTATAATTATGCCAGGATAAATGATTGTTGTGCTATTAGAACGCCCACATGTGTCCAACAGGAAAACCATCTTACCTAAACTTGGCCCCTCAGAAGAAAGGAGATTGGCTACCTGAGATGGTTCTGACAAACAAATGAGGCCCTGCACTAAAACAGACCCATATAAGTGCAATGGAAATTTACAGCTGGCCACACGGTTAAGCCAAACGCCTTCTAGAGAAAAGTTAAATGATAAGACGAGACACAGATCAAGCATTTTGGCCACAATGGAGTCAAGGTGAGACCTAACCAAAGAATATTACACCAGCTGTAAAGCATGGCGGTGGCAGCATCATGTTCCATGTCTTGACTACCCAAGGTACTGATGCAATGCACCAAGTGGATGGAATAATGAGGAGGGAAAATAAGCTTCTTAAACTCCCCTTTAAATCAAAAGATACTTGGTCGAAACTTGGATACGATCGGGTGTCCTGACATGACGGCGATCCCCAACACACATCAACTGGTTCTGGAATGGATAAACAATATCCATGGAGCTTCTGAAACAGTCCCCATCTCAAGCCTGATGAAAATGTGTGGACTATGTTTAAAAGACAGGAAACCAGCCAGTTTAAATGAACCATTACTGTACAACTTCTGATAGGAAGAGTGGTCCAGATTTATACCAGACGTTTGCTCCTGACTACAAAAAGCCTGGGGTCGGTATGCAATTTGCTAAGACACATCTAATCAAATATTAGTAAGAGTGTAGATTTATATTTAAGCCTCTATGTATAATTGTGACCCTGTGTGGATTAGAGAAAATCAACGATTCATTTAAAGTTTTGTTTAATACATTCAAGGAAGCTGTTTGCTATATTATCAGGAAAATGTTTAAATGCCTCATAAAAAAACACCCAAATTTATGTGGGTGTATGTAATCTGGTCACCCGACCCGGGCTGTGTCTGAGCTGCCTCATACCTTAACCATGAAGGTGAAATCTGTGAGGGCAGGGGAGTACACCGCACCTCCTGCACAGGGGCCCATGATGAGGGAGATCTGAGGGACGACTCCTGAAGCCAACACATTCCTCTGGGAAAGGAAAATGTCTCATTTTTTATCTCTTGGCCACGGAAAGACTAGGAGGTCTGCCTGCTGCTGAGGGTTAGTTCAAGCTGGGCTTCAAAAATGTAATAAAATCAAGGCAGTGCAAATAAATACAAATGTATTCAAAAGATTCCTAAAGGTGATGTGAATTTGCACATTCCATCATTAACTCCGAGGTTTCATCAATGACTCTGACTGTGAACCTAAAAAACAGTAAGGTGCACACCAGAAATATATCTGCATATCCGGCCAGGGACTCCACTCCCTCCTGGATCCGAGCTCCTCCAGAGTCGTTTAGTCCGATCACAGGAGCCCCGACTGTCATGGCCTGATCCATGACCTGAGCACACAAAGCCAAATGTTATAGCCAACAGGCCTCAATGCCAAAGCTGGGAAAATTGTGTTAAATGGTGCAGTAGGATGTTTGGTTACCTTGCAGATCTTCTGTGCATGAGCTCCAGACAAGCTGCCACCAAACACTGTGAAGTCCTGAAACAAGCAGAGGAGGCAAATCACGGAGGATGCAACAGGGTTGGTACTGCTGCACAAAGACTGTGGTCTGTACCTGGCTGAACACATACACCAGCCTCCCGTTGATCCTGCCTCGGCCAGTCACAACGCTGTCACCAGGAAACTGAAAATATACAAGCACACAGTTAAAAATGAACCCTTTCCTCATTTGGGTTGCTGTTTTCTGAATGTTACCTGTTACCTTGTTGCCGTCCTGCTCCATGCCAAAGTCAGAACAGCGGTGTTCCACAAACATGTCCGTCTCCACAAAGGACTCGGGGTCCAGCAGGAGTTCCACTCGTTCCCTGGCGGTCAGCTTGCCCTGCGGCACATGAGCACGATATTGGCACGAATTACCTGAAATCTTTTCTTCTTCTCGGAAAACACGGGGCATTACAGGCATGGAGGAGATCCAAGATATAGCAAGAAATTAAAGTAATCATACTCATGACTTTTTTCACATTTTGTGACCAACAACAAAAATATCAGTTGTCTTTGTTTGGATTTGATATGACAGACAAGAAGTAGCACAGAACTGTTAATTGGAAAGACAATGATACTTTGTAGAACCTCTATTATCTAATGTGCTCATGCCTCTCTTCCATCTTGATACATCCAGAGAGTGCTGTCTTTGCAAATTTTTCTTTGCACAATGGTTCAGGCTCAGTCCGAGTAGATGAAGAGCATCTGTGAACAGCATTTTTCCCATCCATCCATCTCCCCATCAACAGTGAGCGGCTTTTTTTGTCATTGCTGAAAATAAGCATCCCCACGGCATGATGCTGCCACCCTTGTGTTTTACTGTGGGGAGGGTTTGTTCGTTGGTCAGATGTCTAGTGTTAGTTTCCCTCCACACACACAGCATAATGCATGTGGGCCAAAAGCTTCCATTTTGGTCTCATCTGCTGTAGCTCTCTGTAGCTCCTCCAGAGTTGCCATGAGCCTCTTGGCTCACACACTGATAATGAGGATAACTGATATTTTGCAGCTCTAATTTATACTGACATTGACCATTAACTATTTAATATTTTCCTTTTACTTTACAAGTATGAACTCCATTGTGTTGTTCCATCACATAACATCCCAATAACCTTGACTACTGCATTTGTTTTTGGATTTCACCATAGGACACAGAGTGATCAGCATGCCACGTAGAATAATGTAATAACCTATTATGATAATGCTTTATAAATACTTTTATGTCAATGTGCATTTTAACACCACCTTTCTGTGCATAAGGTAAAGGGAATTAGTGAGGTTTTGCTGCCGAAACAGCAGAATATTAGTATTTCCAAAGGGCGCTGAGAATCTTCAAGTTTCATTTTTACATGAAAGGATTTGAGCTACTTGAACATTTTTTTAAGTGTAAGTGTACTTGGGTGTCTGTTTGCTGACTTTACCCTTTTGTGTTGTGCATCTATTCTCTTCTGACCTCCCCCGATTAGCGCCGCCTTGCGTTTTTGTTCGATCCTCTCCTTCACGGACAGGTGGCTGACCGAGTACCAGCGGCATTCCGGCTGGAGAGCGGTCTGCGGTGAGGACGCTGCTGCTGCGCCATATTTTATCTGTGCTAAACTCCTGAAGGAGACCCTCAAACCGCTGAACATTCTACAACTGCTACGAGCCACACTGAAGGCCGCCATCATGCCTATGCGTGGTCTGTGATGGCAGTGGGACAAGAAAGACAGACAGGAACTTGAGCCAATGGCGTACCGAGGGGAGGGTTCTGATAACCAATCAGAAAGCGCGAATTTCCCAAAGGCAACGAATGGGCGGGATTTTACCAAAGAAAACGTTGGGAAGCAGTTTCCGTGTCCCTCCATAAGGTGGATCTTCAGCTAGGTGAATAAAAGTCAAAAGGTGAAAATGTTTTTTTTTAGTTTTTTTTTTTTAGTATAGGTTAATTGTGGTTACTTAATCTTGGAAGATAATGATGTAACATGCATTGTTATTATTTTATTATTTTAGGTGTAATGATCAATATATTTTAGATAACTGGTGAATGTATCTCAGAACTGTGGAGAAAAGGTAGATATGATTTTTTCTTACTTTTCAGGGTCAGCGCATGTTTAAAATCCAACATATAAAATATGGCCCGTTTGTTCTTTTCTTTTTTTGTGGCCAAAACCAGATAAGTAGAATATTTTTCTTATTCTTGGATATGTATTTCAGCAGTCATATTTTGTGACTATAGGAGTGCGCTGTTTAACAGAAATACATGAACAAGAGCCCAAAGAAAAATTTCATCAGTTTGTACGGTGGCTTTTTTCACTACCATATATTGACAGTGATGTTACGTTTGCTAAATGAGAAAAAAAAGTATGTTACCTAATAGTGATCAACATCTGTATTACTGTAGTACATGTCTGTGCTGCAAAAATGTTAATTTGTGCCACTATTCTGTTTTGATAATTGCCCTTTTTTCTATCAGAATCCTGTAATAAAAACAAGGAGCAAGGAGTTATTTGGTTTTCATTTTAATATACTAAATATTAAATTGAAATACAAAGTGCCATTTTTATGTGATCAGAAATGGGTGAGGGCAAATTTAATTTTGTTTTGACTTTTTTTTGTAAACCTATAAAAATGTAGCAAAGAGAAACAAAAAATGATCCAGTTTTGTGCTATTCTGCATCCACACCTCTACTATTGTTAGCAAAGTGTTACTTCACCCCATGACATCACAGCCCACATACTGCATGTGCAATTGTTTTCAACATTGGGTTCAAATTATAATCGACTTTCACTGCTTATCTAAGAATATGAAAAAATTGGGGAATTTTTTGTTTCTCTTTTTAATTTTGTTTTTATTATTTGCATCATTAAAAGAAAAATCAATCCAATTTAAAATGTGTAGTCATCTGTTACTGACAACAGAGTTGTTTTAGATGCCAAATAATGTTTTTCTGGAAGCCTCGAACAGAACAGTGTTTCTCAGTTATAATTTTGACTTTATTCTCAACATTTAAACTTGTCAAAACAGACAAATTTTTACTTGCCTTTAAATATACTAAAATTGTATTTTAATATTTTGCCTCGACGTTATGACATCCGACAGAGTCTGGTAGTGATCTTGACACAAACAATATTAGAAAAAAATAAAAGTGAACAAGGAGATTGAGGATATGAGGAAAGCACTGAGCAAAAAAACGTGACTGTAACCAGGGTAACTACACCAGGTCTCGCGCGATGTGTATGCCTATCGAGAGGGGCTGGTGTGAGGGAAAAAGTGGTAAATCGTACGATTGATGCACTTATAATAATACAGCAAATTTGCTATGGTTAGATCATAACTCGTCAAGTATTTTTTCAACATCTACATCGATCGCAGCGCTTCTGGTTGCAGCTTGCATTTTTCTTCACTGTGTGACGTATAAGACGGTCCAAGTGGGCAAGTGATACCGTTAAATCTCCGCTAGCTATGCTAATGCTAACTCTTTAGCTTTGTTTACATCTAGTGCGCGCCTGGTGGATAAATTCCGACCACACAAATTGGAGATTTTTGCTTTAGTTCTGCATTTATCTGATCATTCATACGAAAATAGTATTGGATAGTAAATATTCCTTTTGGCTACTACTGTGTATCTGCTATTTTGCCGATTATTAGGCTAACATTAGCTACATCATGCTAACCTTTTGATCTTGGCTCGTTCGATCATGCGGTTTGATGGTAGCCCATAGGTTTCTTTAGATATGCGTCTTGTTACAACATGTGGTGTAATTCTTCCGACTTTATAGTAGTCCTTAATTATGAACTTAAATAACCTTTGGATTAAAAGGCAACTACTACAAAACAAACTGGCGATGCTAACTTAAGCTAGCCACCTGCTGAGCTAGCTAACATTGTTCGCTTTCAATGAGACGGCTACACAATGTTCGTCGTCTCACATTGTGTCCGTAATTAATTTATATCTTATTCTGCGTTGACGGGGTGCAGTGGGCGCTGGTTGCAACACCAGGCTGCTTTTATTTTCTTATCCAAGTTGGCTGTCTGTGGATACTTTCCCTCGGACGGTGTTCCCCCAGGAGCTGGGTAGTGCACCGCTATGAATCCCGTGGATGCAACCGCTCTGTATTTGTCTGCCACCCGGGCAGTGCTGCAGTGCGACCCGCTACAGCCTCATACCTTCGCAGAAATGTACAAGCAGCTACCCTTCTTCCGACAGTCCCTCGCGTGTCTTGTCTGTGGTAAGCATCCTGACAATTTTTAACTGCATAACGTAGGACACTGTCATTGTTGAAGAATGTGCCCCTTGTCTTACCATCTATGGATTGGCTGCATTCCAAAAGTACACATTTGAAGCTTTTAATCATAATTTAATGGGTAATATTGACTGAAATTTATGTGGGGCTTTAGCAGCTTCCACTATTTCTCGCGCTCACTACTGCTGTTTCCGTAGCAACCAAGGCTGAGACAAGCTCGTCCGTCCTCTTGACAAGACGGATGACTCTGCTGCTCTGCTTGCTGCATAGCCATGTGGTTTCTATTTATGCTGTATCTGATAGCTACGTTTTGGTGAGGCAGGCTGCCTGATTCTTTTTGGTGATTTTATAAGGGATCCGAATCAGCCAATTTTTTAAAGGACCACCTCCTTTAAAGGACATGCAGCACATTTTTTTCTTTATTATGTGTTCATGTCCTTAAGAGGAAGAAAGATCAAAATCCACAGACCTCAACGATAAACAGAAGTTGGTATAGGCTAGGAAAGGTCTGATTGGTGCTTCTGTGGATCTTGTATTATTTCATTGGATTTGTTTGTTCCAAAAACAAAAGTTGATAAGCTGAAGGTTGAATGTTGAATGTAAAGCTCTGTCCTGCTGATACTAATTTCTCAGATTTCTCTTTAAAACCTAAAGATAAGAACAAGAAAATCAATTTTTGTACTGTTTTTCTAAGAAAAATGTTTATAATAGGATAACACATTTTTCTCATAAAAGGTCGGAGTTACACAGCTGTCTCTCTCTGCATCACTGAAAATCTACAGAGTTAAATCCTCCAGGTTATGAGATGGGGCCAACTATAAAAAAAAAACCCAGCTTAAAATAATTTCTGCTTTTCTAATTCACTGATATTTTTTGTTTTTTCTATGCTCATTTTAAAATGTAGAATGGCACCTTACGGTGGACTATTTAATTTTAGAATACAAGATAGATGCTGAAATCATTCATTCGTTAATTAATTACAGGCACCTGAAGCCTTCTGTCATAATCGATCATACATTTTTTATTTGCAGTTGGTGTAACACAGCTCTGCAACTACACATGGATTTGCAGGAGTGTTTATTCATTTCACAAATATTTTCAAAACAAAAAAAAATGAGCTCACATTTTAAACCGTATTTAGCATCTTATGTTAGTGTTTAGCCCAATTAGCGAGGCTAACACAGTTAGCGTTATTAACTGTAAACATCAGTCACTCTGTTTGTATTTCCTATAGTTACCAGATGCTCACCAGAAGATCGGCAACATTTCCTAACCTAGTATCTTCTATGACCGATAATTAGGGATCAGATAGAGCATCTTTGCTGTAATACGTTCAGCATCCTAATATCTGCTGAGGTTTTCTTTCTAGAAACTTCTTACACCGTTTGTTTTTCCTCTGACTTTCTAATGACAACTAATAAAAATAAATAAATAAAAAAATCAAATTTGAGCCCCATCTCCTCTAATGACTTCCACACCAAAGAGCGTTGTTGTCATTGGAAGCAGTTTGTTCGTGGTTATGGTGCGTTTACTGATTGGAAAAAAATGTCAGATTTTTAGTTTCCCCGATCAGCGATCATGACCGATCCCCAGCCGGTTTCTCGGTGCAAGTGAAGTTGAATGTGTTGATTAATAATTTTTCCCTAAAGCATGTACTGTGTGTACTGTTGAAAGTCTGAATAGCATTAAGCATTGCTGGTGTTTTTATTTCAGGTAAACTCCTGGAGGATCCGATTTCCCCAACACACCCAGAGTGTCAGCATTATGTCTGCTTGGGCTGCAAAGGCCAGAAGATGCAGATCAAGTCGTCGTGCGGCCGCTGCAAAGACTACTCCTGCTTCCAGGAGAACAAGCAACTCTCGTTACTGGTGCAGTGCTACAGACAGCTCTGCCTCTTTGTAACTCATTCACCACTGCTCCAGTCAATCAGCAGCCATGTGGGAGGGTCTCCAGAGGTCATGGCCTTGTTGGAGGAGGTGCTTATGTCACACAAAGAGGAGATGGAGCATCCAGGCTTAGCAGAAGAGGAAGGGAATCTGCCTGTTCCTGAGTCCCTTACTCCCACAGAGGCACCACCTGCCCCTGCAGAACTCTCTGCTGTTCCTCAGAGCTCCTCCTCGGAGCCTCCATGTTTCAATGGACCGCTGGGTTGCAACGGAGAAGCACTGGAGGACCCCTCTTCCCCTGAGCTGGAAGTATGTGAGGTGGTAGAGGAGCAGCAACATCTAGGTCTGTCTGTGTCTGAAACCGCTTGTAGCGGCTTAGAACTGGGTCTGAGCACTGGACCTTTAACCCCAACACTAGGCACTGTGTGCTCACTCAGGGAAGGGGAATCTAGTACCAGGGAGCTGGAGGAGGGGGAAGTGTTGCTTCTCAGCGTTGAGGAGGTGTTACAAACGCTGGATCCCCTTCAGCCTGGTCGAGACGCTCTTCACACAAACGCAGAAAGGACACACACACACATAGCCACAGACAAAACACACACTCATATGTACATTCAGCTGGATGCAGCCCACAACTACACTCAGATTCATACGGGCAGGACTCACACAGTGGCACACCATGGCACTCACACACATTCTTCTTCCTTTGATCCTTCTCCTGCCTCTAAACCCCCGCAAGCCCGGCCAACCCGGAAGCGGTCCCGTTCAGAGAGCGACAGGGAAAAGGTGAACCCCATTCCCATCACCTCCATCCTTCACGATTCATCTCCTCAATCACACACTCCAACCCCTCCTCACACTCTGCATACAAAACTACCCATGGCTTCTCTTACTGTACCAGCGCACACATATTCATCAGTTCCCAACGGTGCGTTTCCCAAGCACAGCCGCCCCACACAGAATCACAATAAAGGTGCCAGAAAACATGTGGACCCGAGCTCTAAGAAGCCCCATGTCAAGGCCCGCAGCGGCGGAGGCTCTAAGACTAAAGACCGGGGCAAAGATCAGCGGCCCATGTCGGGCTGTGTGTTGCCCACACCCCCTGTTAGACCTCCGTATAAGAAGCCAGTGGAGAAGAAGGGCTGCAAGTGTGGCAGAGCCACTCAGAACCCATCTGTTTTAACCTGCAGGGGGCAGCGCTGTCCCTGTTATTCTAACCGCAAGGTGAGACTACCTTTCAGAGTAAAGGCGTTTTGTTTTTTTAAGTCTTTGGTGTTATTGGAGCCACTAACAATGCACGTCTTTCCAGTTGTTTTTACACTTACAGTGTGGTGCTTCTGTCACAGAAATCTGTACAAATTATTTGTGTTTTCTCCTGCAAGATGTAAACCTCACGTAATATCTCAACAACAGTAGTCTGTTTTGGAGAAAGTAAAAGTGCATCTAAATACACAAGAATATTATTGAAAAGTCAATTTAAAAACTGAAACTCATTTATTATGTATGTTCATTACACACAGAGTGATATGTTTCAGGTGTTTTGTGGTGGACAGCTAATGAAGATCAAAATAAGATCAGAAAAGAAGCAGGCTTTGCGCACAGTCCTTTTATTCAAGCAAATGAAGGGAAAGTTGAGTGGCAGGAAAATATATGAAAGCATGTGTGCCAGACATGGACTGTGGCTGGAGTCAGTGCTTCAAGAGCCACCACACACACAGGTGGACATTGGCTGCAGCAGTCACATGACTTGTTTTAACTCACTCCTGAACCGGAGACAACATTAGAAGCGCCTTACCTGGGCTAAGGAGAAAAAGGTACCATCTGCTGCTCAGTGGCCTAAAGTCCTCTTTTCAGATGAAAGTAACATTTGCTTCTCATTTGGGAATCAAGGTTCCAACGTCTGGATGAAGAGTGAAGAGGCACAGAATCCAAGTTACTTTAGGTCCAGGGTGACGTTTCAATTGTGTTTTATAAAGTCTGAAGTCAACCCAGCCATCCACCAGGAAACTTTAGAGCTCTTCATGCTTTCCTCTGTTCACAAGCTTTATGACGATGCTGATTTTATTTTCTAGCAGGGGTTGGTATCTGCCCACACTTCCAAAGATACCAAAAGCTGGTTTCAGCGATCATGTTGTTACTGTAACTGACCAGCAGATCCAGCTGACCTGAACCCCATGGATAATCTATGGAGTACTGTGAAGAGAAGGATGAGAGACACCCGAGCCAACAATGCAAAAAAGCAACCAAATATTGAGTGCAGATGCTGTACAGCACATAGATAAAACCTTCAGCAGGCTGACATCTGTGTATTCAAGTTAGTTTTTTATTGGTGTGATGTTATATTCTAGTAATTCAATATAGTTTTTTTTT
Source organism: Crenichthys baileyi (assembly GCA_036173005.1). Classification (NCBI taxonomy): domain Eukaryota; kingdom Metazoa; phylum Chordata; class Actinopteri; order Cyprinodontiformes; family Goodeidae; genus Crenichthys; species Crenichthys baileyi. The sequence goes on from JAHHUM010000601.1 coordinate 173,678, forward strand.
TAATTGGCAAAAAGCCATAATCATCAGCATTACCAGAAGTAAACTTTGAAATATATCACTGGGAAATAAAGCTAAGATACGATTTTCATTTTTTGAATTGAATTGCTGAAATAACTTTTTGGTGATTTTCATGTTTACTAAGGCGCTTGGTGTGTAGGCGGCCGATCTGAAATCATTTCAAACAAAACAAAGCTGTGAAACTTAAGAATCTCGTTTGTTACTAACAGTGGTGTTTATCTTCAGTAATTGATCTCTCATCTTTCTCAGGCATGCTTGGACTGCATCTGCCGAGGCTGCCAGAACTCCTACATGGCCAACGGCGAGAAGAAGCTCGAGGCCTTCGCCGTGCCAGAGAAGGCCTTGGAGCAGACGCGGCTCACCCTCGGGATCAACTTGACCAGCATCACGACGGCCGCGGCCCTCCGCAACCCGGCGACCACCAGCATCCGAGCTAACACCCTCCTCAATGTTGCCACGGCAACAGGGACCCCCGTGACCACGGCCTTTCTGTCCTCCAGCCCCCCGCAGGATCCTAACTTCGACGACAGCCTGGAGCTGCTGATTGGCTGAAAGGCAGGAAACCCAAAAATGACCCAGCTTGGTGCTGATTGAATGTGACGGCTGATCATCAACCTGTTACCCCCACCCCCTTCTTATTAGGGGACTCACTTCATGGCAGCTATGTGTCTGTCCTGTTCTGTAACCTGCTGTTTTTCTGTACCGGAAAACGCTGACTAGTGACATTAGCATGGTTGTGCCAAAGCCTCCTGTATCGTACCTGTGCACTGGTGTGTATTGTTGCCAGTCTGTAGGTATACAAGGATGTTCTGTACTTCAGAGGGGCTTTTTTGTGCTTATAGACCACAGATTTACTGTAAGAGGCAATAGAAACCCATTCCAGGTTATGTTTGTTTGCACACAAACACGGATTCAAATATGTGCAGATTTTTAAATTTCTTTTTAAAACACTTGAGTAATGTCTATCAACAGCATCATTTCATAAAGATTTCAGCTTCTTGCCATTCTGAGTGTTATTCCTACATAAATGAAATGCATAATTTTATAAGGATCTGATCCCTACTATTTCCTAACCCTGTATGGGATCACACCTTCATCATGAAATCAGACTAAGCTACAGAGATCCTCTTGGTTTACACAAGACTGTTTGCCTCTCCTTCATTCTGTCCAAATGTCATCAGCTGTTTGTGTATTTCTTAAACTTTCGGTGAGCTCATTCTGAGGGACTTGGCCGGCTGTGAGGTTTAGGCATGGAGGCGATCGGTGGGCTGTGAGCACTTGAGAAACACCCATTTTGGTCGTCATAGCAATAAGGGCACCAACGGAGAGTGTCGCCCCTCCTGTCCGGTTACAGTTTTGCGACTACACCATAATCGGCTAACTAACATACTTGTACATGACTGTGTATAGAGGTAAATTGAAGCCATAATTATACGAGAAAGTTTCCTTTGAAATCACCCCCACCCCAATACACTCACACATGTAGAGTCCTGATTAATCAGAGATTATACCAGATTATTTTTGATACTTTTGGAGGTTTGGTATCCATGTCTTTTGGCTATATCACAAAGAAATGTTTCACGAGGCTGTGTTTTTGTTTAACTGCTACATGTTTGTCAGTCCAGTATTGGTGACCAAAAAAAAAAAAAAAAACTGACTGGATGGAGAGAAAGCATCACCTTTCTCTACTCGTGGACCAGGAAAGTAGCAGGTGGACTCCAGTATGATCAGCAAACATGTCCTATGTTTGTGTGTGCGCACGTTTCAAAGATGTATTTGTTTTGGGCATTACTTGAACCCTTAGTTTTGTATCTTTTTTTTTTTTTTTTTAGTAATGTAAAAATTCTTGTTTAAGGAGTGACAGTTATCGCTGAAACATTCACTGCCATATTATGGAGACATGTAACACAACATGAATTAAAAGATAGTTTTTTACTTTTTCAGCTTTGTGTCTTTTATTGTTTCATATACACTGTGCACACAATTATTTGGCAAGCTTTAATTTTTTATTAATAAATACTACAGAGCTCTCAGTTAATCCAAAATGTTAATAAACCTCAAATGGGAATGTTTAAGAAAGTAAAAGTGTGGTTTTGGCTTTCTTAGGAGAATATATGTGCACAATTATTGGGCAACTATTGTGCAGAATTATGCAACTAAATTAAACACATTTTCGCCGATCACTTTTTTCCTTCACTGTAAATCTGCCGTTTTAGTACAGCCCACAAGTTCTCAGTTGGGGTCAGATGAGGAAGGGGGCCATGTCATGAGTTTGTCATCTTCAGCGCCTTTACTGGCTAGCCACGCAGAGGAGTACTTGGATGCATGTGATGGAGCATTGACCTGCATAAAAATAATCGTCTCTTTTTAAGATGCAGACTTTCTGTACCACAACTTGAAGAAAGTGTCTTCTAAAAACTGCCAGTAGGTTTGGGAGTTAATTGTGAGCCCATCTTCAACCAGAAAAGGTCAACCAGTTCATTTTTTATAGTTCCTGCCCATACCAGTACCCCACCTCCACCTTGTTGCCGTCTTACTCGGAGTGGAGTTGTGTGCCCATTACTGATCTGGCCACGACCCCATACATCTGGTCAATTAAGAGTCGCTCTCATTTCATCAGTCCATAAAACCTTTGAGGAATCTGTTTTCAGATATGTCTTGGCCCAATCTAGATGGTTCCTGACTTTAGCCATGTCTCTGAGCACTGAACATCTTGTATTTTCAGGAACGTTACAGTTATATAATATGACAGCACTGGAAGATAATGGGTTCCTGGTAGTGTCATGCTTGATTCTTCTCAAATCCTTGGCATTTAATTTGTGTCTTTTTTCTCAACACGTTTCTAGTGACCCTTTTGCCTAAAGGCAGCAAAACGTTGCAAATATCTTCACAATTTCAAGAGTGCTGCATCCCTCTGATACACTTTTGGTCATTTTTGACAGTCAGTTAAATCTCTTTTTTGGTCCATTTTGCCTAAAAAGAAGCTGCCTAATAATTGTGAGTGTTGACGTCTTTAGGCCACACCCTCCCTCATTACACATACACATCAAGATGCTTAGATTCATTAAGCATTCAAATTTATCCAGCTTGGAGATAGAAAATATGCCTAAAAATGATGATATGGTCAAAATACTTACTATCCTACTAATTGTGCAAACAGTGTATAAGTCATTATTATGTAGGTCAGAATGTGTTTAAAGCTGTAGTTTCAGTCTATTAACATTCATCAAGATCATAAAACTCAGTAATTTTGGGCTTGTAATGATGAATTTGAACTGGGTGAAATGACACAACCTTGATGATTTTTGAACGCAAGAATAAGTTGACATGTTTGCATTATTCATGGATTTCCTCTACACATACTCACCAGCCACCTTATTAGGAGAATCTGTGAGAATTTCCTATCATCATAAATGGTGAATCAGACTTGCTGAGGAAGGGATTTAATTAACTGCCTCGGACGGGCAGGTCTGAGTAGTTCAGAAGCAGCTGATCTACTGGTATTACACTGCAAGTTGCATTTATGCGGACAGAAATGCCTTCGTGATGTCAGAGAGTTGGCAGATTGGTTCTAGTTGACTGAAAGGCAACAGTCGGTCAAATAACCATGTGATACAACTGATGGATGTGGAATATCATCTCTGAAAACACAACACGTTGAACCCTTAAGGTTCAGATGATCCCCTGACAGATAAGAACAGGGAACTGGAGCTACAATTCATAAAAACAAGTTAAATATGGACAATAACAGACTGTAAAAACATTGCCTGGTTTGATTAGACTCAATTTCATCTGCAATATTTAGATGGTAGGGTCAGAGTTTGGTGTAAACAACATAAAAGCATTGATCCATCTTGCCTTGTATAAATTGTTAAGGCTATTGGTGGTGGTGGTAGTGTAATAGTATGGGGGACATGATCTTGGTAAACTTTGGGCCCCTTAGAACCACTGAGCACCACACAGCCCACCACAGCCTATCTCCGTGTTGTTGCTGACCAAGTTCATTTCTTTTATGACCAGAGTGCCCGTCTTCTGATGAATACTTTCATCATAATAATCCACCATGTCACAAAACTCAGATAATCTCAAATTGTGATTACTCCGTGCTCCGTTGGCCACCTAAATCACCACATTTTAATCCAAAAGAGCACTTATGGTATGCTGTGGAACAACAGATTTTCATCATGGAGGAGTAGCCCACAAATCTGCTTCAACTGTGTGATGCTATCGTGTCAATATGGATCAAAGTCTTTGATGAATGTTTACGATACCTCACTGAATTTAAGTCACAGATTAAGGGCTTATCTGAAGGTAAAAAAAGGTCCAGCCCTAGGTAGTAATAGCAACGTGTACCTAACACAGGGGCCGATGAGCGTATATACACTTAATATTTAGATAAATGTACCCTCACAACTTGTAAACATATCAGGTGTTTCTTAAAGCCCTCAACAAGCTTCTGGTTTATTCTGAGCTGGATATTTGACCACTCTTCCTGGCAGAATTGATAGGGCTCATTTAAATTGGTTGGATTTTTTAGTAGGGGCCTGACTTTTAAGCATATTCAATACATTTCTAAGAGGATTGAGTTCAGGGCCATTCCTGAAGCTTAATGTAAACCTAGGTTTATCCACTCCAGAACCAGTTTTGATATGTGCTTGTAATCAATATCCTGCTGGAATTCCCAGCTGGGTCTAAGCTTCAACCATCAGACCCAAAATGTCACGCTCGGATGAAAAGAAGCTGGTTAGAATGTTCAGGAACAACCCAAGAACCACAAAGATTTAAGTCCCTTATGGACTAGAAGATGGTGGAATACCATTGTCCCTATCCACTGTGAGGTGAAATTTACATCAACGAGGATTAAGAAGGTACCTACCAAGAAACAAACCTGACACCTTCAAGGTAACCTGAAAACTGCAGCTACAGACGAGTCATGCTCTGTGAGAAAACATTTAATGGTCAGATACTACATAGTCAAAAATTCAGGAAATATGTTTGGAGGAGTCAAGGAGAGGTTTTTAACCTAAGATCACCTTACCAACAGTCAAGTATGGTGGTGGCAGCATCATGCTGAGGGTCTGTTACGCTGCTTGTAGCACTAGGGCAGGACAGAGGACAATTCTTCAACTTCATCCCCAAATTAACAGCTGGATGCCCTGGTTCGGGAATGGATAAATCAGACTAATATCAAGTTCCTGGAAAAACTTGGACCTCAAACAATTTACGAAATTAAAAAACAGTTAAATGGCAGAAACCACCTATTTAATAAGCGGTAACATTTCTGATAATGAGAGTAATTAAATGTCCAGCCTGAAATTTTTTGTTGATGGCTACAGAAAAGTATGTGGTTTATCTGCAACTTACAAAGGGACATTTAACCAAGCATAGGTTTTGGACCACAACCTATACTTGGTTAAATGTAAATATGTACCTGCATCAGAAGTTCTGCTGCAGGTAAATATTTATCATTGTGACGCTGTGTGGTTTAGAGAAAATTCACAAAACTTTTGTGAATTTTCTCATTAAACTTGTGTACTCATCTTTTTAGCTATATCATCAGTCCATCCTAAAAAAGAACTGTGTATAGTATCACAGGCACGTAGTTAGACCTGGGCTTCCGGGGCAGAGCCCCTGGATGTTTTCTAAATAGCCCCGGACTTCTTGATAGAAGAAATTTAGAAGTATTAAAAAGATGCAGCCACAAAATGGTATTGGACTTTTCATTTTTATTTGAAAACAATCTAATTTTTTCAACTGTGTTCCTTATAATCACGTCCCGCTCCACCTAACCTGACAATGAGTTAAAAGGAGTAGACAAAAAATACTTATTTGCGCACTCGCAGCACCACGAATGCGCAACTACGCGCACAGCCAGAGACGGACTCCATTCTGGAGAAGTCCAGAACAGCAGTTCACTCCAGGTCGACCTGCCTCCCTCATTAACTGAAAAGTTACACTGAGCGCCTCGAACAGGGCGCATTTCAGACCAACCGCGGAGCCAACCAGAGAGGGGGAGGCTGGTGGGTGTTTTGTGCCGAGCGGTAAAACCCAGACTAAGATAGCGGTAAAACCTGAATGCTGACTCGGAATGGAGTAATTGTAAGTTACAGCTAATCACTTGTTCACCCAGCAAGACATGAGGTGGAGGTTCACTCTAAAGAGCATCTTAAGGGTCATGATGAGGAACTTTCACCTGAGCTACAGGTGAGGTTAAATGATGTGGCTGTGATAGAAAACAGGAGCAACCTTTTCTGTGAGCTTCTAGTTGGATTTGCATCATAATGTGAAAATATCTGGTCCTTTACCTCAGTCAAAATTAAAGCATTTAATCCTAACGAAGCTGAACACATTAAAAAGTCCTTCAGATCAACACATGGATCTCATGGCTGCAGCCAGTCTTATAGTCTAGTTCTACATGTAGACAGAAAAAAGTGTTGCTCAATAAACCAGGAAAACATCTCCTGGTGCCAATAAGATGTAGTAGAAAGAGCCAAAGTAAGCCTCCCTCTTCTCTTTCAATATCTTCTGTGCTGATTCTAAACATACAGCTCTGGGTTTAAAGGTGCAGGATAATTAAGAAATAAATCATAGCAATTAATCACAGGTGGACCATTAATTGGTTAACTGTTATATTTTTCTGAATTACACATGTAATATTATATAAACTAAACTAATTAAACAATGATACAGTTTTCTGAAGGTGAGACATACATACCATATGTATACAGTTATTAATAACTGTAATATTAGTACTGATAAGGTCCAGGATGAGGCTCTATGCTATATTTTAAACACCACAACTTAACACCCTTTCCTCTCCAAGTGTTTAATATTAAGAACTGCACTAATGTCTCACATGCTCAGTGCAGAACAAAAGACTGTGTTGAAAAATGTTTAATTTATTATTTTTGGCAGGACAAATTTCTTCACAAGTGGAATGAAGGGCTGAAAAGCTGCTGGTAAAAGAGAACAGGTTTATAAAAGAAGGAACAATTTTAATAAAATGTTTCGAAAGCTCTTGGCATAATAAAATAAATATGTTTCAGGATTTTACTGTTTGACTAAGATTTAGGAAAATCAACTTTATATCACTTTCCTTTTTTGAAATATAATAAAGACAATGGAGCCTCAGGAGTGGAACACTTTGATGAGAATGTCACGTTTAAAAAGGTAATTTATGTAGATGACAAAACAAGCACATTTATCTGGCCCATAGTAAACATCTCTGAGTTTAAGAAAAACTTTTGTCAGCAAAAATTCAGATTTAGTTCTTTTCTAAATACCTCAACATGTGTCATTATTTGCTTCAGCAAAATGGTTTTTAATCAGGCCTAAACTCTGTTTCTCCTTGTCCTTCATTCAGCTTCTAACAAAAATAAAAAGTTAAATTATTGCAAACCTTTTTTGTTTGGTTCACAATAATAAAACCAGCCGAGACACAGAACTGGTACAATATGTCCTATATTATTTTAACTTTCAATTACCTATAAATTGTCTCATTGAAATCTAAATATTTTGTTTTGAGACCCTAAAAACGCCCCTGATTGTATCAACAGCCTGTGATAAATATAATAATTATTTTATTGTAAAATAAGCAGTACTGCAACTGAAAATTTAGATTTTTTATAATTAGAAATGGCTTACTTGGTCCACAACCTGTATCAAATCAGGAATGTGATTTTTGCTGAGAAAATAGAACCACGGAGTAAACTGAGCTCAAAATAAAATATACAGTTTTACTTTTTTACACCCTGAGAAAAAAAACAGCTCAATTAGAGCCATCCATTTATCAGAACTAATACATTTGTAAACAATACAACATACTAAAAGCAAAAAGGTTTGTGTCCATTGCTGGGAAACATTAAAAAATTACACAGCAATGCCCATTTGGTCAGTTCTCTCAATAGAAAGCAATCCCAATGTTTACAATCCAGTTTTAGTGCTTCTCCAACATAATCCGCATGTGTCATCGGATCTTCTTGTTCCCAAGCTTTTCTATGTATGAACTGTGTTCGCAGGTTACTGCTGGAGTAAATGCACAACAAAACGACTCGTCTTCGTTGCTTTTCAAGAGGCGGTGCGCTCAGGGTTTTCCTCTGCAGCTTAAGAGTGATCCCAGCCCCATAGCTCCACTATCCATAAGAAGTTTTATTTTTACATTCTTCTTATCTTCCAGTCCTATATCTTCACACAGGGACTGATACTGTCTTCTGACGACTCTGGATAGCCTCAGTTAACACATTTAGTCCACCAGGAAAGCCCCAAAGTAGCTCGCCCTCCCGTCCATCTCCATGGTGCTGGCATTACTGACAGTGACAAAAAGGCGGTCAGCCGGCTGCAGAAAGGCGGTGCCGGCTTGATGCAGAGAGAAGAGGCCTGGCTCCAGACCCCGAGGCCAACACACGCTCCGGGATGATTTCATCAGCAGGATGGGTCCTGTGTAAGAACTCATCTGCAGAAGTGGGACATTAAACTACAGTTAAATACCATCTCTGTCATGTACCGGTTTCATTATCTATTGGTACAAAAGCTTCACCTTTTTATAAATGTACTGGACAAGTTCTGCTCCCTCTTCTTCTGTTGCTTCCCCCTCCATCTCCCCCACTGAAGGAAGCCTAAAGTAGGTCTGGGCATAGATGTAGTACAGGCCTGTTCTTGGTACGAGCAGCTCCCCTCCTTTAAGTTCCATGTTCTGCAGGAAGGACAGACCCCTCTGGCCCTCCCACGCTCTGATGCGCTCCCCGGAGTACCCCCTGTTGCTCAGCGGGCCTGCAACAGCACCAACCATGGTTATTCAGAGACCCATCCCTGTTATCAAAGACCATTTGAGCCTGCTAAAGCCAGCGTTAAGTGTAAACAGTCACTGCTGAAGAAAGTACAAAGCAAACTGTAAGTAGATGTTCACACAGTACACAGTGTTACCAGATGTGCCCACAAACCAGTGTGTATCTTTAAAGTAGGCAGACAGATGTCATCAATTATAATGTTACCAACAGCTAAAGGCATCTCAATGTCCAAAGGCAATCTAGGCGTCCCGAAAAGATTTGTTCAACATGTTTTTTTCCATCACAAATTAAATATAAATGAAGGATATATAAAATCAATGGATACATAAAATCCGGAGGCATATGGACAAATTTAAACATTTTAAAAAACTTTTTGTCACACTATAAACTCTACCATATATGGGCAGTGATGTCATGGGGTGAAGTATGTACTTTGCATCTTGCAAAACAGTGAGTTTTTATTTTATGCATTTTTTGTCAAAATGTCAAATGACTGTGTTGCCCAGGTCTGTGGAAAAAGTTGCAAAAGAATCCACGCTTTTAAATTGTGGGAATGTTTTGGCAAAAATTTTTAACTTGCCATAGTGTGCTAAAGGAAAAGTCAAATAAGTAATAAATATGCACCAGGTGGACCGAACAGCTTCTGTGTCCATCAGAGAAAGCAGGGACTCTGTTTTCGGTCATTGAGTGAAATTAACATGATGTAATTATTGTCGACTGCATTTCATACAAGCTGTATTCAGTTCTGAAACGCTGTGTCAACACAGATCTTGGCACAGTCTGTAAGTAGATTTGTCTCTTGAATTTTAAGTTGTTCTTCCTCTAAAGTCAGAGGAGGGACCTACCCCAGCCTAATAGCTGGAAGCTGTGAACATCCACATTCTTGCTAATGTCTTTGTAACAGATCACAGATACATTCAATCACTTGAACTATATCATTATTCAGACTTTATATTCAACATTATGTCACTTCTTTCTCCCACAAAAGGCTCCACCCCCTTTTGGAGAAGACCAGACGCTACAGTTTGAATGGAGTCAGTGCACCTAAAGTGTCTGGGGCAAGAAACACTCGCAACGTTGAAGTAAGTAAATAATCCCAACAAGAGGATCAAGGTTTCATATCTGGACACATTTAAAGACTTTATTTCAAGGTAATCTATGTACACCTCATATTCTGAAACTCTTTTATAAAATACAGCTTTAAATAAAATAATGATTCCACTTCATAAATTCCAACATATACTTAACCCTTTCCAGAAATTAAAGGTTAAGAAAAAGAGCTACATGGTAAAGTAATCTTCAGCCCCATAAATATTACTTTAAACTTCACTTTTAAACTGTAATGTTTAATGTTTTTCTGCATAACCCTTCTAATCAGCAAACAGAAGTCACATTCCTCTATTGTTTAAAGGTTTTTGCAATGATATCCAAACACTTAAAATTCACCAAACAAAATTTGTTTATTTCAAACATCCTAGAAGTAACATTGAGCCCCATTCAAACTGTAAGATCTACTTTCCCCCAGGAGGGGTGTTAATGAAGTAGCGGATATCTTAAATCCATTATGTGTTCAAACTTCGCAAAATGACAAAAATAAAGGAGAATAAATGATGTGTAAATTCAGAGAGCACAGTGTCAGTGCAAAGACACTAAAGAGTTCAAATGTGGGAGCGTCGCAGCCATCACGATTCCCTTAAAAAGGGAATATCCAGGTTACATTAAGATTAAAAAAGTAATTTTAGAATCTGATCAAATTTGATTGATACAAACCCAACTTGTGATCCAACACATTTTTTTGATTAAAGAGAATTTTAAAAAGGAGTTTACTGAAATGTTTAACCAAAAAGAAAACATTACCTGTTGACTATGTCCTCAGGTCACTGTTTGATCATTTACATTATCCAGCAGCGGTATATAATAGTAATAATGCTGTCTACTGAGTATCTACAACCACGGACCACTTAATCAAGTACTCTCGTCAATTGCTTCCAGTCACATGGCAGCAAATCAATGCATTAAGACATTTAGACGATGAAGACGACTTCGTGAAGTTCAAACAGGGCACCAGAATGAGGAAGAAAGGGGATTAAAGTGACTTTGAAAATGGCATGGGTATTTCAGAAACTGCTAATCTACTGCGATTTTTGTTTCTCAGATTTAGAGAGAAAGGTCCAAACAAGAGGAAATATCCCGTGTACCACAGTTGTTTGGATGGGCAGCATGGTTTGAGGTGATAGAAAGGCAACACTTGCTAAAATGACCACTGGTTACAACACAGGTATGCAGAAGACCATCTCTGCCGGCACCACAGGTCAAACCTTGAAGCAAATGGACTACAGCAGCAGGAAACCTCACCAGGTGCCGCTACAGTCAACTAGAAGCAGGAAGCTGAGGCTAAAATTCACATATGCTCACCAAAGTTGGAACACTAACAGATTGGAAAAATGTTCGCTCATCACGAGTCCTATTTCAGCTGCAACATTCAGATGGTAGGGTCAGAATTTGGCATAAACAACCTGAAAGTATGGATCCATCCTGTGTTGTATCAACAAATCAGGCTGGTGGTGGTGGTGTTGTGGAGTGGGGGATATTTCTTTCACACTTTGGGCCCCATAGTTCCAACTGACCATCATTTAGAAAACCACAGACTACCTGAGTTTTGTTGTGGACCATGTCCACCTCATTATGACGCCTGTAGCCATCTTCTGATGGCTACTTCTGTGGGATAACGCACCATGTCACAATGCTCAGATCATTTCAGACTGGTTTCTAAAACATGTCAATGAGTTCACTGTAGTCCAATGGCCTCTACAGTCACCATATCTCCACCCAGCAGAGCATCTCTCCTCTTTACTGTATTTATGTATATTAGTGGGAACAAAAACCATTTTAAACGATCCAGTCTTTTCCAGTCTAGAATCTTCATTCATTGGTTGTTTGCTACCACCTCCCTGTAACCTTCCCGCCACTACGTCATCCACCATCGCCAACCTTTGGATCGACTTTCCCAACAAAACCAGTCCCCTGCTTAACAAGAGACAGAACTAAATTCTATGGCCAAAAATGCATCTTATGTTGCATATGGTTGCACGGTGGTGAGACATGTGCTTTAAAATAAAAGAAATAAAAATAAAAATTTCTGCATGCATATTTTCAATTTCCTGGACAAGGAGAAGGCTGAATAGGACCACATCTTTTCTAAAACAGAACCATGGCATTTCCTGGTTGTCAAATGGGAGCTGTAGATCTGCAGGTCCTGACAGACCCAGGTATGAGGAGGTAACTGAACCTGAGAACCTTGGATGCCTAGAAGCCAATTCCTCACCTTTTGCCCTGGAAAGCGAGGGCTTATATGTGAGTGAGGATTGTCAGAATTTGGATTGAAAAAGAATCCTTTCTTACAGACTTTCAGTTGTATTGTCAATAACTCAATTTGTGCTAAATGTTTTGCCTCCAGCTACAATAAACTAATCCTTACTCTCTGCTGCTGCTGCTGGAGCCTTTGTAGATGAAGCAACACCGGTCACATGGGCAGCAACTTTAGGAAGAGGGACCCCACGGACCCCAGGGCCCAAGATAGGCAGCGCTCCCGTCAACTTATCTGTAGAAAATCCAAACTGTTGGAAAAAAACACTCACCACAGGGCATTTTTAGTGGGAAAACTCACACACAAGCGTGTTATTAGTCAATGGAGGAATTGTTCTTACTTCTCATAGCAGTGGATATCTCCCTCTGGAATCTGTCAGCAATCTTCTACATGGAAAACAGAGAGAGGCAGAGGAAAGAGCAAATGAATTGGCCTACAAGTTATCTATTATCCCAAAGACAATGAGCTTTTTAACTAACTAAATCATATTCAGCATCTAGTAATTCACCAGAGCCAATAAGAATCACTCAGTTATCAGTCTAGTTGATAAAATATGTCAGTATATGGTCCGGCAGACTTTATATTAAGGGATGCAGCATTAAGAAACTTCATGCTATATTTGAAGACTAAAATATACTCTTAAAGGGTAGACACATAACATGGCCCAATGGCCCTTCAGTGGTTTAAAGATGCAAAATTAGGAAAAAAAACTAACTAAACAGTTAGAAATAGCTAGGAATGTTGGCAAGATAGTTGAAACAACAATAAGTCGAACCTTCTCGATGTGGTAGTGGAGCTGCTGAGTGACCTGCCAACAGGGATCGCTGCTTCTTATGCCCTCGGCTGCTGGATCCTGGAACTCTGACTGCAGTTTTGCGTTCATCAGACAGGACACGCTGCTCCGCGAAAAACTCTCCTGCATCTGGAAATTTAAAATAGCTCAGTTAATGTAAATAAAGGGAAAAATAGCATGTTTAACCGCATTACTACTTACGCTGAAGTGACAACACGCCAACAAGCTGAGCGTACCAGCAAGGGTACAGATTAGATCACAAAATGCTGCTTTAAAATCAACTTGATTTGAGTGCTGGGCAAAAGTACTCATATTTAGTCATGTTATAACCAGAAAGTGCAATGCATTTCCCTAGGATTTTACATGACAGACCAACACAAAGTAGTGCATAACAGTGAAGCGGAAGGTAAAGACAAATCTGAAAAGTGTGGTATGCAATTTTGTTTATCATAATAACCCTAAATAAAATCCAGTGCAACCAATTTCTTACAGAAGTACAGTCAGCCTGCATTTAATTCAGTCTCAGCATTTGTTAGAGAACATTGGTGAACAAATAGCATTATGAACAAGGCAGACACTATCAAGGATAAAGATGTGGAGAAGCTTAAATAAGGGATCAATCCATCATCTGAAAACTGAAAGAGTACAGCCTGAAGTAACCATGCTATCTCTGGAGGAGCTGCAGAAATGCACACCTCAGGAGAAACAATCGGTCGCAGAATCCACAGATCTGGCCTGCATGCATGAGTGGCTTGAAGAAAGTAAAAGCCATAACAAGTTCAGATTTGCAACAAAAACTATGAGGGGAAACAGCACATGGAAGAGTTTCCTCAAATTAGACAAAAAACATCCTACAGTCATCACTGAATGCAGAAAGTTCGACATGTTTTAGCTTACATGCTAAACGCTATGACCGACAGAAAACTAATGTTGCACATTACCCTACTCACACACTGGATACTGGAAGAAACACTGCCAGAGGCTGGAAAAGACTGGCTGAGCTACAGGTTCCTAAACATCCTATCAGAATTTCAGTGGTGCGGTTTAGATTGAAGCAGTTTCATGTTGAAATCTAACCGAGAATGTAAGGCAAGATTCGAAAACTGGCAAGATTCGAAGAGATGCCCTACATCCAATCTCATTGAGCGCTAGCCTTTTTGCAAAATGGAATGGGCTACAACTTTAGTGTATGAATGTGCAAAGCTGACACATACATCCTAAAAGGATTACCAGTGTCATTTATAGCAAAGGGTTGCTCTACAAAATAATGACTCACTTCTTTATTTTTATTTTAAGGGTTTAACATTGTTTTGCAAGGCAATAAAATGCTCCTATAGTTAACTGAGCAAAGTGATAAACACTAGAAAAATATAAAGTCTGGTTATGAATCTATAGCTTATTTTGGGAATCAAAGGCAGTTAGACATACAGTATATTGTAACAAGCAATATGTAGACAACTTTGTTTACATGCACTATTATTTTGTCGTTTTTTTATTATAAAAGCTGTACTACCTAGTTAATAAAAGTACACCCAGCATATTCAACAGGCTGCCAGTTTTCGACGCCACCATCCAAACAGATTAAAGATGACCCTAACCAGGGGTGCCCTGATTTTGTGTGGACCCCAACAGCTACTCCAGAATGTTACAAATTTGACCCCCTCCTCCCTTCCAGTAAAGGTGGTGGATGCAGACGGAGACTTTTTTTTTTTAATTAGGGCAAAATTATTACCGAAAAACATTCATCTTTCAGTAACGATGATTTTTGCTTTCTTTTTCATTTCATAGTTAATAGGACCATATCTATCCAACAACTTTAACTCAAAATCAGACTTTGGTGCACATAGATTTATTAAGCATGGCTAAATACAGCAAGCCTTTTCAAAGAAATAGTGACCCAAATCCTGTTCTTATTGGTGAAAACTACTTCTATCAAGTCCAGACGCATTTGCAAACTGGATACCTTCAGTTTGCATTTCTTTCCTACAAAATACTCCGGCTACTTTATTCGTCACAATATAATTCTTTGTGATTTTAGTTTTTTTAAATATGTTTTAGGCCCCCATGTACTTTTTATTTGACTATTTTGGCCCATGTGACAAAAAGTTTGGACACTTCTGACGTAAACAAACCCGTAATTAAATCCTAAGTGGTCCCAGGTGCGACCGATAAGAGGCGGGGTTCCAGATTCAGCCAATGAGAGCTCAGAACAGAAGCCGTCATAATTTGCAGGCAAGTTTAGGAGGCCTTTCGCCACTTGTCACAAGCAAAGCACTGACCTATTCAAGCCTGCGATACGTGTTGCTTTTGTGTGCAACAAGCCATTCAGTCCGAACAATCTTATTTCCTCCCATTGTTTTCAGGTTATCTACTCGCCCTACTGTCTCATTTTTTATTGTCCGGTATTAAACAGAAACGCCCACAGGATTGTGTGTGACTTAAACACGTCGTCATACCCCTTTCGTTTAATAAAGTCATTCTGGCGGTGATACGTTTATTTAAGTGGGACAAAACAGCGTGCGTCATGTTTGGATGAAATGTGACGTTTTTAGATAGGTTTTGCTAAACAACGTGGTGTGTAAATGCCTGTAGAAACACGTTTATGCCACAGGTTCGTTGTCTTCATGCAGCAATTACACGCAGCTGAAGAACCTGATGCATTACCTCGAACACAACGCAGCCAAAAAGCATGTCTTACCGTGTTCAGGACTTTGTTGAAGTACATAAAGCTTATGGCCACCGCGACGGTCTGCAGGAGGATAGCTGCGAGGATTATGAGGCCAAGGCACTGAAGGGAGATAGAGATGGCCATATCACACAGTGCGGAGATACCTAAAAGTCCGGCGAAGTAAGAAATCACCTTCAGCCACAGCAGGGCAAGTTTGATCAGACACCTCTGCGTTTCTGCTGGGAAGCATGAGGGTGGGAGGAACACAGTGCAGCAGAGTCTGGAGGTGGAGCAGAGAGGTTTGAAGGGTTTCGGCTTCCTCAAGATGTCACTGTTATTGAACAGATCCAAATTTGGAGCATTACCGCTGCTGCGTTTGAAGCTTCAGGTGTTGTTGGAAATGGGAACGACGTGTGTGATCGAGGAATACAGCAAACGATCACATTTGAAACAAAGCGCATCAGGTTTAACCTCATACAGTCCCCGTAGAAAATACCAACCAAAGGAATTTCTGGTGTTTAAATAAATATTATGTCATTTACCAGATTAATTTACAGGTACGTCAATGAAAAGTTCATTTAAATTTTGATTAGCTTTTTTTATAGCTATTGCAAACACACAATTTAGTTTAGTCTAGACAAATAGTCTATTACATAAGACAATATTAATAGGGAACGGGAATTTTTTAAATAAAAGCATCATCAGCTTTCTGAAAAGTAGGATATACAGTATGTGCACTAAATCCATAATCAGGGCTCATTATTCATGAATTACTGCATCAGTGCAGCCTGACATGGAGGCGATCAGCCTCTGGCTCTGAAGAGGTGTTCAGGAAACCCAAGTAGTAGCAGCACGCAGCTTGTCTGCACTGCTGGCTCTGGTGTCTCACTTTCCTCTCAACAATAGCCTACTCCACAGATTTTTCACCTACATTAAAGAAAATCAATCAGTTTCGTTTCTATATTAGTAAATCTGAAGGTTTACTTCGTCTCAATCAGGGAGCTCTGACCGCACATAGAAATGAATGTGATTCATAAATTCTACAAAAAAAAAAAATCTGAATAACAATATTGACAATATTCCGCTTGGTCACCATTTGCCACCTCTCTCCCTGGGGTTCAAATGTAGACCTCAACAGGAGCAGTTCCCCTGCTTTGTTGGGATCCTGTCCACACACTGCTGTTGTTTAGATGGGAAGGTCACCATCAGATTGGTTGGTGGTTCTTCTCTTGGCACTGAACTCTGGGTGTATGGGCTCCACTTAAACTTGGGAATCACATTGTAGATAGCAGAATAAAGTAATCTCACTGAATAAGCAGGCTCCTGTCTCTACCAGTGAGCAAAGAAAAACAGATTATAAGTTGGTATTGACATTGCTAGATGTTATCTATCTATCTATCTATCTATCTATCTATCTATCTATCTATCTATCTATCTATCAATCTATCTATCTATCTATCTATCTATCTATCTATCTATCTATCTATCTATCTATCTATCTATCTATCTATCTATCTATCTATCTATCTATCTATCTATCTATCTATCTATCTATCTATCTATCTATCTATCTATCTATCTATCTATCTATCTATCTATCTGTCTGTCTGTCTGTCTGTCTGTCTGTCTGTCTGTCTGTCTGTCTTTGCGGTTAACCCGCCTTTGTTAAGGTGTCAGTGTCTGTCTTGCAGGCTTCCCCCATGATTATGTAGGCCAAAACCTCTCTATAACATAACATTTCGCTATGCAAGTGTTTGGTGTAACCTGATCAGTACTATGCTTAATTAATGTTGTAATATTTATCTGATAAAATGCACATTTTATATACTGCATAACTGCAGGACAGTTGTGGCATCAATCCAGGGTATGTCGTAATAAAGCATCTGAAATAAAAATGGAAAAATTCCCCTTTCTACTCTGTCCAGCTATTGTGAAGTGATTTAACTGGTCGGAGCCAAATCAATTGTGATTGTTATGGCTTTGGTGCAGCCCTGGATTGAGTGTGTCACATGGGAATCATTCACTCTACAGAGCTTAACCTGGAGTGATTCCTGAGCTTTCATTCCTTCACCTCTAACCCCTGCTCCATTGTTGGAGTGAGGAAGTGGGAGTGGAGCTCAGGGAATACACAGCTCTTGGATGTGGATGGCCCACCTAACAATCAAAACCTGTGTGGAAGCATGTAAAACACATTCACATCAGCCTGCAAGCAGCAGCCTTTTATTTGCAGTCATCAGAGTGCAGCACACAGCTCTATAGATGCTGTGAAAGCCTGAGGTAGTTCAGACAGGTGTAGAACTGGTTGACTAATCTGCCTAACGATAAGTCAAATAAACAAAGAGGAGCTTGTTTCCTTTACTTATCAGAAATTTAAAAAGCGGAAGATGAGGTGGTAAATTCCCTCTCGAGTTCCATGAAATGAATCAGTTCCCAGGCTTGTTAGAGTAGAGGAATGAAGGCGGTAAGTGATACTTGAAGGCTTTCTAGCCTCAGGCATGGAAGATGACACGATGAGAGACATGCCTGTCTTCTGTCCCTTGAGCAGATAGGCCTTCTCAAGTAGATTTTCGCTGATCTGTTCAAAATCGGTGTTATTGCTTCCTTTAAAGCCCAGTCAGACTTTACAGAAGCCTGATTGGGCTTTAAAGTCCACTTATGTAACTAGCTTAAAGAGAAGTTCAGTGACATTTACAGACTTATGAAAACAAAATTTTACTTTTTGGGTCTAGGGGTTCCCTACATCTTAACAGATGACCCCAAACACTGAATTCAAGCCAAAGTAGCCATTGAAGTTAATGAGGCACAGAGGCTCAGGCATCATGATATGGGGATGCGTTTCATAAAATGGTGTTGGGCCGATCTATTGCTTACCAGAATTCATGAATCAGTTTGAATACATCAGGTTATGTTGCCTTATGCTGAAGAGAAATTGCTTTGGAAATGGATGTTTAAAAAGGTGATAACCCCAAACACGCCATTAAGGAGGCAATATCTGGGTTCCAGACCAAAACCCATAGAGTGGCCAGTCCAAACCCCTCACTTTAATTTCATTAAAACCTTCTGGGGTGACAAATTGTTCTTGGATACAGTGGTTATACAACTAAATATTAGTTCAGTTGTACATAGAACAGTTGAATCTAGAAGCACTTTTAGGTTTATATAGTCAATATTTGAGTTTGTAAAGAAAAATACAGAGTCAGCCTAATATTCAGTTTTCCTCACTTTCAATAGAGTAAAAACTAATGTGATATATTTTTCTTCATGAAATAGTACAACAATAAAATAGCTATTGTAAAACTAATTTGAGCTTTAAATAGTTAATTAATTAGTTTTTAAGACTGCTAGTATTGGCTATTGTTTTTAATAACTGTATGTGCAAGTCATGCCTAATGGCTCAAAATTTTTGGCCCTCCAAAGGGTTAAACTCTAGCCTTTAACAAAATTTTTAGAACCAAAAAGTTCATTCCTCTGTACTTATGTGTCTTTAGTGCTTTACCCTACCAGAGCTACTAGTAACCACATTTTTAAGATAAGCTAATCAACAGTTAAGAGAATATTGTTCTTTACTGCTGCTTTATAAGTGTTATAAGTGCAAAGTTTCTGTAAAACCCACAACGTGTGGTTGCCCTCTCTGTATTTTGAAATGGTTTTATTGTTTTTAGTATTATTTTAGTTGCAGGTTGTTACTGTTTTATTGGTTGCTTCACCCTTATTCTTGCATGTCCAAAGTATGGTTCAGGGGCCATTTGCAGCTCTCTGAGTGATTTTGTTGGGCCCTCGACCACATTACATAAATGGCACAAATTTGGTTTGCCAGCTCAGAAGGTTGCTACAGATGCACTGATGGGGGGTCCTTTAAAAATGTTTTTGGGGACGACAAGGGGTTTTAAAATGTTTTAAAAATAGAAGGTAAAAAAGGAAAAAAAATGATTAATTTTTTTATCAAAATTTTTTGCCTTTTATTCCAGTTTTGATAGTAAAAAGGAAAGCCACAAAAATTTCAGGTGCCTTTACCAAAAGCAGACCTCTCCCCTTTGTTAAACTTGGGGTTTCCCAAAATAAAAAATTTGGGTTTGATTTTAAAGTAGCAACCCATATCTGTTCTTGTTGCTTAGAATACAGACAAAAAATAATAGAAAAACAATCAACGTTTAGGACATTGTTTGCAGATTTCTTTAAACAAGGTAAACCTGAGAGAAACCTGTCTACAGAAATTACACTTTTTTAATATGGAGGGTTTTTTTTTATGGTAGAGCAGGTTAATATGAAACAGTTTTTTTTTGGTCTCCGGGGGCAAAACTTTTTCCCAAATCCCTAATTTTGGGGGAAAAAAAATTGACCCACACCTTTGTGGGACTTAAAAAACCAATCAGGAAAGCAACCTCAAGTTTTTTCAAGGGGATAGTACAAAGCAGAAAGAAAGGATCCCAGAGAAAGAGAAGTAAGAGGCCAAGCTCCAGCACCGGAGGAGAGCCTGCAGGATGCGCTAAAAGAAAAGCATCAGTGAGAGGAGAGTAGCAGTAGAGGACTTGCAGCAGCAGAGAGTCAACCAGAGGAACAGCAGCAGTGGCCAGTCTGAACAGGGGGAAGCAGTGGACCTCAGAGAGCGGGCAGAGTCTAGGGTTCTGAGAAATTCCCATCATGGCTGGCAGTCTGGAGCAACGACTTGTAGTTATTTCATATTTTTAATTATTTTTTTAGCTTCTTTTTAGGTTCTAACGTTTTTTTTCAGTTTTTGGGTTTAAATTTTTTGATCATTTTTTTATTATTATATATTTTTTAACCCTTTTTTAAATGTAGCCATGGAAGCCTCCTACTTCCTGAGCTACTGGACTCTTGAGTACTTTATCCAAATTTTTGAGCCAAAATAAAAATAATACTGGCAAGTTTGTTGAAAAAAGGGTGACCATAAATAAAGTTTGATGCAAGTTTGTAGCCTACTTGGAGAGCTGAGTAGGTTAACCAGATTTTCCCAAAACATGGTATTATAATACCTTGAAGACATCGAGGACGCTCCATCCACCCTCCTCTGCCCTCCACTCCTCTTTTTCCGCCCCAAAGGCTTCCTCCTCCCTCTATCCCTCTGAGTGTGGAATCTCCCTAAATTCCTGAATGAGGACGACAGCTGCTTATTGTCTCATAGTTCGAACAAAAAGAAGAGCTGAAAAGCACAACACGGTGTGGAGATAAGTGTTAAAGAGATGATTTCATCAGTGGCAGTAGGAAGCAACACAATGTGGCTGTGAAGAGTAATGTTCATTCAGTCTATAACTCATTGTAACCTTAAGGGCCTCTGAAAAATGTTATTTCATTAGTAAAAGGTGATAGAACTGTTTCTATGGTTACGGTAGGATCCATGGGACAGCCTTTTCTTTTCTAAATCACTTTTAAAAAAATTCTAACTTTTTTTTGGGTTTTTTTTATCAGTTTCTTGCAATTTGTTGGTTTTGAAGTTTTTAAAAAAACCTCCCCACACGTTTGGGAGTCAGTAGATGTAAGTAAAGAAACCCGGACCCCATTGTCACAAAAATAAAAATGTCCCCAATTTTGCTGAAGCATCTGTTTTACATCAGTGGGGGGCTTGGGCGTATTTAGTCGTGCATCACCCAGTGTGCTACATAGAGTAGAAACCCTGGGTTTCTTTCTGTCCAACTGGGGGCGCTGTTGCATTTTATTTTAAATTAGCTATTTATTTTTCAGTTGACTCATTTGATTGGGTTACAAAATGTTTAAGTTTATCAAACACAGAACTCCTGTGGTAATTCACCAGCATTTGAAAACAGTATGTAATGAACATTTTTTTCTGCAAAAGGTTATCTTTCCCCTTTTTTAGGCCCTTTCAAAACGCCCTTTTCCCCCTTTTGCAAAAATTACGGGTTCCCGCCACAAAGTCCCAAAGGGATTTTTTTTTATGGACAGCAAGGTGGGGGGCAAACAAAACCCCCTGTTGGGGGCTTTTTACCCCTGGAGAGACGGTGGGGATGGGTCAGGTAAAATTTTAAGATGGATGGAGTTAAACAAGGAGAATCCTGGGAGAAAACCTGCTTTCATAAAAAGGAAAAAACAAGGGGTTTACCTTTTAAACAGGACAAAGATTTTCCGAAGATCGCTAGAGCCATAATGGAATGGTGTTAGTTGGTCCAGTCAAAGCTCAGACTTGAATAGAGAAATGGCGGGAAAACTTTTACTTTTTTTGTGCCCTTTGGGTGCTATTCCCCCAAAAATGACTTAGCTTGTAGCGTTTTCCTTTAAAAAAGAAAGGTCTGTATTACAAAAATTTTCCCCTTTCTCCCAAAAATTTTAAAAATTAAAAAGACCACCCCCAAGGGTGCAGGGTTTTACTGGTTTTTCCAAACTTTTGTGTTGGGTAAAAATTTTTAAAATTTTATAAAAAAACAACAAAACTCAAGATAAAAAGCATTCATGGATTCAATTTTTTTTAGCATTCATTCATTCGTTCATTAAAAAACCCAATTTCTGGGAAAAAACCCGGGGTCACTTTTGGGGGGGAACATGGGACTTGGGCCATTTTTAAAAATATGACTTTTTAAAAAATCAAAAAACTGCTTCTTTCCAAAAACTTTCTGGAAAAAATTTCCATGGCAGATTTTTTGAGGTTTTCCAAAAAAATGTTTCGTGGGGGGAAAATGTGATTTTAAAATTTAGGCGGGTTAAAAATTTTTTTTTTTTCCCTTTTTTCAATAAAACTCAAAAAGGCAGTTTTGCGCCTTTTTATTTTCAGACTTTTGGGAAAAAAACCCAAAAAAAAAATTAAAAATAAATTTTTTTTGTAACCAGACTTTAAAGACCTTGAAAATTTTTTTACCTTTTAAAAAAAATCTTTTAAAACATCTCCCTTAAAGTACTTGTGGGAACTGCAGGAGTGTTTGCCATGGAAAAAATCCCTGTCCAATCGGCGTTTACAGTGCCTTGCAAAACTCTTCACACGATTTGAACACATTTTCTCCCTTTACAACCGCTGACTTACATGGATTGCATTAAGATTTTATGTAAAACCAAAGGGAGCACATCCCCGTGGGGTGGGAAAAGGAAAAAAAATTTTTGGGTTTTTTATATTTTTTAAAAAAATAAAAATCTTTTAAAAGTTTATTTATTAAAGCCCTTCCTTTAAACTTTTCCCCTGGGAAACCCCATTGGGGTTTCGGGGTCAACTAATTTTGGGAAAAAATTGAAACCCTTTTCCCCAATTTCATTTTAATAAAATTTCCCGCTTTTTCTATGAAAGGGCCCCAGAAGGAGGGTTTTAAATCAGAACATTATTTAAGAAAAAGGGAAAAACGAAGGGTTAGGGAAAAAACGCAAAAAGTCCCGGTTTTGCCGGTTTTTGGAGAAAATTTCAAAGCAGGGGTTTTGGGGTTTAAAAAACATCCTAAGTTTTTAATATCGGACAAACCCAAGTTTAGTCAGTCATCTGAAAATGGAAAGAGTATCCTACCAAGACATGGCTGTAATCTTAAACCGACAGGCCGGGAGAGCAGGTAAGCACCTAGGAGAGCCATGTAACTCTGGAGGAGCTGCAGAGTTCCACAGCGAAGGCTGGAGAATCTATCAAGAGTCCAACAACTAGTCCTGCATACCACAAATCTGACTGATTGCTGAAGGAAAGCCATAAGTAGTTTAGTGTTATGTTTGCCATAAACCATGTTAAAACCTTTTGGCCCAAATGCAAAAAGCTATTGTTTGGCAGGAAAACACATCATCTGTACGTTGAAAAATGGTCGGGCTGCATCATGCTGTGGGGATGTTTTTTTACAGGAAAGGAGAACTAAGGGGAAATTAAAAAGAGGAGGGAGCAAAATACGGGCAACCCCTGGAAGAAAACCTTTAAGGCTTGAAAGACTTGAGATCGGGGCAGAGGCTCAACTGTTTGCAAGGCGCTGCATAGCCTGGTAAAAAACACAAACCAATTAAAACTAAGTGTGGTACACATTGTAAAAGCTAAAGTGCAGTCTTCTTGTGATTGTTAAGAGTCAAAATAGTTTGCTAACTTAGTATTGTTCAAGTAAAGAGAGCTTGTGATACAAAAAATTACAGCAAAGTCTAAAAGACATGTTTTTATTTTTGTTTAGATATGAACAGTGTGTGTTTCATAGGAGAATAATTTGTTTGTAATTTAGACCACCTACGGCTGTAAAAGTGATTTATTCATTGCTTAGTTGGTCACAGTGTTAGAGTGCGGCTGGTGCCTGCAGTCTGCAGACTGTATATCAGAATATCAGACACATTTCACTTGCACAGAGTGTGGATATCCACTCACCCCACGACCCTGAGCTTAGATTGTAGATTTTTGAACAAAGAGAAGACAAGCAAGCCCTTTAGTAAGACAAATGTTACAAAAAAGGGCAAGTGCATTTGGTTAAGTCCAACAAAAACTTGAACCCATTCTTACAAGTTGTTCTGCAGCCAGTTAACAAAGCCCCTCAGTGCCCTCTTCCCCACATCAAAATCCATTGGCCAGGATGTGAAGCTCAGACATCCGTGGAAGCCGTCCCCGTAGTAATCACTGGCGACAGATACTCCAGCGTCCTGCAAACGGCGGGCATACATCAGGCCGTCATCCCTCAGCACGTCATACTCGCACGTTAGGATGTACGCACGAGGACATTTAGCCAGCACCTCCGGTCCAGCCAGCAGGGGTGATGATCGCACATCCAAAAATCCCGGTACCTTCTTCAGAAGCCCGTGTAAGTCTCTCTCCACAACGACGGGTGTGTAGCTTTTCTTGAACTTTTGAGTAAGGAGGGTGGTCCAGTCTAGCCGAGACCTCAGCTCTGAGGTGAGAGCCAATTGTTGCATGGCGCTGTGGTTGTTTGCTATGAGCTGAGGCTGCACGGAGATGTCAGCGCCGAGATACTGCAGCCAGAACTGGACCATGACTTGCCGAGAGAGGATGGCCATATTGTGGTTCTGCACATATGAGGGTGTGTTGAAATCCAGAGCCTGGAGCGCTGGGTAAATCAAAGCCTGGACACTGAATTTAACAGACATGCTGTCATCTGTAGAAATCTGGGGAAATATAGATATAAATGTAAATTGCATATCAGCTTGCAGCTTGAGTGTCACATGAATCCAGTATTCTGGGTTCTGTCAGTACCTCCTGAGCTACAGCGGCGGCCAGATTTCCTCCAGCGCTGTCTCCTGACACAGCAACACGCTCAGGGTCGATCGCGTACTTGGCCAGAACCTCTGCAGATAAGAAGTGTTTGGCAGCAGCGACACAGTCCAAAAACGGCTCTGGAAAGTGTACCTCTGGAAACAAACGATACCTACACATATGTACAGAAGATTAAAGACCTAATGCCACGGAACCTTAATAACAAAGATGAAACACATAATTAATTGCACCGTTTTTAACACAAGACAGCTGCCACTCTTTTGGAGGTATGTCCCTACAAGCCTTGGACACTGAGAGACAAAATAGCTCAAACTCTTGCCAAAGATTATCAGTTGGATTTAGGTCTGAACTTTGACTGGGCCATTTTAACTGATGAATATGGTTTGATCCAAACCACTATGTTTTGGCTCCTTCACTATTAATCCATATTTGTGAAAAACTTTGAAAAGCATGTGTCATTTTCCTTCACCTTCACATTTATGTGCTACTTTGACTTTACATCAATATCAATGAAATACTTTAAATTTGGTTGCAATATGAAAAAATGTTCAAGGGGTTTGAATGATTTTGCAGGGCACTGTACCTCCAACTGAAGGTTTCACAGCATGTCAGCTATAAAGTACACATCATAGAGTGAGAAGAAGACATGAACTTACTCAACAGAGACCACAACGGTGTTGAGCTCATCTGAAATCATGCGGCTCATTTTATCGTATGAACCCATCTCTGAAGAAAGATAAGGGAGAGCAATAATAACAGCTTTCTATTTTTCAGGTAAAACATTTTTCATTGTATAAAAGCAGACCTTTCTAACTCATTTGTGATGATGGCTGAAGAATCTAAGGTATATAAAAACCCATCCTGTGCTTACTGCCACTGCCGAAGGCCCATCCACCTCCGTGGATATACATCAAGCCTCTCCTCAGGTGACCCTCCCCTCCGGCCGGCGGCTCGTAAACTCTCACTGGGATGTGGGCAAAGGTGATGTCGTTGACCTTGACTCCTGGGACGACCCCCGCAGTGGACTCAGAGCCTTGGAGCGCCGTCACTGTGGAGTCAAAGCCCTCCAACGTGTGCCTAACTGATGTGATGTAATGGTCGAGACCAAGCTGGTGTTTCAAAGCCGCCTGCAGACAGCAGGACACAAAAAAATATGTAAAATGGATACAATAAAAAGCAAGAGCACAGATCATAGAGAGCCTTAACAGGCAAATACATCCAACCCAGTAACCTCTGTTCTAATGCACTGTGGTGTGTCTGCCCTCTGTCCCACCCAGACTGTCTCAATACTCGTCTTGAACAAATGCCAGAAGACACAGCTATTTCGTACAGCGGGGGGAGTCAGTCAAGAACCAGACCAGTGTGTGAGGTAACATTAAAGATATTAGCAGTTCTGATACTGAGGTGCAACCCAAAGTTTGACAGAATTTGCAACCAAGTGCACTAAAGCAACCCCAGACCTACAGCATTAACAGATCTTTACTTAGGCTGCATCTGTTAAATACTCTCTTTAAATTCAGTTGTGTAAATAATAGTCTTGTTCACATAAGTAAATTTAATTTAGGAAGATCTCAATTATGACATTTGACATGGATTGACCATTTTTTTTGTTACATCTATCTTCCTATCAACTCTGATCAGCTTTCCTGCCAATGCTGAAGAAAATCTTTCCCACAGCATAATGCTGCCACCACCGGGGATGCTACTGGGATGGAAGACAGCGAGCTTAGCCCCCTAAGCAAAAGGAAGCCATGAATGTCTGCTTTGTGAGATAAAACATTTTCATGCGTAAAAAAGGCCTGATCAGTTTATTTAGTATTACTTGTAGAGTATTTATAAAGACCTGATATGGGGTCCGGTTTCCTTTTCCCCAGCTTTTTGTGGAAGACCCGCTGCCTTTCCATTTCTAAATCTTTAAAATGTTAATAAACAAAATGACTTCATGAGTTAGTTTTATTTTCTAAAAAGTGCATGGAGGGGTTGTGTTCATGAAGATGAAGCCAATGTGAAAAAGTTGTGTGAAAAACTAAGTACATCCTTGCTGCTTCCACAGGATTTAAAAGGGAAAGAAGCAGCCAGGTTCTATTAATCAATAGCTCTGACAATCCAAGCAAAATGTTGCAATGGCCCAGTCAAAGTCCAGAGCTCCATCTGACTGAAATGGGTTGGTGGGATGAATGCAAACGGCTGTCTTTATATAGAGGTTACCTTACACACAGATGGACTCCCCTGATTACCAATGAGGTAACTTCTAAAAGCAATTGTTTGCACTAGATTTAAGGGTATCAGAGTAAAGAGGGCTGGCAAAAAATGCATGTCACAGAGTAAATTATTACTTGTAAAACAAATGTGAAAACTATGTATTATTTTCCTTTAACTTCCTAATCATTCACTACTGTGTGTTCGTCTAGGACATAAAATGCCAGTAAAATAGCTGGAATGTAGTTGTTGTTGCGGGGCAAAATATGGAAAAAGGTTAAGGATAATTCAAATATTTTACCATGCAATGGAAATAAAACTTGTCATTTTATCCCAGTTCTTTACTTTTGCCTAATTTACTGACACCAGGTAAAGTGCAACATTAAACGTCTCTGCAAGAGACCAACAGGATTTGTTGAAAGTAAGTAAGATTGACTTTGCAGCTTTGCACCATGACAGATATCGCTACAGTTTTAAAATTGCACGGTTTTTGCAAAAATCCTGCAGTTCCCAGTGCATACTGGTTTGAGGTGATGAGCATTAGAATTGTGGATAATCGCCCTGTGTTTTACCTTAATAAAAATGCATTCTGAAAATAGTATTTAAAACACATAGCTTCATTTTAACTGTGTAAAAGCAATCCGTATCTAACCATTTCAAACAACGAAACATGGTGTTATGCCCACTCCAAGGCAGGTCAAAGTGCAGCAGAAACTGTTACCAAAACTAGGGAAAAGTTCAGCGGCTCTCAGAGAATTTAAAAACGTTATTTTGCAAAAACTCTAGAGGCAACACCCGTTTCGTGCAAATGAATAATAGCCACTCATCTCTGCTTGCAGCCTCGGACTGATCAAAAGGAAGAGAACACATCTTCTCTTACCAGGTTAATTGCAGTCCTGAACCCAGCATCCACCACCATCAGCTTCCAGGGCTCCTGGATGGCATCAGGCAGCGGGGTGTAGATGTAGTAGGAGAGCGCTGCAACCAGCAGCACTGTTACAACGACCACCTTCAGCCTCATCGTTCTCTGTCCCTCAGCTTCAGTATGCAGCTTCAGTCGACACTGTGTTGCTGCTGGCCTGAATGGGGCTGGAGGAAAGACATGTACTTCCGTTTGAAGCCTTTCATATGTAAGATTGTATTTTGAAACAAAAATAAACGAATAAAATCAACTAATTTTGTGAAATTCAGACATATACATATACAACAAAAACAATATTTATCGCTTTTTGCAGTTGTCTCAACAAATAGTGAAGATTTTGTTTTCAAAATACAACGACATTATAGCTTTTTATTTTGAAGAAACGCGTTTGTTTTTGGGATACTTGTTATGACAGTTGTGGTAAAATAAAAAAATGTAATATACATTTATGACCACAGAGCGGCGGTGTTGAGCTGCTCATTGGACAAAGCAGGGGAGTATCTAAGTATTATATTTCAGCTTTAAGCATCATTAGACTTTGATGAGTTACTCATCAGTAGTAATGGTTGATATGAAAGTATTTTTTAAAATAAATCTATATCCTCTGTAAAGGCATAACCTCTTGACTTTCAATATGTGATTATTATAGTCCATTAAATCTTATTTTCCGTAATATCTCTCGGTTAATTGTTTATTCTGTAAAACTCAACTTTTCAAACATGTGCTTAACAAGCAAAACAGAAATAAAAAATAATCCATGACTGTAAAACAAGTGTGATCCATTTAAATGATTTAAAATACTGATTAAACGAATGTAATCATTTGGTTAACTGTATATTTAGCGCAAATAAAACAAAATATCAATAGAAACAAAAAAAGTATGACAAATCCAAAACAAGCCTGTAACTTTAGTAACAGATTAGCATAACATCAGGATCAAATAGTGTATTTTGTAATAAAAAGACCTAAAATGACCCTGAGGAACACCACATTTGACTTTGGTAAGTGAGGAAGATGCATTGCTGACAAGTATAAATTAAATCTATAAAGTATTGTGGTCATCCAGGATTTTTATCTTAAATAATTGTATCTCATTTGAAAACAGCATTTAAATGAAATTCTAGTAGAGAAAATGGCAACTTTCTTATTTTGTATAGTGTTGTGTAGTTTTCAATAAGTCAGTGTTGGACTGTGTTGCCTTTATTAGGAGCTATAGCTTTAAAAGAGAAGCCTAGTTTTTATGCAGACCCTGCTCTATCTAATGGAGCATAATTCTGTCTCATCTTCCCATCTTTTCAAGTATATTTTATATGTTTTAAATACCATAGTGGTTTTGCAGATTTGTTGCCTTTAAATCAGTCACAGCAGCAATCAGATACAGGATGTTTGAAGGAGAAAGAGTGTCACACTATTAGGGTCCCTAGCTAGAATATAACGCAGGATGTTACAGACAGGTATGAATGACAGCCACATTAAAAGTGGTGCAACAGTCACCAGCTATTTTTCCAAAGTTGCCCTAAATGTGGAGCACAGTTATGGCAAAGCTAACACTCGGGACAGTCTAAGAGTTTCAACGTCATTTCTCCTGCACTTGCTTCTGTGCCCTATTTATCTCCCCATTTTTTCCCATGGCTTGACCATGACCATAGTCAGTCCTTGTTGGCCTTGTGTCAGAATAAGCACAAACTGGATGAGGATCTGACCTCTGGGTTGAGACGGTTTTCCAAAACAAAGCCTCTATACTTCCAGACTGGGTCAGAGTCGGCTGTAGAAAAATTAGAGTAGAGCTCTCAGAATATCATAAATAAATGAAAAAAGTTGCGCCAGAGCTTGAAAAAGAATAAAAAAAACGTACCTAGCTTCACGGAAAACAAAATAATCGACACCACTTTGACATTGAAATGTGAAAATGGCAAATTATGGCTCAGTCTCATTTCCTGTTCTTAATTAGGCCTACTCAGATTTTTGTGAAACAGATGGCTGTGCACTGAGGATATGAAAGAGAGCTGAAAGCAATCACATCTACAATTATCATACTGTTGACTCATTAAACTCCAAACTTCTTTGCAGTCATCTTTATGTTTACAATTCTTCACTAGATCAGTGCTGCACATAAATATCACAAACAATACACTGCATCCCTTTGAACAAGCTGCTCTGAATCAGTGTCACCAGGAAATCTTGGATTGCAAATATGATATAGATCATTTCAGGAGTTTCTGCATGCATGGAAGAAAATGTGTGCATTAAAATATTCCCTTTCCTCCCCCTCCCCCCTGCAATGTGTTGGCTTGGCGTCTCCTTGCGGTCTGTGGTATGGAGGGCAGAGACAGGGCCCCTGTCTTGTGACGCTGACTGGAATTACACTCATGGTGATTTAACTTGACCAAACACATGAGGCACTAACGGAGGTTTTGCATTTCAGGCGGTCTGTCTCGCTGCACGGCGCTCTGCTCTGACTCTGCCCTCAGATGCAGCAGCGAACTGCTCTGCGTCTGCTATTCTGATTTTGAAGGCGTTCCAAAAGGAAACGGGTTCCAACCAGAATGCAAATTAGCTTTT
Source organism: Crenichthys baileyi (assembly GCA_036173005.1). Lineage (NCBI taxonomy): Eukaryota > Metazoa > Chordata > Actinopteri > Cyprinodontiformes > Goodeidae > Crenichthys > Crenichthys baileyi. Next base: position 204,129 of record JAHHUM010000601.1, read on the forward strand.
ATAACAGACTTTTGCCAGAAGAAATTACAACCTAACTAAATATACTCCAGCAGAGACACTCCTGGGAAGATAATTTACACAAAAAAGATGTGGCCGATGTAAAATCAAGTGCGTTGAGAGAGAAAAATTCCCAGGCAGTTCTCAATAGGAGTCAGACAGTTGTGAGTTTACAGCTGCAGGATGACACTGTCTTTTTTGTGTGTGCATCATCACACACAAGAAAAGCCATATGTGCGTCATAGGGATAATGAGAAAATATTTTCCCTCTCGAGTCCACTATTAAGACAACATATTAGAAACAGTGGAAGTTTTTGACAAAGGTCATATGGACACTTGTCCAAAGTGGTATTAGAAAGGGGTGGGTGCAACAAGTTTTCTATTGCTTTTTTGCATGTGTAGTCAATGGGGAGTGGGTGGTTACTGCATGCTGCTTAGAATAGGCAGACAATTTTATGTGCTTTGTGCAGGACTGCAATACTTTTTATCCTACCGCAGGATTTAGATGATTTTCATTGGTTGGGGGGTGGCAGAAGGAGGAGCTTGACCAGGGTGACATTCAAGCCAAAAAAAAAATTATTGGCACCTATTAGAAATGACCATGCTTATTCCAAACAAAGTCCTGCAGATATACATTTTTATTGACTATTCAATTCCAGAGAAATAATACAACAAATGAAGACTTACTTTCAGGAAAATACTTCCGTTTTAATGTTCCAGTAGATAACTTAGCAATTTAAATCACCCTCTGAAGAAATTTAGAGGTTAAGAAGGTTCTTGTCAAGCTTCCTTCTGATTTGATGATTCAAAAAGTGAAATTGAAGTGGAAGGCCACACTATAAGATATAGTGCCTTGCAAAAGTTTTCATATCTCTAACTTTTCTACATTTTATCATGTGACTACCAGACAAACAAAGCTATACAAAGTTGTACATTATGGTGGAGAGAAAATGATACTTGTATTTTTTTATTGTTTTCACGAATAAAGACCTAAAGAGTGTGGTGTATATTGGTATTCACCATCCTTTACCCTGATAACCAAAAAACAAATCATGTGCAACCAGTTGCCTACAGAAGTGACATATTTAGTAAACAGAGTACTTTAATCTCAGTGTAAAAATGGCTATGTTGTAAAGAGATTTCATTTTAGAGAACATTGGTGAACAATCAGCAGCTTGTTGATGAAGGAGAACAGAGCAGAGAGGTCAGACACTATATGGGCAGTTGTACAGTTAGTTGTGCACTTCAGACATATGAGCTTCATGGGAAGTACAGCAAACATGTGGAAGAAGGTGCCCTGATTTGATGGGACCAAGATGTAACACAATGTGTGGTAGTAAACACACCATCCCCACCATGAAACATAGTTATATCAGGATCATGCTGTGGGGAGACTATTCTATCAACAGATGCAGGGAAATTGGTCAGAGAAGACTGGAACAACAAATTTGCTAAATACAAGGAACTGTCAGATGATGTTAGAAGACTCAAGACTTGGGCAGAGGTTTCTGTGTGAAAAAAATGCATGTTATAAGGTAGTGACTTCTGAAACACCATGGGAATGATCTTTTTTTATTTGTCAGACTTATAATATAATTGCTTATTTGTGTAATTTTCCTTACATCTAACTGATTTATGCACACACTCACACATACAATGCACTGATTGACAACCCAAACCAACACACAGTGATAACAGCGTATAGAGGCATTCAGGAACATCAGGGACAGGAGGCCAGTTGGTGCTTACATTGTTTGAGCAGCAACACAGATGCCATTTCTGAAAAGACAAATAACAGCCTGGTGTTATTTTTTATTATTTCAAAAGCAAAACAAGGTTACATGTCTTAAAGACCAGCAGAAATGGGCTCTCTTTGTGCAAGGTGGGCATTCAATTTCGATTACGATGAAAATTATATTATATCTCATTTTTAGAATGTTTGATAATTTATCATAATTTGCTCTTTTCTGTTTTGGCAGAATGCATGACCTAATTACACAAATCATTTGTTGGCTATTAACTCATAATGTGACATGGAGAGTAAAAGCAAAGAAATATTAGATTTTCTGAATCTCATTTACTGGACTAAATGTGTATGCAGAATTGCCAGAAGCAAAAGCAAGCTCTGACTTATGGTGACATTAGGAATAAATTAAAACCCTGGTTTTCCTGTAAATGTGAGAATCAGCGCATGTCTTGCCGCAGTCAGGTAAAACCATTGAATTTGTCATCAGCTTCAGTTTTTTCCTTTCCATTTTCTGGTAAACTCCTCCCTTGCTTTTATAACTAAATGTTTGAAACTCAGCTGAGAACCAGCTTACACTGCAGGGAAAATACGTATTGAACATGTCAAGATTTTTCTCAGTAAATATAGTTTGAATGGGGCTATTGGCATGAAAGTCACACCAGATGTCGGTAACAACCCAAGCAATCCATGCGTACAAAGCAATGAAAAGAATAGGTACATACTTTAAGTTGTGTGTCATGAAGTGGAATGGCTTCTTCGTGTCCTGCAGACACGAAGAAGCTGCAAAAAGTGTAGAAAGCCAAGAGAATCTGTCAGTGCTTAGAAAGCAATTCTCTCCCCTATCAGTGCCAATTAAAACTGGCTGCTTTAGTTGTCTGTTGGCCCCTAAAATGTTTTTCCTTTTTAAAGCATTGCACAAGGAACATCTCATGATGTGTAAAAGCAAAGAGTACTTTTAAAACATGTTTTAAAAGATAATGATGGCATCTGTTACGTATGTAGTTCTAGACTTCTGAATATTCAAGTCAGCACCGATGGGATCATACTTCAAAAGTGGATTATTTACCATAAACCAGTTGCTCTAAAAGAATCATCAGAAGTGTCGTTCAAGAGCCAAAGAACAGAGAGCTTCAGAAACACCTGGAATTGGCTGGTACAGTTTATCCATGAAACTACACTCTATGAATGCTCGCCACACAATACTCCACTGCTGAAGAAAAAGAATGTTGAAGCCTATTTATAGCTTGCTGCAGAACACTTGGACAAGTCATTGAAATTACAAAGGAGGAGTTTGGAGGCAGGAATGTTTTTCGGCGTCTTGGTCATAGTATTTAATAGACTTCAGTAAGTATGTTTAATACTTATTCCATGTGTCATTCCCCTTTATTAAACTCTGACTAATTTAGGGACTCGTTGATGTTGGTTTCTATGTATTTATAGATATAAGAAATATATTTATTGTGTAAATGCATATGTTCAATATTTTCCCCACTGCATCATGTTTTTCACTGATCTGCTGGGGATCCCGAGGTAGGATCTCCTGTTGCAGACACTACATCGTAGAAAAGGATTTGTGTTGGCAGATGGCCTGGGCAGAGAGGGTTTAAAGGTTGTATGTCACACTGCTGTAGACAACCTCATGCCTCTGTGCTGACCTTTACCCTGAGGCTTGCATGAGGACATATCGGTGTTGTCCTTTGCAGGCTCCCCCCAAAAATACAAACAAGCAGTGTTTTCCACCGACTTGGTGATGAACACACAGGAGAATGCTTGCAGATGAACATGCACATTCTGGTGACCTCCTACTTCCTCCTCGGCATACCCAGCCGACGCCCTCAGCCCACTCCCACGAGCCCTTTTCTCTGGTTCTAAATGCGATCCTGATGTTCTGTTAACCAGTCCCCCACCCCCGTACTCCCACTTCCAGCCCCATGGGCCAGAACCAAGGCTGTTAAATGTGCTTTTTGCACCCCTCCCTTCATGTTCAGCTGCTGCACAGCGACACTGACAAGAGACAGCTGTTGTGGCGGTGAGAGGGTGAGAGTGCTCCAGTCAACGGCAATCAGAGAAAACACACACAGATAGTCGGACATGTGATGTGTTTTTGTTTGAGTGTGTGTGTGTGTGTGTGTGTGTGTGTGTGTGCGGGGTGGGATGGGGTGTGGGGGTGGGGGTGTGGGGGTGGGGGGGGGGGTGGGGGTGGGGGGGTGTCACCTCTTGAATGCACATCTACTTTCAAATTACATGAGCGCAACATTTTTATCAGTACTTTAATCTGTAATTCTGGTGTGTGGGATTTATTTGAGCAAATTAACACACAAGGAGCAGAACATTTGGGCATAAAGTACCTTGAAATCCCAAGAAGCTGAATAGCGTCCGCACCCAGGCTGAAGGGCATGCCTGGAAGACAGGAAGAGGGGTGTCTTCTTCTGGAGAAGGGAAGCATTTAAACAGCTGGTGTCATGCAGGCTGTAATAAACTCTTCCCCCTTTTTCACTGACATTTCCCCAAGGAGGAGGGAGAAAAGCCTAAACTCACAAAGGCACAGAGAAGATCTGATTGTCAAACCTGTTGATAGTTCCAATGCAAACACACAGATGCAGGCAAAGCAGGGCCTCCTTGTAAAAGAGCACATGTAGTCAAGGGTTTTGTTAACTTTGGTTCAGTAATATGGTCTGCTGGATGTACAGTGCTTTGCAAAAAATTTTTTCACATGTTGCTACATTACAACCACAAACTTAGTTGTATTGTACTGAGATTTAATGTAATAGACCAACACAACACGTGATGCTGCCATCAACATTCTTTACCATGACGATGGTATATTTAGGGTGATGGGGTGTTCTCAGGCCTTTACAGAACAGCTGTGTTTGAACTGAGATTAAAGTACACACAGATAAACTCTTTTTAGTAGACATCTGGTTGCACTGGATTTTATTTAGAGGTATCAAAGTAAAGTGGGTCGAATGAAAATCCAAGTAACTGATTTTATTTAAAAAAAATGCAAACCCGTGTTTCTTTTTTGGCATGCAACATGACAAAGTTTAAGGGGTATAAATACTTTTTGAAGACCCGGTAGGTTCAAATATTTATGCCTGAGTGTGTGCATGCAAGTGCTTGACCCTCCTGTCCTTGCTTACATCTGTGATGTTACATTTCTGGCGCCTGTTGCTTTCAGCAGAAGCTCAGGCCCAGGTGCCTGATCCTTTGAGCGGGTTCTGATGTATGGGCTGGTTGTTTGTCCACACTGGTGTCTGGGGTGCTGAGTGATCCACCCTGTCCTGTTTTGTCAGGGATGTGTCAGCACTTTCATATCATTTTCTTTTATCCCACCCACTTCTCCATTCCTTTCATTTCCACCACTTCATAGCATAGTGAGGTCATTTTGTGAGTTTCACTCAATGTATTCTGTTTTGTTGGCTAGAGTAGGAACTCTATTTCCCACTTTACATTTTTAAGGCTTCAAGGGGATTAGCTTGAGATTCTATGAATCACTGTCTGCTGAGAGTTTCTTTAGGTCTCAAGTAACTGAAACACGTTTACATTTTGCATAAAGAGTATTTGTATAGACCCCAGCATCTTAAGGTGGATTTGCATATTGCACCCTTTCATCTTGTCAATGGACTTTGAGCACCAAGGGTTTACTGTTTTAACTGGATGTCCAAATGAATCCAAACAAGTTGGTAAGAGCTCATACTAAGGTATAGTTGGGCAAACTACATGTCCCACAGGAAATATTTGCTCCGAAAACTTTTCAACAATCCGTCAAAAGCTATTTTCATGCAAAATACGGACGAACTTATTAACATGCTGTAGTAACTGCTGATGTTTTGGAACTTTATCTCAGCCCCCATGAAACAATATAAATGGACAGTTAGACTGATGTATTTTTTTAGTTTTGAGTCTTAAATTCAAAAAGGCTGCATGATAATGTTTAGCACTTTTCATTCTCTTGTAACCATTTCAATTTGTATTTTTGTTTGCTGTTTGATTGTTCACAAAGCCCACTGGGTTCCACAAAGTAGGTCAACACAAAGTCTTCATGTGTTTTACTTTTTATGCAGACAAATGGACGGATGGTTGTATAGCTAATCAGACTTTCGTGGAGCAGGGTGAAATGTGTAGCCAATGGACGGGGGTACCTCCAAAAAGTGCTAATGTCTCATCCAGTAAAAGTTTTATCCTTCTCTATTTTTTGAATTTTTATGGAAGATCGCAGGGGAGGAAGATAGTGTCAGGTTTTAATCTTCTTCTAGACCAAAACACAGGTGCTAAGAAGAATAGTAAGGTTTAAAATGTTTTACACAGAATAGCTAAATTAAAGTCTTGACAATCAGGCTGTTGTTACTGTTCCAGGGAACCTCTTGACACAGATGAAGATAGATTAACAAGGTTGGGGCTTATTTTTGTTGCTGATTAATGCTGATCGAGGGATGAAGATGTTGGAGGCTTGAGGTGGCTGACCTGAGAAGATACACTCAGAAGAACGGTCATAGAGGTTGGTAATCCAGATAAGATTTGCAGCTCGGTGTAGCTAAGGCTCACGGTTTAAATTTCTTCCCGGAAGAGATTTGAGGTGGGAGTCATGTAAGTCATCTGGAAACATGAAAGTATCATTGCAGCATGGACCATAACTCAGAATAGGCTAAATTACCACAACAATGGCCTACCACGCAGCTGCTATTACATAGCCAGCATGAGCTTGATGAACTTGATTGCTGTCAGGTGCTCCAGCTGCAATCAGAGCTGGCCCGCCCTCACAGACTGGACTAGCAGGACGGAGTGAATGACGAATGGAGAACAGCACAAAACACCAAACACCCCTGATTCCCGACAGGTAAACTACACAAATCATGTATCCTACAGTCCTGGCAAGCAGATGGAATATCATCAGCCTAAATAATTTTTACTGCAGCAAGAAGGTTCTGGTTCGATCTCGGTCTGGGCTTTGCATCTTCCCCGTTTGAAGGGGTGGGGGGTACAAAAATGCAATGGGTGTCAAAGTCTACACACCCCTAATAAAATGATGAATATTCAAGATAAATGATTTTTTCCACATTTACGTGGTAATAATTATGTAAAGTTAAACTATAAAACAAACAAATCTGTTTGAGGAAAGAAAAAAAACAAAATGAAGAATATGCAATAACATGGTTAGATAAGGGTCCACAGAACCGTCTGGGCTCTTTTTTCATTAATGCTATTATCAACTTCAGTAGTTGACATACATAACAAATACAAGCTTTCAGTTTTTCCCCTTTTTGTTTTAAAATGATTGTGGCAGAAGTAAATACCACAGATTGCTCCTTTATAATGCATATCGAAACGTGAAGGAAAGAAAATATAACAAAAAGAAAATTCCTTCCAAAAAACAGAACTTGGCCAATTTCTACCGAGTTTGCATAAAAACAGGCAAGCGTATGTAGAAACAAAGATGAAAAAGCACAAAAAATGTGAAGGAACCAGAAGAGACAAATACCTTGATGAAACAACTTTTGGTTCAATTTGATCTTTCAGTCTTCTTTGGTTTAAGTCAATCAGCCTCCCACATCTTGTCTTCATTTGTCCTTCCTAGCCTGCAAACGTTCTCCAAAGCTATCCGACTGAGGGGACATCTATTATTCACAGCTCTCTTTGGTCCCCACAGGTTTTCTGTTAGATTTAGTTCTGAACTCTGGCAAGGCTTTTCCAAGACCTTGATTTTCCTCTCATGAAGATATTATTGTGTTTATGTGGATGCATAGACTCACAATGATGCTGAAAAAGTACTTGGAGGTTTTAGGACAAAACCGACAGTTGTTTGGATCTATTCATAACTTCATTCACGTTTTCAAAAAACATCTGAAGGTAAGTAGCCCCAGAGCATGATGCTGCCACCACCATCTTCCATTGAAGGTTTATTGCTATGTTGTTGATGCACAGTGTTCAAATGTATGTTTTCATCAAACCATAACACATTCATCTAGGGAGGATTTGGGTTAGTTTCCTAGTAGGAAACTAAGGCTTTAACTACAGGATGCCGATGAGCATACATCAGGAAAATCCTACAAGACCAGCTGAATTTTATTTTAGCTTAATAAGATTCACAAGAATTAGGTTAGGTATAAATTCAAGATTACCAAATGCTAAAACGGACTCAAAAAGGTGCTTTGACAAAGCGTTAGCCTAAGGGTGTGCATATTAATGCAGCCACTTCACTGCAGTTTTACTTTTTATATGTTTTTTATATTTTTTCCTCTAATAAATTTGTTTGTTTTGCACTTGAATTAAACAGGATAAATGTCACAATAAAGTTGGAAAAAGCTTTGAAATGATTTATTACAGTGTCATTTTTGACATCACAAACATCTTGGATTTTAACGGGGGTGTACACACCTTGAGGTCCCAAAAACAGCCACATTCAGCCCACCCCCTCTGCTGAACACAGCCCTTAATATGGATGTTTGTTGGACATTAATTTCCTCTATATATATAAAAAATGAATTCTCTGTAATATTGTGTCACTAGCCTTCTTTTACTGACATCTTCTGTCTGTTTTCCTGTAAAGTTAGACAGACTCTACCTCTGATTAATCCTGAGTTTTTATTTTTAACCCATGAGAAGGCCGCACAGAGAAACCTTCACACAAACAAACTCTCAAAGCGGCCGTGTGTGCCATGTTATGTGGACCTTGTGACGGTTGATGTTGTTATTGGAGACACATTCCAGTACGGTTTAATGGGGGATCATAGGTGAGTGTGTGTCTGTGCAAAAACAAACAAAAAAACTCCCACACCTCAGACCATCCATCAGTAGTTTATACTCTTATTTATCTGTGACCTTACACCGTCTGCAACAAGGCAGGGCAAGCTTATTCGTAAAGCACATTTCAGCAAAAAGACAATTCAAAGAACTTTACATGACGAAGACCTTAAGGAAAAAAAAACACGTAGTACATTGCAGTGGCATACTAAAGAAACGTTAAGAAAAGTAAGACTACCGATTAAAATGAATGATGCTTCAGTTAGTAGTTTAATTGGAACAGTCAAAGGCAAATTGGTTTTTAACCTTTATTGAAAAGAACTCAGGGATTCAGCAGTTTTGCAGTTTTCTGGAAGTTTGTTCCAAATTAGTGGAGCATAAGAACTGAATGCTGCTTCTCCATGTTTGGTTCTGATTCTATGGATGCAGAGCAGAGTTGAACCAGAAGACCTGATTGATCTGGAAGGTTGATACAAAGACAACAGATCTTTAATGTATTTTGGTCCTAAGCCATTCAGTGAATTATAAATGAACATAATTATTATTATATTACAGTATATTATATTATATTACTAAAGTCTATTCTCTGAGATACAGGGAGCGAGTGTAAGGACTTCAGAACACAACCACAGACCGGTTCCCCCTCCTCCTCTTGGGTCACCGGCTAAAGCTGTGTGTGTTACGGTCGAGTGGAGCCTGCAGCCTCGCTGTCTCTATGAACAGAGATTGAAGACATGGACAGGCAATGCAGAATGGAGACTCACATGGCGAGTCAGAGAAGGGTCAGATTGCAAGTATTTCTGTCGATTCCTGTCAACAAAACAGAGAAATCTAAAAAAAAAAAAAAGAGTCAGAGGGGGAGGATTCTTGGCCTGAGGCCATGGTCTATATGTCACTTTTAGCCTCATTTTAAAAACAACAACAAATGCTTTTTTGTCTACATTTACAGTAAAAAACACCCGGGTATCATAATCTGCAGTCGGTGGTGAAGCCGACCACCTGGTCTCCATAGAAACACCGGTTTTAAGCACAGAGGTATTGCAATCCTCCCAGTTAATTGTGCAGTGTAACTGCAATTGACTCCTTAAGTGAACAGCATATTTCAATTTACTGGCTTATTAAAAAACCTCTCGCTTAATCTCGCTTAAAGAAAACCTGTTAGATGGTTATTCAGTAATAACTATGTCCCCATATGCTACAGCTTCACCCAAATTATTCATAGCATAGATACGCAGAAACTACTCATTACAGTTCATGCCCTGTAAAAAGAAGATGTTTGCTGCTGATTTGGAGGAAAGCTGTCTTCATGCTCCTCCAGTTACGCTTTAGCAGTGGCTCACTTGAAATCTAATTACGAAAGAACTGTTAAGATACGAAAGTGTGACAAAGGTGGGTGTTGTTTCTCCCCCAACTTTGCCCTGTATAAGGTATTGTTTCTGCAACTATATTTAGTATTACACACCTGACTACGACCTTTACCCACAACCAATCATGTTGATGACATAAAATGGCACAAAAAGGAGTCAACAATACATCTGACCAGGCCATTGTTTCACACTGGACATTTCAGTTAAGAGATTATTGATTACAATTTAATAACGTTGAATATAATTAAATCCAAAATGTGGGGATAAAGTAAAAAAACATGCCTACGTATATTTAAGGGGAAAGTTCTGGACATTAGTTATATATAAACATCATTTGCATTAAAGTCAGCTTAAGTTTATACTTTTCATGTTGCATTTAAAGTTTTCCTTTTAAGGTTTAAAGGATGAGGGGCTGCATGGTGGTACAGTTGGTAGCACTGTTGTTTTGAAGCAAGAAGGTCCTAGGTTCGACTCCCGGCCAAGGGTCTTTCTGCATGGAGTTTGCATGTTCTCCCTGTGCATGCGTGGTACTCCGGCTTCCTCCCACATTTCAAAAACATGACTGCTAGGTTAAATGGTCTCTCTCAAATGTCATTAGGTGGGAATGGATGTGTGCATGGTTGTTTGTTCTGTGTGTCTCTGTGTTGCCATGCAATGGTCTTCCGACCTGTCCAGGGTGTACTCCTCCTCTCACCCGTTGACTGCTGGAGATAGGCACCAGCTCCCCAGTGACCTTGTATGGAAGAAGCGGGTATAGAAAATGGATGTATGGATGGTTTAAAGGACAACAACAGTAACTTTGTGCACATAAAAGCTGGGTGCACAAGGTTATATAGATTGTGGATTGTCTCAACGTTACATATTATGGCCAAAATTATAGAGGGACAAACTTATACATACATACCCACTAATGTTTGGATAAACATCCCATAGCAGGATCAAGAGATGCTTTTTATAGCCATCAAGAGACTTCTAGCATAATTCTGGCTGTCATGTTTTGTTGTTTTGCAGATGGACCAAAGCGCAGAGAGCAACGTGGAAGCAGCATGATGTGATAAATGGATTTTAATAATAATAAAGACAAAACTCACAATGGAGCACAAGAAGAACAGGACATGGAAACGGACAACAATGGGAGGATCCAGTGGGGACCAATGACAGCAGGTGAGCTAAAATACTAGGGGATGCAGGTGTGAGTAATCAGGTGGATATGTGGAACAGCTGAGGCAGAAGGCAGGCAGAGCAGCTGAGGGAGGGAGACTAATTAATGCAAGAATAGGTAACATATCAACAGGGGAATAATGAAAACTAACACAAATGAGAACTGTTTCAATGAGAACACTGGCTGGATATTTATCTGCTCTTATCGAAAATAGTGAGGTTTCTTTGAATCAATTTTTTTTTCATCACACAGATCTTAATAAAACATAGTTTGCAATTTTTTTGTAGGGCCTGATTTTACGTTTTAACCATCTGGGCCAAACAGTCCACCTCAGATAAAATGAAATATTTTTGGACTTTTGCGGCATGATGTCAGATGACAGAAAATGTTGTGTCTTTTTCTACAGTCTTTGTACAATTAAGCCCAAAATTATTCATACCCCTGGCCGATATAGTTTGGTTTATGATGAGTTCAGAGTCTTTGAACTCATCATGCAAAAATCTTCAGCTCCCTCCAGAAGGTCCTTTGTCAGATCCTGGACCCTAAAATGTTACAATTACCTTTAGTCACAATAAAAAAACTTGGTACAATTAAAGATTACTTTAAACCTAAATCTGCTAGGGATGTGAATAATTCAGGACTTAACCAAAGAAATCTATACTTTAACTGTACATCGGGTGCCGAAAAAGGAGTTTTCCCAGGGACATTTAACCAAAATTAGTACATTAATGCAGTTTTGCCTTGAAATGTTTAATTGGAAACCAAATATTTGTTTATAGAATCATCTATGTATCTATTTATTTATCTATCTATCTAAGCATGTTTTATTGCGAGCTATATTGGGAAGGCTGCACTTCATGTGATTCAGAGAATCACAAAAAACGACCCGTCCGTCAGTCTACTGAAGCCCCCGCCCCGCCGGTCTATTGACGGGAACTCCCCCCCCAAGTTCCCCCGTTCTCCTCTCACTGCTCATTCTCTCCATGAGCTGTCACACACACACACACACACACACATATACAGACGCGTACACACACGGAGCCCCTCCGTGTTGAAGCAAAGCTCCGCTCCGTCTAGTCTCTCCTCGGCTGCCGACCCGCAGCTGGTTTGATTCTGCGGGCTGCGCGGAGCCTCGTCGTGACAAGAGTTTTGGGGAATCGCCTGAAGGAGTGAGCCGAGGAGAAAGAAGGTAAGACGATGGTGTCAGAGTGAGTGGCTCCTCTGCTCTCTGTTTTTGGAAACTTAAAGCCTTTCTCACTGTGTCGTGCGCCGTAGCAACGTCATTTAGGGTTTATGTGTTACATTTCCAGGTTAAATTGGTGTATTTTTTATATGTTTCGGTCTGCGCGTGCTAAGCGGTACGTGCAAATACCGCGCGCGAGCGCTCGTGCCCTCTCTCATTAGGGGGGAACCTCCAATTGTGTGAAAGGAAGTTGGGACATCTAACGCAAATACTCTTATAGAGGGGCACCCCAAGGGCTCTAACAACAAGCGGTCTAGCTCTAGGCAATGTGCTCGAACCTTCAGAGGAAAAGTAACTTGATTTTGTAAACGCAGATCAGCTTAACTCCCTCTTTTGAGTGCAGTTTTATAATTTCTTTGAGTAGATGTCCAGAGAACCTGTTGTCTGCAGTGAGCACGTGACAGTTGCCGGTGTAAATGTGGTTTAAGGTTTGAAGGAAATCTTCTGTCATGCTATTTCCTGCAGTTTAAGGTCCTTTTCATAAATTGCCACAGAAGGTGCTGGTGTGATCTGGAGTTTCTCCAGCTATGGGGGTTACCCCTACTGGACTTTTCCCTGCACACTGCTGATCAGCTGGCTGACATAAGGCTTCTACAGTTTTACATTAAAATAGGCTTAGGCTTGTATGATATTATAATTGCATGATTACTGTGAGGAAAAATATCACATTTTCAAGGTATTATGGTACTTTCTCTTTGTGGTCGGATATTTCCAAGATTGCTCCATGAAGTCGGAGTTCAGAATGGAAAAGTTAACTGTGCCATTTAACAAATGTGGTGAAGGTGGACGAAATAAACTAATGGTTAGCATGTCTGACAGCTTGTAACTCTTTAATTTATTTGGACACATACTGTTGTAAAATATATATTTATGAACATGTTCTCTTTGTGTTCTAAATGATAGAATGAAGAGAAGTACATGTCTATTAGCTTGCATTGCTTACGGCAGTTTCACACCAGATCAGCTACCAAATCCTGCTGTTTCCAGCGTTTAAAATGCTCCCCTCTCAGGTGTGACGTCATTCCCAGCTGCAAGCCCCAACCTCGGAGGCAACTCGAATGCAGCATTTACCAAAATGTTAAGCAAAAATGTATATTATTGAATTGATTTTATTCAAATCAGAAATGCATTCCTGCTGCTACTAAAATGTTATTACATATTAAATATTACGGGTGTAATAATGTTCTAACATGTGTTTAATGGAATTTAGATTGTGAATGAAACACATCAGGATGAATCTAAAATCAGATGCTTAATAGACAGGCCACATGTAGTTAGACATCTGTACTTAAAACAGAATCACCCGAATAAGAGGAATGGGTGGCGCTGCTTTTGTTTTTTTACGCCATGACCATGTTTTTCGCAGAAAAAAACAGTTCCCAAAAAGATCTATTTGTCTTTCAGGTAAGTGAGTTAAAAGTGCAGAAAGTTCAGCTAGCTGACCGGCAGTGCACAACAACACAAAGGGGAGGGACACAAGGGCATTATTCTAGGTTTCACACCGCTGGAAAAAAACTTCAGCCACACCATCACCTTTTCTGGCATCTCATTAAAAGGAATTTAAAGTTACCTTCAGGGCATTAGAAATGGTAAGATGGACGATATTACTAAAAACAGTAATGAGCGCATGTTCACAAGAAAGCCTTATTGGGCTGGTTGGAAAAATTTCCATTTAGACAAAACCAGGAAAGTGAGAGTGTAGAAACTGAAGCATTATTATTAATTAAGCGCTTTGTTAAGACAAACAGCTGGCAAACTATGAACAACAAATTTATCCAGCAGCTGACTGCAGGCTTGCTATCAGAGCAGATAGTCTGACTAAATAACCAGAAATATAAAGTTTTCATACCTGTGTTATGCTGTAAAGAGAAGAATAGCAAAAAAAGAATAATAATATACACAATAAGCACTTGAAATCTACTACTAAATTCAGCGGATGTTTATTGTGTATTTGTTCAATGTATTTCTAATCATTTTATCAAAATGACTAAACAGTAATGCACCAATCAATTGGCCAGAGATCTGAATCGGCCATATTTTCCTCAGTCGGCTCTAAGCGGTGATCCGCGGGGTCAAAAACTAAATATTCTGTTTCATACCTTTTCAAACAACTTACGATTTTTTTTGTGTTTTTTTCCTATTGGATTCAAAACTACTACCTCTTATAAAGAACCAGCAGCACGTTTTTATTTTTTCTCTCATGTGAAAAACCCCCCAGAATTGGTCAGAATCCGAATCGGCAGGTCAGCTCTCAAATAAAACTGGAAATCGGCATCGGCCAGGAAAAGCTTGATCGTTGCATCTCTGCTAAATACAAATAAATAAATGTTACGTTTAATGTAAAATAACATTATTACTCCTGTTATAATCAGCATATTTTGTTTTCTTTGTAGCATTAGGGATAGTGTGTGCTTTTCTGTTTTAAATAAAATTAAACAGGTCGTGTTATATATTTTTGTTTAAAATGTTTTCTAATTATTATGAAAATGTGGAATTTTACTTAAGGTCATGCCATGACAATCTCATCCATGCCAAAATAAAGTAGGCATTGGTTGGTTAGGTTTTCCTGGAGAGGTCCCATAGGGTTTCAGATATTTACATGATTTATCATATGTTAATTTAGTGTTCAGTTTGTTTATTTAGAAGCCAAAGTATATTTCAAAAGCTCTGTAGTCCCATTGATAAATGAATATTTAAAGTCTTCAGGCGTCTTTGAACAGAAAGAACAACAAAAAAAAAAAAAGCTTTACCGGAAACAAATCCATGAAATATTCAGAAACAATACAAAATCAGAACATTTTCAACTATGTGTTAAATAATGCTGTGCATGCAGTGCTGTAATGCCATGTACTTGGTAGCCAAGTGTCCTTCAGTCCTCCTATAAGGTGAGCATCTGTGTATGTGCACACACACACATATACACATGTGTAAGCGCGCCTGCTGTGTGGTGATACCCTGTCAGGTCCTGGGAGGTGGGGGTCAGTCACAGGGTCTCCCCTTTGGAATTCTCCTAGAATAGATGTGGCACACACACACACACACACACACACACACACAGATCTACCAGGCTCACCACGTCACCTCATCTCATCAGTCTGGCTCATTTTTATGTTATTCTGGACCAGTCTTATCAGTTCATCAGTGCTGATTCAAGCTGCTGTAAGAACTGTATAGCTTGAATATAAAAGCCCGTTTGTCATTATGTGTTCATTGTTAAATAGCTTTTTCAGCTTTTTTATTGCCAGAGGATTCTGTTAGATCCCCTTTATACAATGAGTGTCCAACTATCAGTCTTGACAAGGCAATCTGGTCATAACAAATATTTGTTGTGTGGCTTCTCTTCTTCTTAAAGGGTGTCAGAAATGGGTCGGGGAACAGAGACAATACACTTGTGCTCTATTGTTACTCCCTGAGATGTCCAGTGGATTTTTGTCAAGATGATAGATGTGTGTGTGTGTTTGTGTGTGAATGATTGAAAGAGATAGAATTAGAGGACCTTGCCTGCTGAAACTTGAGCCTATATGGACACACTGACATTTGCAGGGCCACAAAGAGTGTTCTTCATGAACCTTGAGGAACCTGGAAGCTTCTGCATGTGAGTGCAAGTTTGTGTGTAGCAAATCTTTTTTCATCTGATATGCACACCCACAGACACCATCATGATTGTTTTTGCCTTGTGTCTTATTGTTGTTACGATGCTTAGTTAAATTAGTGACTGTCCTCCTGAAGGAAGACCTCACAGGTTGTTGGTAATTGCAGGAAATAACAACTTGGAGTTCATTTGAAGGAACGTGCATCTTGCAGTGGTTTTGGAAAAAAGCCTCATGTGAAATGTCAGAATGTTGTACCAGAAGTACATTTAAGGTTTCAGCGTATAACTAAAAAGTTTTTTGTAATTTCTATCTCTGACTATTTCCTGAATTTGCCATAACATATCATTGTCATTACAGTGCAGCAGCCAAAAATTTTAAACTGTTTGGTTGAATGTGAGAAGTCCTTGAATGTAGAGCATTCATTTCAACTTGTGTTGACATGACAGGATTGACGATTGATGTATTGTTTTGCGTTGGTGAACTCCTTTTCACTTATTATGTGTTTGTTTGCATAACATATGCATTAGAAGACAAATTGCCATCTAGTTCTGTGACAGTTTTTTTTTTGATTTACAATGTTGTGAAAAGTATTACCTGTATAGATTTCTGATATGTTAACTTTTGTGGCACACTTAAATGTATCAGATTATGAAACAAATTTAAATGTTGGATGAAGATAAGCTGAGCCGCTACAACATGCAGTTTACAAATGATTTCAGTTATAAAAGGAAACAAGCCAACTAATCTGCCTTTGTGGCAACAACTGCCATCAAGCTTCTGTAATTAAAGGCCATTAGATATGTTTAATTTGACCATAGTGGAAGGTCCACAAGGTTAAACAGCCTGTTTGATATCTTAATTGGATTTAAATCGGGACTTTGACTAGGCCATACCAAAACCTTCATGTTGTTTCTTCTTTTTTTTAACAATTTAGAGGTGAACCTGTTGGTGTGCTTTGGATCATTCTCCTGCTATATCATCCATGATACAGCATGAGGTTAATGTCCCATCAGTTACAGAAATTTGTCCAGGTCCCGAAGCAGCAAAGCAGCCCCAGACGCGACGCCGTTTATACCCACCCTTCGAAGCTGACATGATTTTAGAAAGCTTTACTGTTAGCGGTCGCACAGGGTCGTAGGGTGAAAGGAAGCGGGAACAGACTCACCGCATGCGCTATAGCCAACATAGAAACCACACGGAGGGAGCCCAGATGTCAGTCAAAGGGCAGATACGCTCATAACAAATGAGCGTATCTGTCTCTTTTCAGCGTAGCGCCAACAACAAATGTGCCAGTGAGAACCCTGGCTATGATGGTTTTTTTCTGAAATCCTGTCTTAGTTTTAAACCAGATGTAATAGGACAAATACATTCCATAAAGTTCCACTTTTGTCTTGTCAGTTCACCGAATATTTTCCCAAAAGGCAAAAATAGAATATATTTGGAAATGGGCAAATACATTTGCCCAGCACTGGGTAGGGTTTATTAATTATGCCTTATAGGAACCATGCATTTACGTGGTGAATTAAGAAGGAACATTTAAAACAATGACCAGTAGTAAAAGGCATCATTAGAGGCCTTTAGGTGTTGTTTGGACCAATTCTTCAGTCTGAACTTATATGTGTGTGTTTGTGTGTGTTAACACCAAAGCAAAGCAGCATGCTGATTATAGTGTGAATCTGTGAATCTTAATGTGTAAGATAGCGAGAAATCTGTTTTGCTTCCCGTCACAGATTGGCTAAACAATGCTTTCATTAAGTGAAACATGGTGTCAGGCAGCTTCAGGGCGTGACATCTAACACTGTCTGTAAACGTATCCAAAAGCCTCAACCAACAGGAGAAAAAGTAGCAAATTCGCACCTTAAGCCTGTGCACTTCCTTCTTTGATCAGTGGCAGCTGTGGCTTTATTATTATTAAAGATTTCTGTTCATATCTTCTTTGTTTGAATTACAGGAGTTGCTGCATTTCTAAGTGTTATTTTTATCTTGTTTTCTCTTCTCTGCTTGAGAAGATTGTTTGTGGGTGGATTGGTGGGTGGATGGGCATCAGAGTGGGAGTCCATTGCAGAGTTGTATAAATCTGAGCCATGGTTTTCCTTGCAATTCCTCAAGCATGTGCGTCTTTTTGCACTTGCTTGTGGCTCCAAGCTTTTAGTTTGTCAGTGTTTGTGTGTGTGTGTGTGTGTCTGAAGCTGTCCATTCATAGCTGATATTAAGTTTTTTTT
Organism: Crenichthys baileyi; assembly: GCA_036173005.1. Taxonomy (NCBI): domain Eukaryota; kingdom Metazoa; phylum Chordata; class Actinopteri; order Cyprinodontiformes; family Goodeidae; genus Crenichthys; species Crenichthys baileyi. Next base: position 222,201 of record JAHHUM010000601.1, read on the forward strand.
TCAGGAATTGGTGGGAAGGAACAGTATAAATGCCTCTATCAAGTATTCAATTGAAAACTCTGGCAGTAATCACTGTGGTTGTGGTGGTTCAGTGCAGACGGATGGAGGTTATGTCTGTGAGTTGAGTCACAAATGGCAGAATAACAACATCCTGTTCAAAAATAGATGCAACATTTGCAGATATATAGTATGAGGTATGTAATAAAGTGCAACCATATATTTTAGATGTAATGGTACCTCCAGCTCATAGGATGATGCAGGATACCTGATTTACAATAACATAGCAAGACCAGATTTTAGCAAAATCTTTAGAACAACTATGAATCACATTTGTTTTGTTGTTTTCACAGAAAGACAAATAGATTCTCAAATCTTAAACTGTGGTTTTAGAAGAATCTGTAACCAGTGTAGAATAATTCAGCCGAGGTTTGAGAAGTTTATTTATTGCAGTTTTCATGCTTGTCTCAACATAAGAGCGTGACAGTGGCGAAAAACCTTTTTTACAAACAGAAAAAGGGTTTTATAAATCTCATCTATAAATCTCAAACTGTTTTAAAAAATCAGTATACTGCGTATTTAGATCAATCCAAGTATTTTATAAAAAATACCTCACTCATTGTTTTGGTATTTAGCAAATAGAAATTATTTTGGCCAGCCTAACAGATCTAAAACTGAAAAACTTTAGTGTGATGTCAGTGAGAAAAATCAATTATGTGTCTTTTGTCAGAACTAAATGGAAAAAAAAACGTTCCTCATACTGAGGTACAGAAACAGGATTTAAAATGAATGAAAATACAACCAGTCTTTAAAGAAAAAAAATATTGCATAGGGCACTTTAGAAATTTGCAAGACAGTCTGTCTACTTGGAAGTAAATTACTAAGAAATGTGATTTTTATATAATAATTTATATGTATTAGTTGCAAATGTTTAGTGAACCTGTAAAAGCTTGATCTGCACAGATGTGTGACATATTAGGAGAGCAGCCAATAAACAGATTTACGCAATAGGAAAGTAACAGAGGTGGAAACTCTGTTTGAACTAACATGGATTCACACACACACACACGCACACACACACACGCACACAGCATTTTAAACCTGGAAACCCCCTCACATTTAGACAACTGTTGTCTGTGTAAGAGTTTAAAAAATGCAACATTTTAGGTACATATCATCTTCAGGTTATCTAAGATCAGTCAGTCAGTCAGTCATTTTCTGCCGCTTATTCCATAGTGGGTCACGGGGAGCTGGTGCCTATCTCCAGTAGTCTATGGGCGAGAGTCGGGGTACACCCTGGAGAGGTCGCCAGTCCATCGCAGGTTATCTAAGGTTTTTATAATTATTCTCAAATGAGGTATTGTCACCCCGCTGTATGGCTGGATGTGGGTGTGTTTGTTGATTGGTGTGGTGCCTCTTGTTTTCCAGCTAACATTAAAATATGGACTAGACCACCGACTGACTGGTCTTCTAGCATTTTTTGCTCCCTAATTGATTTAGTCTGTGATTTATGCTCTTTGAACCTGCATTTGGTGTCCTATCTTTAGTGGATTAACACACATACACACACACACACACACACACACACACACACACACACACACACACACACACACACACACACACCCATGTTGACACACATATGCTAGATGCACACGCACAGACACACCAAATTGTGTTACAAATCACTGCAACACAAGGCACTATTGTATTTATTGTTTTTCTGCCTTTTTTGCCACATAGCCGTTAATTTTCCAGCAGCATACGTCTGGTGTGTGTGCCTGTGGGTGGTCTTCTCATATTCCATGTAATGCAGCCGGCTGCTAAAAATGAAGACATGACAGGGAAATTGTGAGTGTGGAGCATGGAGCTGCATCTCAATAAGACAAGGTTACATACTCTACAGTTTTTTTGTCATCAGGTGCTTCTATAGAAATCTCTTAGAAAACACCTGGAAAAGTCTGGAAAAACCTTCATATCATGAATCCCATTTTGCACCACTGAAACGCATGAATGCAGAGTGAAATATGGCAGCCCACTTCAGCTGAGCTAGGTTTAGGATGGCAGTCTGGCTGAGTCTGTGATGTTTTGATGATTTCTGTAGAACTTTGAAAGAGCAATTTCAGAGAAATGAAGGAGGGGAAATCAGATCGAGGGAGAAAAAAAAGGCTATTTCAAAAAGTAGCCGCAGACATAGGGCGTCACAGAAAAATATAAAAAAACTTCAAAAAAAAACATTTTTGTAAGAGAAAAAATGTTTTGACCTTGTTTCCCGCTCACACCTACTGTGGATGCTGTCAGCTTTAAATCACTGCGAAGTGGAACATGCACGTTTCTAATAAAGTTTTTTTTTTCAGCTCACAGTCCTTTATCCATGGATGTACGGATAAGACATAAGGGAAGTGTCAACGTTTGGTTAATGTGTGGAGTAACTGTGGAAAAAGCTACACAAACATTGTATATATCTTAATATAAACTGCCACTATGGAAACTCACTTTAGGTGGTAGTTTTACATGTCTTATTTGCAAAGGCTTAGTCAGATTGATTAAAAGTGTCCGAGTTACCGCACCCTGTTGGCGGTCAGACGTCTCGGAGCTCCTCCGGTCCTTGGTCCCCAGAAGCAATTACACACTTTATCTAACACTGACTCTTAAAGGAACGACTCTCAACCAGTTTCTAACTTTCAGCTCTTTTAATCTAAATTAAGGCCGAGGAATGATTACAGAGATCAGCGCTGAGGCTCCCGTCTCGGACCGTCGCCGTCTGTTAGAGGACGACGAAGAGCCTCGATAGAAGGTCACATTTAGTTTTTTATATCTGGCACTCCAATGCAATGGATGTGCTCTCCCTCAGTGATTATCAGTAGACTATGTGTCACCATTGTGGTGTCTATCTGGTAGATTGTGTAGTAGCGGGTGTCCATCCTTAATCTAAGTGTGCTGTAGCTTTCTAATCGAACCAGTAATATCAGCTGCTCCACTATCTACCCCAGTGCCCCATCCTCAGGTCATTTATGACAAACCTTGGGCCATTTCTCCTTGTACTGTATGTTTATGAGCATTCTTATCCTATTGTAACAAAAGGGAAACATTAGAACTTAAACTTTATATCACTATGGTATAAATGGGAAAAACAGCTATGAGTCATATTAATAAAGGTTATTCCTAACAAAAGGCATCTAAAACGAAAAGTTTTTTAAGCCTTGCCACTGATTCTCAATTAGATCTATGTCTGGACTCTGTCTGGGTCATTCAAACACATGAATATGTAATATTGCACTGTATTTAGCTCAGTAGCATCTTCCCATCAGCTATAACCAGCTTCCCTATCTCTACTGAAGAAAAGCAGCCCTTTAGCAAGATGCTGCCACCACCATGTTTCACCTTGTAGATGTTGTGTCCAGGGTTATGTGCATTGTCAGGCTTCTGCCACACACAACGTTTTGTATCTAGTCCAAAAGGTTTAACTTTAATCTCATCTGAGCAAAGCACCTTCTTCCACATGTTGGCTGTGTTGTCTACATGGCTTGTGGTAAACTGCAAAAGTGACTTTTCATAGCCTTTCTTTCAACAGTGTCTTTCTTCTTGAGACTATCCAAAAAAGGCCAGATATGTGGAGCGCTAATTGCATACTATATGATTACTATAGGAATTAAGTAGCCATGTTAGTGTTGACTGTTTTAAGTTTTACATTTAAATACTTGCAGCTTGTGTCTTGCTCTGTGTTGGATGCCACAACAAGGTATGATATATTACCAAATATGACAGATAACTCACTGTAGTCGTTCATTTACAGACATACGGCAATGTAATTGAATCTTATGTCACGAACAATAAAATCCATAAAATAGCTAGGTTCTGGGTCACATAGCTGGTTCCTGTTCTTATTCAGACCAAACCAGCAACAACAGCCACTGGATAAGATCCAAGTTGTTGTCAAAATAAAGTCCAAACTAAGTTCTGAAATCGAAAGCACCCGTGTTTGCCACTGAACCCAGCCCACAATAGGGTGATTCATATGAGTGAGTGGGAGGTGGACTGCTCCCAATGGCCCCTCCTCTCCACCTTTAATCACTCTGAGATCCACCCTGGGAAAAAAAACGGAACTAGGAGAGTAAAAGGACGAGGAAGATTGTTGAGACAGGAATGAGAGTATTTAATTCACAAAAACCCTCATTGACTGGTTTCTTTGTGGCTGCGGTGAAACGTGCTGATTGGCTGCTTGGGCCCGAATGTCAATGCTTCTGAACTGCAGGCTCTGGAATGTGTGTGTGTGTGTTTGTGTGTGATGAGTTAATGGCTATCCACTGGGTGCTTGATTGTGTCCCGCTGTCAACACTGGCTCTCTTTGTTCAGACTTTCACAAATACCCACATGTACACACGCATCTGAATAAGAACAAGGCATTCATCCAGTGGCATGGAACTTGCCAGGACAGAAAAAAAAGACAGAAAGGGAAGAAAGAAATACCAACACCATTCATGGTCTTCAGGGGCACTGTGGTTCCTCCTAGCCCTGGTTTAAGACATGAATCAGTTTGAGGCTAAAAATATTTGCTGCTTTTTATGATAATTCTACTCCTGCTCTTCTCATCATTTCTTTCTTGTGTGGCGGTGGACCCAGATGAACCCTGCCCTGCAAAAAAATGAGTTAAATTGAACTTGCAAGAATATAGAGTTAGAGTGCAGCTGTGGTTCTGCAAGGATCCCTCAGTTTCTGCAAGTCAAGCCTCCTCTTGAATTAAAGGTCCGGAAAGCGTATGCTCGGCATCTTGACAACCTAAATGATACCACAGCACAGTTGTAGCTACCATCAAAGTGTAGTACCTTGCAAAAGTCTTAGCATTCATTAAAGCAAAATTCCACGTATTTTATTGGAATTTCAGATGATAGACAATGAACTGCAATTGTATTCAGACCGCTTTATTTTGGTATCTCTAAATAAAATCCAGTCCAATCCAACTGTGTAATTTAATTTCAGTATAAAAATAGCTGTTCTGTGAAGAGCTTTGTTAAAGAACATCAACAAAAAGACCAAGCAACACACCAGAGAGGTAGGGGATAAAGTTGGTAATGTCGTTGTGCAGAACTTTATCCATACATTAGATATCCCAATATCCCTAGCTTTGAACATCTCACTGAGAATTGTTCCATCTATTATAAAAACAGGGAAAGACTATGGTGCATTTGCAAACCTACCAAGACCTAATCGACAGGCCAGGCAAGGAAGCGTTAATCACCCTGAATATATCATTCCCATTATAAAACATGGTGGTGGTAGCTTCAAGCAGTTAAGCCTTTCTTCAGCAGGCACAGGTGACACTGGTCAGATTCGATACAACAACGATACAACGCAACATACAGGCCAATCCGGAAAAGAAATACATGTTGGAGACCGCAAGAAACCTTGAAAAGGGGGAGGGCATTTAGCTTCCAGCTAAAAAACAAGCTAAAACATACATCCAGAGCTACAATAGAATGGTTTAGATAAACGATACTATTGTGTTAGAATGGCCCAGTCAAAGTTCAGATCTAAATCCCATTAACAATCAGTAGCAAGATTTTACAAGCACTCTCCATCTGAGGAGGTCATGCCTGAGCTTGAGCTATACTACAAAGAATTGGCAAAAAGTTTAACCATTAGATGTGCAATGCTGGTAGAGACATACCCCTAGGGGCTTGCAGCTGTACGTGCTGGACAGTTTTCAGTTTTTTATTTGGAAAAAAAATTTAGGAAAACCAAGCACCCCCTTTCTACTTCATAATTTTGTGACATTTTGTGTGTAAAATATGGTAAGTGAGTGTAGGTACTATGAAAAGATCTTTATGGACTTAAAATAGACCTCAGTATGCCAAGTTGTGGAAAAAAAATGACTCCACTGTTTCTGCATACTTTCAGTTCTGTTTGGTTTGATTAAAGCAGCAGAAACACTCGAGTAATGTTTTAGAAGATTGTAGTTGGGGTTGGAAATATCCAATTTTACAAAACTTTTTGGTTGACGGGTTCTTCTAAAATTTCACTTTAACTTTTTCATGATTATGCTTTAGGCCACTCACCTTTAAAATGCAACCAACTGTAGGTTCCAGTATCAGCATAGCAAAAATGTGTCAGGGTGTCAGTTTTGTAGGTTAGGTCGTCTTGCTTGGAAAGGTAGCCGGCCAAGTGGAGGATACTTTTCATGAGAGGTCATGAGATGAATCCAAAGGCGTGACATCATCGGCTGGCAGTGGGCGAGTTTGGCTGCTCTGCATGTGGGATGTTCAAGGCTTCAACATCCATAACTGTACAACATACCAGCTAACAACATGTCTGGGGTAAATGAATGCGTTTTATTGGTCAGTGTGGGTAGACCATGCGTCTCACAGTTAACCACAGATTGAGAAGGATGGGTTGGATGGGTTGGTAGGATGGAAAAATTGTTAGACTGAGCTGAAGGAAGCATAAAGGCAAGCCGTTATCCAGTGTGTTGCACAAGGAGAGTAAAATGCAAGGGATTTGAGTAAATCTACCCATTTGGGAATGCACCTTAAGTCTAAATACCTTCATGGGAAGGTAATTAGACTTCTTCTTGGGAATCGAGCAAGGAGTCTTTGCCTCTGTTTGATGTGCCAGACTACACATCAGAGCAGATTAAATCTATTACAGAGATTTTAGTAAATTAACATGTGAGTTAGGAGGAGAGGAGGATTAGGGCAGCAGTCTTTCTCTAGGGGAAGAAAAATGATCTAGCTGTACCAGTTTGCCCCTTCTTGTTTTTCCCCTCTCAGTTTAATCTAAATCCATTTAAGGACCTTCATTGGTGAGATAAGATTGCTCTGACACTGCCAAGGCTTAAGTGCATCTCTTCCTCGTTCTGGCTGGAGGGAGCTGGAAGTGGGTTGGTGTTGCAAGAGGAATGGCAGCCTTTATCTCAGTCACTAAACACAGGCTGAGGGAGGCCCTTCATTGTTTGCTCTGCAGCTTCCCACTCCACGCACATGCACACTTTGACGACGATGTAACACAACCGCTGCGCCAGCAGCGCACACTGATATTCAGGCCCAAAAACAAGGTCATGTATGCAGAGGAACACGTAGACAGACACATAAGCGGACGCACTCTGCAAGGCTGCGGTTGGACAAAGCAGTGGTGTGTGTTTATGTACGTGTGTGTGGTGGATTGTTGGCAGGCAGTATTCGATGAACTGGTCAGAACCCAGCACACTCCAGCTTCCCTCATGACTTCCAGTCTGACCACTAGTGGCTGTGCCTGTGTGTAAACTTGAGTACGATTTAGTGCTCCAACCATGCAAGATTTTCTTCTCCCCTGTGGACAAAACCCATTGGATCATTTTGATGACCGGATATAGTTTGAATATACAGCATATACAGTCCTAGACCAATTTACGGGCTCACTGGTAAAGAAGTAAGAAGCCTTGAAATCATTTTTTATTGCAGCAGCATAATACTACCTTTAATTTTAGTTCATTTATTCAGTAAGGAAATAATCGCATGTTAAGAAATTATTGTTTATGACAAAATCTCTAAAATATCTTCACAGGTTTTCGATACAGGTTAGCTCTGGGGACTGTTGTAGCCATGACAGAAGGTTGATTTTTTTGTCCAATAAACTATTTCTGTGTTAATTTTGGCCTATTTCTTGGATCATTATCCCAGTTTTAGTTTAAAACCTCCTGATTTGATGCTGTGCACACTAACAAGGTTCACAGGGCATCTGAAAGAGGAACAGGCCTACAGCATGACAGAGTCTCTACTTTACCCATCAGTGGGCATGCCGTGCATTTTCACATAGCCATCATTTGTTTCATGCTACACCACCTGGATCTGATTTTTTGACAGTCTTTAGAGCACAAATAGTGTTTTGTTTATGAAATCAAACTCAGGTCACTTTTAGATAAAGGTCCTGAATTGCATAAGTATATGATGGTTTTTAAGGTGACCTCAGTCTGAACGTGCAATTCTGCGCCGGTGGAAGCTGCACGATTAGATGTAAACAATGGACAAAACAAGTATGGCAGATGTTATGACTGCTGCTCTATTTAATAATGGCAGGCTATTGTTCAGAGCTGCAAGTTGCAGGTGCAACTGTTTATTCACACACCATTCAGAACAACCATACCCACAAGCTAATCACAGTAACATGCTACTTCCTCTTCCTCGAGTCGTGCTTCTTCAAAATAAAAGTCTTGCCACAACGATGTCTACAAACATCGAGGAAAAAAATATTTAGAGAAACTCTGATAAACTTAAATAAAGTAAAGCATAATTTTAAATAATGACTCTGTTACATTTAGAGATTGTTTGGAGTCACCAAAAAATGCAATCAGATCTGACAAATGTTTTCTTAAGTTTTGAATTTTCAAACCTTTGCATTGTGAGTTTATTCTACTGCAATAAAGCTAAAGTTGCTTTAAGAGTTTAGTTGTTTTTTAGGTTTTTTTTACAGATCTTTGCCGGTGGTGTCAATAAATGTGCCTGGCACTATGTGTGTGCCTGAGGCATTTTTTTTTTTTTTTACCAGAATAGTCCTAGAATATTAATTATTAAGCTTCCCAAGAAATTATTCTGGAGTCACATACAGATTAAGTCAACTATCAGAAAGACATTTTGAATATTGTTTTATTTAGCAACACAGTATAGGCGTTACATTCGGACATTCACAATGGTTAATGGAGAACGTTCTTGTTTTGCCTACTTGACTTGGAGTCTTGATGATTCCATTGAATTGACTTTGTAAAGTGCCTCGAGACATCATGCCATATAAATTGGTGCTAAATAAATAAACTAAATAAAATTTTAACTGAATTTTACAGCAAATAAATGATCATCATGACTTGAAAAACAAACCAAACAAATCCCACATTTTCAACATATTTTAATTACTTCCTTAACTTTTTGACTAAACATACTTTAACAACATTAATACTTTATGGTCCAATTTAAGCTGCATTTGTGCCTCTCATATCCCTATCTTATTACATTTTTATTATGATAAACAAGATCAGTTACTACTACATTTGCCACCATATATATTTTGTAAAAGGACATTTCTATCATTTAATTCTGTCTCATCTTTCTTTGCTGTTGCCTCATTAGGGGTCCTCTGCTCAGCCAGGCAGACCTAATCCAAATGATCTTTATCCCCACAAAGGCTAATATGGGCTTGAGTGAACATGCCTTTGTCATTTTCTAAGCTTTTTATTAATTCTGTTATTATAACAGGAGGATCAGACAAGTTTTACAACCTAAAATATATTTTTTTCAAGATGATTCAAAATAAATTACAATATTGATGAAGAATCGATTCTTCAGCGATTAGCCTTTTTGGCCTAGACTCCTGTTGTGTATTGGCCATAGCGTGGTCTTCACATTACATTTCTGTTTTTTTATTAGTCCTATGTAATATTCTAACTTTCTGAGAAACAGTATTTTGGTTTTCATTAGCTATAAGCCACACTTATAAAATTTAACAGCAGTAAATCCTTTAATGACATCACTCTGTATGATGAGAATCTATATTATATGACTTTCACTGTTTAAGCTGAATTCCTGAAATACATGAACAATTTGATGATATTCTGATGAACCTGTAGTCAGAGTTGGTCATTGTTTAAACGATTCAGTGGTTCCACTTCTGATTCCTCGTTTCGATTCCAGGGCCAATTATTCGGGTGCCTATTCTGGATTCTGATTCTTCTAAGAGGCAGGGTCAAAAACATTTACATGGTTTAAATGAGCTAGCTAAGCCTTTTTAGCTTAGGGTTGACTATTAATTAGATTAGCTCTATCATTGTTATTAACCTAAATGTTGGTGATGCCACATTTGAAAGGTGATGCAGCCTTTTCGCAATATATGCTGTAACCTTCCTGTGGTCATTTCTTTTAATAAAGAACATTTATTTCTTGTGGATTCTTCTTCGTTGGTGTTAAAGCCTTTTTCTTCCGGTCGGCGGACTGGGTATTGAAACTAGGAATTGATATTTAAAATCTGGGAAATTCTGGGAGAATCAAAATGTGAGTCCCAGTTAAAATCAATTCTCGAGACTCGATGCCCAATGCTACCTGTAGTAAAAAGAATCCTTATATCTTCACATTTTAATTTTTTTTTTCAACTTTGGTTTGTTTGCTTGCTCTTCTTGTGTTGGTGGTTTTTATAAATATGGGAGATTATAACTCACATAGATATGGTTATCCATTCCTTAGAGCAATGTGCAGCCTTGAAGTGCTGCTAACCTTAGAGCTGATGGAAAAGTGTGAAGGCAGACAGAACACATTTAATCATTTTCTCAGAAGCTATTCTTTTCCACAAAGTCTATAGGTCTACATTTTGAAATCATAAGCCATTGTTATTAGTTTTGGTGGAGGCTATTGATTTTAGAGATGCAAGTGAATGAAGCTGGGAGACAAACAGATACATTTCCAAATTGAAGTTTGACAAGCCTGGTAGAGTTTTCTGATGATTGGGTCGGTGCATAAAAGTCACATATTGCAAGTGAGGTCATCCCACATTTAAGGCAAATATAAAAATTTGAATATTTATTCATAATAACAATAGAACAAAGAAACGAAACCCCCAGCGGACACCCGAGGACGCTGAAAGCAAGACCTTTTCCTTACTTTGATCATAAAATTTCCATGTGTGTGTGGGAGTCTAAGGGTCTGTGGCATCTGTACAACATGCCAGCACTTCCTATGATTGTCAGTGCTACGTCCCTGTGGTTTCCATGGTTACAGACATTGCTGGATCCCCCAGACATGCACAGACACCAGACAGATAAAAGTAACTTGAGCTGGGAGTTAAAGCAGAGTCACGCAGCCTGCTGAGTAATGTGAAATCCTCAAAAAGGCTCTTTTTCTCCATCTTTTTTTCCTCTTCTGGGACATCAGAGACATTGTTCTGTCTTTGCCCGTGTATGAGTCTGCTGTAAATATTTCTGTGGTTACATTGTGTAGCATTGATCAGCCTCAAGTAATGTAAAAAATGGAGATGTGACTCCTATTGTTCTCTGCATGTGAAATCTTTGCTTGGATACAAAAAAGTCCTCTGACATCGCTGAGGATTTATTGCAATAACAATTTGTTTCTTTTCTGTTTCCTGCCATGTGTTTTTCCTGAGATCAAGGAATCTTGGTTATTTACTTTAGTCCAGCTGTTTGGAATGAGATATATTTTGTTCTATTGTGAAATTTTAAAAATTTTGAATTCTAAATTTCCCTGTTTTTATATCTTCTAATTCCCATTGTTTCACTTATTTTGGTATCTTAGAAGCAGGCTGAAACGTATAAATGGAAACTAGGCCTGTGTCTAGTTTTAACCGTAGTTTTACTTTGCTACACTTTCTTTTCTTCTAGATTTACTGTAGTTTTTCTCTTCTACTGTTCCTTGTAAAAGAGATTATTGTTAAATACTTTTTAGTGCCACCTTTTGTTGCAGTTACAGCTGCACGTTCTTTGGAACATTTTCCATAGCAAAATAAGTCAAACTGACTATTTGTGCAACTGCGGACATTAATTCAAAAGTCTTTTCCACATTGAATTTAAATCTGGGCTTTGACTGGGCCATTTTAATACATCAGAATACTTTTATCTAAATCATACTCTTGTAGCTCTGGATGTGTGTTTAGTACTGGTGTACTGCTTGATAAGCCTGTTTTTACCTTCCAGTCAAATCTGGCCAGCTTCCCTGTCCCTGTTCCTGACTCCTCCAGAGTAACATTTGGCGGCCATATTGGTGTGCTCCTTCGTCTTTACGATGCTGTTGTTCACAAATGTTCTCAGGTGGACTCTGTCTATTAATTATCAGACTTTTAAAGGCACTTTGTACTGGCTCTCATTTAAAGGGGGCTGATTGGAAATACACATTTTTTTAAGCAAAACAAATGTGAAAGTCCATCCACAATTATGCAATGCTTTGTATTGGTCTAAGTTTGTGGTTGTATCGTCACAAAATGTGAAAGATTTTTAGGTGCTTGACTGGTTTGGCAAGGTGCTGTGTCTCTCCCTATTTGTCTTCCGATCTGTTAAGACAATCCTGACAGCAGATTTCTTCTTTTTTTCCCATATCTTCTTTCTTTGCCTCCTCATCTGGTCAGGTCGAGGCCCCTCAGGGGGGAATGTTCAATTGTCTTTGATCCAAACCCTGCAGTAACTGCAGGTATGTGTGTATGTGTGCATCCATATTTCCCCATGTACTGAAAAAAATCCCCAAAACCAACTAAACAACCCCTGCACATTTTCTGATTTTGGTTGACACACTTCGACGTGTCCTTTTCTTCTTGTTGGAGCTGACATTGAGTGTGTCGGTGCCCCACGCCTGGGAGACCCAAGATGTTGTAGCTTAATATCACTGGCTTCTTTTCATTGGTGAGGTGATTCTCCTGCTATGTGTTTGAACTGACGTGACTCAAAGGCAGCGTGTTGTATGGCTGCAGCTGGGGTCATATCACCTGCAAACCAAATCTGACAGGCTTTTCTTCACAGCCTGTCTTTTCTTCCCATCTTTCTTTCACTGTGTAATGTCAGCTTTGTTCTCTGGTCTTTTTTTTTTCTTCTTGGTCAGATGATGCCAAATTCCCATCGTTCAATCTTTTCTTCTTTTATCAACAAGTGTCATGCTGATCATTAACAAGGACTATGTGTGTCTGTTTCTGGCTGTAATGCGTAGTAGATGGTTTTGTAAAATCTCTGTTTGGGCTCCAGACTGTGTTTGCTTGCTGAGTCATAAGGGAACTAAAAAGATCCCCACTGGGCTAGTCTCAGATTACTGAATCCTTCCATGAGTTTGCAGCTAAGCTTTTTTGAGTGTGTTCTCTGCCCATGCTAATATGTTTTGATTCCCATCCCGCCTCACTAAAGTAACAGCAATACTATATAAAGAGAAGTAAAGAATATCCTTCATGAGGACCACTAAATCGAGGCACGTGACGTCGCCCGGTACGGCGGAGCCGGGGTCCCACCCTGGAGCCAGGCCTGGGGTCGGGACTCGTCGGAGAGCGCCTGGTGGCCGGGTTGCTCCTCGCGGGACCCGGCCGGGCCAAGCCTGAACGAGAGACGCGAGGCCATCCCCCAGTGGGCCCACCACCTGCAGGGGGAACCGTGAGGGACTGGTGCAAAGAGGATTGGGTGGCGGACGAAGGTGGAGACCTCAGCGGCCCGATCCCCGGATTCTTAGGCTGGCTCTAGGGACGTGGAATGTTACCTCACTGGGGGGAAGGAGCCTGAGCTTGTGCGGGAGGTCGAGAGATATCGACTAGAAATAGTCGGGCTCGCCTCCACGCACAGCGTGGGCTCTGGAACCCATCTCCTTGAGAGGGGCTGGACTCTCTTCTACTCTGGAGTGGCCCACGCGGTGAGGCGGCGGGCTGGGGTGGGTTTGCTTGTTGCCCCCCAGCTCAGCCGTCTAGTGTTGAGGTTTACCCCGGTGGATGAGAGGGTCGCATCCCTGCGCCTTCGGGTCGGGGATAGGTCTCTGACTGTCGTTTCGGCCTACGGGCCGAGCGGTAGTGCGGAGTACCCGGCCTTCTTGGTGTCCCTGTCGGGGGTGCTGGATAGTGCCCCTCCCGGGGACTCCATTATTCTGCTGGGGGACTTCAACGCCCACGTGGGAAACGACAGTGACACCTGGAGAGACGTGATCGGGAGGAATGGCCTCCCCGATCTGAGTCCGAGTGGTGTTTTGTTATTGGACTTCTGTGCTAGTCACAGATTGTCCATAATGAACACCATGTTCAAGCATAAGGGTGTTCATCAGTGCACTTGGCACCAGGACACCCTAGGCAGGAGGTCAATGATCGACTTTGTTGTTGTATCATCAGACCTTCAGCCGCATGTTTTGGACACTCGGGTGAAGAGAGGGGCTGAGCTGTCCACTGATCACCACCCGGTGGTGAGTTGGACCTGCTGGAGGAGGAGAAAGCCGGACAGACTTGGCAGGCCCAAGCGTATAGTGAGGGTCTGCTGGGAACGCCTGGCGGAGCCCTCGGCCAGGGATGTATTCAACTCCCACCTCCAGGAGAGCTTTGACCAGATTCCGGGGGATGTTGGAGACATAGAGTCCGAGTGGACCATGTTCTCCGCATTTATTGTCGATGGTGCTGCCCGTAGCTGCGGCCGTAAGGTCTGCGGTGCCTGTCGCGGTGGCAATCCCAGAACCCGGTGGTGGACACCGGCAGTAAGGGATGCTGTCAAGCTGAAGAAGGAGTCCTATCGGCTGTGGTTGGCTTGTGGGACTCCTGAGGCGGCTGACGGGTACCGTGAGGCCAAGCGTGCTGCGGCCCGAGCTGTGGCAGAGGCAAAAACTCGGGCCTGGGAGGAGTTCGGTGAGGCCATGGAGAAGGACTACCGGCAAACCGTCCGGCGCCTCAGGAGGGGGATGCAGTGCTTCGCCAACACTGTTTATAGTGGGGGTGGGAGGCTGCTGACCTCGACTGGGCACATTATCGGGCGGTGGAAGGAGTACTTCGAGGATCTCCTCAATCCATCACGCATTCCCTGGTGGAAACAGAGGCTGGGGACTCGGGGTTGGACTCTTTCATCACCCAGGCTGAAGTCACCGAGGTGGTTAAAAAGCTCCGTGGTGGCAAGGCTTCGGGGGTGGATGAGATCCGCCCTGAGTACCTCAAATCTCTGGATGTTGTGGGGCTGTCATGGTTGACACGCCTCTTCAACATTGCATGGCGGTCGGGGACAGTACCTCTGGACTGGCAGACCGGGGCGGTGGTCCCCCTTCATAAGAAGGGGGACCAACTACAGGTGGATCACACTCCTCAGCCTCCCTGGTAAGGCCTACGCCAGGGTATTGGAGAGGAGAGTCCGGCCGATAGTCGAACCTCGGCTTCAGGAGGAGCAGTGTGGTTTTCGTCCCAGCCGTGGAACACTGGACCAGCTCTAAACCCTCTACAGGGTACTCGAGGGCTCATGGGAGTTTGCCCAAACGGTTCACATGTGTTTTGTGGACCTGGAGAAGGCATTCGACTGTGTCCCTCGTGATGCCTTGTGGAGGGTGCTCCAGGAGTATGGAATCGGGGGCCCTTTATTAGGGGCCTTCCGGTCCCTGTACGAACGGAGCAGGAGTTTGGTCCGCATTGCCGGGCACTAAGTCGGACCTGTTCCCGGTGCATGTTGGACTCCGCAGGGCTGCCCTTTGTCACCGGTCCTGTTCATAACTTTTATGGACAGGATTTCTAGACACAGCCAAGGGCCAGGGGGTCTGGTTTGGGGGACCAGTGGATTTCGTCTTTTTTTTTTGCAGATGACGTGGTCCTGCTGGCCCCCTAGCCAGACCTACAGCATGCGCTGGGGCGGTTCGCAGCCGAGTGTGAAGCGGCGGGGGATGAAGATCAGTTCCTCCGAGTCAGAGGCCATGGTACTCGACCGGAAAAGGGTGGCTTGTCCTTTTCAGGTTGGAGGGGAGTTCCTGCCTCAAGTGGAGGGTTTCAAGTATCTCGGGGTCTTGTTCACGAGTGGGGGAAGAATGGAGCGGGAGATCGACAGGGGGATCGGTGCGGCTGCCAGTAATGGGGGCGCTGTGCCGGTCCTTGTGGTGAAGAGAGAGCTGAGCCGAAACGAAGCTCTCGATTTTACTGGGGGTCTACGTTCCCCTACCCCCCATGGCCATGAACTTTGGGTCATGACCGAAAGAACGAGATCCTGGATACAAGCGGCTGAAATGAGTTTCCTCCGTAGGGTGGGCCGGGCACTCCTTAGAGATAGGGTGAGGAGCGCGGCCCCATTCGGAGGGGCTCGGAGTAGAGCTGCTGCTCCTCCACATCGAGAGGAGCCAGTTGAGGTGGGTCAGGCATCTATACCGGATGCCTCCTGGACGCCTTCCTCGGGAGGTGTTCCAGACACGTCCCCCCGGAAGAGCTGGAGGAGGTGTCTGGGGAGAGGGACATCTGGGTGTCTCTGCTGAGTCTGCTGCCTCCGCGACCCGGTTCCGAATAAGTGGAAGACGACGAGTACGAGTACGAGTACAAGTAAAGAATATCCTTACCTGACATGTGACTCTGGTGATATAATAATAATAATTTTTCCGATCCCAGTGTAAAGATGCTATGTTCCTAAAGTTTACTGCTGTCTGCTAATGTGGGAGCAATGCTTCTGTCCCAATGTTTGGAATATTTATTACAGATTTTTGGGTCCTAATTTTGGATTAGAGTAAAGTAAATGATGAAATTAAAAAGGAAATTTAAATTTTAGAGTATAGCAAAATAAAGCCTAACTTTTAAAAGGGACATATGAAGGTTTTAAATCATTCCTTTTCACACTTAAATCATTCAGCTGTGGTCTATATAAAGTGGAACTGCAATGTTTTGGTCTGAACTCCTTGTTATTGTAGCTCCACAGGCTCCTCTTTAACCCCTGTTCTGAGGTGCGTCTGAGAAGAACTAGTTTTGGTGTTGTCTTTTTAAATGCTATTGAGGCACTTCACACCCCGCTTCCCTCCAGGTCAAATAGCGGTCCACTTTAACTCATTCGACCATTTTTGTAGTCTAATAACAAATACACAATTATCTAGCGCCACAGAAACAAGACAAAGATGGCAAAAACAATGCTAATCTGTTTATGTTATAAAATAATCAAAACACGCATTACAGTTCTGTCCTCAAGGAGCTAAAAGCGGCACACAGCACTAACATAATGACCAGGGCGTCATATCCACACACAATAAATTCATGTCTAAAATAAAGTTTGCTGTCATTTTAGTGTTTTTTGCAGCTTGCCGCTTTGCTGTGTCTGTTGTTTCCATAGACAGAAGGAACTGATCCCTTAATCAGATGAAGTCTTTCAGCAAATCCTTCCTGATTCTGATGGAGGTTGATGAAGGAACTGGTCCGTGAAGCAGGGGAAATAGGAATTTCCCCACTGATGTGGGAACATTTCCATGAAAAATATAATGTAACCAGGCTCTTTGAAGAGGTTCTGATGCTGGGGGACGGTGTAAGGAATTGTGTGGGTAAATACGCCCAACAACCAAACCGAACTTGTCCTCTTGGAGCATAGGCATACTTGAGCTTGGACTACAAAATCGTAGAGAGAAATAAAAATGGAATATATTTGAAATTGATCAGCTGGAAGTCCATGACCCTGTTTAGCTGTTCCGCAGCAAATACTGTGACGTAGCAGTTCAAAAAACGTAACAGATGATAGAGAAAACTGAGTGGACTAAAAAATATCACCCAAACAGAATATAAAGATATCTACACAACACCTGGAGAGACTAAATTCAACTTTTCTGCGCTCCTGCAGACTCCGAGTACACAAAAAAATGTATTAAAGAGCTAAAAAAGTAGATTTTTCATGATATGTCCCCTTTAATACATTCCTCATGAAGAACGCAGCTTTCAAAAGTTGTATAAATATCTCATTTTCTGAGCTTCAGCAATCTGTTGATATTATTTAGACAATATATCGAATTGCAATTGTCATCACAATATCAGGGTTTGCACAGTTGCAATCGCAATGAATTGCTTGGATGTAACTTTTCCTGGGTTATACTTCAACTACCTTGCAGTCAAACTCTGCTTGCTAATAATGTATTTTGAGACTTTTATGGCCACACCGGATGTGTTTTTTTAGTGGGTGAGATGCTAAAGCTCAAAGAAAATGCTGGGGAAATTATAATGATGCAAAGAAGGAAACAAATAGGTTAATCATAATTATAAGATTGATATTGTCATTGCAATATTCAGCAATAGGATTATATGTATTCCTAACATCTTACAGACTTAATTTTATTGCATGATTATAAATGTAGTAATAGCTTTTATTAGCAGTGGGAGGCAGAAGATTTGTCTGTACTTGTTTTTTATTTGCTCCATTGCCAATTTTAAGATTCTTGTTTTTTTTTTGTTGTATCATTTTTTGTAGTTAGGACAAAGAATATACAGGGGTTGGACAATAAAACTGAAACACCTGGTTTTAGACCACAATAATTTATTAGTATGGTGTAGGGCCTCCTTTTGCGGCCAATAAAGGGTCAATTCATCTTGGGAAGTCCTGCACAGTGGTCAGAGTGATTTTATGCCATTCTTCTTGCAGGATAGTGGCCAGGTCACTACGTGATACTGGTGGAGGAAAACATTTCCTGACTCACTCCTCCAAAACAACCCAAAGTGGCTGAATAATATTTAGATCTGGTGACTGTGCAGGCCATGGGAGATGTTCAACTTCACTTTCATGTTCATCAAACCAATCTTTCACCAGTCTTGCTGTGTGTATTGGTGCATTGTCATCCTGATACACGGCACCGCCTTCAGGATACAATGTTTGAACCATTGGATGCACATGGTCCTCAAGAATGGTTCGGTAGTCCTTGGCAGTGACGCGCCCATCTAGCACAAGTATTAGGCCAAGGGAATGCCATGATATGGCAGCCCAAACCATCACTGATCCACCCCCATGCTTCACTCTGGGCATGCAACAGTCTGGGTGGTACTGCTTCTTTGGGGCTTCTCCACACCGTAACTCTCCCGGATGTGGGGAAAACAGTAAAGGTGGACTCATCAGAGAACAATACATGTTTCACATTGTCCACAGCCCAAGATTTGCGCTCCTTGCACCATTGAAACCGACGTTTGGCATTGGCTTGAGTGACCAGAGGTTCGGCTATAGCAGCCCGGCCGTGTATATTGACCCTGTGGACCTCGTGACAGACAGTTCTGGTGGAAACAGGAGAGTTGAGGTGCACATTTAATTCTGCCGTGATTTGGGCAACCGTGGTTTTATGTTTTTTGGATGCAATCCGGGTTAGCACCCGAACATCCCTTTCAGACAGCTTCCTCTTGCGTCCACAGTTAATCCTGTTGGATGTGGTTCGTCCTTCTTGGTGGTATGCTGACATTACCCTGGATACCGTGGCTCTTGATACATCACAAAGACTTGCTGTCTTGGTCACAGATGCGCCAGCAAGACGTGCACCAATAATTTGTCTTCTTTTGAACTCTGGTATGTCACCCATAATGTTGTGTGCATTTCAATATTTTGAGCAAAACTGTGCTCTTACCCTGCTAATTGAACCTTCACACTCTGCTCTTACTGGTGCAATGTGCAATCAATGAAGACTGGCTACCAGGCTGGTCCAATTTAGCTATGAAACCTCCCACAGTAAAATGACAGGTGTTTCAATTTCATTGTCCAACCCCTGTATGTGGTGATTTGTGAAGATAATTTGCAATCTTCTAGCACACCAGGGCAAGATCAGGTACCATGGGAGAAATATCCACAAGAAAATGGCCCTGGTAGGCAGGTAGTGCTTTTTAAACTATCCTTAGATAGGTTGGAGTTTTGTGGTGTGAAGGTGCTAAACATTTTTTATTGGTTAAATATTCCCAGCAGCAACTCTTTTAAATAATCCTTTCAGTATTGTTTGCAAACAATAACAAGTAGCATATCCAGGTAGAGTCAATATAAATTAAAAAAAATGTCGTTTGCAAACACAACATTCAAACTCAGTCGCTTCGGCTGAATATTGCAGTGCCTTAACACTAAAATACATAAAATTTAGTGTAAAAACTAAATGTTGACATCTGCTTTCAGTAATCTGTGGTGGCAGAATGAAATAAATGAAAACAACCACGACCCCCATCATCATAAATGGGAAATGGACTGAACTTATATAGCGGTTTTCCAATCATACAGACCGCTCAAAGCGCTTTACACACTAGAGCCACATTCACCCAATTGCACTCACTAACGCTCACACATTCATACACCAATACGCAGATCGGTAGGCAGCCTGAGGTTAAGTGCCTTGCCCAGGGGCACATCGACATATGGCAGGAGGAAGCTGGAATCGAACCCACAACCTTCTGATTGCAAGACGACTACTCTTTAAACAAGTGAAACTTATAAAATGATCGTAGGTTGTGACTGCTGAACTCAAATAAAAATATCTGCCATGGTAAAATCTGATTGATGTTTGGGAAACTTGCATCTTTTCATAGAGGGATTTCACATAGGCGAATCATCAGTTGTATTTACAACTTTTTACCCTCACAAGGGGTTCCCTCAAGAGTGGTACAATTTATTTTAAATCTATTACAATTATGCAAATTCTATAAAGCTGGGAATAAGTTTAGGTATCACTGTTTTTTTTATCTGATTCTGGACTCTGTTACAGGGAGCGGATTCATGTTGACAAAGATCACTGAGACTGCATTAATGACTGAGTTTAAATTTTATGTTTGCAAACAATACCAAGGAGGAATTCCTGCTGTACCACTAAAAGGTAACAGATTAATCCATTATAGAGAACTTATGCCACTGTAATGCACCTCCTAGTTTAACAGCAACACTCCTGCAGTCGGTACTGAAAAGGAATGACCATGAAACTCCACATTCAGATCTTTTTCGGATCAGTAAAAGCACTATACCAAAGTGGTGCCAGGTGGCACTAACTGTAACGCTTTTCAGTGTGATGGTTTTGGCGAGTCAAACCATAGAAACAATAAAATTAAATCACACTGAATACATCAAAGGACTTTTTCTTTTAAAGCAGCTATTCATGATCTTAGTTGAACCTTATACATTGAGTTCAAGGCTATGTTTAGTGCTTACAAAAATCAACAAAATTGATCTATAATTATAATAATAATAATACAATCTCAAGCTGTGGTTACACAAACCTGCACTTTTTTGCATTCTAATTAAAGGCTAAGTCTAAAAAGCAATCTTTTCAGAAACATCGAACTTCTTGTTGACTTCACTGATGTGGCCTGTAATTACTCTGTAATTTGATCATGCTAACGTTGTGATTCAGCAGCGATTTACTTGTTTATTTGTGGGGACGTTGTGTAGGGTTTCACAATAGACAGCAACACTATCCAGTGGCAGACTGTGTGGGCAGAGCGCTCATGGGAACCGGAGTCAGAGTCGTTTTTCGTTGTTGTTGATAACTTCCTCGGTTTCATGGCCAAAACACCCACACATACACACTCAGAAGATGGTTCATACTGAAGCTCACTCATATTCAAATATGTCTACAAAATGCAAAAAAGCCTTATAATTACAATTTAGGCAAAGGTTAAAATAGCTTCTTGTTTTCCATATTGAAGAGTCACACCATAGCAGATTATATAAAGACTTCATGTTTGTTTACATACTCTGATGTTCAAACACTTTATTATATACAAGCATGTACACATAAAAATAATCCCACACAATCACATCTACGGATTAGACCCAAGAAACACTCAAAGTAATTCCTGATAGCTAGTCTTCCTCTACATTTCTCTCTTATCAGCTTCCAACGTTATCGTTTTGCTTGCAGAAAGGAATGTTCTGTAAATTATTTATTTCCCAGAACGCCTCTCTATACCTTCCCAGTCTTTCTCCTTCCTTCTAGAATCAGCTTGCAGTATGTGATAAAACTAAAAGACTTCTTATTACTCAGTTATTCGCAGGAAGTTAGATTTTGTTTTGTGAAGGGGGGGGGCAGGGTCTTTTCAGCCACTATGTGGGGAATTGGGACACCGCTGCTCACGTCGCACTTGCCAGCAGTCTGCAAGCCCCGCTCAAGTAGGGTCCTATTTATATAGATATACAGGAAGGCTTTAAAAGCAGATTAATATATATATATATATATTTTATATATATATATATATATACATATATATATAATATTAGTATATCTAAAAAAAATGCATGTCAGGGTAAAATGTAGCATGACATACAGGTATTTTTAGGTGAATGTGTGTGGCTGTTTTGTTTAGCGAGATGATGTTTGATATGTGATGTGGTAAGTACATAGGGGACAATAAATGAACAGGGCCTCATATATAAAGTGTGCTGATTGGTTGAAACCGATTCCAGTTTTGAAAGAATGAACACAGAATGGGTTGTGGCTTTATACTTCTTCACGCCTGTCTGAGATGCTCTATTGCTTTTAAGACATTGTCTTTGTTGCTTATCTGGGGGATGAGGCTGTTGTATTGCTCACGTTGTAATGCAAAAATGAAAAGTTTTTCTCTTTAATATTGATATTGCAAACTGTTGTCGAGGTAAAGCCTCCCTGCCTTAGAACCCTGTGATGTTTATTGCTTCATAAAATGTCATTGACATTTACCCAGCTCACCCACTTTTTAAAATATAGTATAAAGAGCATTAGCTGCAACAACAAAGGGGTTTGCATTACTATTCCGTGTTCTTGGGGCATTAAAGTTTAGAAATGCACCTATCACACTGTGTGTAGGTGAGATCAGTTGTTGTAAATCACTAACTAACTTATATTTAAAAAAGAAAAAAATATTACACAGTGGACATTTTAGCACCTTCTGGAACAATGGTTCTTAAACCTACAGACTCCCAAGTACACAACAAAATGTATACCAGGCCTAAAAAAGTGGATTTTGCATGATATGTCCTCTTTAAAATACTCCCAACACTTCCAAATCCAGCACAAGAGACAAAGATCCCTTCAGAGACATAGTGAGAGACAAGAGAGACATAGTCTATTCAGCCATCCTGGTGTCTGCTTAAAGTAGTGCTCTCTCTCAGTTTCTCACAGCCTGAATGGTCTGCAGACATGCTTTGACGTGTTATAAAATATGCAGTTTTCTATAAAAAAAGCTTCTCTTATGTCTTCTTTCATCTCACTGATATTAAAAGTGGCTAAGTTTGAGACTTCTTCCCTCAGTAACAACTTCCTATCTGAAGAGTGTTTTTATCAGATGGACCTTGTATTGATTAGTATGATGCATTCTCTGAAGAAAGATCAGATTTATGAGTTTCTAACTGTTCAGAGATGATCAAGCAAAAAATCTGTGGATTTCGATCACCTAATAATTTTTGGTGCAATAGTAAGTTTCCTACATTTTTGCATTCATAACATCCTTGAACCTAAATGGCAAAAGAGGTTTGGAGAGGATTTTGGTTTTAATATTTACCCTCCATCAAGGTATGTTGTGAAAAAAACGACTTGAAGGAAAGGTATCTCAGGCATCCATCATTAAGGCTGAATAAGGGTAATACAGGCTGCATTACCTCCCCAGTGCCAGGATCTGTATGTACATTGTACACCTCAGGATGACTGTGTTGCCCTTGGGATATGCTGCGTTTTCTCCTTCCTTTGAATCCAACACATATTTCTGGTATGTTAATAAAATACTGAAACTTATCAGACTGCGGACATGTAAAGGAAAAGATATTCTATAATGTATAGCTTCTCTCCAAAAACTCAAAGTATCCTAAAGCTCCTCTGCCTAGGTGCAAAAGGTGCAGAGGCAAAGAGGGATCTGAAATGATAGGAAGCGTTGAAAAAAATTGGATGCTTTTAGATTACCAGAAATTTCCCAACAGCAGATGAAATCACCATGCTTAAGTTGACAGTGAGGCCCAGATCTTTTCGCAACAATGATTAGAACTAACAACTCCCCTTTGACTTTATAATAAAACTTTTTTGGAAAACAGCTCATTAGTTGCTGACTGAGGGGTGGAGACAAAGAGAGGACCGAAGCCAGAGTTTCCCAGAGGTTTTAATGACTGAACTTCAAAGGCCCAAATGGCCTCACTGTTACTGCTGTAGGAGAACCCACATCAAATCAAAAACGTGTGTTTGTAATAGTAGGTAAAGTGTATACAGTTGACATACAGCGTGACAGTGACTTTTGATCTTAGATTTCATAATATCCACATAGAATCTGAATATTTTTACCTTCATTTAAGCACATATATCCAAACTTTTTGTTGTTCTGGTAGACCTTTTAGGATACACAGACATTTCCTTCCTCAAACTGTTCAAGTGTCCTTGTGTCTAAAGTTGCAACTTAATGGGAGAGACTTGTATTGTGTGTGTGTGTGTGTGTGTGTTTGGGTAACAGTAAATAGGCGTGTGATACAGACTTGGCAGGATACCATCAGAATGACTGTGTGTCTGCCTTCCCCCAGGAACTCCAACTGGAAATTTGGAAACATACATCTGTCTGTTCATGTTATATGGAAACATGGTCTCACAGCCATATTTACATTTATAGCATTTACTGCCACTTAATGGTACTAAGAAAGACAGTCATGCACCTACCAGAAATACAGAATTTACCGCCTTCTAAACTTTTATGGGAGTATGCACACACATGCATGCGTACATATGAGTAGTGAGCTTTGAGGCACTAACTCATCCCAGCAGTAAAGCGTATGCTTCCACAGTCATAGCATTAGGTAATAATGATAGATGAGCTTTGGACTTTAGACTATTATGTTACACTACAAGAGCATATTTAGGTGCCTCTTAATGAAACAACTTTTCAAAATGTAAGCGTTTGGTTTTAATTCATTGAATACATTTCACTATTTAGCTTAGTCAATGTTATACCAGTGAATGCTTAATGAATTCTGTGAACAATGATTAGATGCTTATCCTTGGCATCTTTTAAACTACAAACAGTAGAAACTTTAATACTCAGTTAAGACAATAATTTTTATTGCAATGTAAGAGTACTTTAACGAAGGTTGTGGGCCAAAATTAATTAACCCTTCAAAGGGATAGCTCAGATTAAAAAAAAGATTTTCTGAGAAGTTATTGAGAGTAATGTTTCCAGTACCTGTTCTACAAAGATGCCATGTCACAGTGAGTTTGTGAAAAACAGCTAGCTAGTTAGCGGGTCAGAGAGGGCCAAGTGTTTTAGCTTCGAAAACTCAAACTGAAAATGTTCATGATTGTGGAATACACTGTCCACCTTATATCTGGCTGTGTTACTCTAGAAATTATGTGTTAGCATAGTTTGATTTAGTACCTATTCTATGTATTAAGCTGCATTTGTGAAGAAACCGGTTTGCCGTTGTTTTATAGTGTGTTTCATACACATACAGACATGTCTTTTTGAAGCTCGGTGATGTTCAGACACAACCAGCGGCCAATTTTTAAAAACTTTCTTTCCATAAGTTTATCAGCATTACAGAAAACCATGATATTTGTTACAGCTGCATAATAGGCTTTATCAAGATACCATCATTGCTGCAATATCAATGTGTGCAAAATCAAAACGGCAATACTGCTTAGATGCAGTATTTAGTGGACTTATATATTTTAAGAGCTATACATTCCCACGTTGCACAACAACTAAATATTTAGCCAATTGGATGAACACTAGTCTGTCAAGGAGGTACCCGGCACTCGTTCATTGACCTTTGGAGATAGGTACCACCCCCAACTCTGCAAGTATTAAGCCGGTATAATAGATGGCTGAATGGCTGGACTCTATCTGCCCTTTAAGCTTAAATGTGGACAACATGAGTAAATGAAAACCAATACCAGGTCTACACCCAAGTGCTTAAAGCTTTCTTTAGTAGTACTATATTAAAGTACTCTATTAAACATAGTAATATTATTTTAATAAATAACACATTTCCAGGAGGCATAAAGAATGCAGCTTTAATTATAACTTCCGAGGCAGTAGTTGGTGCCTCTGTGGATGCTCCTTTTAGCAGATAAAGAAACTAACACATTTTATAGATGTCACTTATAAAAAGAAGGCTGGGTAGATTAATAAACTCATTAAAGGGCTTCTTTGAAAGGCCAATCCCTCATGTTATTTATGTTACATAGACACTGAGCGTTATAATTGTATAATTGTAATATTTTAGTATTTAGAAAACTAATGCATGTTCTAGTGAAGAGTATGGGGGAATATTTAAACATGTACCTTTTGGGATTCATAATGATGCTTAATTAGAATTATATTTGTCCCATTGTTTAATATCTAACACAACCAGACACACAGTGCATGCATTTTTAGTTAGAGGCCTGATTTCAGTGTTGGAAATAGGTCAGTAAGTCATTAAGATAATTAGAAATTCGTGCTTTGATAACAGGGATTATCCACAGCTTTTTGAGCAGACCAGTGTTGACAGTCCAGTTGGAGAGTCCGCTAGTCTTAGGATGATAAAGAGAAGAGGGTTACTTGAGTTCAAATAAAAATCGTTTCCCACATCCAGAGCTCTGCATGGCAGGAAATACTTCCTATCGTGCCTTCCTCAGTTATTCCAGCCCTGTTACAGTAGATCACTTGTGTGCTTTCAGCAGAAGCAGCTGGAGGCATCTCCATGGACTAAAAGCCAAAGTTGAAGTCTGACATTCAATCTTTCTCAGTGGTTTAAAATAAACTAATAACTCTCTGTTTGGTTTTATTTTCTGCCTGCAGTTTGTTTGTTTTGAAATCCAAGCATCTTAAGTAGTTTTTCTCCTCTCCCACGAGGTGCTGTATAAACTGGTGGGTTTTAAAGATTCAGGTTTGGGATTTTACAGCCACTTTCTGATGAACCACTGCCGCTTCCCCGAAACGGACAGAGCTGCTGGGAGACAGCGGTGCTGTGTAGGTGCATCAGGACAGTTGTCAGCATGATGATCCAGGCCTGCAGCAAGTTAGAGCCAGAGAAACTGTGAAACATTCCCACATTGCCTTTGAACTGCTGCTATGCTGCTATAATGAGGGAATGTTCTTTTCCAAGCCCAACCCAAGAGAGTACATGTGTGTGTGAGTGGGTGTGTGTGGGTGTGACCCGATGACTCAAAAGCTGTAGCCGTTGTCTTTCAACTTAGGTCTATAACCTAAGATCATGTTGTTTTCTACGGCCTAAACGTGACAGAACAAAAGAGAAGCCCGTGTCTCTGTGAGGTCTTGTGTTACACTAGACGAGACACTTTAGCTTCACCTGAGTTCACCTCGGATGCATCATGTTCTTGCACGATGACAACACAGCAAGGTAGTCCCTCCATCATGTACTTTCTCTTACATCCCTGTTTTGCATTATTTGGATCTATTAAGCCACTCTCAAGTCAGCTCATGTAGTAAGTCTCTGCCATTTTGCTGCCATATTACTAACAGATGTTCAACCGCAGGCTGTCGATACATGTAACCATAACCTGAAGCTATATTTGGAAGACAGACAGGGCTCTCCTTTGTTTCTTTTGTTAACTCAGAATAACTGGTGCGACCAAACCCAGTTTTCTAACTCATTTGAAGAAATAGTCTTTTTATTGTGGCATAATATGTTATACTTTTGTTTCCTCCCCTTGTCTTTTCTCCTGTACAACTATGGTCATCTTGTTTGCTGATTTTACTTGTTGCAACCCAATTCACCGCTACCAAGATAATGGGCACTCGGCCGTTTATGCAAAAGTACCTTTCACATTTGAACCGATACGGTACCGATAACCAGTACCTGGGAATCAGTACCGGTACTCAACCGCACCAGTTTTCGGGACTTTTGTGTGTTTATATGGTTATAAATGTTAATTCGTTTAATAATAAAATCTCAAAACTTTTAAGTTTAACATTTATTTCTCAATATATAAACTTTAATGAATATATCAAAACAACATCCAGCTGTTGGTATTAATATCTCAGTTGTTTCAGACATTTCTTCTCCCATGTTTCTGGCTGCAGAGAACAAGTCACAGGCGTACTAACGGTGCTGAATGCAGCCGTTGTAGCCGTAGATCTGAGGCTGATGAAAATTCTGCACTCTTTAGCCTTGAGAAAAATCTTGGGCTTCACCAGGTTCCTCCTCAGATTAGAAGTATTCCCGTCGCTGGCCTTGCACTACACAGAAGGGGACATAGAAAACATGTTTGATAAAGGTGCCCTAATCAGATGAAATCTGAATTGAACTTTGTGATCTACATGCAAAATATTTTGTGTTGCAGAAAAGTGTGCACATCAGCCTGAGCACACCATTACCAACCTGAAACATGGTGGTGGCAGTATCGTGCTGTGTGGATGCTTTTCTCCAAAAGGACCAGGGGAGCTGGTCAGGTTTGATAGGAAGTTGGATGGAACTAAATGCAGGACAATCCTGGAAGAAAATCTTTTTAGAGGCTCCTAAACAGTTACATTTGTCAAAGGATCCCCTTCAAGCAGGGTAATCTAAACATATTTCCAGTTACAATGGAATGGTTTAGGTCAAAGCATATTTATGTGTTAAAATTAGCCCAGTTAAAGTTCATACCTAAATACAATTGAGACTCTGTGACTAGACCTGAAAAATGCTGATCACAGACCCTCAGCATACATATTGATTAAACTTGGGCCAGTTTTGTAAAGAAGAATGGGCAGAAATGTCAGTCTCAAGATGCTGAGACATACGCAAAAATACTTTTTGCTGCAAAAGATGATTTTACAAAGTATAGATTCTGATAGGGCTAATTACAATATCACACATTCGCTTTCAGATTTTTTTTTTTGTATGCGCTGCTTTGTGTCTATCACAAAAACATTTTATGAAATAACTGAAAGTTATGTTTGAAGTAAGACAAAATGTGAAAAAGGTCAATCGGAACAAACACTTTTGCAAGGCGCTTTTTTGAGTAAGGTACATTAATACGAAATGGTTTGCTTGCAAGTACAAAATAGAGGTCTTCTTGGAATGACGTGGGAACAGCTGTCAACAGGAAGCCAGGGAATACATTTTTATAAGTAGTCTTAGGTGTGTAATTGATATTTAGGTGCAAGTGAATAAAAAAAAACCCTGCTGTTGAGCAGCAGCGGGACATGAGCACAAAACGGACCGGTCACAAATGTGGAGACAGATGAATGGAGAAAGGAATGGGGGTAAAAAGAGAAGACTGAGAGATTTAGGGCAAGGGAAGTGGGTGAGTAATGAGGAGCTGTAGGTGTTAACATGGCTCCAGTCTGTGTGACACTCTCACGGACAGAGAGAGACTCAGAAAACATGCACACTCTCCAGATGAGAAGGCAGCCGGACATTTGACCGTGAGCAGCGACCGGGGGTCACATGCACAAACACGACTCTAAGAATAGTTTCTAAACAGCGGGGGAGAAAATAGCCCAGTAACAGAGGATGTGGCGTGTGTGTGTATTTGGGTCTGTACTTGGGTTGTTTTTTTATAAGCATTTGTACTTCTACATTTATTTCTAGGGTTAATTTGATCTTATTTACATGAAAACTCCAATGCTTACACCGTGCTTTCATCTGCAACTCAAACTGATCCCACAAGCTGTTAAATATGTCTTAAATTTTCACTTCATCCCTTTATTGGTCCCACAACATGTACTAATTTGTTTCTTTCTGTCTGTTGAGGTTTTGCTCAACCACAGGTTTAATAGAAAGAAGGAGGAAGGAGTGAAGGGGAGGTGAAGCGGGTCCAGTTTTATGGTCTTGTTTGTACATCGGGCTGTAAATACCCCCTAACATTAAAGTGACAGCTCGTAGCACAAAGTGCCATGTCTCCACTTCTCATCTGACTCTTTTTGCTTTCTACAATGTCGGCTTTTTTGGGTTTTGTTGTTATTCTGAAAACTGTGGGACAGCATTTTGGATTCTTAAATGAAAATGCTGAATATGTTCCAATACGTTCAAGATTTTAGCTTATATCATTTTGGTGTTGATGAAACATCTGACATTCTAGACAGTGAAAGATCATTTAAGGAACTGCTATCATGGTGGGCAAATAGGAAGGAGTGAATAATTAAAGGCAGTTAGTCCGGTTCTGGGAGACAGATCAAATCTTACAGACAATTTAATAGACACTTGTATAATCAGTACACTCTAATGACTATTTATATGTCTAAAAACATCCCAACACAACAGTCCCAGCCATGGTTGATAAAGCTGTAGTGTAAGTTGAACTAGAACTACATCCCAGAGTTTCCAGATCAGACTCTTTCCAACAACGTAAACCACATCAATAAAACACAGCCCAAAACTCAACCTCTCTTGAAACTCATGTTAAAAGCATAAAACTATTACACATATAACAAAGAACACCTCATAAGCACCAGCTGCACTAAAACAAAGAAAAAAGGGTACACAGACAGGCTCCCCATAAAGTATACAATCAGGAAACCAAATAACCCACACAAAGATGGTTTTCGCAATCATGCTGTCATAGAAACCACAAAAAAGTTATCCAATATCAACATAAACTCTAAATCCAACTTATAAAATTATGTGGGCTCTCTCTCTCACGCCACATACGCACACACATCCATGTTTTACTGTCTCTATGAGGACTTTTCATAGACTTCTATTCATTGGCCCCTTTTCCACTGAAAGCCCCAGGATTTAAAACTCAAAGATTTGTTTTAATAATTGGAATCCCAGAGATTTCCATACTTTCTTTTTCCATTGCCTAGAGAGGCCACGGACCATTTATTTAAATCAGCCTAATGACTTATGGGGAAGTTGTGAAAAAAACTGCAACACACTTTCATTCCAGCAGATGGCATTACTCCTTGACTCCGTTTAAAAGACTATTAGCTAATAAATAATTTTTTTGATTCAACTGATAGATGATGATGAGCATCTTTTAGCGTTATACAGTTCAATAATTTATTCCATCATTCTTTAAGTTGCACTGGATCCATAAACAGGAAAAGTTTAAATCATCATTATACATTTAATTTTTTACCAACCAGCATCAGGCCAGAGTTGTTGCTTTACAACTGCATGATCCATTTACAATAACTGCTAAACACTGATTAACAAACCTATTTTTCTTTTATTATATCAGGTAAACTCATATAACGGAAACATATACGGAAAATGTTTTTAGTAAGACATTTATTTATTAGAATAAAAAAACTGATGATCAGACCAGAAGTACAGGGAATTGATACCTTTACTGTCTAATCATAACCAAATATTTTTAAAGTAGAAGATGGAGATGGATGGACAGTGGAGTAGAGGATGGCAGGACACCAGAGTGAAGAAGATCACCAGGAGTTCCTGGTAAACTGCATTCAAACCTGGAACTGTAGTCTCTCCTCCTGCATAAAACTATGAAAAATTGAAAAATGAAAGAGTTCATACTCCACTAAGTTAGATTTACATTAAATGACAGTCTTAGGAAAATGTGTATTTTTATATACATGGAAAATTTAAAGTGCTCTGATCATAAGTTCAGCATTAAAATCTTTGTGTTACAGAACTGTGATGAAACAGTTTATAATTAATGTCTACAGAACTTAAATATCACAAATTTCAGGCGAAAAATATTCCATTTTATTTTCTAGTACTTGTGGTTATTCACCACATACCTACTAGACGCTCTATGTTCACCTTCAGCCACCACAAACAAATAACAGGTAGCGGGAAATCCCAGAGTGCCAGGCCGAGATCAGACAGCGGTTAGTGGGGAAGTCCCCATCCATCCGCCCGGTTAGCTTAGCAGCCAGACCAGCCTGTAAGCGGAGTTCGGCTGCTCCAATAACTCTGAAAAACATTTCAAAGTAGGCTCATTCTTGATGTATTCCTGATGAATGAGCCTACCGCCCACATTGTTTTTTGTACCTAAGCCTAATTGTTCTCATCCGACCAGAGCAAGTTCTTCCACGTGCTTGGAAGAGGGTGACCTCTAAATGTCTAGTGGCAAACTTTAATCCGAATCTCATATGACCTTCTTATTGTCATTCTTGCATAAAGGTCAGATTTATGGAGTGCATGACTAATAAACTGTGTCAACAGATTATCCCACCTGAGCTGTGGATCTCTGCAGCTCCTCCAGAGTTACCATGAGCCTCTGGCTGCTTCTTGTTAGGTTTGTAGTTGCGCCATACCCATATGATGGATTGAACATTGGTCTGTGAGATGTTTAAAGCTTGGTGTTCTGTAGACTGTAACCCTGCTCTAAACTTTTCTGCAACTTTCTCCCTGGCCTGTATGCTGTGCTCCTTGGTCTTCATGATGCTGTCTGTTCACTAATGTTCTCTAACATACCACTGAGGCCTTCACAGACCAGCTGGATTTATATTGCCATTAAAATACACATGGGTAGACTTTGTCTACTAAACAGCTGATTTTAAAAGTAATTGCATTGATTTTATGTTGGGGTATCAGAATAAAGGGGATAAATACTTGTGTAAAATAGCATTTTCCTACCATTTCACAGTGATGTGCCACTTTATGTTTGTCTGTGATATAAAATCCAAGTGACATACACTAAAATGTGTGGTTGCAATGTGAAAGAAAGGTCAAGGGGTATGATTGGTTTTTCAGGACACAGAAATTGGGATGCTGACAGTCATCTTTATCATGCGTGCGTAATGGAAAGTGGTAAAATATCTAAAGAAAAGAGTCATATTAGCAATTGTGTTGCATAATAATAACAATAATAATAAAAAGGGCCATAACAATGTAATTTAAGGACAAAAATAAGAATTTTTTTTACGATTTAAAGAAAAAGTGGTAATACAACAAATGGTCATGTGTTAATAAAAATGGGATTCCATTCAAATTCATTCATCGATTCAACACAAATGTAGCTAAGAATTAGGCTTAAGGCTTTTCATAAAAAAGCGCCTGAAAGTTTCTTCAGAACAGCCAGTTGAGTAAATAACCATTAGCTGCTGTCATAGTGATTCACTCTGGCCAAAATTGGTCAAGATGTTGGGGTTGGGGGGGGAGCTCAGGCTGCATCACTAAGTCCTGATTTGGCGGTGGTTTTTCTGTGCATGTGTTTTGGGATGTGATGTGATAAAGCTGGGTGAGTCACTAGTGGTTCGGATCAGAATGACTCTCCTCGCAGGCTCAGTGACGATGGGTCATGGCGACAGGGGTTTGCGGTTAGAAACCCTAATCTGCTCCTCATATGACCCTTTGATGGACAGGGACAGCAGGGTGCACACGTACATCCCCCCCACACACATATATCCACACATGCAACCCTTTGACGAAGTAGTCTGGCTTTGGCTCTTCAGCTACTCAAACCGGCTCTTATATGGGATTTGGGGAAAATTTTGACATTTGTTGTTACTTTTATTATATACACATCATCTTGCTTTGCTCCACAAAGACCACACATCTGTCTACTAAAGATTATGTTTGGAGATCTATTACATTGTTAAGACATTCTATGTATTGTATTTAGCCAGCACTTAAAGGTGCTACTTTTAGAGACCTTTCCAGGAAAGCCAGAACAAGCTGTTTTTTTATATCAAGAACTTCAAATGTGTAATGTTAGAACCTCCACAGTTCTCCTATACAATTACCTTGCTTTTAATTGTGCTGCACTGCTCAAAGCTTTCTCTAAAAGCAAATCTAACTGTTGCACATTGATGCCTTCTCTGTCTCGACCGCCTGTGGACTGGGTGTCTTTCACTGGCCCAGTGGGAGTTTTCAGTTTTATATCTATTTATTAAATTGGAGATGAAGGACGAGGCTGCAAAAGACGTGCCCTCTGCATGACTCTCAGACTCATTCTGCACGAAATGTTAGTAACCAGTCTGCAAATATTAGTCAAGTCCATTTGGCCAAAAATGCTGGAAATAGATGCATTGTATGGCGATGCCCCCAAGTCCAATTTTTCCAATGATTGGCTCTGATCGGTGGTCCAAAACAAAAATAGTATTCCTGTTTTCCTGTTCAGTAACTGCATCAAAGCCACAACTAACAGTATGTGATATGATGCACTTGTGTCAATAGATGAAGGTTAGGGCCACATGCTTTTATGCATACATGGAGATAATCTTCCAAGTTCTTCATCTTCTATTGAAACTAAAACAGCTACCTCTATCAAATAACCTGTGAACATTTATTTTCTCTTTTGTGTGTGATAGTCCTTAGCATAAAGATTCAATAAAAATTAGCAGGACAGTACTTACAGAAAACCAGAAATCAGTATCAGCTAGCAAGAGCCTGATCAGCATATTGCTAATAACTCTAGTGTAGCAATCACGTCAGTTACCATACCCTGCATGTGACAGTGAATTCCCTAAAGCCGAGCTGTGTTGGCTACAGTTGCTGCAAAGGTATTCCAAATTCCTGAAAAATCAGAAAATGCATGTAAGCATTTGTATTAAACTCTCTTGAATCTGATACTCCTGAATAAAATCAAGTGCAACCAACTACATTCAGACGTGACAAAGCATAAACGCAGATGTTCTGTGAAGGCTTTGAAAGTTTGATAGAGAACATTAGTGAACAAACACCATCTTTAAGATCCAGGAACACACCAGATAGGTCATTGATAAAATTGTGGAGAGTTTTAAAGCAGGATTAGGTTATAAAACAGTATTCCAAGCTTTGAAAATCTCATAGAGCCCTGTTCAGAGAATAAAAACTGTCAGTTTCTACTTGTGTCTCTACTTGTGGAAAGCTTGTGGAGATACACCCTAAAATACTACATAGCTTGTGGCAAACAGTGGATATACAAAGTATTGACTCAGGAAGGCTGAAAAGAAATGCACACCATATTTTTCAGATTTTCATGTAAAAAATATTTTGAAACCATTTTAATGAAAGTTTGCCAGTGGTAGCTGAACTGGTTTTAACTTCTATTTGTAATATAGATTCAGAACATTAGTTGATACAGTGCATCGGATCAGGACATCGCTAGATGCTACTAGACGGTCTGTTAGCTTAGCTAGTCAGTTGCGTTTGATTTGTCCTTTGACTAGCCAGTATGTTGTGCTTTTACAGTCAAATTGATTACTTGCTGTTCTTTCCCTAGTCAGCTCTTGAATATGTCACTGAGTCCCACAGGTGATGACATACCTACAGTGGCATGTTTTTGGACACCAGACAGCTGAACATTTTAGAAAATTATCCAACTGTGCTGTCATACTATGCTCTAGATAGATTTGACTGTAGATTTAACAGATTCCTTCTCTTTAAAAAATGACTGGATTTTTGCTGCATTACTGGATGTTTGTTATTTGTTTCTGCTGTAGCTAAGATTTTTAAGGTCTTTCTATTATTGCTGTTGTGTTGACTGATCGCTGGGTGTGAAGTAATAAATCTAGCATGTGAGGGATGTAAGATCTTGGCCTTCACTGACTAACAGAGGAGTGTGGGAAAAGGCCTGGGTCTGGCTCTGTATCATCATGCATTGGTTGATCTCTCTTTGTGTTCACCCTCTTTTCATTTGACATGTTAGATATGTCTGTATTGTTCCAGGTGTGCTAAATATTTACTGCATACAATGCCAACCATCACCACTGTCAAGTGAACTGTTCACGATAAAAAGAAACCATTAGGGACCCCCAGGTAAGGGTCCTACTAAATTAATAGATCATGTCTACGGCTTCAATTACATTTTCCTGAGGGGTAAAATAGCTTGTTAATTGGGATTTTTCAAATGCAGTTTAGGGCTTGTTATCTGTAATCCATTTTAATCTCTTGAAATCAGGTTGCTGCTTCCGAGCCAGAAAAAGCTTCTATATCTGTTGCTCCAGCTTTTAGCAGTCAGGGATCCCTCTATTGAGTACAACATTGAGTAAAAAAAGACTGCCATATTATGGTGCACAAGTGTGCCGGTTGACATAGAGATGTCTGATTTAACATTTGCATATAGTGCCCCAAAGACACCTTCTGAGCACATATTACCTTAAGGCGACAGTCCACAAAAAGAAACTAAGATTTTATCTCAAGGGATTTCCTGGTAAAATACTGTTTAGAAAAATGTCACAGGCATGTTACAGCCCATAAACTATGGGGAAGGATCTGAGTTGACAGTTTTTCAGCAGTCATCGACACCCTCCACAAGTAGGCAAAGCCACAATAAATCATTGCTTAAGAAGCTGGTTTTTCTCAGAGTCCTGAATCCAGGAAAAGTGTGGTAGACAATGGTGCTCAAGCAAAGGGACAACCAAAGCTGAGAGGATTGTAGATCAAAATAGTTCAGAGGAGATTTACAAGTCGTGGAGTCAGAGGTTGAAGACTCACTCCACACAGATATATCCAGAACATGGGTTAGAACTATTGCATCCTCTATGTAAAGCGACTCCGGAAGCAGAGACTTCAGAAGCATCTCAACTGGGCTAAAGTAACAAAGGACTCAACTGTTGATTAGTGGTCCAAAGTCCTCTTTTCAGATGAAAGCAAATTGTATGTTACATTTGGAAATCAAGGAAGAGTGGAGAGGCGCAGACTTCAAGTGGCTTGAGGTCAGTGCAGCTGTCTTCCAGGAAGCTCTTCATGCTTCCCTCTGCTGACAAGCTTTATGGAGATGCTGATTGTGTTGTCTAGCAGTACCTGGAACCTGCCCACATTGCCAATGGTACTAATACCTAATACCTCACCTGACCTAAAGCAGAGACAGCAGATCCTGAGCAGATCCACAGGCTGATCTTCAACATACCACAAAGCTCTGATGCAGTGATTCATTCCAAAGGAGCTTTAACAAATTATGGAGTACAGTACTTGGACACTTTTCATTGCCCTTGTGTATGATTTTAATTTTCTGAGACAGAAATATGGGTTTTCATTAGCTGGAAGCATAATCATAAAAATTAACAGAAATAAATAATTAAAATGTATTACTATATATGTAATCAAAAGTGTATAAATGACATATATGTTCTTCTTTTTGAATTGAATTACTAAAATAAACCAAGTTTTCAATGGTATTCTAATTTATTTAGATAAACCTGAAGAGCAAGCTTACGTTACACGCTAAGAGGCCTGAAACACAAATGCTAAAGATTAGGTTACAAATTTCTGTTAATATTGCTTGTTTTAGTTAAAAACAAACACATAAATTGAAATATTGTGCCCCAAATATGAGATTTCCTACGTTCTTCTTTGTTTCCTCAGGTCAGGTTCCATTTGTAAGTTGATTGTGTTCATTTTGTTCAGTCGCCTGGTTCCCTGTTGGAAGTAGTCGGCGTGTATGTTCGTTGCCTTTGGGTCTGGGTGGTAGGAGGTTGCAGAAATTAAGCGTTGACTGGCTGAATCCAGGTCAGCTGTCTTTATGCATTACGTTAGATTTATTTGCGTGCTCTTTCTCCCTTTTGCCAACATGAGGCTTTGTGCCGGCATACAGTGTTTGGCTGCTGCGGCTGACTCCACGTACATTAGCAGAGCCCAAAACATGACGTCATCCTAAATGTGTTTTTGAAATTAGTGGCGATGCAGACACCAGCTCATAATGAGCTCCTGGCGAAGCAGGATGCAGACGTGTGCGTAGGTGTTGGTTTTTAACAAAGGTGTGTTTGAGTGTGGGTTTAACATTTGTGTGGATGCATGCAGTGTGTGTGTGTGTGTGTGTGTGTGTACGTTTGTGTGTGTGTAGGGATTGTTTTGAAGCCGATTTTAAGGCTGAAGCCCACTTTCATCATCAACCTCTCACATGGTCCACAGTGTTGCATATTTTTAGCATGTTTTTCTGCCCTTCTGCATGGGAATCAGTAGGGTTGCTTTTATCTGTGCATGCGAACAAAACTGTGCCTGGTAGCCTTATAAGGTCAGGCAGTTTTAACCAGGAAGCATATAGGGATAAGGAAAGATGTGAGTCACTATTTTCCCTCATCTGCACAGAAACACAAAAACATCCTCTGCTCTGCCCTCAATGTATTCCCTAAGGGGCTCTGTGTGTGTGTGTGTGTGTGTGTGAGACCATTTGTCCTCTAGTCTTAAGGGGGTGTTTTGGCACTAATGAGGTGCTGAGGTGTCCACATAGTTGTTTTTCCCCAGAGATGTGGAAAGTGTTGGGTGAACAGCTGGTGCAGCGCTGGAAGGGTCAGACTGCAGAGGAGGACTGGTATCTTTGCAGCCTATAGGTGTGTTCTGCAGCAATATCATCTGCCTGGGTCCCTGGATGTTATTTTAAGGTTTTTTTATCCTGTTTTTGCATGACTTTGAATGTGTGGATGCAAATAGATTAAAGGCAGGTTGTGTATTTTGGGGAGAATTGAAATTATAACAATATTCCATAGGCTTTTAAAACTACATAGCGTCTGTGCCCCTTTAATTGTGTTCTACCATTGCAATTTGTTTGACTTTCTTTCATTCCCTGGTGAATCCCTTCAAAATTTCATGTTTTCTGTATTGTACTCTGTGATGACATTTTTTCATGTGGTGTTTCCTAAATATCCCAATTATCATATAGGATGGGAGAAAATAAATGCATAACTTTTTAACAACCTTTTAACAAAAGGAAGAAAACAAATTTTCATGAATAAGATGGGGGGAAAAAAATCAGCTTTTTGTTTTTTTTTCTCTAAAAGAATTATGAGCAAAACATTCATTGCTAAACATTGATATTTAATGGGTTAAAAATTCAGAAAACTCATGATTATTTGTCATGTACGGTGGTCATTAAAAAGGTGATCTTTAACCTGATCTTTAAAACAGCATTTCTTGTGTCCAAAAGTCTCGGATGAAATGAAGAACAACAAAAATTGTTAAGGATCAATTAAATTGTTCAGAACTGAATTCGATTTTTACACATATAACGTACTATAGATACTTTGAAATATAGTTTAAGATTTGTTAAACTCCTATTTTATTTGTGTCATCACAATGAGAGCATTCTTAGTATTAGAACAGCCTTAAATTGGAACAAGCACATAGGATACAGAAGAACGAACATTCATGCAAGACCAGCCACTGACTAAGGGCAGCTTTTATTTTGAGCAGTCAACTGCAGATTGCCTGACTAATTAACCAGCTAATGTCAGTTGGAATATTAGTATTTCTCTGTAAAGTGCAGACAAAAAGCTAAAACCTTTTTTGCAATAAGCATCCATCCATCCATCCATCCATCCATCCATCCATCTATCCATCCATCCATCCATCCATCCATCCATCCATCCATCCATCCATCCATCCATCCATCCATCCCAAATGCTAAGCCTAACCTTTAGAAAATAATTGTTGTGTATTCATAGTGAACTTTTTTACTTACCCATAAAACACTGGAATAGAACTCCAAGAAATGTGCTTGCGGAAAAGTCTGGACTTGTGTAGGAACTGTGTATTATTTTAGCAGCTGGAGAACTAATTGTTGCTTTTTCAAAAATAAATTTGATCATCCTATACATTTTATAAAGTTTTTGTGTGAATGCAAAGATACTGTGTTATTTTTACTCAAGACTAATATACCTCGATAATCTCATACTGAACCATGCCAACTATGTAGTTAAGACGAATGCCACAAAGTGATGAATGTTGTTTTCCGGTTCAGCATTTGCATTAAGGTCAGAGGAAATACTACAAAACACATTAATCTACTTCTGTCATGACAATAAGATAAACAGCTTGTTACATATAAGAAATAATAAATGATGAGGTAAATAAGCACTCTGGTCTGTGACAGAGGGAAAACTGTTCCTTCTTACAAAACCTACCTGCATAATCTGTCATGTAGACCTACAATTTGTATGTTGTTTTTTTTTTTCAATTAAAGAACAGGCTCCATCGGGCCTGCAGATGTAGTGTCAACTGTGTGTGTGTTAGTATATATTTGTGCTTAATGTCTCTGTATCCCTAGAGTGCAGTGATTTGTGCTGTCAGCCTGGGTCTCATCCAGACAATATTTCTGGCAGACATAACAAGAAAACTCCCTCAAGTGGCTGCCAGATTCACATACATCCAGTCTCAGTCCTGCACAGATTTGCCCATACGCTCAGCAGGTTTTCACAGATTTGACCTGTTTGGGCCTCGTGGCTTCCTGCTAAAACCTAAACTAGCCCAAAGAGGGAAAAGGAAGGAGTGATGGAGAACTAGGTTCAGGGTTCGGGTCCTTCATTGGGCTTGTGTTTTGGCTTGAGCACAGACATCTGGTTCACATAGTAGCTCATCTTCAGTGGGACCTGGCAATGGTGCTTTAATACTCCAGACTCTTAAAACTCCCCTGCTTAAGAAAAACAAATGGCTTTGACATTTTAAACTTGCAGTTTGCTTATTCTCTGTTGTTGTGAAGAATGATAAAGAACATTGATGGTCTCATTCTTACCCAGCCCATCTTCTGCCCATCTATTTTGATTTGTTTTTCCACAGCTGGCACAGAAAATAATGCTAACTAAAGCCTGACTCATTGTTGGCAAGGATACATCTCTCCTGCCAGAATACCTCTCTGTCGTCCCCTTCATTTTCATGCCGGGAAATAGCAGTTTGGTGGTTGATTGATGAAAAGCTGATAAACGGACCAGGATGAGGAAAAAGCTTGCCTCTGTTTCTTAGAAGTCAGAGGAGATAATTCATGGGGGGACAATAGAAAAAAGTGAAGAACTGGGTCAGAACCACATTTGCGAAGATCAGTGTGGGAGAAAGCAATAGAGATAAAAAATTATGTTGATGTTTACATTTGAAGATATTTCCATTTTGCATGGCGTATGCGTATCCCCCACACTATTACACCAGAAGCCTGAACTGTTGATACAAGGCAGGATCTTTCTTGTTGTTTACCCCAAAATCTGACCTGAAATATAGGCTCGTCGAACCAGGCATAGTTTTTCTTGTCCAACTTTTAATGATCCTTTGTTAATTACAATCCTAGTTTCCTATTGTTAGCCGGCAGTAGTGCACCTAAAGCAGTCTTCTGCTGCTGCAGTTCATCTGCTTCAAGATTCGACTTATGTGTTTGATAGATTGGATTCG
Organism: Crenichthys baileyi; assembly: GCA_036173005.1. Classification (NCBI taxonomy): domain Eukaryota; kingdom Metazoa; phylum Chordata; class Actinopteri; order Cyprinodontiformes; family Goodeidae; genus Crenichthys; species Crenichthys baileyi. The sequence goes on from JAHHUM010000601.1 coordinate 262,468, forward strand.
GTATACCAATACTAATCAGCTGTTATTAGAGCTATTGTTGCCTTTCTATCATCTTAAACCACTCTCCACATTTACCTTTGACCTCTGACAACAAAACATAACATTTGTCTCCATACAACTGTTTCTCAATGAATAGTTTCTCCTTTTTTAGACCATTCTCTGTAAACCATTCAGACAGTCCCCTGCAAGTGCCATATTGCACAAGTTGATTATGTGATGACAATTTCAAGTGAAACAAGTTTTACATCACGTTGGACTGAGAGGGCGCCTGCTCCAAAATCAAAACACCAAAGCTCATATGAAAGTTACAGCTGGGCACGTTGAGCAGGCCTTTTGGGGAGAAGTTTTGTGATGTCATGACCAGACAAAACAGCTATTTTGCTACAAATGACAGAGTCTGTTTGGAGGCGTCAAGGGTGACAGCTCTAAGAACACTGTACCAACTGTCAGCATGGTGGTGGTTGCATAATGCTTAGAGGTGTATTTTCTTCCAGCAGTAGTGGTGTACTTCACAAAGTGAGCAGGATAGTAAAGAAAATATCCCTGCAATTTGTTTAACATCTTGTAATTTGGACACAACTGAATATTCTAACAGGTCAGTGACCCCAAATATACATAACAACTAATTTTTGAATTGAAAAAGCAGGCTAACATTAAGCTTCTAAAATGACCTCCCTAAAACCCACACATCAACCCAATTGAAAAACCACATACTATGCTAGGTCTTTGTCAGGAAGCCAACTCAATGAAATCTACCAATTCGGCCAAGAAAAGAGGGCAAATATTCTGCCACAAGTATGGAAACCACTGCTGAGCATTACAAAAATATATTGTCGGGATGCAACTCGCTGAGGGACATTTAACCAAATATTAGCGGTGGCATATATATTTGATCCTGTATGTATAATCTCAACCCCTTTAGTGCTTACATAGCAATTTGTCTCTCTTGCCTAATTCTGTTAGTTCTTAGTATTCATATGGCTTTGCAGACCTCTCTGTGTGATCTCTCAACACTTAAGTCCTTCACAAGAGTGTGTGTGTACCTGGATGTAAAGAGCCTGCTTGCACAGGCCTGTCCTGGCTCCCTTAGGGTATGTTTGTGGTTCCTATTACAGCCACGTTCACAAAGACCTATTTCCACTGGAAGGCCTTTTCACTCTTTGCTATGACAGACACAAATGCACACCCATGTGTGCAGCAAACAGCATTCACAATTTAGTAAAGGCTATACCACTTCTTACCACTTCTTTCTGTTCATGTTTGCTGTTGTTCACACACAAGGCGACACTTATGTGGCACCATTAAAAGAGTGTGACTAAAATGGGTTTTGGTGATTTAGTACTTCCTTCCTGGTGAGGGCCAGGTTTAATGCCTCCGCACATACAGAATGACTTTAAAGCCAGATAAAGGAAAAATAAATGAGGAAGAAAAGTAAAATTCAAATACAAGAATGAATAAATAAAAAGCAATAGGAATGCGTCAATGTAGTAAAAGTACCACAGTTTAACTGTATACCAGTGTTAACATAAAAATGTATAAGTGTCCAGCAAAACAGCTGTCCAGCAAGCTTGTAGCTTCCCAGCTGTAGTTTTAAAGTAACAATGTTTTAAAACATAATTCTGAATGCTCCATACAGCTCGAGCAAACTCTGGGTCACTCCGGCACTTTCTCCGGCATCTTGTTAAAAGGATTTAAACCGTAGAAACTTTATAAAAGAAATTGTACCATAACTTTTTTAAGCCTTGGTGTGTCTTGGTACTGGCTACTGGCCCATGGCTAAATAGCATGTACACTCATCCGTCACTTTAGGTGCACCTTTCTGGTGCTGGGTTGGACCCCTTTTGGCTCTCAGAACTGTCCTGATTCTTGCTGGCATTTCCAACAATGTGTTGGAAACATTCCACTGAGATTTCGTTCCATGCAGATTTGTCGGCTGCACATCCATAATGTGAATCTCCCATTCAACCAGATCCCCAAACATGCTCTGTTGGATTGAGATCTGTGACTGCGGTCACTGAAGTACATTGAACTTGTTGTCATGTTCATGTACCAGTTTCAGATTATTTTGAGCTTTGTGACATGCTGCATTATCATGCTGGAAGTAGCCATCAGAAGATGGTACACTATAGTTATAAAGCGAAGGGCATGGTCAGCAATATTACTCAGGTAGGCTGGGGTTTTGCTGATGGTAGATGTGCAGCCCTCATACCCAGTCCTTCTAACATCAACAACGTTTTCCCCCCTTTCTGATGCTTAGTTTGAACTTTAGCAAGTCTAGATGCCTAAATGCTTTAAATTGCTGTGTTTTTAGTGTTCTTAGAAAAACAGGTAGTTTTAATAGAAAGTTTATAGTTAGCATTAAAATTGCCACCTACTCTGACTGAACTTGAAGTAAGTCAGTTATCATGGTTATGATGCTTGTCCTTAGTGGATTTTAGCAAAAATAAAAAATTTTCTGTTCAGATATTAAGCTCTACCTTGTTGACATTGAGCTGAAAGCTGACACCACCACTTATTTTCAGCTTACATGCCAACAGAACACCTCTACTAAAGACACACTGAATGTGTGTGTTGATTTGAGCTTTTCTAATGTAACACACATTATTGAGGCTTTTGTCGATAGCCAAAGGTGGGTGTAAGCACTGATAGGCATGTACCCATAGAGGTTTTTCTGGGTTATAAACACCAGTGTGGTTTGTTTACATGCTCTGCATCAGTTTGGGAAGCTGTAATTTACTAAGATATACACACAGATATTTAGAGCGTGCACAGCAGCACAGGAGTGTGAACTGTTTGCGTGAATCTGTGTGATTACCACCCTACAAAAGTCTATTTCTGACTGTCCACATTTTAGGTGCTTGCCAGGAAGTGCAGTTTCTTGCTGAAAAGTCTGATTCAGCAGCATTAGGCTGTTCCGCTTGTGTTTGTGTGGAAAGAAAAGTGATGGCATGACAGGGAGATAGCCCATCTGTTTGTCTTACCCATAAAACTTAGTTGCTGTTTTTTCAGATGAAGAAAATCTTCTGCAGACTAAGAAGCATAGTATTTTTCCAACAAGTCACTCTTTAAAAATTTTTTTTTGTAAGTAACAATGTGCTTAGTTTCTTTAAAGGTTCCACAACAGATAATATGTTTGTGCAGATGCTCTAGCTTCCAACCTTGGCCATAACTATAATAATCTGAGAATCCTTCTTCCCAAAATCTTGCAAACAAATTTTCATAAATTTCAAATATTACTGCTGATGTGTAAATATTGCAGCACTCCTCTGAGACATCTGTTCTGCTTCTGGACAGACATTGAGAACAGAAAGAGAGGGAGGCATGAGAAACTCAACCGGAGCAAAGAAACACTAGACAATATATGGTTAGGGTGGGGGAGCATAGCTTTAAAGGCAGAGATACCTGCACAGGATTGAAGGCAGATGGAAGATAGAGAGGGAAAATCACAGAAACGGGAGAGTGGATTTGGGCTAAGTGCATCAGCATGTCTGACCTGTATTGGTTCATCTTTATTGGCTTTAAATTTCAATCAAATATCAAGCATGGCTGCTGAACCCCAGGTTGGAGCTGTGAACTCAGGAGAGAAACCTGAATGCTGAAAACCTTTCTTTTCTTTAACTAAAAGAGTTACCTCCGCCCTCTGAATTTAAATTGCTATATGACGATATCACTGTGCTCTAAGGTCTGTAGAAAGTTATGGAGCTTGCTGCTTTAAAGTGCAGAGTGCTTACCTTCTTGTCAGGCTTGCTCAGTTGCTGGTATTTGGCATGATCCAGGTATTTATGTAATGCTTCATTTCTTTTGACTGGTGCAGTCATGTCAATTTTTCCACAGTTTGAAATCGTGTACATGCCTAAATTTGGAAATATGTCTTTCTGTTTTGTGGAGTACAGCTTTTGATGGCAATATTTATTATAGTGATTGGCAAAATATATTTGTACATGAGGAACTTTTTCATATTTGTTGATGTTAGAACCATAAAAGTTCTGTATATTTTGCTTGTATTTTATGCAATAGACCAATACCAAGTAGTAATTGTAAAGGGAAAAGAAAAATGCTACAAATTAAAATCAGAAAATTGTGCCACATATTTGTATTTAGCCACCTTTACTCTGATACCGCTAAACAAACCTATCGCTACCAAGTGCTAGTATATAAACTCTGGCCTGTGTATAGTTTAATCTCAGTGTAAATACAACAAAGCCGAGAGGGCCTCAGAGGTTTATGAAAGAGCATTTATGAACAAACAGTAGGGCTGCACAATATTAGTGAAACTTGTGATATGCGATAATTAGGGTGAATGTTCTGTATGTTAACGATATCACTTGCTATAAATGAACAAGAGTTTAATTCTTTTTAATAGTTTTTACTATGTTGCACACAGCAGTGACTGGTTTGCTGGATAAAAAAATATGTACACAAAGATAAACCTTCAGGCAAACAATGCACTATAAATAATATAATATAAATGCATCTGGGTTGCTCAAAATCCAAATTTCATTGTCTAGTAATACTGCCTTGTCTTTGTGGCTCTGAGATTTATGAATAGATTTAAAACAGTTTTATTGTGATGCTTCATGTAGCCTGAACCTTGCACCACCAACTGGTGTTTTTATTGCATTTACTGCACATAGATTGAACGTACACATGTTGCACATTATGAACCTCAAGTATCATATTTGATGATAGTTTGTTGTTGTATGCCATCCAGACATACACTCAAATATGCTTATTATGAACCTTTTCACAGATCGCTAAATGACTAGTTGTCTTTTTCTCTGCTCTCCCTTTTCCACTTTCTCAACCATCTCTTTCTTCTATCCTTTGCTGTCTCACAGGTGCAGTCCTGCTATCAGATGTACAGACTCGGTCTAACACATGGCTGACAGCACGAAGGGGTGAAAGAGAGTATAAGAGCGAGGAATCTCAAGACGGACTGTCATAGAGAGAAGATACAGTCTGTGGCCAGTCCTCTGCTATTTTGCAGCTGTGTTGGAGTCAGCAAATGTTCTTCAGCTTTGAAAGGAAAATGGGGTCTCTTTTTACATCTCTTTCCCGTGAAGATGGGCACGGGCCAGAGCAAAGTAAAGCCTTCCTGGCCGTGAATGAGGCCCCTGGGGCTTTTTTGTGGAAGTATTTGTGATAACCCTGCTGGATCTTCTGCTGTCACCATCCTCCATGGTTGTCATTAGTAGCTAATGAGCTGCTGCTAGAGGAAAAGGAGAATGTGCCTGTGGAGAGAGGCGGGACCTTACAGCTGTTATTAGGAGGCACAGAGATCTTAGACAAGGAAGTCTTTGCCCTTCCAAAAACAAAAAAATCTAACCATTTCAAACCAGGAGCTTTCAAAGCTTTGGAAGTTGTTTTGATATGTTTTCCTTATCTGGTCTTAATAATAATATTTTGTTTTTGTGTTAGCATTATATGTCTGTTGAGAATAACATGGATTAGATCAAAGACACAATCTTTTAGTAAGATGATTTATTCATTGGACATGTACTCTTTAACTTTTTAAAAGTGAACATTATTAACAAGAAGATCTTTTATGAAATCTTGTTAAATATCTGGTTGTTGTAAATTTTATTATCTTTGATTATCTTATGTCTTGAAAAATTGGCCACCATGGCAGCTGCCTATCGTGTAGTTGTAAGCAGTGTCAGCTGCTACAACAGTGTGGTGGTGGACCGACGCGTTAACTCCCAAGCTGTGCACTACTGTGCAGGGCCATGTGGGGCACAGTCCCAAGGTTTAGACTGTACCGTTGCACACCGTGGCACATGCTCTGAACTCCTTGCTGCCCTTGATCCTACCTACAATGACTTCAACAGCTCACCTGTACATACCCGTAACATGATCTCTCAGCACCTTCCTAACCATAGTAAACTTTGTGGTTCCATGGATACTATTCATAATGGTGGCCTGGAGAGGGCAGACAGCAGTAGCAATTTGTCTTTAGGGGAGGACAGCCCCACATGGAGGGGTAAAAAGACCTCCATTGGCGGAGGATCTACTGGGAATCTGAGTTGCTCTGGCAGCCTGAAGGACATTACTGAAGAGGCCATTAACCTGGCCAGTGGCAAACTCAAAGAATTTTCTTTTGACAAGCTTCGCCTGTCCTCCTCTAGTCATGTTACTCTCCGCAAAGGTCGTAAAGTGCGCCCTGACTCTTTTAATCGTCGCTCAACTGACCTGGAGATCATCTATGGCCACTTCAGCTCCAGTCTTACAACAAGCACAACAACTAATAGTATGACAAATGGCATAGTTACTTCTAATGATGAGAACATGCCACCATTTGTGTTAGGGAAAGGAAATGGAGCGGAGGAAGCAAAGCTAAAGGGGAGCTCTGGTCATATGTCAGTCCACACAAAGGTGGCTAGTGGCTTGACGAGTAGCCTTTCGAGTTTTGGATCACTGGACCAGAGTCTGAACACCGTGGCCTCCTTGTACCGCACCACCCTTGGAGAGGAGAACCTAATTGCCCGACTGCTAGAGAAGACAAGGGCAGAGGCAGGAAGTGGGGGAGCAGGCGGTGAGGACATCCGTGCTTGTCTTGACATCCTGCTTAAATGTTCTGAAGACTTAAAAAAATGCACTGATATCATCAAGCAATGCATCAGACGCAAAGCAGGTGGCGATTCAGAGGATGGAGGAACAAATCCTGACAGCATTTATCGGGCTGTGATGACCCGACTTAGCTCCTATCTCAAGAGACTTCCTTTGGAGCTGGAAGGGGTTGGCAGTCTGGGAAGCACGGGCCAGGGCAGTCAAAGTTCACCTGGAAGTGGGCTCAATGACCTGGCTGAACTGATCAACACTATTCACTCTATCCAACAGGCACCCTTTTCTCCAATCTTTGGCAATGAGCAACCTCCCCGCTATGAAGACGTGGTGCAGTCACCTCCTATCTCCAAGACTTTTTTACACTCCACATCTTCTGCTACTTCCTCAGTCTCAGCTTCGTCCACAGTATTAAAATCAAATTCCATCCATGCCAAATCAGTCCAGAGTTCAGTCTTGCCAAAGGACATCTCACTTAGCAATGGACTACAGTCCGCACATACTTCTTTGACAACCCAGCAAACTCTGTCTCCTCCACCAGTAACATGTCCGCCTTCTAGCTCTTCTCCAATAAACTCTCCCTCCTCTCTTCGAAACTCTCCGACACCATCATACACGCACACTCCCCCGGCATCGCCCATGGAAGCTCTTTATATTGAGGAAGAGGAGGCAGATATTGGAAAGTCTACAGATCAAATCTCCCAGCTGACACACAGTCCAAACAGAGGGATTAACAACACCCACAACAAAAATGGAACTATCATGGGACAGCAACTGCACCTATCCCAATCTAACACAGTTAATAACTCTTCAAATCATTTGCCAGGCAGCTCTGGCTACATTCCCACTTGGCCTTCCTCCGGCTCATTAACAGTCTCCGCACCTAAAGCTGCTTCACACAGAAATGATGACATTGATAAGCTACTGATGGACTTGGAGAACCTCTCTCAGAGTATGAGTCACCCTAGAACCACAGAACCTCCACTTCCAGCTAAGACCAGAAAGAGAGTGGGAGCACAAGAGATTATCTCCAGTGAGTCTTTTACTCAAGCCAGAACCGCCCAGTATCAAGGACAAAAACCGGCCAACCACCCTGGCATGAATGGTGTTAGCCCCAAAGTGACACAGAGTCCCACTCCTCCTCAAGGAGAGAACAGCGAAACTGTGCCTGGAGATGAAGAGGATGGGGCACTTCTGTTGAGAATTCTTGAAAGCATTGAAAGTTTTGCCCAAGAGCTGGTTGATTCTGGTGCAGGGAGTACAGGTAGCGCTGAGAGAAAATTTGGAAAGGAGAGGGAGGTGATGAGACTCCTGCAGGATACACTGGTCACCGCCGGCAGGGCCGATACCCCAGAAAGCACAACACCACCAGTAGTTTCCTCTGCTCCTTCCATGCACCCAGTTGGAGTCAAACCTGTTGTTTCAAACCACACTCAAGAAAATGCACCCACAGTTTTACTTGCACCAGCATTTATAAGTGCAGCATCTGAAGCTGAGCAAAATGCTACAGTTGAATCTAAACCTACATCAGATGTCGTTCCAGAACTTTTGTCTAAGCCAGTGCCAGATGAAACTACTACAGCTCCTATAGTTGAGGTTCATTCAGAATCTCCTCTTGCCTCTGAAGCGTTTACACCAGCAAACCCTCAGAAATCCAACCTTTTAGATGAACCTGCACAGATGGTCTATCTGGAAGCACAATCTCCTGTTACCATTTCAGTCACAGATGATGATGTCATTGCTGATGGTGAACCCTCTGATTTGAGAGAAGCTAGTTCTACCCTTCTCATCCAGCAGACTCCAGAGGTCATCAGAGTAAGTAACCCGCAGTCACAAATGCACACTCAAAGAAGCAACCAAAGACGAATACCAACATTTACTGTGTTCTGAAGATGTTTAGTCCAGCAGCTGTATTATAGCCCATTGAAACCCCATGAATTTTATAGATTTATTTAAATTCCTACCCATTATATTCCAAACGTTTTTTAGAATATTGTGGTATTGATTTCTTTTATTTCTGACTCATATGGTGGTGCACAATGTTAGGAAGACAATGCCACTGCAGGCTTTTGCAGTTAGTTAACTACTGACAATGCTGGTCTTTAGCTGAGTCCATTTTGAAGGACTTTTCAGTTCTGTGAAGCTTTGACTTAACAAACATTAACTGTAGCTACTGTAAATTAATATTTTATGTGGCCATGTTAAACATCTATTGTAAGAGCGGTTGCTAGTGGCCAAGTGACATCTCAGCAATTACACTGTCATCGACCATTTAATACACAAGGTACGTTCCCCATCTGTCCCTGAAACAGTTTTAAACTATCAGGGTTTGAACAATGAACGCATGGGGATTTTGCCATGGGTCTACTCCCAAGACATTAGAAATAGATCCCTTGAACATGGTTGACTGTGGGGTGAAGTCTGTTATTGGGATTCCTTCTGATTTCATAATACTAGTGTGAGAGGAATTTGGAAACTGGGTACACAACTCAGACTCTTTGTCTGAGAAGCCAAGGCTAACTGTTCTCCTATAATGGGATGCTGCTACTGTTGCCATTTTGGGGGTTGTCACTGGTCTGTAAATAATGTGTATGTAGGCGACAAGTGTCAAAGTAGCATTCATTTGAATGTCATGATGTAGACTTTTCTAGTAAACCATTTCATTGTTATGGCTGATCGGTAGGCATGCAACAAGATGTGGTGCCAAGGAATCTCCCACAAGATGCTGGTCATTGCTGAAGCAATGCTTAGTTAAACAATCTTGCAAAACTTTTGTAGCATGTGGTTATCTTTGACACCGTTTAACCACTTCTCTGTCATTAACTTTATCAGCTTATATTAGGAGGGTAGAGCAAGATACTGCTTGTCAGGAAGACTGATAGCTCTTAGTTACATAAACACTGGAAAAAAATCCCTGCCCCTTTAAAAAAAATAATTATACCGCAAGTTTGGCATCTGCTTTGCAGGTATCCATCAATGCTAAGCTAAAGGCCCAGGTTACATTCCTTCAAAATTGTTGTACTTGTACTGGTCAGACCTGAACTGCATAATTCTACACTGAACAGAAATTATTTATGAAACCTTAATCTAGGCATGTACAATATTTGAAAACCTTGCATTTGTAATATTATTGTTAAATATTCCAATAACAAAATCTGATATAAGGTGTATTTCACCTAATATTTCCTAACTTTTCTCTTTCTTTTGTGTCGTCACCATTCTCTGTTAGCTTAGGATGTTAAATACTAAATTGTCCATCTGGTGTGGGCATCAAAAGTCTATCCATATATTCCCGGTATGAATGCATCATATTTATAATATTGCATCACAGCTTTTGATTGCAATATTGCCATGATGACTGCAATTGTATATATTGTGCGTCTTTATTGTATTTGTGAAAAACAAAGGGAAACATTTTTTGCCATTAGATACATCTTAGAATGAGACAAAAGCATAAAAACGTCAATATATCGACTTATCAAACTATACTTGATTCTTTATAATGCAGCTTGTGATTTGTGAAACCTTTATTTGTGAAAAAAATGTAATTAATCTGTTTCCCTAAAACAGTGAACATGAACCTAATAGCATGCACCTTGTGAGTTAGATGTATCGTTAATTTTTTTTACTAATCAGTGAACGGTGCAAAACAGTAACATTAGCAGCAACTGTCTTATAAAATGTCAGGGATGTTGCTTTTCTGAGTGATGGGACTCAATGATGAGTGTAATTTAATGTGATTCACGTACTGATTCAGTTTCACTATCAGGGCCCAAATACAGAAAAGGCTGAAGCTTTTAACCATGGAACCGAACAGCTCATTGTTTTAAGTGGAGCTCTCTTTGTTGACTTTTCCTGCTTGTGTTTCGGTCTGTCAGTGTGTGTGAGTGTGTAGAGACTGTGTGTATGTTTGTTTTGCTTTCCTTGCTGGGGAATATTTAAAGGCAATTTAGGGTTGTGAAGGAGGGAACTGGACCATGTTATTTTGTGTTTGTGTGTGTGTGTGTGTGTGTGTGCGTGCGCTGTGCATCCACAGTGGGTACTGACAATGCGATGTATAATCTCAGAAGGCAGGGTTGCCTCCACCTGTCTCTGATGTGGATATTTAACAGCACATTGTGGATTTAGATAATTGTACGTGGCAGACATGCCCACACACCACACACTCTCAAATCATTTCTATTGTCATTTTATTTTCTTTCTTTTATTTTTTTCCATCAGTTCTTCTCCTCAAAACACTCCCACTACTGTTTGTATGTGTTTATTTGCTGAGCTCTGTAACCTTATGCCCTGCTGATATGTAGGGCACCTACATATGAGGTTACCATGGTAGCTGGCAGAGCAGAACGACACAACACCAAACACATCGTTACACAATCTCTTTCGGTCTTCATCGTCAAGTTTATCTAGCCAATCGTGCTTAATCTTCACTTTTGGCTTTCTTTTTTGTTTCTCCACCTCTATATTTCATGGTTTCTCAGATTGTTTGTATTGCTTACAGGTTGTGTTGGTCTTCTTAGTGTCCTTCTTTTACCTGCAATGAGGCAATAAGGCTGTGTTCACCACAACCTCTCTTGCTGCCTTGTGATTGGTCGCTGTGGTATTTTGGGAGAGTTGAATTACAGTTGTTGCTGTGTGCATGGAAGAGAAACCTAATGAGACGTGCCGATTGGAGCCTGGCTGGAGTTGGGGGAGGGAGGTTGGGACTATTGACACATTGAGTGTTAATGGTGTCGCTACCCTACAGCCCCTCCTTTCCCCACTACCCACCCCGGCTGAACTAGGTGCTAGGCAGCCTAAATCTGTCCGCCCCTCTGTACTATGGTATCCCGCTAACAGACTCACTGTCGCCACAGTGTAAATGGACCTGCCTGCGGGTGTGGGACCATGCGGAAGTTCAGCACAAGCTTCATTATGACTTTTTCACCTGTATGAGTACCTATACAGTAGTGTAAATGCATGTGCACATACAAGAAAAAGACTTACAGATAAAGGAGCCCCTTTTCACAATAATTGGTGTCCTACCAAACATATCTGTGTGTTTGTTTGTTGTCTCATTCGTAAGATGACCCACTGCTACTGTATGTGACAGCTGAGTTTGAGAATAGCTCCTAGACACCTAATAGTAATACAGGCACACTGGAAATTCTGATAATATTGCTCAGCATCGTTTAAAGTTAGATTTGAACCACCAATCAGACTTTAAACAAGGTAAGCCCATCTTGTAGGAGACATCAAAGGCCTTTGCTGTTTCCACCTTGCTCACTTGGTCAGTCCCAAAGCTTTTGATGGGAACATTTGGCAAGCCCTCTGAGATGTCAGTGGCCCGAACCTTTAAAATCCCCATCTCTGTTTAATGTTACTTCTGCTGCTGACTAAGCATCAATCGAGTGTCAGACTCAGACTCGAGTCACACTTAAGTCACAAAAACAAAGACTTCAGGCTTGACTTAGACTCTTTTCCTAAAGACCTAAAAACTGACTGAGACTCGTCTTAAAATTGAGTCTCATAAATAATCTTTGTGTCATGTGATGGGGAGTAAAAGCAAGGCTCTATGTAAGCTACCGACAGCAGATATGACAGCTGATGCACTGCATGTTCATATTTTTTTGTGCAAGGGTGCATTGTAAGAATCAGGGATATGGACCTAAAATTTTAATGTGATAACACTATTGGTTTGTTCACGGACCATAGGCTGTTAATGGTGCATAGCAATCTGTTCATGGTAGCAGTACCTTTTATATTATTGACCTCATTGATGTCTCTGAGCCTGAACAATGTATTGAATGACTTTATGTAATTTCAGAACAAAATAAATCTAACTTAGCTCTAATATCTTATTCTTCTGCTGCTAAGCTATTTGCACCAATAGAACCTGCACCTAGCTCATTATGTTGTCATTTATAGAGCACCTTGGAACATGTTTAATATTTCTAACTTGACAGAAAACCTTTTAGATTTATTCCATGCTTTCTTTAACAATTTAAAAAATCTTCAGACTCAGAGTGGGAAAAAACCCTCCAAACCTAATATGTGCCCCCTGATGAACTGTAGCACTCCTCTCCCATAAAGTATCTACCCCATAGTAATGGAGTGGATCATTCGAAAACATTTGAACACGTTTGACACATGGATTAGATGTTAACCACGTCATAACAAAGACAACTTAAAAATAGCTTGATTCATTTTGAAATTTAGAATTAACAAGGGTAAATCTGTTAGTTTCCTTTAAACATAAATTCACATTTATCTATCTTATTTCGTATACCTTTGATCAATTTTCAAAATAATTGAAAGGAGTTCATAACGGGTCTTTCAATGTCAAATTAAATATTAAAAGGTTAATAGACAATTGCTAAATGTTTACATGTTACATTAGAGACAACGACACACAGTACAAGATTTGAATTCCCAACCAGTCTTAGGCAGACTAAATGACATGCTGTGGACTAGAACATGTTTTAGTCTTGACTTGGGCTTGGAAAATGACTTGTTTTCAGTTTAGTTCAATTAAATTCCCTTTTATGTTAAAGAGCAATCAAACAGGACATTTAAGTATTAGGCACATTAAATATAGAGATAAAATCTAAACACAACAGTACAACAATCACTATTCGAATATATAAACACACACCTAAGAATTTAAAAGGAGAATGTTTGGATTTGTGAGTTTGTGTAGCTTTGCACAGCTATACTGGGGTAGATTTTAAGGGTTGAGGAGACTGACACCTATGGGAATAGAACCATTTCTGCCAGGCATAAGCCAGTTATCAATATTAAGTCATTGCTTTAAAACCGCATCTATTTCCTGTCCTAAGTTTTCTGCAGTTTTAGGTCCTTTTAATGAGATAAAATAGTCCCAGAAAGACAACAGTTTTCTCTGGTTGTATGGAAGATTAGAGTAATGCAGCATGCCCTTCCTCCACCTTTTGCTGCAAACTGACTGTCAACTGACTGAAAGCAGGATTTATACTTTTTTCTCTGTCACGAAAAACACAAACTTCATTGTTTAGAAATATATTTAAATGCAAAAAACATGGACAGTCATTGTGTGGAAATTAAAGCGTGCAAACTTCAGTCTTAATAACATAATAGAGTTTTAAAACTACAGTTGGCAAGTTGTTGCCTGCAGGGTCTGCAGTTAGCCTGACTAATTGACCAGCGAATATTAGCTTGTTATATTGTTACTCTTAAGAGCAGAATGGTAAAGGAATACTATTCTGCATAATAAGAGAACTTGTACTACTTTAGTGGACGTTTATTTTATCATTTTTAATAAGTTTAGGTATCAAAACTAAAATAACAGAAATGAATGTAATAGATAACTTTATAATAAGCATCTGTGACAATTAAGTTTAATGATATTTTTGGTCTTGGTTATCATATTCACAATCAGAATCTCATAATGACCCATGTAACTGTGGGGCTTTCTTTTTTACACCGGCAGAAAATACCCATTAGTCTTCATGACGACAAGGATGCCAGCTGATCTATATCAAAGGCAAGACAGCCTCTAGAGCGTGGAGACATGGCAGCAGTAATGCTGAGAGATGTGGTTCATCATGTCAGCAGCCTCTTTCTCTTCCAAAAATAAGAGGCTGAAGTTTGACATGTTTTTGTTTCAGCTCTGCGAACGGTGACATAATTTACAGGCGCACGTACACGCCTGGCTACATCAAGAGCTGCCAGTCTGATGGCTTTATTAACCCTCCGGTGAGTCGAGTGGTTTTGCCAACTGTCTGGGATGTGCTTGCTGTTTCAAAATAGCACCAGTTAAGTGTTCTTTCTGAATGTGCTTGAACCTGCAACCACCAAGAAACCTGGTGAACTTGTAAAATGAACAAAGAGACTTTACTTTACAGGGCATAAAATATTTAGAATATCCTGTCCTGAAAAATGCATTGTGTTTAGGTCTAAAACTGTAAGGATCAAAAATGATTTCCTTCTCTGAAAGCAGAGTTATTACAAGTTAAATAATTGTTTGGTTATACCAAGCAGCATTAGAGCCAGCAGAGCCCTCATAAGTATAACAAAATTTCTGACTGCACTTGTTTAGGCCCACTGAAGTTATTTGTCAGAACTGTTAGAAGCTGATCCTTCCATCATCTTAACAGCAACTTCTTATTTTCATTAATATTTCTTTCTTGTTTTCTACCGCCCGTGCAGTAGTTCAGTGTTGTGAACCTTGTTACAGTACTTTAAGGTTGATCCAGCTCTTTTCACTTTGAGATTCTAAACATGGTAAAAAAAAAAAAACAGTAAACAGCTGCTCTGGTCAGATGAGAATAAAATGTAACTGTTTGGCTAAAAACAAACACCACACATAACCCTGAACCCACCCTCCCTTATGATAAAACATGGTGGGGGCTGCATCATGGTGTGGGGGTGCTTTTCTTCAGCAGGTAAGCTCGTAGCATTTAATAAGACGATGGAGGAAGCTATGAAAAGATACCAAAAGCGTTGAGACTTTGTTGGAGGTTCACCGTCCAGTAGGACAAGGACCCTAAACATACAGCTTAAGCTACATTGGAAGGGTTTAGCTAAAAGCACATTCACGTGTTAAAATGTTCCTGTCCACATTTTCAAGAAAGCAAATAACTGACTATTTGGAAAGAAAGTCTCACACGTTTTGAGAGAAAAAAAATTCAAGAGCATTAGAAAAAAAAATGGCAGACAGATGAGGAAAGACTACTCAAATTGCAACGCCTGGGGGGAAGGGGATTCATGTCGGTGGGCCCTGCAGTTGTTGACTTTGGGCCTGCAGAGGGTGACATCATTCCTTGGCTGCTTTCACAGGAAATAAGGTCACAGGAACTCTGGCCAAGCATGGAAAGTTGCTCGTTTTGACCTAGGTGTGAGCACATGGATGAATGCATGCACTTTTAGTCACACACCCAATATACTTCCAATCAGGGGGTTTGGGTTGCTATGCAAGTAAGAATGGTTCCAATGGTCTATATATTACCAAGGTCAGCCTGAACAAAGGGATATACATTGCAACACCCTTTGAAACACACATTAAAATTATCACATGCGTACAGGGGCTTGCAAAAGTATCCATACCTCTTCAACATTTTCACATTTTGTCATGTTACCCCAGACTTCTGTGTATTTTCATAGCATTTGATGTTATAGACCAACATAAAGTAGTGCATAATTGTGAAAGGGAGCAAAAGTGACACATAGTTTTTAAAATGATTTACAAATAAAACTCTGAAAAGCATGGTATGCATTTGTATCAGCTCCGCTGAGTCAATATTCAGGAGTTTTACCTGGTCTTACTTTGCAAAATAGCTCATGCTCAGTCAGATTGGAAGGAGAACGTCTGTAAACATTAATTTCCAAGTCTGTTCACGGATTCTCTTTTGCATATAGGTCTGGGCTTTGACTGGACAAAACACTTAAATATGCTGTGGCTCTGGGTGTATGTTTAGGGTTGTTGTCCTGATGTAAGTTGAAACCCTCCCAGGCCTCAAATCTTTTGGAACCTCAAGGAGGTTTTATTTCAGCATTGCTCCATAATTCTCTCCATCTATCTTCCCATCAACTCTGACCAGCTTCTCTGTCCCTGCTGAAGAAAAGCATCCCCGCAGCATGACACTGGGGATGGTGTGTTTAAGGGAATGTGCAGAGGAAATTTTCTGTCACACATACTACTTTGCATGTAGGGGAAACAGTTTAATTTTAATCTCATCTGACCAGATCACCTTTTCCCAGTTTGCTGTAGCCCTTACATGGTTAGCAGCAAATTCTAAATGGGACTTCTTGTGGCTTGCTTTCATCAATTTTTTCTTGATACTCTTCAGTAGAAGCTGTATTTGTGAATTGCCTGACCAATTGTTGTAATATGTCAATCGTCTCACACACCCAAGCTGTTGATCACTGCAGCTTCTCCAAAGTTACCATGGGCGGGACATACATTTCTAATTTTAGGTTTTCCAAAAACGTGGACTTCAAAATTTTAGATGAATAATGCTCTCACTGTGGTCCTGTAGGTTTAGGAGAAGAGCATGTTTTAGTAGGGTTGCAGTTGTGCCATACTCTTTTTATTTTCAGATAATAGGCTAAACTGTGCTCTATGTCCATAGCTTTAACAGCTTTTACAATAGTATTGTTTTAAACCCTAACGCTGCATTAAAATTCTTTATCAACTTTATCCCTGACCTTTCTGCTGTGTTCCATGATCTTCATGATGTTGTTTGTTCACCAATGTTCTTTAATTAACCCCTGAGGTCTTCACAGAACAGCTGCATTTATACTGAGATTTAATTGGACAGCTGGACTCTTTTTACTAAGTGAGCTCTGAAGGCAATTTTGCGCTGGATTTTATTTAGAAGTGTTAGATTAAAGAGGGCCTGTATAAAAATGTACAGCCCTCTTTAATTTTTTTGTTTTATTTGAAAACTGTCTGTCCTTTTCCTTATATTCCACGCTTCTACCCTAAATTTGTTGATGTATCACATAAAATCCCAATCAAACAATGTTGAACTTTGTGGTCACCATATAAAAATATTTAAAGTATTCAAGTTCAAATTCAAAAATACTTTATTAATCCCGAAGGGAAATTAAATGTTGTATCTCATATTATACAGTTTTCTACAGAGAGCTGCAGGAAGGATCTCCTGTAGCGGTCTGTCTTACAGCAGATCTGAAGGAGCCTCTGACTGAAGACACTCTGTTGTTGTACAACAGTCTCATGAAGAGAATGCTCAGGGTCCTCCATAATGTTCTTCATTTTATGAAGAATCCTTCTTTGCACAATGATCCCCAGAGGTTACACAGTAACCTCTGGAGTAACATGTCCTGGATGACATCATCTCTTTTTCACAAGTACTGCTAGTCCACCTCTTTTGCGTTTGCCACTCTTTAAATCTATGTCTGCACGTATGATCAGAAAGCCTGGCAGAAAGACGTTGGAGTCAGGGATATGATCCTGCAGCTATGTCTTAGTGAAACACATACTACTGCATTCCCGACAGGGCTTGGAGTTCATCCAACTTGTTTCCCAAAGATCTCACATTGCCCTTCAAAATTGATTGAACTTTCTTCTCTTTCTTCTCCTTGCTACTGCTCTGCATCCACTGTGCCTCCTTTTCAACTTATCAGGGATTTGGGGTTGTAGTTGAAGTATTATTTGAGCTTTTGAGATCTTAATCAGCTGCTCCCAGCTGTAAAAGAACATTCCATTACCATGGTGATGCACCCTAACAAATGTCCAAAAGTAAAACAGTATCGGCAAAAATCCTTCCAGCTGCACAGCATCCAATACCAGAGAGGACAAAAAAAACTATTTTTATCCACCACAAGAGGAATTTGAGTTCTTGAAAAGAATGAATCAAAATGAAATGTAACAGAGCTACTCCAACCTGCTTCCACCTTTAGCGGCGCAATTCTAAAATTATAGTATGGATATCTGCAAGGCACAGTGCTTAGAAAATATGGAGTTACCTAGCCACGTTTCTCTGAATGATTTATGTGCACACGCTCATTGAAGCTACATCATAATTCTTCACTCCAAGTCCAATTTTGGATGTCATCCAACTGTTGTTCCTAGTGCAACATGCTCCACCTGTGTGTGCGCACACACACACACACACACACACACACACACACACAGACAGACAGTCCCAACCTTTTTATGCACATGTATATCCAGTTTTTCATCTGAAAATTCCTCAGAGGGAGTCACAATTGCATAGCCCCCTCAGCTTCCCTTGGGTCTCTGTGGAAACCACCACAACACGTTTGTTTATAAGCAGTAGTAAGGTGGAAGGACTCCCTCATCCCAGAAAGTTGTGCAATGTTATTCACTGAAGGGGATTCCCCCTAACAAAATCACAGCAGATGGATACTGAGTGTTCTTTTTTAGATTTAATTTAGTATCACTGTGTTGATGTGGGTGGAGTTGGCCCTGTGTGTGTGTGCTCACGGATCTTTGTTTCCATGTAAAAGAGTTTGCCAGTGTTCCAGATCGTCATCTCTGTAAAGGCCTGGGTGTCACCCACCCCTCCACCCATCTACTTCCGCCCTACGTATTTATCCAGCTCCCTTTGAACCATTCACTCGGCTCCACCAAAACTAAGCCAGGGTGTTCTCCCTCAGCGATAATCTGCTCTCAACAGAATCCATATCAGAATTAATGTTCAGAAAACAAGATTTAAATTAGCAACATCTAATGAAGTCCAATAGGAGTAACATACAGATTGCAGATATTGCAGTTATTTCACTCCTATAGTCAACTATTCTTTTTCTTTTTAACTTGGTGCTATCAATGGCACTTCTGCATGTTGCTGCTAAAAAATACAAATATTATCTGACATTTACATTAAATATAAAGTCAAAAGAGTCAGAACCAGCAACAGCGTCATCAGTCCCCATCCCCACCGTTGAGTGGTAATAACATTCTGGGATCTGCTGCCATCTAGTGTGACTTGCGCCTAACTGCATGCTTACTCTTGTTTTTAAAATGAAAAGTGATTTCAAGCTCTATCTGCAGGATGATTTAAGTGTTGCAGAATTTCAATGAGATTTTACAGGCATGGATAAAAACATGAAGTCTTCACTGTGTTGAAACAATGATGTGACGCGATTTAAAATGGTAGTTTGGAAAAAAGTGAGGTGCGGCCTAAAAGTTTGTTATGGATGATATTTTTACCGGTCTCTTTGAGGAGGGGATTATGTTTTTTTCATGTCCCAAGAATTGTTTCCCTTTTTTAGAAACATGCTTCAGCTCTATTTGATAGATCTGAATATACCTTTTAAAGGTTGTGGCATTAAAAGTGACTTGGGATCACTTTTATATGATCTAAAGGATACAATAGCAAAGTTGTAAGTAATTTGGCCTGGTGTCAGCTGTGAGAAACTGCACTCTAGTACCATCTCTTCTGCTGCACAACAGCAGTACTACTGATAAAGGATTTGTTGCTCTGAATCCTATAATACACTTTGAATATTGTAAATTACATCAAAAATAATTAAAAGTCATCATAAATCTAGCCTGTGATATGGTATTGTAAAAGTATTCATATCCCTTTAACTTTAGTACATCTTGTCACGTTACAACCACAACCTTCAAACTGTTTTGTTGTGATTTTATGTCACAGACCCACACAAAGAATGCATGATTATATAGTGAAAGGAAAAAGGTTAGGGGTGTTTCTCTACCAGTTTTGCACATCTAGAGACTGAAAGTTTTGTCCATTCTTATTTGCAAAATTGCTCAAGTTCAGTCAGAGTAGATGTAAGGTGTCTGCGTTTCCATTTACAATCAAGTTGCACAAATTGTAATTACGAAAACAAATTTGCTTAATGGAAACACAAAAAAGTTTTTGAGGTGGTTTTTTTGGTGAAATGGTGTATAAAACTGCAATGGAAACACATTTTTCTGCCTTACACAAGTCACATGATCAACAACCAGATGTTACTACTGGCGGAAAAGACATAGAAGACGACAGGAAGTAGAAGGAGGATGATGTTGTCGCATGAACGAACTTATTCACAAGTTTAATTGGATTTCTTATACAACAAAACACACCAATTGGGAAATTGTGTTTTTTCGACATTAGCAGAATATCAGCAGTTTTGTGCACATTTGTAATGGAAACACAGCTTGTGATTATTTTTTTCGGGTTTTAGCACAGATTGTTTAATGGATTAAGGTCTAAACTTTGACTGGGACATTCTAACATACTAATAAGCTTTAATCTAAACCATTCCATTGAAGCTTTGGTTTACGTTTAAAATCAATATCCTGCTGGAAGGTCTGCCTTTGCCCCATTTTCATGTCTTTGTCAGCCTCTACCAGATTTTCTTCCAGGATAACCCTCTATTTAGCTCCATCTATTTCGATCAACTTCCCCGTCCCTGTTGAAGAAGTGCTACTCCACAGCATGATGCTACCACCACCAGGTTTCCCTGTGAGTAAGGTGTGTGCAGGATGATGCGCAGTGTTAGTTTTTCCTGCCACACAGCATTTTGCGTGTAGCCAGAAAGTTTAATTTTGGTCTCATCTGACCAGAGCACCTTCTGCCAGATGTTTACTTTGCCCCCTGCATGGCTTTTGGCAAACTTTTAATAGGACATTTTATTTCTTTGGGTTTGGTTGGAATGTGATGAGATGTGGGAAGGTTCAAGGGGTATGAACACATTTGCAGGGCCTTATGTTTTCTATAAATGTGCTGCTGGAGTTGATGTTGGAGGTTCTTTGCAGTTTTGCGGCTCAATATTTTGGTTTCATCTTTCAGGATCACATATTGTGGTGAAAGTCGAGTACTTCTCAGCTTTGGTATAGAAGAAAACCTGAATCATGGTCTGTTTTAGTGTTTGAGGATGTAATCTTATTATTCCAGAACAGTCTCTGCTTCCACTCAGACAGAAGCAGCTATGTTTTTAACTACACCCATGTTGTCTTCCTCTGAATTTGATGTGAACTAGACCGTGGCTAGCACTGATTCACTTAATCTATCACGGAAGCACCACTTGAACCCGATTCAGTCTTTCCGATTTTAAGAAGAGGGGATTCCCAAGGTAACTGGCCTGTGGGAGTGTTTGCAACTTCTTGTCGAGAGGAAGCGAGACTGAAAATAAAGAACATAAGAGCAGTGATGTGAGCTGTGTTTCCCAATCTTGGCATGGGAGCCCTGAGAGCATTCCTCCCACAGCTCTATCCAGGGAAAGGGTTATCACCATGGTGATGGCATTTGGCAGTCTTGGTCTAAAGTGAATTGCTGGACAATCACATGGATACACATGGGATAGTAACCTGCTTCCCTTCATATCAGGTTTAGGTTTAAACTTAGGAGAGGCAGTTTTGCTGTAGGTATTAAAATTAACATCACATAAAAACATTATCCTGGCATACATAAGAATACACAGTCGCCACAGGTGCAAATAAAATTAGAGTAAACACAAAATCAGGGTTATACTTACATTATGAAAACATAACATTTTAACCTTTTACCTAGCTTTATTTTACTTGTCTTACTTCGCTTACAACTTCAAGAAATTAGCACAGTTAGATAGAGAAATACTTGAGCACTTTTGCTTTTTAGTGGTATGATCATAGATACTGAGAAAGCAACACTGGAGTTAATTTCAACCTTTATGCATATTTGAGTCGGCATTCATTAATTATTAGGTAGCTGAGTTTTTTTCCACCCTTTCTTACGGAGACCACTTAGATCTTAGTCTTTGGTGAATGAAGAAAATAGGTGCATTTTCCCATTATGAAAACTCCTCATCCTGCAGGACTTATACATAACTCCATATAAGATTGCCTTTTAAATAAATTGAT
Organism: Crenichthys baileyi; assembly: GCA_036173005.1. Taxonomy (NCBI): domain Eukaryota; kingdom Metazoa; phylum Chordata; class Actinopteri; order Cyprinodontiformes; family Goodeidae; genus Crenichthys; species Crenichthys baileyi. The sequence continues at coordinate 284,321 of JAHHUM010000601.1, forward strand.
TATTTATTTTGAGTTCAGTAAAAAGATCTTAAGGGAAAAAAAGCTTCTTTTCTCCATGTGTGATTTCCCGATTTCTTGTAGAAAAGTGGGAACTGTCCCTTTTTTGAAACGTAAGAAGCTGGTTCAGAACCGCTATTTTTTTTGTGCCACAGTCCGGTTTACAAAAGATCCATCATGTTCCGGCTTCAACCAATGTGATAACATATGGGTAGACTCCAAAAATTTTAGACTATCTTAGACTTGCCTGAACAGTTGCAGTTTTTTTCAGCAAACACCATATTCCAGATCTTTATTTTAATTTTATTTTAGGTAGGTTTGGGTTTATGCCTCTTTACAAAGCATTAACCTGGAGTTGTGTCTCAATGTGCCCTCAGAGTTCAGCTTCAATTTAAAAACCTGGAATAAAATTTACCAAAACATCACTGCCCTAACGTTTGGGGTTACCTTCTCCTCCGCTGTTGCTTAAGCGCAAAAAAAAGGAAAAAAGACAAATTGTCAATTAATATTTTCAAACCTAACTTTATATTTAGCGCCTAAAGTTTTCCAATTAAATTGATAATCTTCTCCTGATGTTTTCAGCATATGCCACTGTCAGCACAGCATCCAATAATAAAAATGTGTGTGAGCAAAGTCTGCCTGGTGCCTGAAGCAGAAATAAATATGAAATCAGTTGCTAACCTTACCCAGATAAATTTACACTTAGCAGACAGCAGTTTCATAGAGAGAGAGAGAGAGGGTGTGTGTGTGTGTGAGCAGGTGTGAGTTATGGGGGTGTGCGTTTAGGAAGCTGTCGTGTTCACACTATTTAGCTGCTTTTAAAGACAGGAATAAACGGTTCCAGTTAAATGAATCCATCAAGACATACATGGATGCTCACACAGGCTCACACGGGACAATGTGTGTGGACTAATTAAGTCCTTGAGGACGACATGTGTGCATGTCGAGTGTGTATTTAACAGTTGGATAAAGTTGGCAGTTGATGCTGGACAGCTGACCCATTGGTGTTTCCTGTGCTGTATTTATATGATCAAGGCTCGTGACTCACCTGTTTCTGTAGTAGAGGGGCTGGATTACATCCGAGTCTTGAGCATAGAAAAGGTATAGCAAGTTTAACACTGAACACCAAACCATGCATTGCACTCCCTCTTTCCATTAGCTCCTCAGTTGTCCTTTCCTTTCTTTAACCATTGTTCAGGTGTGTTTTGGTAGGAACCATTGTTCTTTGGCTGAATACCTCTGTTATAAAATCACATCATGGTTTGCACATTACAATGTTTATATTTATCTGTATGGGTAACAATAAATTGGTTCAAAAAACTTTTCATCGTTTTTGGCTTTTTGTGAGGATGTCCAGTTTAAGATTATTTTGTCGAATTACACTAGAGCCACATTCACCCAATCGCACTCACTAACCCTCACACATTCATACACCAATACGCAGATCGGTAGGCAACTTGAGGTTAAGTGCCATGCCCAGGGGCACATCGACATATGGTAGGAGGAAGCTGGAATTGAACCCACAACCTTCTGATTGCAAGATGACTACTCTTCCTACTGAACCACAGTCACCTCATATTAACAGACATCTTTTTGTGGACACCTTTTTCTTTTTAACCACAATTCTGTGTTCTTCATGTGTCCTTGATTTGCATATGGGGATGTGTGTGCTTAAATAGCTCAGTATCTGTAAAGTGCAGTAAAATACCACACATTGTTGTGATTGTGTCCCACTTAACTCACTCAACAGTCACATTTCCGACACTGCAGTATCTGTTTTTTTCTTGACAGATTTTTTGTGGCAATAGGAGAGCCTCAGGTTTCTAAAGATGTACATACAGCTACAGCAAGAGTGTCTAACCCTTGGTCTCAAAGAGCTGGTCTACTGCATTGTTTAGATGTGTCTGTCCTCAAACACAGCAGAATTAATAGCAAAAATGGCTACATAGTGTGTCATTTTGTTCTGTAGAAGCTTGCTAATGAACCATTAATTTGATCCAGGAACCAGTTGAACATCTAAAATATGTAGGACACTGACTCCAAAGGACTGAGGCTGGACATGCCTGAGCTACAGTCTTTAATAGACTCACATCTTACTTCAGCAGCAGTAAGTGAAGGTGCTAAAGTTCATACTAGCATTTTCACCATCGGTGTTGATATGACTTGTTGATTGCTCAGCTGGTGTTGCTCAGCTGGTGTTGCAGACAAAAGTTACTAATAAACTTGTTCTGCTTCATAAACTAAGCACTTTTTTTTATTGGCCACACAAATCTCAATCCCACAGCTGGCTGGCTGAGATTGCAGGTGCGTCTTACATAACATTACAACAGGTAACGGGAGACAGTCTGATACCAATCATTTTTTGACACTAATTAATCACATGGGATCAAATCTAGACACCCTCAGCATGTAGCGTGTTTTGCTTGTTTGTCGCACCAAAATGTAATTTGCTCATCTTTGTGCAGTCACACCCAGTCAAGAAAATGCAGGATAGTGTAGCCTCAGAATGCTAACAGAAGCTTGATACTTGAAAATAAGACTATTTACTTTACTGTCAATTTTACTGTCTTTAATGATCGATGAAAAGGTATTTTTGCTTCTTTTTCTATTTTGTCTTCCGTCAGTGAGTCGTTGACTCACCACTGACTCTCTGTATCCTTTTTAAAGGGAACAGTTTGTGCCAGAGTTTGTTTTCATGTCATCTAGCATGCCATAGTGCTAAATCCTGAATCCTTGAAGGATCGGACTCCCCACACCAATCTCACTGTCTTCACCGCTAAACTGGTCTCAGGCCCGGGCAGAGCCGAGCTGAGAAGGCTGGGTTACACCAGCTGTCAGTCAGACAGGAAAAGAGCACACAGCTGCCTGTTCGGGCTCCTTTTACGCTCACAAACAGTATATGTTTTTAGACAGAGATTTTGGAGTTCATAGGTGCCTTTCTGCAATTGATAAGGTTGAGCTTTGGAGGTTTAATTTTAGTGATACAACTAAGATCAGAAGAACACGGGGAAACATTTGAGAGGGTAGAATAGAAGACAATATGTATGTGTGTGTGTAGCTGTGTGTGGGATCGGTATGCGACCTTGGCTTTGGTATGGAGTCCAGTTGTTGCGAAGAATTTAGTAGGGCGTACAGGGAGTTACCCAAAACATAAGGTGACTCACTTATTTTTCTGGGTTTATTTCCACAGACAAGCACACTCAACTCCTCTGTCAGTCCTGTGAGAACAGAGAACTGTACCCTCAGGTTTAAAATACTAAAGATGAAAAATACATTTAAAAATAAAACAATAAAAAACTCTGGAACCATGAAGATAATTTACTGAGTTCAAGATTTATTTGGAATGATATTCGAAAGAAGGAAACCCCTAATTTTCTTTCAAAGAGCAGTGAAATAGTCCACTGTAGCACTAGAGGGTGCTAGGTTTCCGGCTTTTGTTGCCCTGAAAGAGAGCCACACAAGAATCTGTGCTTACTCTTTTTAATTCCTTTGTTATCATTTTCAGTTGCTGTCCGTGTATTTGAATCAGGTTATCCATAAACAGTTTGTTTCATGCTACTTGATTTCATCCATTCAGTCTCTGAAAAAGTCCTGAAGAACTTCATTGAGGTTTGGGATTGGTATTGCTTGGCCTTCAATGACTTCACAGCTTGGCATGAGCAAGTCACTCACTCTCTGTTTTTGCTTTCTGGCATTTTATGAAATAATTTAAAAGGTCTTCCTCCTTTCTGGGTGAGTTAAAAATGTTAAAGCTTGAGCAAAAATGTTACAGTTCTATAGTTGTAGTTTAGAGTTTTCTCTCTCTGCATCAGTGAAAATTTACAAATACAGGAAAATCCTCAAGTTTATGGAACAGATGTATCTATAAATAAAACCCAACTAAGAAGAACTTAATTGGTCAAACTTTTTCTTTCTTTATTGGCACACCTAATGTAGATGTGTGCTGCATCACAAGATATGGTTTTTTCTAAAAGATATATTCAAGTATAACTGTAACTCTGCTGAAGCCTTAAGGGGCATCTCTGTCTCAAACAACAAGTAATTATTATTTTTTGGACCAGAAGCGACGACACACTGTGTGTAAGAGAGTGCGGTTGGTGTTAAACAGCTCTGCAGCTAAACAAGATTTTATTAATCTTTCACTGCAGTGTTGACATTTTAGGCTGACCTTATTTTATCAAACAGCGTGATTAGTACACGTAACATAGTTAGCATTACTGACAACAGTCCATATGTATGACCTTTAGAGTAAATAAATTCCTATCTTATCTTTAAGGCTTTCAACATTTCCAAATCCATCATGACAGAATTGGATACTGCAAGGATAAAAAAGAGCAACGTTGCTGTGATATTTTCTGTCGCCTGTTATTTGCTGAATTCACACTCCCTGTTTAAACGTGGCAGCTTGAATAAATGGTCAACATGCCTCTGTATAAAACAGTTTCATTTTTAAAGTCTTCAAGCTGCTTTTGTGACTTAAGTTCTTTAACAACTGCACTGATACTGAAAATAAATTTAACTTATCTTTATTTAGTACAAACTTCCACACCGAAGCGTGGTGTTGTCAATGTAACCTCTTGGTAGGGTGTGTTCTGGTCACAAGCTGATTTTCTTTGTGCATCATTAGTGTTAGGTTAATTGCATTTAGGTTTGAGTGAGTCTTGGCAAGGTTTTATGTTTCGACTGTCTCTGTTTTGACCCTGCGATGGTTTGATGATTTGTCCACAGTGTCTCTGGACTATTCCCCATTCAATTCAATTCAGTTCAATTCAGTTTATTTGTATAGCGCCAATTTCACAACAAATGTTGTCTCAAGGCACTTCACAAAACTCAGGTACATACATTCCAATTAATCCTAATCATTGAACAGTGCAGTCAGAGTTAGTTATTTATTCAAATTGGATAAAAAGTTTTTCTGTCTAAGGAAACCCAGCAGATTGCATCCAGTCAGTGACTTGCAGCATTCACTCCTCCTGGATTCACTGTTGGGATAGTCTCCAGCATCCCCACTATCTTCAACATTGTTAAGTTGATGGCCTGGCATCTTTATTTTAATCCCTTTTGTTTTTCCCCTTCCCGCAGCCCTGGGTTTGATTGTTAAAGATCTAGCTACACCTTGGAGGTCGAAATGACAGGATAAATCTATCCATCCATCAAGCTATTTTCTATACCAGCTTCTTTGATATTGGGTCACAGGGGAGCTGGTGCATATCTCCAACAGTCTATGGGCGAGAGGCGGGGTACACCCTGTACAGGTTGCCAGTCCATCGCAGGCTATAAAGCCAGCTCCTGCCACTGAACACCTCCAGGAGCAAACAGTGGGGATCCTAGGGCTGCTCACTGCTTGCGACACCAGAGCTTCAGCAAGGATCTTTCCTCCACCTTTTTCCCATGCCACAGCTGTTGAGCACCAGCTCGCTCAGTGTGTGGCAGGATGGACTCTTCAGCAGCTGTGCAGTTCCTTTGGCATCGTCAGACCTGAAAGTATTATCACTCAGGTCCAGCTCGGTCAGCCTGGCTCCAGCTCTCATTAATGTATCACCCAATGATCTCAGGGGAGTTGGTCTTTAAGAACGGAACCTTTATGTGAACATGTCGCTCCAGTAGCTTCTCTCAGTGTTTCATTACAGGTACAAAACTTTCACAACCTGGTATCGCTCTGTGCTGCTGACCAGCTATTCCAGTGATTCTTCGTTGCTGAGCTTTAGTCCCAGGACTTTAAAGCTCAACTTTCCATCACCAAAATGGGTTTTGGAGAGAGCATAAGGCAGTATAGCGATGTCATCTGAGGCCCTGTTCTCTACCTGCTTTTATAGGCTTTCTTCAGATGCTGACTAAAGAAACACGTCCCTTCACCAGTTGCTGGCAGCAAAAGAGGAGACTTCACACACATTAGGCTTAATTTACCAATTAGTTTAGTTAATAAAGAAAATAACTTTATATGTGAGGGTACAGAGCAGTTTTGTAATTCATCAGTGATTGTAAATGTATGGACAGTATGTTAAAGGATTTATGTACTAAAAAACATTACTGGAGCAATGATGCCACCCCATCACAGTGGGTATTTAAAACTGATGGCTATATAAAGGCTTTATAAAGGTCTTAGTTTTAGCCCTCAAATACCCAGATGTGGAGCTTTTTTCCTATTTTGGACTTTGGAAAAAAAAAATGACTCACCACATTATCTCGGTTAACTTGAGGGTGTAATTCCCTGCTGCAGAACATTGAATTTGTGACATTGTTTAATAAAACTCAAAAAGCATTATTTCCTAATTGATATGAATTATTTAGAGTTTAAGCTATTATAGAGTGCAGATTATATTATAGTGTTTCGAAAGGTAACTGTAATTAATTATCGGCTATCTTAGCCTCTCCCTGTGTGGAATAAACTTTGGATCAACAGGTGCTTTGCCTGCTGATTTAACACTTCATTTTAAAATACATCTATGAAAATATTTCACCTTACTTCTTTTTAAGAGAGGCTTCCTGTCTGCGGTAGAATTATTTCAGTCACTTCCTACTGGCTAACTTTAGTCCCGAGCAGGAACCAAGGAGGACCCAGTTCCTGCAAAAAATTACACACTGATATGCAACATGTTTGCAGCCCCTTGCCACATACCACCCTAATGTTCAGGACAGACAGTTCGCTGCATGTATGCGCGTGCACGTGTGTGTATTACCAGACCCCGACATGGCTCATGTTTCTCACTGCAGTTTGTCAGAGCCTAGCTCGGAGCAGCAGGCACCAGTCAGGCTACATCAAATGCACACATCCAAAGCTGAAATGGGGACAACTAATGGGTTTCTACCCAGAGGAGAAGCTGTAATTTGGGATTGCAGTTGGAGATAAAGGAGCATGCTACAATGTTGCTGTGCTCCATCCCTCTCTGTGGTCCAGGACGCCTGAGGAATGCCTCCTTACTCAGACTCATTAATGGGATACCGTTCGACAGAACGCAGCTTTTAAATTCTGCCTGTACAAGTGGAGTACATAGGACATAGATTTTTGAAGTGTGAGTAATTACTCAAGGACATTTTGCAGGATTGCATGGCAGTTTTGGTCTTCAAATTTGCGAGCTCTTGAGTAAGCTCCTCTATAGTTACAGTTACAGCGAGTGGTTGTTTGATTTCTGGGCAAACTGCTTCATCTGTAGCCATATCTCGCTAGCCTCCACCATGATGATCAAGGAGGTCAAGGAAGCCTCGTTACGAAGGGACCCTGACCTGAGGGGGGAGCTGGCTTTTCTGGCCAGGGGGTGTGACTTTGTCCTCCCCTCACGGTTCAAGAAGAGGCTCAAGTCTTTCCAGCAGCAACAGGTCAGTGGGTTCAACAGTCGGGATAGACGCTGTACAAGTGTGGAAGTGAAAGGACATGGATGTTGGCTTTTCATCCTTTCTATTCATCATGTAAAACACACACATAATGGTGCATTAAAGACATTCAGATACAGTATTTGCATCTTGTTGCACTTAGACACAGAGTTACATTCTATGGACAGCAACCTATTTTGAGACAGGTATTAAGGGTATATTTATAGAGCAGGGGGTTGCAGGAATAGAGTGATAGAATGAACACTTTGAAGGGAAGCATGTCTACAGCTGTTCTGCTCAATACACAGTATGGAGGCCCAAAAGAGCACTGCCAGGAGATTTCCTAAGAAAAAGAGTCAGTAACACGTTGTGAAATCTGTTCACTTTTCATTCCACCGATGACTGGTGCAACATGTGCTCTCACCATTTGCTTATGCTAGTGTAAATTGGATTTGAGCATTTCGGTTTTTTAGGGATGAAATAAATCGTATGCAATGCTTTCCTAAAAACTGCCCTATGTTAGTATTGCTTTTACAGATAAAAAGGAAGCAAAACTAGAATTGATTTTACTTTCTTGATGTCTCAAAGGTTTATTTTCTTTCCTAATAATTACAGCATATATTGCTGGAATCAAAATTTTTTTGTCACTTGATTTGTTTTCCATGTGGCTCATACTGAAATTGGCACAGATGTGTACAGAAAAATACTGTTCCACCAGTCTGCCAACAGAAAACAGAACTTCCAATATCATCGCTATTTATTCAACAAGTCCCTAAACTTTATCTGGTATTTATTGAACACAAAAAAACGCCTACGTGCATGCTGTTGTTGACCCATTAATAGACTGAAAATGATGGGAGTTCTTAGTTTTGATCCATTTAAAAATTAAGGGGCAAAAAGCCAGATGTTTTGTCTGTATTTGATCAGCGATCAGAGCTGATCGGTGGAAAATTTCGATTTCGATTTTTGACCAAGTGATTGGTGCAGGTCAATCCTATTATTATAAAAGCTACCTGTGTTTTTTATTACTTTTTTAGGGTTTGAGAGATTGTGGCCAGGATCCTTCAGCCCTGTATTATGTTGTCTTTTACAGTCTTACACCACTTGGAACTTCCCTGCCAGCACCTCAGTTAAAATGTTCTGCAGTGTGTTGACTGGTATAGCGATTAACTGATAGCAAAACAAGTTTGCAATATTTGTTATTCACTGGGAATTCCCATGTGCATACCAAAGCCTTATTACATTTACATTCCTGACGTTTTGTGTGTTGTATTATCTTACATCAATGTAAGAAACTAGTTTATAGCTTTATGTGGTATTGTTTTATCAAAGAGTGCATTTGTTTTTCATTATAAACATCCAAAACATGAACACTATATATGACATGCACGGAATTAGTCCTAGCCTTGGTAGTCAGTTCCCACACCTGATCTCCTCTTGATCTCCTCAGCTTCAGCCCAAACCGGAAAAGAAGCCAGGAACACCGCCTCCAGCCGCAGCTTCCCCACCCCCCACGCCACGCTCGCCAAGCCCTCCTCCAGCCCCGGTGATCATCACACCCCCTCCTTCTGCCGTTAACATTCCCAGGTTCTACTACCCCCGTGGGCTCCCTGCCCTGTGCCCGGCTGCCAACCACGACGCAACCATTGCTGCCATAGAAACGGCCTTCGCCGAGTTCGAGGAGGAGAAGGCTGACATTTATGAGATGGGCAAGATTGCAAAGGTCAGCAGTTACCCACTTTAACTTTATTTTACCTTTGTTTTGTTTTTTACAGTTATACTGCTTTATAGAATGAAAAGAGCAAATAAGGAAAGGATTGCCATTTACTGGGCTTTGCAAAAGTCTTCAAACACAAAAAAAGTAAAAATACCTGTGAGGAAAAGAATGCATGGTTTCCAAAATGTTTTACAATTATAAATTTGGAAAGTGGGTGTGCATTTGTGTTCTCCCTTCTGTAATCTAAGACCCCTAAATAAAATGCAGTGCAGCCAATTGCCTTCACCTAATAAATAAATAAAGAACCAAGCAGGCAGGTCAGGGATAAAGCTGTAGTGAAGTTTAAAGCAGGGTTAGGTTAAAAAACAATATCTGAAGCTTTGAACATATCAAGGAGCACTGTTCGCTTCATAATTGGAAAATGAAAGCAGTATGAAATTATTGCAGACTTGGTCACCCACCTAAACTGGCCAGGCAAAGATGTGGAAGAAGGTGTACTGGTTAGATGAGACCAAAGTTGAACTTTTTCACCTACATGCAAAACACTATGAGTTCTGAAAAACTAACACTGTACCCCACATTGAACACACCTCCACACTGAAACATGGTAGAGAAGGAAACTTGCTGTGTGGATATAAACATTAAAAGGGCTGGGAGACTCATTTTCCAGATCAAATGATATTCATGGCCCAGTCAAAGTCCAGACCTAAATCAAATTGAGAATCTGTGGCAAGACTTATACATTGTTCACAGATGCTCTTCATCCAATAGTTTGAGCTATTTTCCAAAGAAGAAAAAAAAATAACCATAATTTAATTTCTATGAATGGGTTTTGGAAGAAAACCCATTCATGTCATTCTTGGTGTTTTATGAGCCACTGCAAAGGGCCAGCAATGTTTTTCTAAATATTCGCCAGATTAAAATTTTTTAATAAGGTGAATATCATGTGCCCTGCATTGGATTGGCGACCTGTCCAAGGTGTACCCTGCCTCTCCCCTGTAGACTGCTGGAGACATTCACCAGCTTCCCAAGTGACCCACTATGGAATAGGCGGTATAGAAGATGAATGAATAAATATCATGTAATGTTTTCCTTCTGCTTTACAGTTATGCATAACTTTATACTATTTTATACAATTTTTATTACTTTCTTGCCATGTAGTTGTACAGTAGTGGTTGGTTTGTCTGTGTTTCTGTTCAGGTGTGTGGGTGCCCGCTTTACTGGAAGGCCCCCATGTTCTACGCTGCTGGTGGTGAGAGGACGGGCTTTGTTTCAGTTCACTCATTCATTGCAACATGGAGGAAGTAAGAAAGCCCAGTTTTTTGTTTGTTTTTGTCAGAAACCGCCTCAACATTTCAACTCAAGTCAGGTCTTCAATCAAATCTCCCTCTGCTCTTCTCCAGGTTGTTGCACAGTTGTCATGATGATTCATCAAGGTTTATTTACCTGTTAACTAAACCTGGGCTCAACTATTTGGAACAGGAAGACTTCATTCCTCTACTCCAGGTAGGCAATGTCTCAACTCTTGATTGGTACACAATCTTGTGCTGCTGTGTGTCTTTCACTAATTGTTTGTCATTGTCTAACAGGACATTGTGGACACACACCCTGGGCTCACGTTTTTGAAGGATGCACCTGAATTCCACTCACGCTACATAACTACGGTACATGGCCAAATAAAGGAAAAATACAGTCCTTATTATGAGTTACTATTCAGGTGGTTTGTTTAGGTGTTTTAAAGTAAAAGAGTCTGTATTAGATCCAAGCAGCTCCATAACGTGCTGATTAATATTCTTTATAACCAGGTACAATAATATAATATAATATAATATAGTGAGGGAATAGATGGGAAAGAATATCCTTCCGTCCTACTTGTGCCCTTACTTCTATCCCTCCTTGTGTTGTTGCTTATTTCCATGATGCCTCCAGTCCTTTCTTGTGTCCATTATTCTTTTCTTTCGTCCTCATGTCCTTCCGTTTTCTTTCTCTTCTTCCTTGTACTCTTACATTTATCCCATGTTTTTCCTCTCTTCTTTTCTGTGTCTTATTTTTGGTTCCATATGTAAAGCCTGCCCATGGTAGAAATATCTGCCATATATTCATAGTGCACTTTAATATTTTATATTTTAAATTCAGCGTAAAGGACTTGAAATTCCTAAGAGTTGAGTCTGACACTCAAATATCATAGGAGGAATGTGTAGGAACCATTTTAAAATCTAAAAGTTAAACATTTGCTTATCCGTAACAGATAACATTTGTATGATGAAGGAAGTGGGTACACACAACATCAAAGATCGCAAATGAACATAAAAATTAGATCAAAACAGCATGTCAGTAGTTGTCCCATTGATAGTTTTGCTTAAAACTAATATTTCTTGACACTGGATTATTTTTCCAGACTAAATTAATATACTTAAATAAATTAGGATTGAATTTTTCTGAGATTTTAGTGAGAAGTTATCCTACTTCAATTAAAGGTGAATTGATTTCATCTTACACAAGTACCAGGGGCATCAACAAATGTGACCAGCAGTGTAATGACTAAGGGACGGCAATGAGCATTTTAAGAATCCACCTATTATACAGATTACTTTTTAGAACACAAAATGGTTCTGATCATGTTAATTACTGACTGACTTAAAGGTACTGCTCCACATTTTAACATTAGGGTGTTAATTCATCATAACAAAATCCTGTAAAAGAAGTTTTTAATACCAGTAAGCTTGTCCTTCGTTGCCAGAAAAGCTGTTCCTGTGAACATCAGCTGTGTAACATTAGAAGGAGCGCGTTCATCAGTGTGAACCAGGGGAGCTAAAACACGTGCCGCTGAAGTCGAGATTATGCTGCACCGGAGTGCAGAGATGCTTGATTGCGTCAGCGTCCTGTGACATCACGGAAACAAAGCTGCCTACAGTCACATATGCAGCTGAGACCTCGGCCTGCCACATGTCCATTTTAAGGCTCTTCCAGAGCATTGTAGGTCAGCTGACACACTCCTGTATGAGACATTTGGAGCTCTGGGAGGTTGATTTACCAGAAAATAGTTGCTGACCCACTCTTCGTTGAACTAAGTTTGACCCGAATCCCCTGGTTTACACTGTGAGCTAATCTCCTGTCCAACTTGAAGTGGGAACCATCTTTTAAGTAACTTTTTAAATATCTTTCAAGTAGGTGATCTATCCTGAACCAGATCCATTCTTTCATGTTGTTTACGTCGAGGTCTGATCCTTCCATCTGAATAATGAAGCTGAAATTAAAATTTTCATTTTGATACATTCCAGTTTTGGTGGGCATATGTGAACTGTAGCCTCCAATTCCCGTTCTTAGCAGTCAGGAGAAAAACAAGTGTGGTCTTTGGTTGCTATAGCTTACCTGCCTTAGGGTTTGATGTGTTGTGGATATACAAGTAATATTCTGCATACCTTGGTTGTATCAAGCACTTATTTGAGCCACCGTTGCCTCTCTGTCATTTTTATATCCGCCACTCACTGAATTTTTTCTCTTGTTGGACCATTCTCTGGTTACCCGAGAAATGGTTGTGTGTGAAAATCCCAGTAGATCAGCAGTTTCTGAAATACTTCCTGTACTTCACGTTCAAAGTCTGTTTCATTGCCTTCCTTCCCTATCCTAATGCTCAGTTTGAACTTGAGTTGCTTTTACCAAATCTAGAGGCCTAAATGAATTTACTTGCTGCAGTGTGATTGTCATGATTTGTGGGTGTTTTTGGTTTATTATTATTATTATTATTGATAGATTTTTAATCATGCTTCTGGTCATGCTTTAGTTTTTGTCTTCTTGTTCATGTTTTGTCAAGTTAGGTTTTTTGGATGTGGTTATGCTTTAGTTTCATGTTTTTCTAGTTGTATTTCTATTAGTTTGTATCCTTGGATTTCCGTTCTGCTCTAGCCACGTTTTGTTTTCTCCTGTCAATCAACTTTATTCGGTTCACCTGCACCTAGCTAATCTGTCTCCCTGCTTCACCTGGTTCACGCTCCATATATTCACTTCTGTTCTGTTCATTCCTCGCGGAAACATTTCAGATCATGTCACCTCGTTTTTCAGATCATGCTTTGCCTGTCTTGCCTGCCCGTTTATTGTTTTGTTCCTGCCTCCTCTTTTGAGTGAGTTTTTGTTTTTTTCTAAAGATTAAATCTTTTCACCTACCGTCATGCTGCCTGCTTGTCTGCATTCTGGGGTCCTCCGTTGCACTAAACCTGACAGTGATTGACTGATTGTTTGTTTTAACAAGCAACTGAATGGCCGACGGTGAGGTAGTTTAGCCTGCAATCTTATATCAGCATCAAGGAAAATCTAAAGGGGCCTGAAGATTGATGAGCTACAATAAGTTTGATAAACCAGCACTTTTTAGCATGTGTTTCACAGTAATTTAGCAAAAAGGTGTCACCTTTTCTTTTCATAGTTTCCAGTGAATTTACTAATATTTCTTGTCTGGTTACCACAGGTGATCCAGAGGATATTTTATGTGGTGAACCGCTCCTGGACGGGCCGCGTCACTATGACGGAGCTGCGCAGGAGCAACTTCCTGCAGACTCTGGCTCTCCTGGAAGAAGAGGACGACATCAACCAGATCACTGACTACTTCTCCTACGAACACTTCTATGTCATCTACTGCAAGTTCTGGGAGCTGGACACTGACCACGACCTCTACATTGACCCCAAGGACCTGGCAAGATACAACGACCACGGTAAGAACAACTTGAAGGTAAATACAGCATTTCCTTATTATGGATCCAATCCAATTTGTTCATCTTTTTCATCATTCTCACCCTCGACAGCATCCTCAAACAGAATCATCGACAGGTTGTTTTCCGGTGCTGTTACCCGGTGAGTGGAAACACACAGAGGAGCTGATTACATTAACATGAATGACGTGTTGCTGATGCAAAAGACTGTCTGTTTTGTCTCCAGGGGTAATTCAGTGCAGAGAGAAGGCAGGATGAGCTACGCTGAGTTTGTCTGGTTCCTCTTATCTGAGGAAGACAAGAAAAATCCAACCAGGTATTACAGAGCTGCTCAGATATCTGTGACTGACCATCTGTTTTAAACTTTTCCGTCACTCAAAAATGTGAATATCAACAACCTACTCATTGTTTATCTCCCATTTGTCTCTGCAGTATAGAGTATTGGTTCCGCTGCATGGACGTCGATGGTGATGGTGTCTTGTCCATGTTTGAGTTGGAATATTTTTATGAGGAGCAGTGTGAGAGGATGGAGAGGATGGGCATCGAACCTCTGCCCTTCCAGGATTTGCTCTGCCAGATGCTTGACTTGGTCAAACCTGAGAATCCAGGTTAAATACCTTTAACTTTCTTCATTTGAGAGTCACACACTAACTTCATGCTTTTGCACCCATGTTAGCTCTAAACACATAAATGCCTTTCCTCCAGGTAAGATAACCCTGAGTGATCTGAAGCGTTGCCGGATGGCTCACATATTCTTTGACACCTTCTTTAATTTGGAGAAGTACCTGGACCATGAGCAGAGAGATCCGTTTGCAGTGCAAAAGGTGCCATTTCTTTTGGGATTTCAAATCAGTTTCAGGAGCAAAAATGAAAAAAAAAATCTGATTAATGAATAAAATATTTAGAAACAAAACTGTCATGGCTCACATCTGAAGGAGCACGTTTTGCTTAATAATTTTCCCAACATTTTTTGACAGGACTTTTCCCTCTGTAAACAATAGGTTGCCAGCTTTTCATTCATCATAAATACCTTTGATTTGTGTTGTGTCAAAGCTTCTCCCTATTTAATCTATTTATTATTTACTTTTGCATGATTATGTGAAATTCTCTCGTTGTATTTATTTTGTGGCTGCGAAAAAAAATTTTTTTAAAAAAAAATATGTTTCAGGACTTTGACAGCGATGGTCCAGAGCCATCAGACTGGGATAAATATGCTGCAGAGGAGTATGAGATACTGGTAGCGGAGGAGACTGCAAACGAACAGCTCCATGAAGGGTACACCTTTATTTATATAGTACTTTTCAAATTAAATAATCCCCCTTAAACCTTGTCACATTTTGTCAGATTACAACAACAAACTTGGTTTTATTTAAATGGGATTTTATGTGGCAGACCAACACAAAGGAGTGCATAAGAAGGATAATAATACATGGCTTTGTTGTAAGAAACCCATAAGAACTACAGTTTTCACTTTGACATAAACCATGTTGAGGACATTGAAAACCTGTTAGAGAAGGTGCTATGTTCATGTGACAAATAAAACATTTTACTTTTTGCAGTACATCCCAAACACATCATGTATTCAGTGAAACATGGCAGTGGCAGCATCATGCTATGGGGAAGCTTCTCTTTAGCATGGACATGGAAGCGGGTTAAGGTTGATGGTAAGATGGATGGAGCTAAAAACAGGACAATTCTGGGAGTATAGCTTTTACAGGATGCAAAAGACTTGAGACCAAACTGAAGAGGATCTTCTACAATGTGTGGCTGCAGCTAAATCAAAGCATATACATGTGTTAGAATGGCCCTTTCAAAGTCCAGACCTAAATTCAAATGAGACTCTGTTGCAAGACATTAAAACTGATGCTCACAGATGCTCTCCATCCGATCTGACTGAGCTTGAACTGTTTTGCAAGAATATCCAGCACTAGATGGGGTAGCTGCTGACCTGGTTGAGACATTAGGCTGCAGCTGTAATTGCATCAAAATGTTATTCTATAAAGGATTGACGAAGAGGGGCCAAATATGAATGCAGTTTTTACATTTTTTTATTTGTACAAAAGAAATTTGGAGTAAGATGAATTAGTTTCCTTCCATTTCACAATTATGCTGGACTTTGTGTTGGTTGTTCACATAAAATCCCCGTAAAAAACATGGGTATTTGTGGTTGTAAAGTGACAAAATGAGAAAGTTTTAAAGGGATATGAATACTCTTCAAAGGCATTGCTCTTATTAAACACCTAAAATGTATTATTTGTAAAATATTTTAACCATTTTTATTATATAATTGTTTTTTTTTGTTTTTTTCAGGACATTTGATGACGACTATGAATCTGAGGAGCTTCAAATGCCAGGAGAGCTTGGGAATAAAATGGAGAAACTGGTCATATCCGACCTGTCAGCATAAAACTGCTTATATGGAATTGCTGGGCTCTGATAGGGGCTGACACACAGGATCCAAGTGAAAAAGGACTTTCTGGCATACATATTTAAGATCGCGTGGCTGCCACTGACTCCCCTAAGGATGGGGTTTTTGAGTGTGTTTGTGTATGTACACTTCTGTTTTATTGTGTATGTGATGCAGTTATGCATTCACACACAGACAGGCCAATATCACTGCTCTTTGATCCACTTGAGGAGAAGACATTGATAGTGGAGAACTGCTTGATAAGCTCTTGGGAGAATAGGAGAAAACTACTTAACTGTAAAAAAACTTTTTTGTGAATTCTCTACTGACAATCATGCCGAAAGACAATCTGTTTCCTTCTTTTTTTAAGTTTTTAACGTTGCTGTGCCAAGGTAGACAGACTAGGAGAGACCTTTAGATTAGAGCTCTTTAAAGTTATTAAAGTCCCTGCCACTGAGGATCAGCAGTCCCCTCCTCCCTGGTGACCCGGCCCTCAGGAACATGCTGCATGTGCAGCTTGCGACTGCAGTTCTGGTAAAGGAAGTTGTTCATGCTCAAGTCCCCTCAGGGAGAGGCCATATAACAGTTCGGGGCATCAGCACCTCCTCTATGTGGCCAGTAAGTGCTACTGCATGCATGTCCCTGTGACTGCATGGTCCAGGATGGCTGGGTCTTACTTCCCATGTGGCAACCCAGTCCTCTCACTGCCTGAGCTACTCATTAGAGCCGCACTTCGTCCGAAGACTCCATGGACTGTAGCGTACAAGCCCTGCATTTCAGATATCGAGGAAAGACGCACATGAAAGGAAGCATACTGCCAGTCATATCAAACTCTCTGGTAGGGTTGTCCAAACATTTCCACATGTAACCTCTGTGATAATGCAGACTGTGTTTTATTTTGAGTTCTGTTTCCCTCCTGCTGGTCTCTTTCAGCATCTGTTTTTTTCTTTCTACCATTTCTACCATTTTCATCTCTAAAACTCTAGACAAGCAAAAACAGCTAATGTCTGCTGTTGTCATGGAGAGGCACAGCCGAGTATTATTAGTTGGTGTATAGCTGAAACGGTAAAAAAAATGATTTTTAAAAATTTCATCCACTATCTTGAACAGTCTGTTTGTTATACATCTTTCATCCAGATATTGTCAGTTATCATTCACATGTAGAGTGAATAGTAACTAAACTTCATGATGTCCATGATGTGTGTTGCACACACACACACACATAATACTTTGCAGTTCAAACTATTAAGTTATTTCATGCTAAACATGCTGTCCTTTTTTGACATTTCAGCCTACACCTTATTACAGTGAATGTCTGCACCATTTTGTTAGTGGCTTTTACCTTGTTGACCCTACACCTACACAATATATCACAGCTTTTCTGACACCCTGTCCCAGTAACTCGAAACACACAGATTGAGGTTGAGTGAGGTTTGAATGAGGTTCTATAAAGTTTATCTGCGCTATAGTCAGTAAATAACGCTCCTGGTGTCTTCATTTAGTAAAAATCCAGATTAGTTAAAACGGGAGGCTAAAGCGAATGGCTAATCCGAGAGGGAACAAGAATCAAATAAGATCATGAAACAACTCCATTGTCAACAACTATTTAGTAGCGGTGGCGCAGGGGTAAGGCGCACGGCACATGTACAATGGGTACAGTCCTCAACGCAGGCATCACAGGCTCGAGTCCCGGCCCATTGAGTTTGGCTGCATGCCTCCCCCCCTCTCTCTCCACCCCATTTCGGTCAACTTACAAAATAAAGGCCACTAGTGACACATAGTAAGAACAGATCGTGTAAAGCATTTCCAGTCCAGAAGGCGGCCGGCCCGCAGGCCGTCCCCGGTAGACCCAGAGTTCAGGCGGCCGGACCGGCGATCAGCGGGCCGGCAACGTAGGGGCAGGCGATCAGCGGGCGCTCGGCCTCAATGGTGTGGTGAATCCGAGGATCAGGGAAAAAAATCCCTCCTCGCCTTGAGCCGGTCTTGAATCCTGCCAGCTATTTCCAGCCTTCTCCATGGTGAGCTGAGAGAGGTCACCAGGTGAAAAAATTATTTGGCCAGAACCTCTCCCCTCTTGAATTCCCTCACTATTCCTCCCGCTTGGTCCCGTTGGCTGGTTCCTTCTGTTATAATGTGGGTTTCTGTTGGACCAATATGCGGGGAAGAACTTCTGAAGCTTGAAGTTTGCGGGTAAGACGACACTTTATTACTCATGGCGGACACAGACAGGGTACCAGGCGTGCAGACAAACACAAACTACACATCAGGAACCAGCGGCGAAAAAGGAAACAAACGGGCTTAAATACATAACTGAACAGCAGGGGGAACCAATGACACACGTGACCAGACAATCAGGGGAAAACACAGAACAGGTGTGGGTTTAGGGTGCAGGGAGACAGAAAACAAAGGACTACCCAGGTAATATAACAAAACACAAACTCAAGAACTCAAAAACACTAACAGGTATGACAGTTACATTTCTGGTCTAGTAGTAGAGGTGGGCCAAGCAAAGCCCTCATCACGTGCATATCAAGTGGGCACCAATTTGGCCTTTTCAGCATGATGTAAATTCATGTTTAGACTTCTTTCCCTACAGCAGTTCACACATAGTTTAAAGTCGGTCCATGATTATTTTTTTGACAACTATGCTTTTGAGAGTAAAATCATTTACTACTTTTAACGTTAATTAGTGCCATTAATTACTACTTATTATTAATAATAATGATTCAGTTTTAAGACCACAGCAGTCCGCTTTGGTCTTAGCCCCTCTTGGCCTAGCTTTAGCCTCTGGGACTAACTAATCTGGATTTATCCTAAATGACGATGATATTAACTACTTAAAAATTCCTTTAAATGGTATTATTTACTGGGCTGCACTCACAGGGACAAGTGTCTGTGTCTACTCAAGCTAGCAGCATATGTTGGCTTAGAAATCACAGACTGAGGAGTGTGTTTTAGAAGCGCTTGTTTGGTGTGGCCATTGAGGTTGTGCTGAATAGGTTTGCATTGCACATGTTTTGAATTCTTTAATAAGGAGCAGATCTGGTGTTGTTGCCTCAGATTAACTGCTACATACCTCCTCTTGTTGTACACAGTTTGTATTCAAAGGAACAAAGAGCTGTAAAGATTTACAGCATCTACCTTAAACTCTCCAACTCTTTATACCAATTGTAAATCTGTCTTCTGTATTAAACTGTACTTTAACAACTGTTATAATATAAGCCATTAAGTCATTTGAGCTATGATAAGCCTGATTATTTTATGATGTGTCATGATTTGTATTGTTGTGCCACTGTGTGGCTTGGGATGGGGGGTAAATTATGGTAGATGTGTGTTTGTTAGTGTGTTAGATTTGTGGATTTTTATCACTAGAAGAAGATAAAATCCTCCTTTTCCCCATTCTGACAACCACACGAACAGAACCTTTAAAGCATTTCTCTCTCACACACATTCACTCTCTAAAAAGAAGTGGGTTGCTATTCTTAACCTTTCTGTTCTATGCAATGTGTCCTGGTGCTCAAATGTGACGCATCATAAAGTAAGAGAAGCCATGCAGGACTTTAGCATCATATCTCTTTAAGGACAGCTGCAGAAAGAACGTTTATTGAGACATTCTCCCTCTTCTACAGAGAAGACACAAGGAGGACGTTCATTGTTGGAAACTGTGTTGGCATGGTTTTTGTTCCTTCTTGCTTTCTTACTTGCTGACTTTCTTTCCCTTTTCTTATGGCACCTCTATCTGAAGTTTAAGGTTAATACATTTTCAATAAACCTGCTTCATTAATCCTTGTTGTACAATTGTTTGTCCCCCCCCCCCCCCCACACACACACTCACACAAAGTACCTTGAGACAACATGTGTGGTGAATTGGTGCTATATAAATAAACTGAATTGAACTGAGTTAAATTTAAGCACTTTAAACTGATTCATACATGCTAGAAAACCCTCCAATGTGGTTGAATTAATAGCTTTGATGGTCGTTGCTGCAACCAAGGGTGGTACAACCAGTTATTGGGTCCAGGAGGCAATTACATGGTCAGTTTAGTTTGGGTACCTTAAAATCTGCACTTTCTTTTTTTCGGTTTATTTTTTTTTCTGATATTAAAACTTGTTTGATGGTCTACACTTTTTGGTGTTACAAAAAAGCAAAAACAGAAGAAATCTGCGAACATATTAGAAATGTTATAAAAATATTTGTTTTTATTAGCTAATAACAAGAGAAAGAGAAACAAGTCTAAAAGTTGTTTGATTTTTTTATCCTTTAGCTGTGAAACTTGAACCCTTTTCACATTTTGTCATGTCTTAATGTGGAGAACTGGGGATTTAGTTGCAGTTTGAAACTATCCCATTAGATGGCAGTAAATATTTTTATAGAGATTTTTTAAAATGGGTCATAGTACGTTTAATAAGGCTTGTCATTCAGAGTGACTGTAGGAAGGATTATCTTGTGAGGCTTCATTGTTCTGAAAGCAACAATTGTTCCAAGAATGCTGTAATATCTGGCATGTCAGCATGCTGTGATTTGCACATGAGCAATTTACCTCTCATTTGAAGGTCAGACTTGACTGCTCATAGTTTAAAAATGGCACTCATGCTTGTTTTCCTCAAATGTCAGGGACAAAACAAATAACCAACCAGTTCCCTGGACCACCTGATGGAGTCACAGTAGTTCCACTGGCATGATCAACCAGCCCCCACCCAACGTACGGTGGATTGACAAAGTTATATCACCCCTCTGTGATGTCATATAGGGAAGGTAATCTGTAAAAAGGAACACGTGACAATGTTGGCAGAGAGAGAACAAGCACAGATAGAGGTTGAACACCAGGCTTTACATAATCTGGGAAACAAATGAAAAAGGGCAGGGAAACTGGAATCAATTCATCAAATCAATGAAAGAACAAGGGAGACAGAAGGATATAGTTGGGCCGCATAAGCGCCATAAGAAGGCAGAGGGTTGACCTTGTTCCCCGCATACCAGTGATACAAGAAACATGAGGTTTAGATTCAGCTGTCTGTATAACCAAGTGACTCAGTCGCATAAAGTTTTTGATTCCAATAATCGTCCCTGATGAATGCCAGACACTGGCTGGTTTGATGAAAAGCCTATCAAAGGAGTTGGTACCATTAAAGACACTGTGGATTACTGATGATAGAAAGTCAATGCTGAAAGAGTTCTTGTCAGAGAAAATTATTTGATTTTTACCCTCAAAAACACACATTGTTTATTTTTTATAGTCTTTTTCCATATAAATTAGTGTAATCAAAGTTTGCTTATCCTATAAGTAGATTTTATATAAGAGATATGAGTACCCAGAAACATTTAAACCATTCATTTGGACTAGAAATAGGTTTGATCAGAAGTGTCTGATCCAATATCCACTGAGATAAAGGATTTTGTGGAGCTATTTTTCAGTATTTTCATCAATTCTGAGAAAAATCATATAGAAAAATCTATTTACTCCGAAAAATAATATTAGTTTGCTTTTTGGTCAATCTGAAGTACATTTGTTCTGGTTTACACCAATTTCACTCTCAAATGGGCTAAAATGTTATTCTATTTTAATGATAGATGGTGATGTGTCTTGTAAAATCATAGAAAACACATCAGCCCGTCTATTTCTGTTTTTTTCTTTCTTTTTTAACAGAAAGCAACACTGGATCTAAAAGCATACAAAGAACGAAATTTGACCATGATAAATACCAAAAAAATATCTTTAAAGAATCACTCAATTAATCAAGTATTAGTTGAAGGTTGCGCACACCATTGCAGCCAGGTCAATTGGGAACACCAAAGGTCATGCATTTGTTATCATTCAGTTCTGTCTTCTTCTATCTCCTTATACATTGTCTTTTCATAGAGCTGAACATTTTCCAAAAACAAGTAAAATTTTGCACACCCATCACCAACGGTGAAAACGTGTGTGATAATCGTTAAGAAAAAGCCAGTTACAAACTAACTCCACAGCGCCCCCTAAACTGTAGCTCCTTCTCACCAGTTTTACATAGGTCTATGAAAAATATTAAAAATGCAGAACTCTCCAAAATGGACAGAAAGTATTTTGGATATTATTCTTAAACCTAATGGGTTTGGCTTATTTTACCAAACTTTTTTTTATTTCTTAACAGCTGTTAGCTAAATGTACAAACAGTGCCAACTACTGGCTACATGCACATGCAGCAAACCTCGAAGTGGTACTGAGGTGGCCATCCTAAAGTCAGAAGATAAAGAGCTTTTACCATAATTACCTTTACTTGCCTAAATGTTATTTTTATTTGTCAGTTGAATTGTGCAGGATAAGGATTTACCAAAGTCTGTTTCTTAAATTGCGAAAATCTTCCATTTTAAGACAGTTTTAAAAATGACTGTACTCTCTGTTTATAGTCAAATGCAACATACTATAGGTTTTCCTGTGAAATTCACCACCCTGAGGAATACGGGTTAAAATCCATACCGTGCAGAAATAGGTGACATGTTTGATGACCTGATCAGTTGCCTTGCAGTACTCAAAAAAACAAAAAAAGAAAACACAACCAAGAGTGTTTGGAATGGTAGACTAGGGTTAAAAGAGAGACAAAGACAGTGAGAAAGAGAGAGAGCAGAAAATGAAAGGCAGGTCTGCTCTTGTTGGTGTGCATGAAGATTTGCATTAACTCTTTTGAACCCACGATGAAGTGAATTCCATCCACTCACATATGGGAGGAAGTAGCTTGCGCGTGCACACAAACACACACACACACAGAAATTCATGCATGCTCCTCCATGTTCCGTCCCAAGCGTCTGTGCTTCCAGACGACCTCTGCTGTCTGTCTCCTTGTGTCTCTGAATACATTCATGCACACATTCACGCTTAGACATAACAGATGCAGTTAAATTAGCAAAAAACACACACACACACGTGTGAGATGTAAAAGTTGCGCAAGACATAATTAACATTTGGAAAACCGCACTGAGGCTATGGCAGCATTTCCCTGCTTTCCTTTTTTCTGCTTTCTGTCTGCTCCAGGAGCATACAGTGCATATATCATCATATGGCTGGAGACAGTCCGCCTACTTCAAAGACCTCTGGTGAACTGAGAATGCATGATTATAGGGAATGCAAAGTTTAGAGTCTCAGAAAGGGAAAAAAATAATTCAGAGCAGAGATGAAGAGAAAGAAAAAGAGAGTAAGTAACCAGCTGGGATGGTGGTAAACATCTGGTAGTCGTGGAGGTCTGGCACCTTGTATATGGGGGGAAATGGTTGCACGGCTGCTCCAAGATCTGTTCCCCTCCAGTCTTTCCTCATCTGCCATTCTCAACTAATGTGACTGGCCGTCTTTAAAGGAGTCTCCCAAGGGTTCTCGCATTGTTAGCGCACATAGTCAAGTTGAAAGTGTATATGCTTAATTTGGATGACTGACCAACACTGTTTCCACTGCGCAAAATCCTGGGAACATGTTGTTGATATTGTGTTACAGCCCCTATTGCACAATTCACATGTCTCTTGTAAAAAGCGCCTCTCCGAGCTTGTTTCGTCATTTTCTCTTTATCCACATCTCCCTTTTTTATGGTGTTATGCAGAATTAGGACCGTAAGAATGTTAAGAAAGTTAAAAACCTGACCTTCCTGATGAATTTTGAGACATTGTAGTGCATTTGAGTTACTATTGAGCAAAATAACTGCACCTGTTGCCAATCAATCGCAAAAATAAAACAAAACAAGCCCATGCCTAATCTAAAACCACCTACAGTGCCTTGACGTATCGACAACCACAGACTTTGTTTCACATTTTGACACATCAGAACACAAACTTCACTGTATTTTACTGGGATTTTATGTTACAAAACAATACAATGTAGTATACAACTGTTAGGTGGAAGGTGAAAATGTTTTCAATTTTTTTTTGTTAAATCTGAAAAGTGTAGGCTGCATTTGTATGTAACCATGTGTTTCTGACCATTAATCAGAGAAGCACCCAAGCGGTCCATGGTAACTTTGGAGGAGTTGCAGAGATCCACAGCTCAGGTGGGTAGTCATAGACTCCACTAATCTGGCCGTTATGGAAGAGTGGCAAAATGAAAGACATTGCTCAAATGAAGTTAAAAATGTCCCATAAGCAGTTTGCCACAAGCAATGTGGGGGATGCAGCAAACATGTGGAAGAATGTTTTCTGGTAAAATGAGACCAAAACTGGACATTCTGTCCCACTTGTAAAATGCTATGTGTGGTAGAAAGCTAAAATGGCACATTACCCTGACTAGACCATTCCCATGATGAAACATAGTGGTGGCCTGATCATGCAGTTAGGATGAAGCAGGAACAGGAAAGCTGATCAGAGTTGAAGGGAAGATGGATGGGGCTGGGTATAGGGTTGTCTTGGAAGGAAACATGGTAGAGGCTGCAAAAGACTAAAGACTAGGGCGGGGGTTCACCTTTCAGCAGGTACCTAAACATACAGCCAGAAATACAATAAAATGGTTTCGATCAAAATATATTCATGTATTTCAGCTCATAAGAATGTGCAGAACTTTCAGTCACTAGATGTGGAAAGCTGATAGATGCATACACCAAAAGGCTTGCAGCTGTAATTCTAAAAGGTGGTTCCACAAAGCAACGACTCAGGGGGTTAAATACAAATGCATGCTAACCTTTTCAGATTTTTATTTAACAAGCAATTTAACAGCAAGTATCATTTTCCTTGCACTTCAAAATAAACAATATTTTATGTTGGTAAAATCCATTGATTCATGGGGTTTAAATGCAACATAAAGTGAAAAAAAATCTAAGGGATTTAAAGATTTTTGTTAGACACAGTGCATTTCCACATGTACACCTACAAAGGTACATTTCAATTGTAGTCAGACATTAAAGTTTCGAAGCTCTAAGCCAGAAAAATGTGTGTTCCTGCAGAATCCCAATGCAACATGACTATTTTGTGCATAAGGTGTCATACTGGAATTCGAGGTTGGGGTTGATGAGAAACGTCTGACTTTGCCAGTTTTAGGTGGCATTCGAGTAGATTTTTTTCTGACTTGGAACTTGGACAGTCCAACTTGTGAGGAATGCGGCATTACCCTATGGGCTGTATGACACAAAACTGGAACTTGGATAAGCTGGGTGTGACATCATTCCCAGATCTTAATTCTGACTTCCCAGATAAATGAAACACACCACAAACACTGCTGGTGGACGTGGATCCGATATTTAACCAAATTTGGGCCTATTTGTAATCTATATTTGACTTTTATAGTCCACTTGACCTCGCTATATGGGCTTGGCTTGATTTGACACATACAACTGTGCTCTGATGTAAGGGCGATGAGTGTACAGTACAACCGGGAGATAACTACTTCTCCAATGACATAATGAACCACATGAACAGGGGTTGGACAATGAAACTGAAACACCTGTCATTGTAGTGTGGTAGGTTTCATGGCTAAATTGGACCAGCCTGGTAGCCAGTCTTCATTGACTGCACATTGCACCAGTAAGAGCAGAGTGTGAAGGTTCAATTAGCAGGGTAAGAGCACAGTTTTGCTCAAAATATTGACATGCACACAACATTATGGGTGACATACCAGAGTTCAAAAGCAGACAAATTGTTGGTGCACGTCTTGCTGGCGCATCTGTGACCAAGACAGCAAGTCTTTTTGATGTATCAAGAGCCACAGTATCCAAGGTAATGTCAGCATACCACCAAGAAGGACGAACCACATCCAACAGGATTAACTGTGGACGCAAGAGGAAGCTGTCTGAAAGGGATGTTCGGGGTGCTAACCCGGATTGTATCCAAAAAACATAAAACCATGGCTGCCCAATCACGGCAGAATTAAATGTGCACCTCAACTCTCCTGTTTCCACCAGAACTGTCCGTCGGGAGCTCCACAGGGTCAATATACACGGCCAGGCTGCTATAGCCAAACCTTTGGTCACTCATGCCAAGGCCAAACGTCGGTTTCAATGGTGCAAGGAGCGCAAATCTTGGGCTGTAGACAATGTGAAACATGTATTGTTCTCCGATGAGTCCACCTTTACTGTTTTCCCCACATCCGGGAGAGTTACGGTGTGGAGAAGCCCCAAAGAAGCGTACCACCCAGACTGTTGCATGCCCAGAGTGAAGCATGGGGGTGGATCAGTGATGGTTTGTCCTGCCATATCATGGCATTCCCTTGGCCCAATATTTGTGCTAGATGGGCGCGTCACTGCCAAGGACTACCGAACCATTCTTGAGGACCATGTGCATCCAATGGTTCAAACATTGTATCCTGAAGGCGGTGCCGTGTATCAGGATGACAATGCACCAATACACACAGACTGGTGAAAGATTGGTTTGATGAACATGAAAGTGAAGTTGAACATCTCCCATGGCCTGCACAGTCACCAGATCTAAATATTATTGAGCCACTTTGGGGTGTTTTGGAGGAGCGAGTCAGGAAACGTTTTCCTCCACCAGTATCACGTAGTGACCTGGCCACTATGCAAGAAGAATGGCTTAAAATCCCTCTGACCACTGTGCAGGACTTGTATATGTCATTCCCAAGACGAAATGATGCTGCATTGGCCGCAAAAGTAGGCCCTACACCATAATAATAAATTATTGTGGTCTAAAACCAGGTGTTTCAGTTTCATTGTCCAACCCCTGTACATGGAATAAGAAGTCACAGCATTGTCAACCCTCCAATTAAATACTGGAGAGAAACTTATAAGAATATAGAAATCAAGAAGGAATGGGGAAAGAAATGTCATAAGAGTTAACTGGTAAACTATAACAAAATGCAAAGTGGCTTTCTGTCTCTTTTTCAGAGCCATTTGTTGCTAAAAGGAAGGTGGACCAATAAGGAATCGTATCTGAAAGTCTAAATGCCAGGACTGATAAGCCGTTATTATTATGCTGCTTATGAAAAACAGTGATGGTTCTTGCAGTAATGACACCCTTTGGTGAGTCTCACTAATACAATAAGTTTCATTAATCTCTAATTGTTTTTTTCTGTTCTCTGTGAAACTATCTAGTTCAGATTTGACCTGTTTAAGTAGTTTAGATTTTGAGGTAGAGATCAACAACTCCTGCTTTCTGAAAAAAACATGTAAAATAACTCTTTAATTTAGAGCCAAGTCAGAATGTACAACTCACAAACCAACTTCAGCATCATTAGCATGCCAAGATGTACGGCTATATTGTCTCACCATCCTTACGCTGTGGACAACACAGGGCATGTCAACTCCTCATTGACCAGACAAGATAAACATTATAAAAGTCTTTTGGGACTAAGATAACAGATAACTATATTTAAGTGCTTGTGCCACCCCTTGACTGTATGGCACTCCGGGCAGTGAGACATAACACCCAAATCTGATGGCAATACTGAGAAGGTCTAGACTTCTCAATCAAAACAGAGATACTTATCACTATAACTGTGGCCTTTTCCACATTAGGGCAAAGCAAAAGAACTAAAGCTTCATCAGAAGCTTGAGCAGTCTACACCATCAGGGTGCTGCAAATATTTTTGATAGTGTTCTGCAATAGCAGTGTGTAAACAGCACTTATGCAAAGCGAAATCAACTCAGGACTTTCTGTCTTCCCATGTGAAAGTAACACTTAACACTCAATAAAGATTTGATCTACCATATGACCCTTTTGATAACAGGTACTAAGGAAGCAAAGTTTTAATCCAAAACACAGCCAAAAGACTGAGATGTATGTGCAGCGGAAGATCTGCATCTAAGGAGCAAGGTTGACTCTGATGTTATCTGTCCCTGCAGGGAGGCTTTTTATCCAAACAACAAAGTTTATCCAGCAAGGAAAAGTGCACAGCAGGACCTAATATATGCAGGCTCTTCTGTCTGCCATAACAGAGAACTCATATTTGCAGGTGGTAGAGCGACTTCAAAATATTTAATTGGTCAGAAAATCAAAACATGAATATGAGTCAGCTGAGAAAAACACCTGCATATACAAGCACTCTCACTTTTTTGACCACAATTGCTCCGTTTATTATGTTCTAGTTATTTAGTAGTTGCAAGAAAATCTGATTTGCAACAAGGACACAAGCTTTTCTCCATTGTGCCTTGCAAAATCAACATATCCTTTGAAGTTTTTCACATTTTGTCACAGACTTTAATGGTTTTTTTGAAGATTTCACATGATAGACCAACACAAAGTAAAGTGTTAATGTGAAGTTAAAACAAAATGATGGTTTTGTACATTTTTACCAATAAAATCTCGAGTGCGTTCAGCCCTCACTGCAATTACACCCGCAGGTCTTTTCTGGTATGTCTCTACCAGTATTGCACATCTAATGTTCTGCATATTATTTAACTGTCGCTCAAGCTCAGTCCAATAGGATTAGGGTGTCTGTGAATATTATCAGCTCTTCCCACAGTGTTCTCAATTAGATATAGATCTCTACTTTAACTAGACCGTTCTAACACATTCTGAACACTCCCTTGTACTTCTGGCAGTATACTTAGGTCTGTCCTGCTGGAAAGTGAACCTCCTTCCCAGTCTCAAGTGTTTTGTGGGATCTGAGAAGGTTTGTGCCAGGGCTTCCCTATATTTAGCTGACCGGCTTTGATAAGCTTCCCTGTCTCTGCTGAAGAAGAACGTCCTCACAGCATGATGCTGCCACCACCGTGTTTTACTATAAGAATGACATGTTAAGGGTGATGTGCAGTGTTAGTTTTCTGCCACACATAGCTTTTGCATGGAGGGCAAAATGTCAGGTTTTGGTCTCATTTGACCACATTGGCTTCTTCCGTAATTCAATAAGACCTTTTATGTATTTTTTCTTACCACTCTTCCATACGACAAATAGTTGTACTGTAAACAGATTCTCCCACCTGAGCTGTGGGTCTCAGCAGAGATGCCCAGGGCTTGGGACATTGTTGGAGCACTGAACCATCATTGAAACTTCTTCACAACTTTATCTCCAACCTGTCTACTATGTTCCTTGGTCTTCATGATGGTGATTGTTCACTAATGCCTTCAAACAAGCCTCTGAGGCGTTCATAGAACAGCTGGATCTATACTAAGATTAAAACATGTGGACTCTAGGTAGGCAACGTCTAAAGGGAGTTGGTTACACTAGATTGTTTTTAGAGAAATCAGGGTAAAAGAAGAAGAATACAATAGCAGAGCAAAATTTTTACATTTTTATTTGTGAAATTCTTCAAAATAAAAAAAATTCTCTTCCACTTCAGTTAAGCAAAACTTTGTTAATATTTAAAATCTCAAAAGAAATAAGTTAAATTTTGTTGTTGTAATATGACACTTTGTAAAAAAGATATAGGGCTATGAATTGGCTTGAATGGCATAGATCTTTTTTGTAAACTGGGCAGATATTTGCTTATTTATGCCCGATCTTACGTATGTAAATTATGCAGAATGCATGACACCGTAAACAGCATGAAATAAGGCAAGACGTTCAGTTGCTAATGTTGGATGCTAGATGAGATGTTCAAGAAGTACTCATTTTGTCACACACTGAATTTAGTGACAAGATTCTGCTGAAACCTGGATAGCCATTAGTAAAATAATTGCTTCATGATTTATAAAAATAATAGAAATGTTTAAAACACACACAGAAAATTAAGAACTGAGACGTTTTTTGCTGGTTAGATAACTATAAAACTGCCATCCAATTCATAATCCACCAAGAACATTTTGTGTCACTCTTGCAATGCTGTTTAACTGGAGATAGGGGGCTCTACTCTGTGTGTGTGCATATATAGAAAGTTGTTTCTTTACATGGCAAGCAGGATTTTTGTTTGCCTCCATGTCAGTCCTTTCTTGATGTTGAATACATTTTAATAAATTAAACTGAACTCAGTTTGAATCCTCACCATCAAAGTGTCCCAGTAAGTGATTTGTGATTACAGTATTGGCAGTTTTGTTAGTCTAGTTGCTGGAATGTGTGAGTGTTTTTGTATGATTGCCAGGAGAGAAAAATCTAGAACTCGGGGGCAATGAGTGTATTTGGCTGGGTCTGTTGCTTGAAAATACAGCAAGGATTACCACTGGAGACAAGAATGTATGAACTGGCAAAACTATTTGAATGTTTTTGCACTTGCTCTTCAAGTTGCTTGTGGTTCATGCAGTGCAAAAAAATAAAATAAAGCAGTATCATGGTTATTTAGTTTTTCTTTATGTTTATACAACATTAAACTTCATTTGGAAAAATGTAGTTCTGGTGGTGGCTGTAAATTAAAACCTCTTGTGTTTTTGCACAATTCACTCAGGGATTGTAAGTTTGCTTTAAGTTTTTCTTTTAAAATTAGCTTAACATTAAACATCCAGCGAGCTTCATCTTCAGACCTGCTACATTGCTACATTTGTTGCCAAATAAGTGAAAGAAAATGGATGGTGTACAGACAGATTGATGGATTGATGGATGGTGGATGGATTGATTTTTTTGGACTGGGTCTGTCTTAAAAAAGAGGTTTTTAACTCAATGATAATAAAAACTTCCCTGTGATTTAGTATAAATTCATTATTTTAATGGCTCTTCATCTAAATGCGTAAATTATCTTTTTTGCACAAGACATGATTGAAAAAGGAAATGCATAATACTTTACTATACTAACATTTAAATTTTAACTTCAGGAACCAAAATATTCAGGCAATCTCTTTTAAATCTAAGAATTGTTGTGGTAGAATTGGTAGAATATTTCTCGAGAATGCATAGAAAACTAATTTGTGTCAAAGGTATGTCAGAGCTTTGGTCAATTTGACGCACCTAAACTCTGCTAGAGGATAACATGTGCACAATGTTAAGCCAAAATATAACAAAAGAAAACTCCTATGAATTATTTTCTGTAAAACAGACCAGCTTTGTAATAGAAAATGGTCTCCTGCTTTCACTGAGTGACCATGTTGAAGAATTTGATGCAGGTCAGAGCAGACCATTCACTCCTCTTAGTTGTGGTCTGAAGACAGCGAGCACGCCGACCTAAAAGGTAAACTGGAGTAATCGAAAAATGCCCTTGGTCGTGTTTGCAGAAGAGTTCACCCACCTGTTGACGTGACTATTTAACACTGATTTCTTACTGTGGGGCATAACGCATGGTTAGGAAACAGACATACTACATGGTCCAGATACAGTCTTTCTATGATTTTTATTCTTGTTTGACACCCATTTAGTAAGAGTGGCAAAATACGATATTTATATGCCCTGTGCAAAACAAACAAAACCTTCAGAATAAGGTCTATTTTAAGGTGAGTTAGAATGAGAAGCTTACATACATTTCTTTAGAATTTGGCAAAATTGCCTTTAAATAGTATGACTTCTGTCAAAAGATATCCTTACACAACCTTCTCCCAATGGTTTGCTGAAATTTTTGCCCCATTCCTCCTGGTGGAACTGAGTCAGGCTTTTAGGCCGCCTTGCGTATTAGATAGGACTGAGACCAGTCTCTGGAAGACCAGTTCTTTCCAAGGACTTAACTTCCTGGCTGATGTCTTAAGATGTTGCTTCAATCATTCCACATCCATTTGTCCGTCTGTCTGTCTGTTTGTTGATGAAGCTCATGTGTCAGATATTAAAAGTACCTTTTAAAAATAACAATCTTTAGGCAAGTAATTAAACAAACCTTTCAAGCCCACCCATTTAAACCCACACTTTCAACATTTCTGTATTAAACATGTTTTCTTTTTTATTGGTCTGTTGTAATGTTCTGATCTTTAATGTCTTGTTTTCATTAGCTGTAAGTGGAAAATCATCGTAATTACTAGAAATACTGTAAAGTCTTGAACACATCAGTCTGTTTTTAATTAATCTATGTAATGTGTTTCACATAGTAAATAGAGTTACTGTAAGAAATGATATTCTAATTCATTGAATATGACTGTATATAATCTGGTTGGGGCTATCTGTCTTAATCATATGCTCCCATACGTTCTTGGTCAGAAACGGTGTTGGGTGTAATACTTAATCTGCACAATCTAATCTTAATCTGCACAAGAGACAAACGCTTACACCGAAGAAAATGCATACTTTTCAAGATTAATTTCTAAAATGAATAGCCTACATTTTTGATAACATTCTAAGTATTTTAGATCCCTCTATGTGCTGTAAAGATGAAATAATCAATACTCATTCCCACACGGTAATTTTATGTAATGCCTGTAATTGGTTGTTTTTCCGTATGGACCGTTTATCTTTTTCTTTATCTTTCTGAACGCGCCGCCTGTATTACGGTAAAGAGAGAGAGAGGAAAAAATGAGGCGGGCTCTAAAAATCCATGTGCGTCGCTTTTGATTGACATGGCGGAGTCTCCCAGTACGACTTGAGCCGCGCCAGCAGACAGGCAGGACCCGACCCTGGGAATAAAAAAACGCGCAGCTCCGTCTGTTTGAAGATTCTTTTATTACCGCGAGGTGAGTCTTTTTACACTTCCTACAAACTACGATCCCAGCCGTTAAGTAAGGGAAGCAGTTGGTGCAAGTGGAGGCAGCGATCGGAACAGTAATAATAAAAAGTTTCGGAGTGCGCGTCTGTGTGTATGTGTTTGAGTTTGGGGAGTCGAGCGCTGACGCCGGCAGTCTGGGCCACTTGGCCAGCGCCGATGAAGAAGGAAAACCGCTCCTCTACTGTGGAAAGTCAGAGGGGGGGTTGCGAACTGAAACTTTCTGGGATAGATTGTTGTTCCCGTTTACTTTGAAATAAGAGGAAGAAGCAGGAGAGCGGGGATTGTGCGAGTGAATGTGTGAGTTTGGAGCCCGCTTTGCTCTCCGTGGTCCCGATTTCTTAGCTTTCGTGAAAGAATGTGTTTTTGTCTCCGTGGACTTCAGATGGACTGAGTGCGCAACAGGAGTAAAGGTCAAATTTGACGCGCGTTCCTAACAGTTTGCAACTGTTGAGTTACTTTTTGCATTGTGGAAAAATAACAACAGCTTTTTACCTGCGAAAAACGTTTTTTTTTTGTTATTTTTTTTTTTTTTTTTGTTAGATAATATCTTGGAACAGAAGATGCTGAGGCATTCAGATTTGACAAGAGAGGTTTGGTTGCGAAATCATTCAACTGACACTTTATAGGGGTTTTGCTTTGGATAACTGGCGAGAAACTGTAAAGGGGCGTTTAGCGTCGCAGCGACTTTCCGTAGACTTTCTGTGCGGTTGCAGAATGCAGTAAAAAAATGCTTTGGGAAGAAAAAAAATCCCAACTCCAGCATATCCTAGCATTCCTTCCAGCCAGTCTGTCTGCCTCCCTCTCTGTCTCCCCCTGTCCCAGAAACGACTACGTGTCTGTTTGTGCAGGGAAGACAAATCCTCCTTTCAGCCTCTCTGATGCAGACGTGGAGATCAAACATTGGCCTCCTGCTCAAAACGATCGATTATCTTGAATTCTACATACACCCAGAGAGGACAGCTCACAAGCCTTAAAAGTGACCCCATCACTCTAAAGGTGCTGCTGCTGCTGCTGGTGGTGGAGGTCTGAATGAGAATTCAAGGTGCAGAGGTCTTAAATTCTTGTTAGTCGGGCTATTTGCCGTTCAATAGCGGGACTGAGAGGTTTCATTGTGAGGCTGTCATCATTATCCTTTTGAGGTTGGGGGGGTTTGGGTTTCGCATCCTCTGGGTTTTAAGGTTTCAGGTGCACATACATCTGGTGACATCACATAAGGCAGCTGCCATCTTGTACATCCATGTTTATCTCTGTTATCCTATTTATTGGAATGTTGAGGGTCAACTTGGCTCTTTGTAATTTCATGCCTTTGTTCTTCGTGTTGTCTTTTTCTGGTAAAAAATGGTTCCATCTATCATGGGACAACCTGCTTTTACTGTATAGGTCATGTTTCTGAGCCGACCTAGAACACACTGGAGGGGCTATACTATATATCCCTTCTGCCCTTAGCATCCCCCAAAATAAGCTGAGGAATGTCACTGGAAGAAGGGGTGTCTGGGTTTCGCACCTGGACTTGTTGGCCCCGTGACTTGATCTCTGATAGGTGTAAGACAACAAATGGATAGTTAGATGATTCTTTGTGCAAGAAATGAGAAATGAGGTGGTTCTGTTTGCTATGGCGCCTTTTGTACCCACCTGGTGTTTCTAACTGTTTTAAAAACTGTGATTTAAAATATATATATTTTAAATATACTCAGTCTAATGTGAAGAAATGTGGTTATTTGACTCTAAAAAAACATTATTTCCAACATTGGGTGTACCTTATCGATTCAAATGCTCTGAATTAGCATTATCTTCCCTTCGGTGTGTTTTTTTTAACACCTTTGTATTTTGTTTTACCGTGCTGTAAATGAAATCCTCATTTCATTACTAAACTGTGTTTTTGGTGTCTGTGTGAATTTGTTGGTACCTTTAATAACACATGTTACACACACATAACCTCACTTTTTTCTTGAGGGGTGGTTGGGGTGAGGGAGACTCAGAGTAATTCGATCCCAAAATATCTGACGTCAGATGACATTCCTTTGGTAAAAGGCTGATGTGGCCATGATGTTTTGCCCCCCACCCTCCATTTGCTAATTTTTTTGAACAATCTGATATTTGATTTGACTTTTCAGGGGGATTGTTGAGGTTAGAAGTTTAGAGATGAATGAGGTTGGCCTCCAGCTGAAAAGGTGTGTTTAGGTTTAGAGTACAGAGGAATTCACTGTGTAGAGCATGAATGAGCAATTTTCTTTTGCTTCCAAAAGTCAGGAGCCTCAACAAGGTTCAGAGGGGTTCAGGAACGCTTTATTTCAGGTTTACTTTAGAGATAATAAAGTCATTAACTCTTCCAATTTGTTATTAAATGCTGTTGTTTTATCTAACTCAGGTTTTAGCAGCTAAGAAGGGATTTAGGGAGGCCTCCCTGGTCTTCAGCCCTGAATTCAGACATTCTTTGTTTTGAGATTTCTAGTCAAAGTCTGCAGCTTGCACTTCAAAGAAAAATCTCATTATTATAAAGCAGTAAAAATTAAGAATCAGTGTTGCTGAGCTGTTCACCAATTTAAATACATATTCTGATTTATTTTGAATTTTTAAATGCTATTATTGTACAACATAAAACATGCTAAAGTTTAGATTCCTACTTCCCCAGAAGGTCGATGCTGTTGGATTTCAACATTTCTACACAGTATAAATGTTTAAAAAGGTCACAGGGTTGGATTTAAACAAGTTATGAAAGTTCTGTTGTGTTGATCTGGCTTTTTAAGTAGAATAAGTTTAAAAAAGGGACCAATAAAAGCTTATTTCTTGACAGCATCCTTGGA
The DNA here is from genome assembly GCA_036173005.1 of Crenichthys baileyi. NCBI lineage: Eukaryota > Metazoa > Chordata > Actinopteri > Cyprinodontiformes > Goodeidae > Crenichthys > Crenichthys baileyi. Next base: position 319,646 of record JAHHUM010000601.1, read on the forward strand.
GAGTGGTGTTTCTTTTTATGCTTTCGTTTCCAGTGTATCACTTTATTGAGTTATTACCGGAATCTGAATTTTCTGATTTAATCTAAACTGAGCTACTATAAATTCTAACGGTATGATAACCTTGAGTAAAAATCCAACACTTACGATATTTACACAAAAGTTTAAAATAGAAAAATACAACATGATCTCATTACGTTTATTGAAAAACTTAAAGCAACCAATATTCATACCTGCTAAATGTAATGTAAATCCATGTGATTTTGGCATATTGGACTCAAAACAGACCAGGAAGTTTTTAGGAATTTTCTACCTGAAAATTAGTGTTTGAAACGGTTTGGAGAGCTAAAGAGGTACAGCAACATGGCCCGAGCTGATTGTAGTTTTCCCCACCTTCTTTTTTGATCATCACATTGCTTTTTTCCCTTCATGTGGGCTTTAAATCCAACACACTGAAATTATATTTAAAAAAAAACTTTAAAAGAACAGTGTTCATTCAGAGATGGCAGGCTTTGTAGCTTTCACATGAATCGGCTAGAAGGTTGAGTAAATCTTCACACAAGTTAAACAGTTCTGTAAATGCTTCAGCTTTTCATGCAGGTATGACTCACACAATGTGTGCCTTTAGGGTATTAATACTGCTAAAACATTTAATCCAGTTTAATTATTTTGTTCCTTTCAATGAAGTGCGTGACTTCGGAGGTAGTTTATGAGTTCTACAAGCTGAAAAGCAGTTTTTTTATTTTTATTTTGTTATTTAAATCAGCATTTTTCTGGGAAAAAAATTATGTATTTTAATCAATTATTGTAAACCTTTTTTCCCCCCAGTTTCATAAAGCCTTGTGTCTCTAACGTCAGAGACCGTCTGTGTCTCTCTGCTCTCTACCTGTACCAGCTTGTGGTTTTCTTCTGGCCCAATAAAATCTCTGGTACGCCTGGTCAAAAGGAGGTCAGGGAAGGGGCAGGATGATACTTGTCATTGTATGTACACGCTTGTGTCTCTGAATGCTAACCTAGAACATGTTCTCCAGTGGGTAATGTTACTGAGGCTGGAGGTGCGATAGTGTTACGCAGTGAATACAGTGCTGCCCTGTAAAGTGTGTGTGGGGATGTGAAAGAGGCAAGGTAGTGCGGTAAAAAAATAAATCTAAATCCAGATAAACATCTTTGCTATTTGGGTCCTGTTACTCTGGTTTTCCAAGATTTAGAGCTGTTTTTAAAGTGGTACGATTCTTAGCCTTCTGCCCTCCCGATCAGGCACTGATTGGAGGTTTGCAAACAATTTATGTTTTTTGTGAAGTGTTGATTCAGATTTCTTTTTATGAGGAGTTGCTGTAAAACTGATTTTTAATATTATTAAAACAGACAATCACTACAGAGCTACGTTAAGCCTTCCTGTTATCTGCTGAAGTGTGGCTCTCTGCTATGGCATCCATAACGAATGGCAGGCATGTCTCCCTTGTAGATACGGTTTCTATTTAAAATTCTAACTGCTCCTTTTGTGTTTTGCTTGTTAAGTTTTCAGCATTTGTTTCCCATAAAATGTAATCATAATAATACTTTGAAACCAGACATAGGCCAGTTAAAATATTATTAAACAAGTTTTTAAAATGTTTATTTTCCCAATTTGTTAAAAAATGCTATACCATTCATGTGGCTTAAAGTCCATTTGCTAGAGCGGTCCAGCACTGTTCCTCATGATGCGCCGCTTGTTGCTGCACACTCCTGGTCAGCTGACTGAAAAAAGGCCAATTCGATTTCTTCACACTTACAGAAAAGAGCAATTTGTCTGTTTGGAAATATTTCCAACTGCAAAAAACACAAACAGCCATGGTGTAGAAAAGTCAAATCTTTTTATCTAACCTTATACCAGTCTATGCCAAGGTACAAGCAAATAACCAATCATGCTCTCCATCGAAACCAAGGTTGGCTGTAAGATCTATTAGTTTTCATCAGCAGTCCATAAAAAAGAATATATCCTCCCAGATATTTGGCACCTATTTGCCATCCTATTTGCCATCTTACCTCTCTGTAAGGATGGAGCTTTTATGAACAGTGCTGTAAATTGTGCCACCTGTTTCTGCAGATGCAACAGGTGTGTTTTTTTCCCAGGAACATTGCTGCCTTCACTGTTACTGTAGCCGAGTTGAGGTGCTGCTTGATCAAGTGAACAAGCCTGCTCGTGCTTCCTTGTGTGTGATGAGAGGTGTCATGTTGGAGGTGATCAGGCGTTCCTCTCCTGTGAGGTCAAAGGATCAACACCTGGAGAGCCGTCAAGGAGAGTATCTCTCTGCTGTCTTTTCCTTTGTAAAGCAGGCGAGTATTTTTGCCTTAAAAAGAACTAGCTCCATGTTGATATATGGTGCATTGCACATAGTTGCTCGTACTGCCATCAGTCACAACTTTACATGTACAAAGTTGATTATGCATAACTTTCCAGGGGTCACTGAGAAAGTGACAGAATGTACAAGTTAGCACCAAAAATGAGCTGTAAGATAATGTCAGGGTATGGTTTTTTTTAATGGAGGGGTTTGCATTCACTGCTGAATTTAGTTTACTGTTTTAAATGATTAAAACCAGAAATGTTAATGAGGTTAAGCCATAGCCACTGCTGTACAGTGTAAACCATTGGAGGTGTGAAGCAGAAGTGTACATAGAAACTTTGCCCTAATTTAAAGACAGCAGCTGCTTATCTGCTGCGTGCTGCTTTCACTTTCCATTTCCCGGCTTTTTCCCTGTCTCTGCTTATTCTCCCTCCTTTGCTTTCTCTCTGTCTTTCTGTCTCTCTCTATTCTTCTCACTGTTCCTTAGCTCTTTTTCTCAGCTCTATGAACGGTGGCTTTTTGTTGAAGTATCCCAGCATCCTGTGTTTGCTTGGCATAGAGCTGTAATGTTTACCCTCCTCCTCTTTCTTTCTGGCCTCCGTGCTAGCTCCCTCCTTCTCTTGCTCCCTAAACGCCCCCCCTCCCTCCTTTTTGTTTCACTTGATAATTTCCTGCATTGTTGACAGTTAATTCAAAAGAAGATAAAAGAGACCTTTCAGCTTCTCATCTCCTCCATCTTTCTCTCACAATGTAATTTTCCATTTTTTTCTTAACTGTTCTATTTCCCTCCTCAGACAAGAAAATAAAAATCTTAGACTTTGAGGTGCCTGAGGTTTAGTGTAAAAAGATATAGATACAGCACACAGTAGGCTTTGGCAGATATACCTAAATTTTAAAAAGTTACGATTTTAAAACCGCTAAAATCTTCCCTCATACTTGTAATAAGTCATATATTTAGTGAGATGTTAGAGAAAGAGCTGGAGTGAACGGATTATTCTGCAGCTGTGTGGAGCAAATAATAAAGCAACTCTGCTCCATCCCCACCTGTTGCTGCACGATGACAGTCAGCTCTTTTGCTCTAAAGGCATTCAGCCTTTACAGCAAAATAATTGAGCTCCTGGTACTGGCTTATTTTAAAACACCAGTCATTGGTGTTCTGCAACTTTTAGACGCATGCCTCAAATTAAATAGCTGAATTACCTCCTTAGAATGCAATCAAGTCCTACGGAGTCCTGCTTGGGACCTAATTATATGATTCAGGTGAGTTAAAGCACATACACGTCTGAAGGTTGCAGGACATCAGCCACTGGGAACTGCTTTTTGAGACCCTTGACTTCGCCATGGCAGAGTGTATATTTAAGCTAGGTTTTGTCTGAACACCAGGATTGAAATGACCATAATTCAGCTTAATATACATACTGCATTGAAGGCGTTGAATTCAGGGAACCCAGGTTTGAAATCAATAAACTTGCATCCTAAGAGGGTACAAACTTCTTAAATTTAAATCATATTGGTCTTAAAAAAGGGCAAAAAATGTAAATTATTGAAACTCGCCGAAACCCCATTTTAATCATTAAAACAGGGTTAGCTACCCAAATATTGCAATTGCTTTATTTCTCATCACACATACAGTTAATTGGGAAAAATGCAAAAAGTAGTTGGCAATAGTAACATTTTGAAGATGTTCCCTTAATAGGTGGTATTTACTGAATGATTAGGTGATGGTTTAGTATGAAGAAAGTTTTTGGCATGATAATATAATAGATGCAGGCTACATATTGTGCTGGGCTTTTTTCCTTCTGAACACAAACTGAACTTTAGCTAATGTGGATATTCAACAGATGCATTCCACACTGATGGAGATGATGCAATGCGTAACTTCCCCAAAAACATTCGTGCAGCAAAACAGTGATGAAACTCGGAGAGGGCCTGCCCTGAAAAATGATCATGGCAAAAGCAGAAATAGTGCTGTCAAGTGCAACAATGTGCTGAATGTTTGTGAATGCCAGCTGGAAGGATGTTCCCACACGGTTTTTTGCATTTGGGTCAACCTGTCCTTCTTGTACACTTCTTCCGTCCGCATCGCTCTAGTTAAGTGTTTGTTGAGATGCAGCTTACCGGTCTCTGCGTGTGTGTATGTCGGTGGCGGGCGGAGTAAGGCCTTCACCTGTACACGCCTAGCGCCACGTTAACACACATGCACGGAACATAAAGATCATCGAGTTGACTTTACGTGCTTGTATTAGGATGCCAGGCGTGCTGGTGTTGCTAGCTGGCAGGCCCATGGAAAGTTCCGACTGTTGTTAATGGCTGTTTTCATGCTCGATGGTGAGTATTTGACAGTGTTGTGCATGTGTGTGTTTGTGTTTATGTGGCATATTTTTTTATCATTACATGAGTAGAATATGATTTGGAAGAACAAGCATTACAAGAACAGTTTTGAGCATGTCTATGCATTGCTGGCCGTGGTGGATAGGCAGGACCAGATTTGAGGGCTGCTAATAGAGGAAGTAGTTGCTCTTTTATTCCAACCCACATTCTTTATTGCTTTTCCTTGTTAAACTCCCCTCCCTCCTTCTCCTTCCTTCTTGGCTCTTTCCTTGGCCTGCAGACACCCTTCGACCCCTCCTTCCCCTCTTTTCGCTGTATACACCCCCACCCATCCCTGTTCCACATACCTGTCATTTCTAAATTAGAAGATGTAAATTCTTTCTCTAAATATGAGATTTCCAAGTGCCGGCCAATGTTTTCAAATTTAGCTTGTTCCATTACAAAGAGGGTTAAAAAGGAAGAAAACGATAAAAGCAATAAAACAAAGCACATACTGATGAAAGGCTTGTGCTCTCTTGCTGTTTTGCAGCATTAATGAACTGCAGACATCTTTTGACATGTAATAGATAATACAGTTTCCCGTTCAAAAAAAGCATTTTTTATGCTTCCTCATTTTAAACACCTGAACTGAAAATAGCTTACTTTTAGTTACATCGAAGTTACATCGAAGACTGTTGCTGTCAGGGTGACCTAGCAGTGCCTGGGTATGGTGGCTTTAGTGAATGAAAAAAGATCCAACTTCTGAGTTTTTGACCAGCCGCTCACTGGTCAAGGCGGGTCAGGCTGAAAATTGTCCGATTAGTCATTTCTTTCTACACTGCATGACTCAAATGTCAGATACTTGAAAGGTTGATTTTAATTTAGTAACACACATTTTAAAGGTTTGCCCATGTTTGGTTTGGACACGGAGTCAGTCCCCTCTTTATCTTCAGAACTCCCCTCCTACTTTTGGGGTAGACCCCCCTCAAATCACTAAAATGTCCCAAATTCAGTTCCACGCACACACAGGCAGGCGAAAACACACAAAAGCCACAATCAAATCCACGCCCCTGAACCAGTGTGTGAAATCCTGAGGCTGATTGAGGAGGAGGAATGTGACCTCCTGACCCCAGGCTGTGGGGATGGGTGCTATAAAAAGGGTGTGTGTGTGTTTGATTCTCGGAACCAAGTGATTGTATGTACACTTTCCATTGGCTCTCAATTTCCAGAAGGGTCCTTTCTAATTTTTCAGCCGAGTTTGCTTCCAGTGGATTTAACCCTGATGCTCTCCCCTTTCGTTTTCTCTGCTCATTGCTTTTGTGTTGCTCTATGCTTCTCCATGCAAAACTGACAGAGGTGAGGGGAGGGGGGTGAATTCACTTCTTGACTCGGCATAACTGTCTTCATTAAGACCCATGGCATCCAGCCCCAATGGTGATCAGCTTTAGTGGCAAAGGCATGCTGTGTGTAGGCCCAGACGGCAGCAGGTCCACTGGCAGTGAATGTGGCCTTATTGTCTGGACTCCGTGGTTGTCCTCTCTCACTCTTCTTTATTAGCTGCATGTAATCTAGAGCTGATTACAATGATTGTAAATCATTGCACTGAAGCGCGAGGTGATGCGGGGGTCTTTGAGTCAGAGAGGGTTTAACTTGAACCTCTGGATGTTTGTGTTGCAGCCCTGGTTAAGACGTTTTTTTTAGCAGAATGGTGCTGCTGAAGAATTGTAGTTTTTAACTTGTAGCAGCTGCACCTTAAACTAAGTCTGGGTCTTATTCACTATTTCCTAGCCTGAATGAAACACAGGCTTTTTAAAATGTAAGGAAAGCCTGGTCTTCCTATGGAATTCTAGTTTTTAGCTAATTGCAAATTCTTTTTAAATGGGCACCAGTCAGAACGAAGTATAAATAAAATCATTCAAAATATTTTTTCTACTTTTCTGCTATTAGTGCTCCTTTATTATTTTAGTAGAAGCAAAACAAACATCAGGGCGATGTTTGATAGAGCAGTCATTGTTAAGCAGGGTTTTATGAAATATATTTTTCTTATTTTAAACTTTAGCATCTTATATTGGCAGTTAGAATAACTAGCATACTTAAAAGGGGCATCTCTTTGTATAGTTCTGGATGAAGGTAGGTCCTTACCTTAACTCAAAGATTTCCAGAAGAGTGCCAATATTTCCAAATCCATCTTTAATGACTGAGTTTAAAAGCTGAAAAGAAAACAACAGAGCATATTTGCCTTCTTGTTATCTGCTGAAAGTCTTGTTCTCTCCCTGCCTAAATGAACCACAGACAGACTATTTGTAACAAATAATCTCCTTTAAAATAGCTTCCTACATCTGTGTGCTTCTTTTGAATGCATTTTAAACACCTCACAGATACTAAAAAGAGCTCACTCTTCACTCAATAAGAGCATCCCCACCGAATAGGATTGCTGTCAGTTGCACTTAGTAAAAGTACCAACAAGTAATAGCATGTTCACAAATAGGAAAAATATAGTTTTTTATAGTTTCTCACCAGCTAATCGGTCAGGATCAGTCAAGCTAAACGTGTCAGATTTTGATGAACTGATGTTTTTTATTTGCTGCATGTCTAAATAAATCTATAAAAGATATTAAAGCTGTCTTGTTTCCTCAATCATTTGGTCCTGTGGTAGTTTAACGTATCTGTGTCCTGTATCTTGGCTCCAGAGTGTGACCCAACTAGGGCAGTGCAGAACTCCCTGGTAATTGACATTGACTTGTCAATTGACACTGACAAGTCTTTAGTGAAATAAAGGGTATCAGAGATTTTAAATGACTTCTTTTCTAAACTTGGGGGAGAAGGGACATTACTTGCCCAGTTGTCTTATAGTTGTATGCTTTTTTTCACGTGTTTTTTTTCTTCTTCTCATCTTTATGATATTTAACTCAAGGTTTATTCAATCGATTATTGACATTTAACATTTAATTCCTAATCATCTCTGTTTGCCATTATATGCCTGTAAAATTCAGCCTGTTTCCTTCGCTTCTGATTTATAGCTAAATACTGTATAATTCCCTATAATCTTTGTGTGTTAGACTTACACATATGCCTGAAAGCCTGGTTGGCTATGTGTATGAACGCGCCTGTCTATGTGTTGCTGTGTGCAGTGAAGAGGAAGTGGCTGTGTTTGCTTAAACTAAGCACGCTCAGCCATGTGGGACAATTTAGCGGGAATGAGATCCTTGGACTCTCCTCTCCCCTTAACCTTCTTCTGTGCTGCTTTTCTCTCCCCCAACACCCAACCCACCCCACCTAGACTTGAAACCTTCTGAATGGGCGGCTGTCTTTTGAAGGCTAAGGGGTTGTTTGGGAGGTAGGGCCTATAGTGTATGCATAGAGGGGGGAGGAAGATGGGAAGAAGGAGGGCTTAGACAGGTTAAAACTGGAAGTGGGTTGCAGCAGGGATAGAGGATGGGTGTAGATGCAATTTGAGCATGTTTGCATAAAACTGAGTGTCATTTAGGTTAATTGGGCACTTTTTTTCTTTTGTGGAAAAACCTGGAACCACCACAGACGTATACAACATGCAAGCTGCCTCCAGGAACACATTCAGTTCTCCAGGCAAAGCATTATAGTTGCAGTAAAGCTCTGTATTACATGGAACCCATGGCATTACACAGTAATAAATGTGACAGACACATAGCAGGAAGATGAGCCTTGTGGAGCAAATAGAATGCTATGCAAGTTTATACTAGAATGATGTTTTCATGACTGGGGTTCATATGCATTGGAAAGCATAGTGGATCAGCTTATTTCTATGCATATGTATGTGAGAAAGAGAGATGGAGAGAGAGACAAAGAGACAATGTTTGAACTTGAGGAGAGTTCAGTCCTTCTTCATATTGCCATGGCGACAAGAGGTAGATGTGACTTTGAAAAAAACACGCATTTCTGAAAATGACACATCAGGTAAACAAAAGACTGCAAAACTGTGCTTCACACCAAGCACAGGAATTGATGCAGCGTTTTGCAAATCGTTCATCTCCAAAGTTGAGAGATGAAGTGGACAGACTGTTCCACGTTGATTTTAAGATACCACGAGGAATTACCAAATCAAATTCCAAATCTGATATAGCAGTCAGCAGTAATTGGTATACATTTTTTTAATTTGCATTCTTCAATATTTCACCACCTATCTCCTATGTTTTTTCTGTTTTGGATATTATATTTCTAGCATTCTAAAACATTTCTCAAACAATTTACACCTTGTTGTTCACACTTCTTTCAATACCTTCTGATTATGTTCACACATATGTCTTTTTTGCAAGGGAATTGTTTGATGTAGGTTATATTTATGCTTTGACTCTTTTCTAAAGACACATGTGATAAAGGCTGATGCACCGATCAGGCCTAAAACCAGTTATGGAAAAATTGTCCAGTTCTGATCTCTGGACGATTGATTGGTGCCTCTCTAATGTAAACTAGTGCTGCCGCTTTTATTTTACTGTTTAAGGCGTGCACAAAAAGCAGACCTAAACGCACAGAAGTCTTTAGCATGTAGTCGAAAAATTTGCAGGGCTTAATAGTACTCTGACTAAAAAATGGCCCTGAACCTAAAGCCGTAAAAGTTTAAGAATTCAACAACCTTCTGATGTGGAAAGTAGATGGTGTTCAAGTCAGACAATTCCGTGTAACGTGAGGATATAAATATTATTACTAGGGCCTATAATGTCTGGCTGTGCCTCCAGATTGACATAAGCTCACCTTAGCTTTTAGTCTCTTGACTTGTGAGACTATTGGTCCTACGAGTGGCCGGACTGAGCCTGAAAGATCCAAGGTGTTAGGAAGGAGTTTCCTGTCGGCTCTCCTTAGGACCTGTGTTCTGCCCTCAGCAGAGAAAACTCTTAGCTGGAGCTGGGGAGGCGGAAGACGGGGAAGGGGGTCTAAGCTTGGGAAAGAGAGTAGAAGGAGGGGGAGATGAGGACAAAAGGAGAACAAAAATCTGGAAACGCTGGCATGAAGAAGAGTGACTCATATTCATGTGCTTGTGGGAAAATAGCCACTTCCTCTGTATAAAAAACACACAAACACCAACAAAATATGTGTTCTTGGTAATGGTACCAAAATAATACAACTTCAAACATGATACTGGTGTCAGAGAATTGATTTGTTGGTACCATTCTGCTTCTAAATCTGCAGAAGGAAAAATGATCTGTTTGACTAGTTGAAAATATGCAAGCACAAACACAGAGTCTTCTTCCCCGCTGATGTGTGGTAATATATAAATATAATAAAAACACTCTTAAATTTCAAGTTACACTAGTGCACTTGGGCTTTTTTTTTCTTGATACAACAGAGATATTGAAAGGAAGTATTGGTAAAGGTGAGTGTTCCAGTGTACCACATGAGTAAATACTACGTTGTACAAGTACTGTATCCCCATTCTGACAGTCATTTTAAAATAAATCACAAAAAGAAGAAAACAAATACTTCGTATTCATTAACACTGCATTTTAGACTGAATAATGTGGATTTATTGTGATATCCATTTGTACTCAAAAGCCAGATTTTCCATATTCCAAGTTAGAAAAATAAACAGGAATGCCATGTGGGAATGTTTGAGGCTTCTCACCAACACAGACCTTAAACATCCAATACAGCTGCCACATGTTTAAAACAAGATGATACCTGCTGGAAAAAACAGTTTATTTGGAGATCTGTATGTTTATACCTTATAAAGTCACACACGCTTCACAGTACTGTATAGTACTGCTATACGTAATTTAGACTAACAACGTTAATGCTATATATTACTAATAGCAGTTACCTTGGTTTTACCCAGGCAAAAGCTGGTCACTTCCAGATCCAAGTTCTGACTTTGGAGGCAAATGGAAAGCAGGATATGTAGCCACCATCACTTGTTCCTGGTTTAGTTCTAACAACTTCAGATTCTACCTGCAGGTGTTCTGATTTTTTTGCACTGCACCTTCCTTTTATTGTTTTATTAATTGAAGCAAAGATCCTTTTGCTTGACCAATCCATCTTTTTGGCTGTTGGTTATATTAGCTTTATAGCAGAGTTCAGCTAACAATTGTTAATTGACTTTGTATTTACTTAATACAGAGTATTATTGTATTCATTTAATACACTGAGCCTTCCTTTTATCTGCTCAAAGTCTTGCTAACCCTTTCTCTTTAACAGGTTAAATTGAACTGCAGAAAAGCTAGATGTATTGCCAAAAATATTACCTTTTTTATGATAAATATGTAAATATATATTATTTTTTATGTGTGGACATCAGTTTTTAAAAGCAGACCCAAAAGACCATTATTGTTGTCTTGCTTGCTGTAAATGGTGGAAACATACGTTTTTTTTGGTAGAGATAAACAGTCAAGCTAGCTTAGTTTGCCTCAGTGTTTACTGTGCAGCTTCTGTTTACAGTACTAGTTCAACTCCACGACCTATATTGTTTCAAGCGTTATTAGTCTCTCCCTCCTGATTGAAACCTTTTTTGCCTCTTGCGCTTGAGCATACATGTCTTGCTTTTCCCTCCGTTCTTCTTGAGCTACGTCGCATCTACGTGGCAAGTACTGGACTGTCAGGGCCTCTACTGTGGGTTTACTGCCTACTGGCCCCATGCCCAACCACACACACACACACACACACACACACACACACACACACACACTCACACAGCCAGCTCACAGTTGTATAGCTGAAAGAGGGAGGGCCGGCTTGAGCAGATGTCTGCATCTGCTTCAGACAGCAGTCCTGTGCTAATGTAAAGCTAGCAGCAAACTCTCAGTAGAACCCTTAGTTCAACATAGAGCTTATTGTAAACTGTGTTAATGCATGAAAATGAAGAGCGTATCCTAAACTCTTGGCTTCACTCTTAATTTGCTGGACTCTTCCTCCCTGTCTCCCACACACATTACCCACTGTGCAGTATGACAGGCAGGACTAATGTTTGCTCTGCAGCAGTAACACAATTAGGATTCCAGACGTTTCTCCCTTTATGCTCGCTCAACCTCCATTCCCATTGTTTACCCATCTCCATCTTCTGTCTTTTTCTCTTTTCTGTGATCTTATCACCCGACTTTCCTGTCCTTTTCGTCTTACCGACAGCTCCCAATTCCATCCTGGATCGACCTGGGAGCTGATTATATTGATTTATTTAGACTGAATTATCTTGTTTTTCCCCCAAGTGACATGACTTTGTGAATTATGGTGTGTGTGCAAGGGTACAATATTTTTTTTTTACATCAAACCTCCCCTTAGGTATTGTTTAAGATTATCAACCACCACAGACCAGTTAACCTTTTTTAAGTTTCTCCCTCAAAGACAATCTCCCTTACATGTACTGGCTGGAAGGACTCTCCCACAATTCCTGACCTGAGTGCAAAAAAGCAGTTTCCTCTTCATTTTGTTCCCAAGGAAAACTGATCTCCCTCCTACCCCACCCTTAGTCTTTTTCTTCTCCATTCTCAACTTCTTCTCTCACAGTCCCACAAGCTCCTATTTTATGCTGCTTCACCTTCTCTATCTGGCCATCTTCCTGTTTTGATTGTGTTGTCTTGTCAATGGATGTGTTCAAAGTTGTGTAACTGTAGTCTGACTCTGGAAATAGGCCGCTGCTTCTTGTCTATCAGCTATTACTGGTTACCGCCCACTGCCTTGGCAGTAGCCAATGACTTCCCATCAGGCTCTTGGAGAGGGGAGCTGTGCTTTTAAGAGGGCAGGGGAATGTAATGAAGGCCTGGGTCTTTCCAGGAAGTGGGTTGCATTTTAGCTCATTTCAGCATTTCAGATCTTAGTCTGTGGCTGAGCTGCTTTGTAGAGACCAGAATCAAGGGTAAAGAGACAATCCAGCGTTTTTTTTTGTGTTGTGTTGTAATTACATTTAAGTAGTTGCAGGTCAATTTGCTGCATCACAGTTAAGTTCCTGCATAATTTTGTTTGTTTCATAATCAGAAAGTTAGGTATGAATTGATGCTGTCTCCTGTGGGCTGCTTCTTACAAGCCAGTTTATCAGCCCTTACCCACCAGGTGGATGTTTTGTACCCGCTTAAACAACCAACAGTTAAAAGTTATTTGCACAATGGCCATTTTGTACCTTTGTAGCCTGGGTTGTCTCATACTCAAATTATCAAATAAAATTAAGGCATATGTCATGGGACAATTTGGACCAGCCCTGGTAATTTCATGCCCACCAGGGGTATTTTGACAACCAACGATTTAAAGTAATTTTCTACAATCTGCACATAATGGATGATGAAATTGGATGATTTTACTCCAATAAATAATATACACCATCAAGAGTTCTATATTTGGTTTGATCAGCAGTTATAATCTCTCGTATTTCATATGAGTCAGTTGCTCTATTTGTAGATCAGAACCACAGTCCATGGCATTAGCGTGAAATATAAAATGTTTTAAAAGAGCATACATTTTCACAAAAGTTTATGTGAAATTCGAGCATTTTGATTTTATTATGATTATCTGCCAACATAATTGTTTAAAAATAACTAGAGAAATAAACTGATATGCAATGGTTTTTGTACACTGCCACAAAATGGTTTGTTCACAGGTACAACATTTGGAAAAAAGTAGAAAAGGACACAACTTTAACATATAGGCACAAAATATGAGGGTGCAAACTGATGAAATGACCCTGAATCATTTGAGTCATATACCTAATGCCTTATGTAATGTAAGCGGAGGTGATTTACAAGTTTTTCTTCAGGCAACAAACTGAATCTAGAGGGAGGTTTACTAATTTTACAGAAAAGGGTCGGTAAGCTTTCAAGTCCTATATACTGTTTTGTACAGAAACAGTCAATCTAAAGTTAGTGTCTTTCAGTATTAAATAAATAAAAGAGGTTTTGCCAAAGGAATAGCTGTCTTATGATTTATGTATAGTTATATGAAGTTTAACAGTGTGTCGTACAATTTGCAACCTGACATTTAAATGGTTAATTTGGAAAAGCGGCAGAAACGAGAGAAAGCTCATTTGAAGTCACTAGGTCATCTATTTCCTGCCTATGTTCCTGGAAAACAAGCTTGATGAGAGGATTGGATAGGCTGGTAGATGGATGAATGGGAGAATGACAGAGAAGAAAGGCTTTGCTCAGGGTACTCATTTTATATGTGTTTTTATGTGTGTGTGGTGTGAGCATGTGGTGTGCATGTGTGTGTGCTGGTGTTAAGGTCGAAGGAGTGCTGAGACCATCGTTTACCAGACTAAGCCCTGACTTTCCTGTGGTCCAGCTGGGCTCAATGATTTGCAGAATTTCTGGCATTTAGAGGAAATGATAGAAATGGAGACAAACCCAAGAGAGAAAGTAGTACATTTATGGATAAATCTAAAAAAATTAATACATGAACAGTTAATTAAGCAAGTGCATTAAAGACTAGGGGTGTAATGATACATTCAGCTTACAAGATAAGACAATGCACAATAGAGTTCACCTTATCTTTTTTTTTAATATTAAGAATCCCCATTTCTTGCTTAGCAGAGAAGTATCAAAAATCAAAAACTGTTTAAAAGAATCTGTCCATAGTCCATATATTCATGTTTTTTGTCTCGAACTAAGGAGGTCCCAATGCCAAAGAAAGTTTTAAATAGCCTTTTTGTGTTTTTATGTGTAGAAGAAAGGTTTTATAAATCTCAAAGTGTTTTGTAGTGCAGTGCAGACCAGCCTAAATTAAAAACAGTATAAATAACTCTTTAAATTAATGTTAATCAGTAACTCTGAAGCTGAAGCTAACTTTAGCATTATTAGCGGCTAATGGCTAGCCTGTCCACCAGATTTAAAAAGTGGGAGGAGCTTCTTCAGCCTGACACCAATACTTTGACACTTAGGCCCCGTTCACACAGCAGGCAAATGTGGCCCAAATCTGATTTTTTAGGGGTCAAGTGACCAGGTCAGACTTTTTAGAACAAGTGTTAACGCTCATATCTGGCCGATATCTGACTTTTTCAAGTCACATTTGAGCCACATTCAAATGTGGTCCTGAATCCGACTCATATCTGATCTTTTGGAATGTGACTCCAGTGGGAACGACCAAAGCGCATTAGATGTGACTTTGACGTCACTTTCCATCACATTCATCACAATTTTGCGTGCCCCAGCAGGAAACAGTAGCAGTTAGCAAAACAGACGAGGGGCTAGAATAGAACTGCGGAGAGACAGCGAAACGTTAGAGCTCGTTAATCAACAGACATAAAACTTTATTCAAGCCTAATTGAAAGGCTCATAGGAACCATCTGGATGTGGGACGTAATTTGTATTGAAAAATTCGTATACAACCCTTCAAACAGAGGACTTTAAAATGCTATCGAGGTTACCGAGCATGTGATGATCTGCCCCTGCTGCAGTCCAATACGCTGGATTGCATCACGTCTTCTGCCTGCAGAGTTAAGAGGAGAGGTGCTGACATATATAATTGAAAGTTGACCTCAACATGATAATGTTCTGAATAAACTCGGTCTCTGTAAATTTGGTAACATCACTGCCCCACCATTGCTGGCTGTGTCTCCCAGCATTCAAGCAGTTTGCTGTACTGAGCTGGCAGTCAGATCTCCCTAAAACAGAAAGGTTCACTCTCCTTTTATTCACGTGTTTCCCACACAACACCCGCTGACAATAAATGGCTTCTGTGGTGCACTTAAACCATAGCACCTATTTCTCCATGTTTACTGTTGTGCTGCGCTTGACGACGCTCGTATTGTTCTTATGTGCATGCGGTTCAGATTGGAGCCACAACATTTTCAAAGTAATGTGAAAAACCACACAAATAAATCCGATTTCTGAAAGATTTGAGCATTAAGACCTGCAGTGTGAACGTAGTCTTAGTAAAGACACTTCTGGAGTCAAGTCCGCTGCATTTCAGAGGCCTGAAAGCAGATTTATACCTGTTATACCAGAGAATAAGCATAACACAACCTTGAAGATCTTTTGGCAGTTTATGACTGTCCTTGGAAAATAGATAAGTCCATAATTTCTAATTTTTGACATAAAAAAACGGTAGTGAAATTGGAGAAAATGGCATGTGGAAATTGGGTGCATTCTTATGAATTTAGGCATCTAACTCAAGATACACCAATGAGACCTTGCTGAATGATTTCCAAACTGTTTTATGTAAAGATTTGATGACCTGACACTGATATTGGTCATGTTTCATTTATCTTTTAAAACTATTATAAGAAAATGCACAAATTGAATCCTGCTGTGAGTGGTGAACAGGATTTCTATTAGGAACAAAGGCAACATTAAGCTGTGTGAATAACAGAGCAGTCCCTGAATTACAGGGTCTTAGTAGCCACCATTGTCGATACCCACTTATCCTTGCATGGTTGCAGGGGTGGGGGGCTCGTGCCTCTTTCCACCGGTCTTTGGGCGAAAGACACGGTACACCCTTGAGAAGTCGCCAGTTCGTCACAGGGCACCTTTGAGACACACAGGACAAACAGCCCTGCACACACACCTGCACACCCACACACATACACACACACACACACGTAACGAGGACCATTCATAATAACCAGTTAATCTAACAATCATGTTTTTAGGCTGTGTGAGGAAGCTGGAGTACCCGGAGAGAACCCACCCGTTAACCTGGAGAACATGCAGACTCCATGTAGAAAGAACCCAGGCCGGGATCAGAACCCAGGACCTTCTTGCTGCAAGGCAACATTTGCTACCAACTGCGCCACCTTGCAGCCATTTAACTTTGAGTCTTCTTCACTCTGTATGGTGTTTGACTAATTTGGAAAAGTGTGAATTCTTGAGTTTCCATTCAGGCCAAATATAGCTGACTCTGGTTAACCGCCGTTTATCTCTACATTTAATTTTGCCTAAGGATGCAGCAGGTTTTTTTCTACACTTAATATACTGTATGGTTGTTCTTGAGCATTGCAGTCTTCTACTCATCCTTAAAAAAGGTAAAAACAACACTTTACTTACAGTCTTTATATATGTGTCATCATTGTGGTGAAAATTACTACTTAAAAGTATCAAAAGAGAGTTAAAAGTGATATAAAACTTTCAAGGAGCATCTGACTAAGATAGGACCTTCATTCATCCTCAGACTTGTTTTCTCCATGTGCCACATCTTATCTGTTTGAGTAGACAATGTACCGTCAAGTCATCAGTTTCTGGACTTTTGAGGAGGTAGCTTGTTCTTGCAGGGTTTTGCTAGCGCGTGTACACTTAAACGTGTCTGTTGCATTCCACCCCACCCTGCTTTAAGTTCTTCTTCGTGGAAGACATATCATTACGACAATTACAGGGCAGGAGGACCCAAACCTCTTTCACAAACTAAAGCGTGCACACATGAAGGCGCTGCACCAACGCATGCACAAACATATGGAAGCCAACCGGAATGAATCAAAGCTACATTTTGATTTCAGATGGTCTGCGACTGTCACTAACTTTAAGATTCTCACCACCTACTCCCTATCCTGACTCCCCCACCCCCACCCACAAACACTGAGTCTTCATATGTGCTAAAGCTGCTTGCCAATGTGGGAACCAAAAGAAGTTCCATCTTTTATAAATCCCCTCTCAACGTAAGCACAAGCACAGCATTCCTTTTTGCCTTCCTATGAAGCCTTCTTTCTCTCTTCCCTCCCCCTCTCTCCTTTCCTGAATGACTCTTTTACACTCCACCTCTCTCTGTCCAGACAAAAAAGATACCAACTGTGTATGAGAGTGTGTGTGTGTTAGAAAGAGGGTGAAAGAGTGAGAGCGCAGGTTTCTCAGAGGCTGAATACCTTTTGTAAAATGAGCTGGCATTGAATGGGAGTTGTGTTGGTGGCAGTTTCCCACAATATTTAGAAGCTTTCCCCCCATTTCTCCAAAGACACGTACACAGGCACACACGTCAGCACATCCATGCATGTACTAAACACCAGCAAGGATTAAAATACTCTGCTGATAAGATGAGGTTGCAACGACTTGGATTGTTTCTGTTGTGTATGCCTGCATGTGTGATTTAGTGTGTGTGTTTAGCAGTTCTAAACACTGACACCTGAAAGCATTCCTCACTGCTCAGCACACCCAGTAACTAGGAAGGAAATATTTTTACCAGTGCCTCTCTTTTTCTTTTCCTTATCACTATTTTTCTGTGTCACATTTAGATGCACAGAGCATCACCAGCGCAGTAAGGTTAGCTCCATATTCACAACTATCTGACAACACAATGACGGACAACAACAGAGCCTTCCAACGAAAGAGCAGTTTCAGTTCTTTATCCTGCTTCCTCTCTTTCTCATTTCTTGCATGCTCCGTCACTGCTAAAACACATCAGAGAAAAAATTTCCACCACTAAGACATGCAGAAGTCAAACTCCATCTTGCAGTTTTTTTCATCTATGTCTGTGAATAAGGAAAGGCTTTATAGAAGTGTTCCTGGCCTATAATTTGAAGGAGAATAATCCAATATGTTTGGAATGCTGACATATAACCAGATTTGTTGCACATTGAAAGTTGTCAGTTGTCAGCAGGGATAAGCAATGATTGTGTTGTTTATATTTGTAAAAAACATCAAACATGATAATAGGACTGGAAGTACGGAATTTGATTTGAGGATTTTTCCTAGGGTTGGATAAGAATGGAAAAAGAAAATAGAGCATGGAAAATATTTGTATTTCAAGACTTTATTCTCAGTCCCATTTTCCATCAGTCCGTCCATCCATCTGTTTCTCCATTGTCATCCTTTTATTTGTCTGCTGGTTCATTCTCCAATCCACCAAATTATCCTTTCACCTGTCCATTCATCCATCGGGTCCCTTTTTTAAATTGTACTTTGAAACTTGCCAAAAAAAAAAAAACTCTGAATAGTTCTTTCAACTGTGGAATTTGATACGAACAATTTATAGGAACTTTGTAAAAAGAATTGCTCATTGTTGGTAATACTGATAAACTCTAATTGGTTTTGTTTGAAGTACTTTTATACTGTTAGTTTCATGTGATCACCCAAAAAATACTTATTTTACATTTCAACATGTTTCAAACATGATTCAATTGAATTATTATGTGCTGTTTAGCAGCATAGTTGCACTCGTAATGTTACTCGTTGGGTAAATTGTATTTCATGACCAGTATTTGCTTTCATGATGTTCTCCATGCAATTATAGATATAGAACATAAAATGTGATTAGGTTTTACATTCTTTGTTGTCACTTATGTCACCGTAGCAATGAATACCAGCAAATTAATATTTGAAGCATATATTGTCCATCCCTAGTTTTTGAGAAGACGTTGTTTTTCTTCCCTGACAGATAAAATCTAGAAGGCCACAAAAAGTTTGTAGTTGTTTAATTATTGGAAGTAGCATTGGTAAATCGGCTGTTTCATGGCACTGTGTTGCTCTTCAGCAGGAGCTGAAATCAACAAAAGGATGTGTGCGTTCATCCAACAGTGTTGGCGTTTTTGTAGAATGCAGTTGCAGTTGCAGAATGTAGAAATAAAACTTCCTGGATATTTTAGTGCAGCACAAACGCATACATGAATGATTGTTGGCGATAAACGGTTTTATTCCTTTAATGACCGATACAATAAAATTAAAAGATTTTAAATTTCAAGTTAAAGGCGCGCAGCACTGCTTTGCTCTATGCTCCAAACAGCTGGCAGAAACTCAGTTTCTCCAGCATTTCATTAAAAGGACTTTAAGCTATAACCATGGTAGGACAGAAAACATTAGCGGGTTTTAAAAACTGTAAAGTTTTTGAAATTTTGGTATACCTTGTGACTGGTAACCAGTCCATGCCGAGCTCTGAGGAATAAGCAGGGAGATAAAAATCGGTCATTAAAAAAAAAAATCATTTTTATCTCTGCTAAACTGAAACATTCTTAGTAACTTCAAGCCTTGTCCTTTGGGAGCTTATAGTTGTTCCTTGGCTTGATGTTACGCTGGCACAGAGGATAGAGTCTTAAAACTGATTTAGCTAATATGCAATTTACACTTCTGCAACAGCTACAAGGTTTACTACAGATGAACGTTTTATGGGTTTTCCCAGCAGATTTTTGTTTGCCCTTTCCCTGTTTAAAAAAAATGAAGGATTAGGTTCTAACTGCAAGGGCAAAAAGCAGCAGCCAACAAATTGAATAAAATAGATATGGATTTTTACTCAGTTTTTTCAGCCAATTGGGGCTTGTATTTTCCTCCTTTTTTTTATACCATTGTGCTCATGCCTTTAGATCTTTATGCTGGCTTGTACATCATCGTTTAGATGCTAAAATGACACTTCATAAATCCTGGATGAAAAAGCTCTTTTTGTGTCTCTAACTCTTTTTGTGACACATTCGCTTATAAAAAGGTCTTGTCGTGTCATCTTGTGTGACCTAAACATCATGCTCTTGTTAAGACTGATCAAATCTAAGCCCTATGAAACTGCAGAGTAAAGTAGTCAGAAACCTGTGTACCGGGTAGTGCATAAGGAAATCTCACAGTTACAAACCTGCTGAGTTGTGTCACAGAGGTGTGACCAGTGGCATGGAAGTAAGTCAGACTGTCTGTTAGGTGGTTGTGAATATCCATTATGCTTCATCAGGATGGACAAACTGGAATCATTGGGCGTGTGTGTGAATAATGAATGACTATAAGTAATGACTGTTGTGTTATGAGGTCAGAGCTGCCACTGAATGTCTAAGACCTGTGTGTGTGTTTTGTTGCACCTCAGTAAGCCTTTTATGTTATGCATCTTTTATGTCACACACAGTTTCCATGCTTTCACAAGGCTTTCCGATAATGGCCCCTTCCCATGCATGCACATCAACATGCATGTGCACATTCATCCCTTCACACGCACAGATGAGTGGTTGATTGTTGTACAAATCCAGAATGGAATTTTAAAATTAAACAAGTTATCCCTGCCTGGAATTTCCATGTTATTTCTCCGGCGTTCCAGTGGGGAAAGGAAACCGCACTGTGTGTTTGCATCCATGTATGTATGTGTATGTTTGGCTTGTGGATGTATTGAAGCTGTCAACAGCTGCTGCCATTATTCATGCGTTGATGCTCATTATTCATTCACCGATGCATTAAATGTTCCAGTATGTACATTACATCCTGCAGGACGCATGTGGAAAACCACAGTTGGAAATTATACAGCATCTATAGTTACTCTGCTAATAGATGAGGCTAAAATGGGGAAAAAAGTTTGTTTTTTATATATATCGCTTGGCTCTTCACTTTATAATTTCAGGCAAGATCCTCTAAATGCAAAAACTGGATGGTAGGTATGTGTGAACTTTATTCTTGTAATTCCATTAGCTAGTTTGTCATTACTTGACATGAAGTTTGCATTGTTTGAAAATAGGGATATTATTTGTATTCAATATTAAAGCCTTTTTATAGTCATGGAAAATAAAACTACTACTACTATTAAAAGGAATCTCCTTTTTCTTCAATTTGGAGGGATGGGGTGAAATACTTATCAGTAGTCATTGTCTACATTCCAATCTCCCTTATGGTCATGAGACATTGATTGTCACGACAAGAATGAGGTCCTGGAAATGAAAAGCTAGGATCTGCTTTAGAGATAAGGTGAAGAGTTCCATCATCCACAGGGGAGCTTCTTTCCTCATTGAAAGAAGTCAGTTGAGGTGATTCCAGGTGTGGGTTTCTCTCCTAGATCTGTTGGATGTCAGATTTTAGATCACCAAAAAATAATAGATGGATGGATAATTCTGTGGTATCTTACCTGCACTAGCAAGTTTGGAGAAGGGAAGATTCTTGAAACAAAGTGATCTGATGTTCAAAGCAGGGCCTTTAAAAGCCAACCAAACCTCAAAAATTTTCACAGCACTTTAGATATTGCCTAAAACTAGTAAAAATAAATGCTCAAACTACTATGAAATACATTTGTTATGCTGCTTTAGATTCCCATTATGATGAATATCCTGATGCAACGTGTGTCTGTCTGATACAACAGTAACAGAGTGGAAAAGCTAAACCACTTTGAAATATTTCAGATTGCTTTAGATGGGCACAGACAAAACTGTGGTTTGGCAACTCTTATCTCTTAGGTCTTTTTGACAGTGAAAATATTAGCAGACGAACTTTAAGAAAAATATACAAATTTCAAATCTAAAAAGCCGTCATTGCTGTTGGATTGGGATGCAGAGTTTAAAATATACAATATGTATCTGTGCTACTGCCTAATGGTCAAATAACTATTAGCTTGATTAATCAGAAAATAGGTCAGACTGTCCTGCCGTTGTATCCACTTCACACATTTGGCATGCTGTGGTGAATGAATCGTCCACAGTTCAAACTGAGCATCTGCATAATATAGCATTATATTAAGTAAGTGTTATTATTAAGTCATTGTTCCAATATTTGAGTTGCATTTGTGTAAATTACAAACAGTGGCATATAAGTGAGCTATATCTCCTAAGTTGCCATGCTGAATTATTTTGTCAAGTTAAAACATTCTGCGACAGCTTGGTTTAGCTTAAAACCAAGTTAGGTATGCTACGGTATCAGATGCATAAAAAAGGCAATGATGTAAATGTTTTTTTCCACTGGAATGCAAGGCCCTCTATAAAGTAGAGTTATGATGTTTCAGGTAGAATAAGCAAAGCATCAGCAGTGCTTTTTTTTTGTCCCTTCGAAGACATTGGCTGTAAAGTCAGTGCACTGTTAAGAGAAAAGCTTCAGCTTTGGTCAACACGTTGATCAATTGACAATATTTTCCTATATAAATTATTCCTATAATCCTCCCATTTTGCCTCAAGTTACTAATTCCCACTCTTTTTTTCTACTTCTGTCTTTTCTTTTTCCTGGCAGAGCTCACACTGGTGTTACCATCTGTCTGGGTTGTGTGTGCGTGTGTGTGTGTGTGTGTGTGTGTGTGTGTGTGTGTGTGGGTGTGTGTTTGTGTGTTCCTGTCTTGGCATCACAGTGAGAACCATTTTCCGGATTTCACCATAAAATTGAGGACCGTTGGTACCAAAGTGAGGACATTTTGCTGGTCCTCACGACCTATTTTGCTAACGGTTAGGTTTAGGACTAAGGTGTGAATTGAGTTTAGGTTAAGGTTAGGGTTAGGCATGCACTGGTAATGGTTAGGTTTAGGGTTATTGTCAGGGATAGGGCATAGAAAGGGTTGAAAATGACTGAAAATGAATGGAAGTCAATGGGAGTCAACACATGGTCCTCACTACATATAGCAAAACAAGAGTGTGTGTGTGTACGTGTGTGTGTGTCCATGCATGTATAAGTCAGGAGGGCTAGGCTGAGCTGGAAACGGGGCGTCGATGTAGAACTAAAGACGGGCAGAACAAAGTCAAGAAATAAAAGAAAAGATGGATTGAAATTTGCCGAAAGGGAATGAAAGGGTGGCATGTTTATGCTAGAGCAGGATGAGTCCCTGCTGGGTGATCTGCTAACCCTTTCAGCGACCTTGTCAGTGGTAAAAAGAGGACCAGCTGAAAAAGAAGACACAATGACACACAGCTGTTTTTGGAGGAATGCGCTGCACACGTGCACATGCTCATGAACTAAATGTGTCAGAGACGGATGTCTGTGGGCTTTCTGTGACTTAGCCACATCAAAAGAAATCCCTAACACATACATATCGTATGCTGCCTACGTCCTTGTGTGCGTTAAAAGCATCTTCATGCCAGCGGTCAGCAGCTCTTTAGCAGTGGTTTCCATCTTCAGCATTGAAATTGAACTCCTAGATTATTTAATCCACTTCACACAATAAATGTCTGTATGTTTAAAGAACTTATTTGAGTGATCATGGAGAACACTTGAGACCTGACTCCTTAGTTTATCCATGTAAATATTTCCCCTGAGAGACTGCGTATGTATGGTTGATGCACGTGTATGGAAGCTTCAGAGATTTAGTTGTTTGCCTTTGTTGGTTTTTTCTTTTATGCTCAGCGTGTATGTGTAAGCACACACACTTTGTTAAGGTTTGAGTGAGCGGCCAGGTTAAAATCCTGATGAGCACCATGTGCGCTTTGTTTTCTTTATGTTCCTGCCCCAAAGCCAGTTAGGTGATGCCGTGTTGTTTTCCACATTGGAAAAACAGCATTGTTTCTTTTTTCCCAGTTAAGAACAGTCTAATCTATTGAGCACCAGTTAGACATAATAAAAATGACGTAAAAGCTTTACGTAAAGTTAGTTTGATTTGTTGCAAGCTAAAAGCCAGCTCCTTTATCCCTACTGAGCTGAAAAAAATACAGCCCCTTCTTATCCATGGTTTCTTTTTTCATTGGTTTTTCAAACAGGCTACTCACTGTAATCCATAGGGCTATTGTTGACAGTGAACACTTTGAATTGGTCTCTCTTTTTTTCCTTTCTGCCTCTTTAATCTTTATTTCCTTTTATGTCAACAAGACATGGCTTGTTGGATTTTATATTGTTGGAGTTTACATTCATGCACAAAGCCAGTAATCGACACAACAAAACACAACACCTCAGTAAATACTTCTTGTTTCTCTTTTTTTGCATAACTTTGCTGTTTTCTATTTTATTTTCTGGATCATTTAACACAACCATCTATGTTTGAATCTTCTGGATTCATGCCGATATCCATCTCATAGTGTTGCTCCAGTGTACATATAGAGTTTCTCCAACTTCTCATTTGGATTTTGATTCAAGTGCGTATCCCAATTGAAGTAAACATAAATCAAATCTAATACCAACTCTTCAACACTGTTGACGAGGTTTTTCTGCTTACATGAAGTGGAAAATTGTTTCATCAGTGAAAAAAAACCTCAATGGATTGAATTGCAGGCCTAAAAGTGTCATGTGTCGTAAAATTACGCAGAATAGTTTAATAGTTATATTTTAGATATGACCTTTTTATATATGAAATTGCATTAAACAATCAGATAAACCAATAAGCCTGAACATAACTCAGATTTTGTACAGTTTAGAGAGCCACATTATCATTTTTAACTACAGTTCTACAAAGTAAAAATATGCCTGATTTTGGCTCAGGGCTACTTATGGTGGATAAAAATGCAGGATGGAATATTTGAAAATAGCAGTAATTTATAAATAAAAGATTTATTTAATAACATCCTTGGACAGAGGAGCTTTTATAATTACTAAGGACACATAAAAAGTAAAAATCACAGTAAGTTTTAACTGAGGATCTTTATGCTCACAGACAACGCCTGCACCGGACGATCTGACTCCTGACTCTACTTTGAGCTACCTATCGTTAGTACGACATGAGTTGTATTATGTTCTTGATCCTCAGCTTTGTGTTGTTGCTTTACTTTAAGCAGGATTCCTATTTATTCATAAATCTAGTGAACATGAAAAGTGAACATGGAGGACTTTGCTGTTTACCAAGATCTTTAGTAAATATAAGACTGCTCACTGCTTTCCTTTCTGTGCTGCCAATACGCAACCACCCATCATTTTGAGATATTACCATTATAAAGGTTGTTTTGTTGACTGAACAATCCTTTTTTATTTTATACAATTTGCTGATGCGCTCTGCTGTTACAAATGCTGTGTCATTATCCATACATTTCTGTTTAAGAGAGCAAGGACTCTGTAGGCTCTTTTTGTGTGGGACCTGTTTTAGAAAAGTGTGTTTCAAGATTACTCATCATCTGATTGTGATTTGTTTTTCTTTTATACTTTCAAGATTTTATGATTGTTGGGCTTTAAAATAAAATAAAAAGCGCCCTTTCAATATTTAATGTGTTACCTGATGTTCTGTTTACTTAGATTATGTTTCCTCTGTATTAAATTATTTAAAATTGTTGCCATTCATGGCTAGGTTTAACATATTTTTTTCCGTTAGCTAATTTGCCCATGATTTCAGCAACTGCGTGTAGGTTGCTTTGAAAGTTTTAGGTGTTCAAAGAAGCTGTCCATCATGAGCAACAGTACAACAAAACAAAGACTGACATCCAGTTACCCTACCTTAAATACAAGTGTAATGTTATTCTTTCTTCTTAGTTTTCACTATGCCATTGTGTGAATGCCTGAACAATGAGGATGTCCTGGTTAATTCTCTCTCTCTTTCTCTATCTCTGTACTTTCCCAGGTAGGGCAGTTCAGTCAATTTCTCCATGAATGTACGTCACAATGATGATGACAGACCAGATTCCACTGGACTTGGCTCCGCCCCCCCTCCTGAACACAGAGCTCTCTCTCATGCCTCGCATGGTTAACAGTGACGCAGCGCAGCAGGTACATATACCTTTTAACACTCACAAACATCTGTCATCTGAACACTTGTCCTTGTAGTTCCAACCCTCAAATACAGCCACCTTCTTCTTTTAACATCCCTGTGTTGCGGTTATACACATTCTGATTCACACCAGTGTTAATGTCAAGCTGTCTCACAGGCTCTTCCCTTTGTTGTCGTTTCATCTCAAGTCTCATGTGTTGTTGCTCCAGGTGTGGAAGAGCTGCCAAGATCTTGCTGTAAAAATAAAATAGTCATTAGTTGGAGCAAGAATGAGCCCCTAGAAAGATGAGGACATAGAGAAATGCAATGTCAAGTCAAGCCATTTTTGCAGGTGATCACCAGAGATCTTCTGTGTTCTGTGCAACATAAGGTTTAGCTGGAAAAAGAAAGAAAAACTCTTAGAGGCATTGAAAACTGTCCTTACATTAAACAGCGCAGAGGGTTTTCTGCAACATTTGCCCCATTGTTGTCCTGCTGATCATCCAGACATCTTGCTGTAGGCTTGTTGGAATATCCAAGCCAGAAGCCTGTAGCATGTGGCAAACATGCTTGCTGAGGATTTGTATGAAATACTTTGGAAAAAGAGTTAAGTGGATTCTGCTGAACTTTCTTCAAAGCTGGATCACTTTCAATGCACAACACCTCAACTGAGATCCGTGCAGGAAAAGGGAAGCGATCGCACAAATTAAAATCATCACAGTTTAAAGACACTTTAAATACTTTGTCACAGAAATGTTTTTACACTGTGAGCCTTTGGTAGAACAGTGATGGGACTGTTTTTGTATCATCTCTGGCCTCTTCCCTCGCAGCCCAGAGGAAGTATGTTGGGAGTTTTCTTTGGCTGCGACAAGTTACAGTTATGCGGGGGGTTTTGGCTGTAGTACACAATAGTTAGGGAGCTCTTTTTATCGCAACACCCTGCTGTTTAAACTTGGTGCCCGGTGTGGAATCAAGGATCTAGACCGATGATTATACAGATTTGACTCAGCATATATGTGTCCACGTGTCTGTATATTTGTTTGTTTATCTGTCTGTGTCGTATTTTGTGCTTTTGTGTATTTGTGTTTCCTACCCTTTTAGCATTTGTGTAGGCACTGTAGTGTCTGTGTTGAGTCTGAATACATCCTTAAGTGCTTGTCTGTCAGTTTTCTCAATATTTGTGTTTACCGGCCTACATTGTTTAAAATGTTGCTGCTGGTACCACGGCTGGTTCTGGACTAGTGACCCCCCCACCCCATGGATGTACACATGGAGACAAGTATGCATGGAGACACTTAGCTTGTACCTGCGAGTACTGCTTAGCCGATTCAAGAGCTCTCTAACATAAGAAAATAGAAGAATGGCATTCAGAATGTGTTTTATCTAGCCTTCTGCCATGAGTGATCATTAATGACTTAAATCAGGAGCAGAGTGATGTCACACCGTGTAGGAGAGAAGTCGCTACAAATTAGGTTTTCAGTAACATTTTAAAACAAAAATGATTATTTGGTATTGTGAATTGCCGTTAGCATCTAATTTGCAAATAGCACTATATACAGTGCAGTTATCATTACTAGCTGTAGAAAGTTGTCTCTTTGTGTATTCCTCATTGTGTCTATTCTGAAAGCTCAAAAGGATATAACAGATCAACTTTGCTGTAGTCCTGTCAGCCTTCCTGTTACCTGCAGAAGTCTTGCTCTCTGTTTGAATAGCAGTCTGAATAAAAGGCTGTGTAATTAGCTTTTTGTATCTCTATGGTTCCTCTGACCATATTTTGTAAGACCTTGCAGATACTAAAAATGGCTAACTTTGTGTCCTCCTCCTTCGGTGATTACTTACACACTGAAGAGTGTTATTGTAGGGATAATCCGTTACCCCTTATTAATGGGGCTTTCGTTGATCTAGAAAATGTCCAATTCTGTTGTGTTTCAACTCTCCGGTCACTGGTCAGGTCAGGTCTTTAGTGGCATTTTTAACCTGACAGGTAGGTTTCGTGCACTTTCGTTGATTTTAGTTGCCACTCCTCTCACTCCTACCAACAGGATCCCATGTAAGGGTTTTCTCCATCTGTAGGTGCCCAGTACTATGCTGGGGTTCCCATAGCAACAGCAGCCGCTGCAGCAGACAGAGCAGGAAGTGTGTATGTGTGTGTGTAAGAGGAGCATGTTGGTGCTGAGATGGGAGAAGATGCAGAGACCACAGGAGGAACGGATGATATGAGGCTTGAACAACGGCTTACCTGTGGCACATAGACAGAGCTGTGCTTGTGTGTGTGTGCATGCATGTAGGTCCCTGAATACGTGTGTGTGTGTGCTTGTGTGTGTGTGCTATGGAGGGTCACCTGTTTCATGTCTACAGCCACGTGTGCACTCTCAACAATCTGAATACGGAGAATATGACGGTAAGGTGTTTGGATGCTCACTTCGGGCTTATTTGGAAGAAGAAGACCCACCCTGCAGTCAGTGTCATTTAGTTTGCGTTCATTAATGTGTGTGCTCACTATTCTGTCTGTTGGACTGGGATATATGCTGATGTATTTGTCTGTTTCGGATCTCCTCTGTTCCCTTCAAAGATAAAACCTGTTCTCAGATCAAGGTGTGTGTCTTAAAGCAGCTCTTTCTCTTCATATTCTTTTGAACATCTCATTCATATGTGTAAGCGCCACACTATGACTCTATAGTAAGTGTGCCTCTGGAAATTATGTAATGGATGTGTGTGTATTTACACTTTCTCTCTTGATACTTTCTTTATTCGCTTTGTCTTATAATGTTTTTTTTTGTTTTTTTTGTCTTCGTGTTTTGGCACAGGTGATTTTGGTGCAGGTGAACCCAGGGGAGACATTTACCATCCGGGCGGAGGACGGCTCACTGCAATGCATCCAGGGTCAGTCTTCGCTTATATTATCAGATTACAGTGGGGCCTGGCCACCAGTCTCATTTGTGTATCTGTGATTGAGAATTTTCTATCAGTTTATTCGTTGGCTGTCTTCATGTGTTCACACTAGATTTTTAAACTGGAAATGCATCAAACTAGGGATTTCTTACAAACCATGTTTAGACACACAAAGCTATTTTAACCAACACAGATGATAATTACTATATTGCAAATCATGTTTTACTTTTTTTTGTGGAAAATATAATGAAAGAATGCAGCTTTTGGCAGTTTGCAGATTCTCATACATGCAGATTAAACAGGCAATACTACTACATTAACACATAAATGCATTTGTATATATAATTAAGGATGTCCCGATCAGGATTCTTAGCCCTGATACTGAGTCCGAGTTGGATTAATTCAGTCAGTAATTACTTTAAATAAATGCTATGCTCCTTACTCACTCACCAATGATGTTCCCGGTGCTGCAGTATCCATCTGGGCTTTCTGCAGGTCAGCCTCAAAATGCGGCTCCAACACGGATTAACTCTCTTAAGAGAGCAATAATGTCCTAAAAAAACATGTCACCTGAAACATACAGCTACAGTTTTTTATAAACCCATGTCTTGCTCCTGCTAATCTTTTGTTGTTTTTATATGAAGCTTCTTGCTTTTGTTCTAAGCTAATGCTAGCATGTTTTGCGTGACTTGTTGAGGTAATGTGGCTTGGGACTTATTTCAATGTGATTTTAGTTAATTGGAAAAAGTTGCAGAAAAAGTTCTTCTGTTTCCTCCACAGAGTCCATCGAGCGTTGTGAAATTTAATGACTAGTCTTTCAGCTGCGCTCTGCACAGCTCTCAAGGGACCCTGTGGAAGAGTGCAGAGCAGGTCACAGGACAGGTGTCCTTCCTTGATGGGATTGGAGAATGATTGTAACATTGTGATATAAAACAAAGCAAGAAAGATTGCCATTAGAGCCCACATGGGGGATAAACCAGAGTCTCCAGATGATCCTCCAGTGTCCCTCTAATTTCAGAATTATGAGGATTAGCAGAAGCGGATACAGATGATAACATTTTGAGAATGACACACAGCAATTTTAGCTGAATTTCAAGGGCTGAATTTATTTGGACAGCTGGCATGGGAACTGCGACAAAAAGGTCTGCCACATATAGGGGGAAACCCCTGCCAATATCTAACACATATTGCTCAGGTGAAACGCTGTTGGCCAGAGCTCTTTGGTTCCCCAATCCAAGCTCACTTTGAACGCACACATGCTCCAATTGATTCGCAATATGATCAAAAAAGGGGGGGTTGGTTTGTGTTCACTGCAGAACAAAGATCTGAAAGGGGCTAAAGACTGACAGCAAGGGTGCAGCACCCTATACAGTCTCTCTTGCTCTGGCTTGAGCATTGTAAAGTATGTAAAACTCTTACATTGTTAAAGCAAACACAGTTTGTTAGATAATTAGAATAATATGCACAGTTTACAAACTGTACACAAAAATAGACCTTTACTTAAATAAAGTGATATTGTAAAATTTGGCCGCATGCGTTGCTGTGGGTGTGGCTGACAAAATCAGAGACTGTAGACCAAAAAACATGTACAAGAAGCTGAGCTTATTTAAAAAAGCCCTGATCAGGACCCTAAGCTGAGGCATGTGATCACATCAGGACATTACTACATACAGGTGAAGGGAAACGAAGCTGAGTCTGGAGAGTCTGAATTCAAAGTTGTTTTTCCTGCAATAAAACATGCAAAATCTCCTGAATATTACCTGCAGTCAGTAACTGCAGTCTTTTAGATTTGTCAATAATCTAAATATAAGTTGGTGGAAACATAATAATGACAGTCCACATTTAAAGGCCTTTTTCCTCTGAATAAAAAAACTGAGCATTGATGACAAATGTGGAAAGATTAGGCTGCCATAGGTGCATCTGATATCAGTAAATGAAGACTGTAAATGTATGCCACTTTAGAAGCTCGTAAAGATGGAAGGAGTTGGCAGTAATGTGGGATTTCCCCCCGACTCCTCTGGAATTGTCTTACTTCAAGGATGTCAGACAGCAGCTTTGAAAGGATGCTTTTGTTTTCTTCATGATCTCTTTCGCCTCTGCCAATCGCTGTTTTCTTCCTTCAGTCTTTCTTTGGCCTCCGAGTTGTGAGAAAGCAGTTTTGGCTCAGACACAGCCTGCCGCCCCTCTTGTAAAACCCTCACCACCACAGCACGCCGTGTTGTAGCAAACAACAGCCTTCCTCTTCTCCTCTAACTGCTGTGTAATTAAATTTTTTTCCCTGAAATCAGAGGGATTGCCTCAGGCAAACCTTTGGGCAGAGCTAATGGCAGATAAAAGCAGCACATGGTGGGATGGATGGTTGCAAATACACAAGTGACGCACAGAATCAAAGATTAGGTGAAAAGACAGATGACAGGAAAACTGTATTCATATAATACACAAAACAGAGAAAATCCCAATCTCCTTTTGCAGAAGGATACTGTATTGATCCCGTTGGGGTCTTGTGCTGGTTTATTTGTCTGGGTATGTGTGCGCTTCCTCTTGAAAAGGCAAAGATTGTCCGAGTGTGCTTTTGGTGGGAGGTCTGCAGCTCAGCCTCATATTAATGTGGATATTATTTACGTTAAAGGAGCACACACACACATACAAGAACAAACTCCAGTTATTTTCCTCTAACCTTCTCTAGAGGAGGTCACCGGGTTTTATGAGAGGTGGAGTGTGGCGGTGGGATTTAAAGGCAGACCGAATCCCCTCTTCAGACAGACTCTGTGTGATTACTGAGACCTCAGAGCTCAGTGTTTGCACTTGCCTGTGTACTTGTGTGTTTGCACTTTAGCGAGCAAGGTGTGTGTGTAACTTTGCAGAGGGAGGTTGCTGAGACCTCGGGGCACAAGCAGGGACCAGATTTTAGGTAAAACAACCTCTGTTGAGCTGTTGCTCTGCGGTGTAAGCATGCACACAAACACGGATGCTCTCTGCCAAGACTGATCCTTTCTGGAGAGGTCAGGGCCAAAAGACTTTTTTTCACGTGGGCCTTTGACTTCACTTCTTCTCACTTTGTGCTTTTCTCGTTTGGCCCCTGCTCCAGTTGATTATTACCTGATCTGGCATTAATGTCAGGATTTCTGCTTATTCCTACACTTTAGGAATGCTGGTTCAAAAACAACACGGTTTGCAATATTTTTGATAAACTGTTCCTGGGTAAAATATTGACCGAGAAACCCACTGATTGATTTATATTATGGGTTTGACCCACTATCGTGGTACTCAACCACCCGTAAAATGAATTAAAGTGATCTGTGTTTAAAGTTGAGGCCTTAACAAATACAGTTGGCCACACCTGTAATATTTGGGTTAAACTGAATTATTTTAATGAAGAGACAAGGCAATTTGGATAATATGTTTAACATTATACATTTATTCATAATATACAATAATATATTATAAAATATTGCATATCTGTTTAAGGACCACCCCCCAAACTCCCCTCTCTCTGTCCTTTCCTCCCTCCCCCACTAAGACCATTCCCCTGAGCTTTCCCACACTCACATCAAAGGAGAAGACTCTGGAGGATGTGTTAGAGCACCCTGCTCTGGAATTTGAGTGTGTTGCCATGCGTTTGCTTGCATGTGTGTGTCTGTGTGTGTTTTACAAGGTCGAGTTAATGACTGGGCTGTTCGGTCTTGTTTTTTCTTTTTTTTATGAGGGATGATAAGGCCAGAGGGGTTGGGGGGGAGATGGAGGATAACACAGGTTAGAGCTTCCCCACCACAGAGGATCACAGTGCTTAGGTGGCAGCAGATCAACCTAGGGTTTTCGTTTCGCATCTAATAATTTGTGATGTAGCCAAAAATGATTCAATTGTTAGTTATTACATGGCCGTTAAAGCCATGTTCCACCTGCTCTCTGCTGCAGTTTTCTTAGCCTTGGACAGCTTTTTTCAAACAAGTCATGGTTGTGCGTGACCTCTGTGGTGTGTGGTCAACACCGTCTCTGCGTACATGTCATTCTGTATGTTTTATTTGGACAAACCAGATGGAGAATCAAGGTCTGGTTTGTGTTTTGCCAGCATGTGTTGGCTGATGCAATGTCTTTGTGTCTTAACTGTTAGTTACTCCCTGTCAATGTCCAGCTGCACCTCGGGTCAGTTATTATTTTACTTTTGCTAAACTCATTTTAAACTAATGTATTGCTCTTATTAAACTGTTCCAATAACGATCAAGGCCTAGAATAATTGTCATCAAACTTCTTCTAAAATGAACTCTATCCTTCTCTATTCTATCGGTGAGAAACTTCTGCATTAAGTGTGATGGCTAAAGGCACTACTGTTTTAATGAAGATATTTTCCTTTTTTCTTTTTTGTTTCCTGATAACTTGCTGTCTTATTACTCAAGGGCACTGATTATTTAATGAAAAGTGGATGAATACAATTAGAGCTGTGCATTGCTATATCATTGAGTGCAATAATATAATTGCAAAGGACTGCTGGGATGCATTATTTAGGCGCATACCATGTTTCAAGCATCATGCATTCATTCTTTGTATGCTAATAACATATTTGGCTAGTTGAATGGAGTCTAATCTGATATTGTGCATTGCTAATTACAAACAGTATATACTTTGTTTTTTTTTTAACGGGACCCTTGTAGTAATGCTCTGCTAACAAACACTACCACAAGGTGGCGATAATGCACCAAGTTGTTTGCCAACTGCAATGAAACTTTTTCAGGATAAAGCTGCTAACTTTAGTACAATGCCAACTGCCATGTATAAAAGATAACAAGGTGAAAACTGTAGCCCCAGGTGAGATTTATTTTTACTAGCAGAAGACAAAGTTGCACCTACCTGTGACCTCTGCTCCAACAAAGGGTTTTTTAGCATCAGGACTTCAGAATAATTTCCTTTTTTCACCATTCAGTTCCTTTAGTTCGTTGTTTGGCAAATTGTAGATTCAAAAACAGGTTGGTAGAATGTCAGCTGAAACATAGGAACAATATGACGGAAAATTTTGCAGTTTCTGAAAACGTTTTATAGCCTTTGATATAGCTTGATACCAGCAATTGGCCCATATTACTTCTAAATTAAAAAGAAACGTAAGCTTTGCTTTGGCCTCAAACTGAAATTTTGCATCTCCTATATGTATTCAGCATTTATTTGTTCAGAATCACGTTCTAATAACAGCTTGAGAGACACTTCCTGAGGTTGGTGTTGGAGGGAAAAAAAAAAGATTCTTAAATTGTACTTTTGCACGAAATGGCATTTCCTAACTAACATCCGTTTTTCATTTTATGAACACTTTGTACCGGCCGCAAACTGTTATAAAATTGTCAATTTTAATTTCTTACTAATTAATTACAGCACTCTGTAATTAATTAGATAACATCTACAATCTAGATGGACAAGTAATCTGTATTTAAAATTGTGTTTGATCAGAAATTTTTACCAACTTTGGTGTGGGATAAACTTGTGTTCCCAGCATCCTGATTTGGGGATAAAAGTATGAGAAATAATGTGATGATTTTTTTTTTTTTTTGTTGGTTTCCTTTAGCCTTCTGCCTTCATTTAAGTTTTCTGTGAGTTTTTCCCTACTTCCCTTAGATGGATACTGCTGATATTGCTTTTGCTGGGTTCACTGCATCGCTACAGAAGCTTCCTGAGGTTTTCTTTTTGCCCAACCTCTAGCCAAAGTGTGTACTTCTACACTCAGGAGCCTTTGATGTAATACATTTATCTCCGAAGGGCTTAATTTGGTGTTCTGTTCTGGACGGTCCCATTGCTGCCCATTCCCATTCTTGTAACCAGAATGGGATATTTTAGATTCCTCTTCAAACTTGCCTTGAATCCATATTCCTCCCATGTGGGGCAGCCTGACAGGTTGTGCTGTTGAACAAAGGTTAGCTTTGGCCGGTGCTTGTCTTGTCAGGTAACTGTATTTTGTTCTGATTTTTGTAAACCTAAAAAAGTGTGTTTAATTACAGGTTAAATACACTTTTGTTAAATTATTATATTTCTGGTTAAAGTGTAAATGTTGAAGATAGTTGAGCACAAGCTTCCTCTAGCTGCTGACCTTAAAAGACCCCTGAAGTAAACCGAACATAGTTTGTTTAAAGGTAGCCAACATCTGTCTGTACAGCAGAAACCCAGCATTTATGTTACTAGAATACCCCATCAGTTTTTTGTGTTTAGTGTAGCTAGCGTTAACCAGAGATATTGTTTTTGCTTCATCAAACTTTGCTTTAAACTGCCATCCCGTGAATGAGGGGTTATCATGTAGGATTAATTTTTTTAAGATGGATTCTGAGACTAATCGCAAAGTCAGAGATCTCAAAAAAAAGAGTATTAGCCTGACAGTCCCGTGAGGGATTTTCCTACAAAGGAGTTACCTACATGATTGTGTGGCCTCTAGGCGACTGTAAAACAAGTTCCAGGGGTGTGTTTAGCATATGTGTCTCAATTTGGTGTAAGTCTCATTGCATCTGAGGAAACTGGTTGCCAGGGGAGAGGACTCTCACTCCAGGTGGTGTGTAATGGAATGTGATCCCTCTGGACACTCATTTTGTGTTTGGATGTTTGCTTTTGTGTGGCATACCTGCTCCCCTTTTTTTCCTCCACTCTCAACATTCTCAACTCAAAAGAAACAAAGGAAAATGGAGCGGCAGAGGATTGGTTTGGTTCAGTTGGCACAAGTTAGTTAAAACATTGACTTCAGTGTGTGTGTGTGTGCATTAGGCAGAGAGAGAGCTGATTGTTGTTGTATGCCCTGCCCAGTGCTCAGTTATAAACTCAATGCCCTCACAAAGTAGGTCATGAGGAGGCAGACTGAGAAAAAGAGAGTTAAAGAGTTAAAATAAAACACAAGAATGGGGGAGGTAAATAAAAGAAGATGGGTTGAAAGAAATCAAGGGACTGAAGAGGATTAAGAGAACTAGGTGCTGCATGTCTGATCGTGCCATGCATTCTGGGTGAGGCCCCTTCCTTTATGCAATGACCCCAGCTACCTCTGTGCTGCTCCTGCTCCTGCTGCTGCTGCTGCTGCTGCTGCTGCTGCTGAGTTGGTCTACTTTTCCAGCTTATACTTGCTGTTCCAACTGGCCCACTTGGGCAACCTGGGAGTGGGAGTGGTTTGGGGTGGGATGGGGGTAGAGATGGATGACTGGAACTCTTGAGAATACAGTAAGACTGTGTGAAAGTGGATGTGTTTGTGAGTAGCAGCTGTGTAGAGGAGGTTGCTTGCAGATAGTTTTCCAGACAGACAGAGACAGAAAGAAAGATCGTTTCAAGAAATGAAATTCTTGGCTCTCTTATGAAGCTCAGGGTACTGCTGGAGCAGTTCCCCGTCTCTTCACTCTCATTGCCTCCTCTTCTAGTTCTCTTTCCAACCTCTTCCACTTCCTCCCTTGCTTCCCGGTCCCGTCTTTTGTCCCTGATTTTCAGTCTTACTTTCACAAGTCCAGTTTATGTTTAACAGATGTGCATGTTTTTTTCACACTGGCTTGCAAACGTTTTTATGTCCCCTTGAACCCTTCTCACATTGTGTCATGTTACAATCACATACTTCAGTGTCTTTTGTTGGGATTTTGATTGACAAACCAGTACAAAAAAGTTCATAGTTGTGATTAAAAAATAAATAAAAATCTAAAAGTGTGTGACGTGCATTTGTTCTTAGCCGCCATGAATCAAATCCCTATTGCTGCAGTTATATCTGAATGTTTTTTGGGGTATTTTGCTGTCAACTTTTTTTTTGACTGAATGGGAAGCAGGCTGTAAAATTCAAATTTCAATTATCTCCAGCCTTATCCCAAGTCTTTTGCAGCATCTAGCAGGTTTTTTCCAGGAATTCCCCGTATTTAGCTCCACCCATCTGACTGATCTCAACAAGAGCACCCTTTTCCGTGTATTTGCTTGGGATATTGTTGTTAAACCTAACCCTGCCTTAACTGCCTCCACAGTTTTAACCCTGACCTGTCTGCTGTGTTCCCTGGTTTTTGTGATCCTCTTTGTTCACTAATGCTCTCTAACAAATCTCTAAGGCATGTGAGGAAAAGCTTTATCTATACAGAGATTAAATCACACACAGGTGAACTCCATTTACCAATTTGGTGACTTCTGAAGGCAATTTGTTGCTCTTGATTTTACTTGAGGGTATCAGAGCCAAGGGGGCGGAAAACAAACGCATGCCACACAAGCCATTTTTTAGGGCTGCAGGATAGGAAAACATGCAATGCCGATATCAATTGAGAGTCAGACACATTTTCCTGATTCTCTTTTATCTATTTATCATCTTAATGTCCCCATCAGTCTTAAGCATCTGGCCACTCATTTGTGGACATCGAGACAGCGAAAGTCTATTCCACAGCCTAAATGCAGTATATTATTGACATGCAGAATTTCCAAGCATGGCACTTCATATAAATTCTGTAAAATAAGGCACCCAAGTAGCCCTTTGTGATTGTGATATTGCATTCATAGACATTGCAATGACAACTGCGATTCGATATCTTATGCAACCATTACATTTCTGTCCACTTTTTGTTGTTATGTCACATAACATACTGCGAATTTGCAAGGCACTGTTAACTCATATTTTAACATTTTGATTCAAATGTTTGTTATCTAAACTGCAAGGAAGAAATTGTTGCCACTGCAAGTAGTAAATGCAATGCATCAAAGAGGAGTTCAAAATGTGACAGATTTCCTCTGCACAGCTGCAAGTTCCACAAGTCATTGTTTACATTATGTGTGTTTAGGTTTCATAGGGAAGCCCCACTTCTTGCTTTTTTCCCTTTGCTCTGATCACATCGGATAAGTGGAAGTGTGTGTCAGCAAGTGGGTGGGTCCAACGTGGGAGGTCAAGGAATAATCAGGGACAACAGTGAAGAAATCCTAAAGTTTACTGTTTCATATATGCAGTGTCCACCATATCTGATCACCTAAAAACTGTAGGGCATTCACACACACATTATAGAGTCAGAAACAGAATTTCAAGAGTTTGAGGGAAAGTCCCCACTAATCTAGCTTTTCCAGTCCACTTTCTGTCTTTCCATTGACGTATGCACAACTTCTCAACTTCTTTTCTCTTCTCTCTTCTTATCGACGAGCAAACTTTCCCCGCAGCTCTCTGTGGTTGTTGGACACAAACTTGGTACTGTTCAGACTGTGACTCACACTCCAGGAATGCCCCATATTAACATGTGGAGGGATAGGAGAGAAGTATGAAGAAGGCCAGGGTGGGAGGGAAGAGGAAGTACAGCTGTGGTCGAAACACGGCATGTTGGGTTCGGGGGCAGGGGGTCTAAAAAATAACCACTTGCTACAGTGGGTTGGTTCAGCAAGGCTGCTGGTGTGTTGTGGGTTCTAGGGGAGTGAGAAAAGGAGATCGGATTTTGTGACTCTGAGTTTGTTTATACCCCAACAGCTGTTGCGCTTCTTCTCTTTCTCCCACTTTCCTTCCCTTGTACACATTCAGAGTTCATAAGGGAATGGAGGCAATGAGTCACCAGTGTCTATCCCGTGTATCTTTGTGTGCTGAGGTGCATGTTTGGATATCTGTGTGTGTGTGTGTGTGTGTGTGTGAGAGTGAATATGCATGTTTGCGAATGTATGAGTTATAAGTGGAGTACAGTATGCCGGATCCAAGCAGCCGGGGTAGCTTGGATACCGTTCCCAAAACAAGCCTATCTGCAGGCTTGAGAACGGAGTCACTGGTTAACGCTAGAAAGGAACAGCCAGAGCAAGAACACAAGTTGTTATGTCTGGAAGTGAATCTGCACTGAACTTTCATGTCTGAGCCGAGGTGACCGTGGTTTATGTCAGTGCACACCGTTGAAAGGTCGGTGCGTTCTACAAGTGTATGAATCAGTGTGTGCTTTCATGTTAGCGGGGCAGTCAAAAAGTTCAGTAACATTTGGCCAGGTGTGTAACTGGAAATCTGTTTCTGGTATTGTTGCAAGTGTTTTTGTGCGTGCGTTCGAGTGCCTGTGACTGTGTGTGCAGCTGTTGGGTTGTGTGTCTGTACATGTTTAGGATCTTGAGAACAAAGTGAGGCTGGTTTCAGCCTCCCTCCAGACGTTACGTTGCTGTTTTCTGGAGCTGGCCCAGCAGCAGAAGTAGGTCGCCCGACAGCACCCCTCCTCTGGGCGGGGGAAAACCGGAGAGGGATCTGGGCTGGGTGGAAGTATGGACTGGCAACCGTACACATTAAATAGACCAGGGATTGCAGACTTCAAGGCCCCTCACAGACTGTTCAAGACAGGATAGGATGTTGCGTGTAACAGAATATTGTAGCATTTGTTTGAGGGAAAGCAAATTTAATTGGATTTGGACATTAAAATGAAAAAAAAAAAAAAAAAACTGTATTTGACTCTTAAAATTCCAGGTTAACCAGTGTTGCCTGTAAAATAACTGTTTTAGCCACACCTGGGTGAAGAGATTCTGTTTTAAAATAATGAAATTTAAAAAATGTATTTGAATACTTGGAAACTGTACTGAACTATTTACACAATTACAAACCCTCTTCAGATGCAAGGAGTGTCTTTGTTTCAGAATTATTTATGAATTTAACCATACTCGTAATCGTCGTCTTCCGCTTTATCCAGGACCGGGTTGCGGGGGCAGCAGACTCAGTAGAGACACCCAGAAGTCCCTCTCCCTAGACACCTCCTCCAGCTCCTCCGGGGGGAGCCCAAAGACCAAAAGACATAGTCCCTCCAGCGTGTCCTAGGCCGTCCCCTGGGCCTCCTCCCACCTGGAACACCTCCCGAGGAAGGCGTCCAGGAGGCATCCGGTATAGATGCCTGAGCCACCTCAACTGGCTCCTCTCGATGTGGAGGAGCAGCGGCTCCACTCCGAGCCCCTCCCGGATGGCCGAGCTCATCACCCTATCTTTTAAGGGCCCCTTGTATCAGGGATTCGTTTTTTTTGGGTCATGGCCCCAAAGTTCCATGGCCTAGGTTGAGGGTAGGAATGTAGACGGGCCGGTTAAAACGAGAACATGAACCCGGGGGGCAAAAAGCAAAAACCCACCCCACCCCTTGCCTGCCCCCGTGGGCCACTCCAGAGTAGAATTTAAGTTCCCACCCCTCTCGAGGAGATGGGGTTCCAAGGCCCCCGCGTGGGCGAAAGGGAGGCGCGGCAGACTATTTTTAGTCAATGTCTCTTAGACCTTCCCGCACAAAACTCAGGCTCCCTTGCCCCCCCCCGCAAGGTGACATTCCAACCCTCCTTAGAGCCCCCCTAAGCATCCGGGGGGATCGGGCCCCCGAGGTCTCCACCTTTGTCCGCCTGCCCAACCCTTTTTTCACCCGGTCCCTCACGGTTTTCCCCCTGCAGGTGGTGGGGCCCCTGGGGGATGGCCCTCGGCCGTCCACTCGTTCGGGCTTGGCCCGGCCGGGTTCTGCGAGGAGCAAACCGGGCTGCCAGGCGCTCTCCGACGAGTACCAACCCCAGGCCTGGCTCCAAGGTGGGACCCTGGTACCGCCGTACCGGGCGACGTCACGTGCCTCGATTTAGTAGTCATCATGAAGGTGTTTGGAACCGCTCTTTGTCTGACCCGTCACCTAGAGCCTGTTTGCCATGGAAGACCATACCAGGGGCATTTAAGCCCCAGACAACATAGCCTCTAGGATCATTCGAGCACTCAAACCCTTCCACCACGTTAAGGTGGCGGTTCAAGGAGGGGAATTTAACCGTTTATAGCTTATTTCAAATTACATGGAAAAACAAATCTTTTCAAATGTTTTTCTTTTTTTTTTTATTCCCACAATTGCCAGATTTACCTTTGTTTCCTACGTAATGGATTTAAATTACGTCTCAAGAATAAAAAGCATTTAATATAGACATATAGCAGTTAAATGTTAACTGAAGCTGAAATTGAAAAACAGACAAAAACCCTAAAAGTCTTCATTTGTTGATGTGACAGATTGGAGATACCTTACAAACATTACACAGAAACAATAAAGAAATGTAAAAATGCACAGCTGCATTTTCTGAATAAAGTTCAAAATGGTGCAGTGCTGGATTTCCAAGCTGACTTTTATTTAAAAATTGGAAGTGTTGTGCTGCTCCTCTTCTAACAAGAACTTTCAATCTATGTTCTACAGAATCAAACTGAATTATTTAATGTTTACAATCCATGGCTTAAATTATCTGAACAAAATTTAAAGTCCCAGTGTGAAGTATTTCTTTCTTATTCATCTTTTTTTTTTTAAATACACTAAAGAAAAACAAAATATATACACTACCAGTCAAAAGTTTTAGACACACTTTCTCGTTTAATGGTTTTCTTCTGTTTATGACTATTTACATTGTATGTAGATTCTCACTGAATGCATTAAAACTGTGAATGAGTGCATATGAAATTATGTTGCAAACAAAAACTTTAAATATATTTTATATTTTAGATTCCTTAAAGTAGCAGCCCTTAAATAAAATGTAAAAATGTTTAAAGTTATTTCAAACTTTTTGTTTACCACATGATTCCATGTGTGTCCATTCACAGTTTTGATGCCTTTGGTGAGAATCTACAATGTAAATAGTGATGGCAATAAAGAGACCCATTAGGTGAGAAAGTGTATCTAAAACTTTTGACCGATAAGTTTTTGACCGCATACTGATGATGTCATAATGTGCATTTACAATATGGACTTTGTTGGATTATTTACCTCTGTTTAATTTCTTCTTCTTGTCTGAGCTCACTTAAGCTATATTGTGATTTGTCCAAATTCCAAATAAAGCTGCTTTTCTTTACATATGATCTTGTTGCATTTGTCTGAGAGCAAAATGTACTTTCTCCGAATAGCGGCTTGTTCAGGTCGCACCCATTTGAACACGTTCGACCTCAAACAACTGTCTTATTTTTTCTTACTAGTTAGATGCAATATCAGCATACATAGTGATATAAAATGTGAAGCAAGTATTATAGAGGGCAACAGGATACTCCCGGGATGTCATCAAGGGGTTTGTGAAATAACATTTCAAAGCTTTAGGAACTGGAGCTGCAACTACTCCACAGATCTGACGTCAGATGCTGATGATGTCATCATGCAGTTTGTAACTTCATCAGCTGGCCCAGCTGATAATACTTTCTACTGATTTCTTTGCAACACTGTTATGCAATTTTGAGCTTAGAGGCTTAAAGCAAAGTGGCTCACTCATCTCGAGGAATGTGTGTACACATACCTGTACACACACACACACACACACCCATAAACACACACACACACACACATTGTAAAAACCACTTAAATAACTGTGCAACAGAACACAGATTCAGGTTCAGGTATATATGATGCATTTTTATGTAAAGGTGTATCATTTGTAACGCTGAAAATGTATTAGTGTATTAGTGATGTATTAGTCCTAATGTTAGCTTTTTAATCAGCTAGGCGATCGGTAACTTGCTGTTGTCCAGCAGCTACTACGGTAGATTTCCTACTGTTGTTTTGAAAAAGGTATGCCTTAATAAGTGAGTGATAAACGATGCTCTGTGTTCTACACAATTGCAAAGATCTGGATCAGAAGGCTTAGACAGCCAAATTATATTGGCTTTTTCTTAGCTGATTGGCAGTGCACAGCAATATGTGGGGGAGGGGTAACACTGAATTGTTCCATAAAGCCACTGAAACCTCCGGGTCAACCCAACACTTTTTTTGGTA
Organism: Crenichthys baileyi; assembly: GCA_036173005.1. Lineage (NCBI taxonomy): Eukaryota > Metazoa > Chordata > Actinopteri > Cyprinodontiformes > Goodeidae > Crenichthys > Crenichthys baileyi. The sequence continues at coordinate 361,938 of JAHHUM010000601.1, forward strand.
TTACATTAGAAGCACTTTTAACCATATGAATGGTAAAATGGAAAATTCTAGTGGTTTTAAAACTTTTTTAGAACCTTGGTATACCTTGATCCTGTCAAACAACCCAAGCGTGGTCCATATATGACTAGTTCTTTTCTCAAAAGGTATAAAATGCAGGTATAAAGCTAAAGTAATCCTTGGTGAGCAAACTAGTCCTCTAGTGTGAACTAAAGCCTATAGTTGGCTGCTTATCAGACAGGCTGCCTAAAGCACGCCATCTGTACTTTTAAAACTGCATCACTTTAATTTGAGTGATGGGCGGGCTTCTTTAGTATTCCCACCATGGTTGCTCATATTATACACACATGGAAATATCTCCATACAGCTGAATTTTTATTTGTTGTGAGTGAGGGAAAAGTGTAGGAGCCTAATTACAGCCAGCTAACCACAAGTACACAGCAACATGTGGGGGAAGGGCAACTGGAGAAAACTTCCACCGGGAAAAATTATTTGCAGTTTGAAAACCCCTGCCAAAGTATGTGGACTCGTATGAGCCTAATTTTGCATCACTCTGCAGAGTATTGGTGCCCTTAGAATAATGAACTGGAGGCAGGGCGGTGCAGGAAGACTCGACTTCCTCCTCGATCACCAAGCCCCACCCTACTTAGGGAAAAAAAGATGTTCGCTGGACTTGCCTCACCGGAGATGAAACACGGGGCTGTGTGGTATGTGCATCAGTGTGTGGCTCTTTGCCCATACAGCATGCAGTACAAGTTGTGTGTATATAGCACTCTGTGCTATTTTTAAATTGTTTCCCACATTTCCTGCTTAAGCACAGTTTTCATCTTCCCCATTCCATCTCTCCTTTTACTCGCTCCCTTTTCCTTCTTACATTTCTCATTGTGTTCCGCATTGTAGTCACTTCAATTAGGTTCAATTATATTTGTTTTATTTTTATCTAAGGCATTCATCTTAAATGCAACAATAGGCAATGCCATCTAAAGAGTATGTGAAGTGGTACCATTCTTGCGTGCACACTTGTGTGTGTGTGTGTGTGTGTGTGCATTGGCCTGACTGTAGAGGAAGCTGTCGTGGGAGTGTCTTGCTCTCAGAGCTCCAAGGACAGATAACATTACCCTGCTTATGCTTACATAACTTCCAGGCAGCGCCACGTCACAACTGATGCAGACATGCACCCGCACGCACACGCATGTACACACACAGAAACACACACGCACGCACACAAAACCAAAATGCAGGGATACAAATACTCATCTAATGGTGCTGCAGCTGATAGGGCTCTGACAGTGCACACAAAGATTAATTAACAGTTCAAAATCAAATGTAACACTATTTTTATTCCTTTTTTCTGTGTTGGGAAATCCATTTGAGTCCATTTGGTTTGTATGTAGGTCAGCTGGCTAACAGGCTCCTTTGGTTGGATACGCTCACACATGCTTTTGTAGGAGGGTCTGTGTTTCCTTTCAATGTGTTGACCACATGTGCAATGATGAAGGGAAACTGTGGAAAGAAAGAAAGTAAGCAAGCGCTCCTCTTCTTTCTGGATGTGGGGCGTTGCTGGAGCACCGATGCACACATTTTACCTATATTTACTGTCAGCGCTGTTGACTGAACTATAGATGAGGGTGAGTGCCTGCGTTAAAGCTATTGCATTTTTAAAGATGTAAGTAATTGGGTGTGTATGGCCACTCTTTCAGGGTTTGATGGTGTGTGTTGTTTTCTTGGGGCCCCAACACAGCTGTCTTTGACAGCTGCATCATGAGAAACATCTGAACTGTTGCATCATCTCCTCTCTCTGTCTCTGTGTAAGGATGTATGTATGGGCAGCTGGACTAAATCACAAGCTGGTCTCCTTGTCTGGTCCCTATTTTTTTGTGGACGCGCCAGCTTGGAAGCAGCCTAGCTGTGCGTTTGTGTGTTTCTGCCTGTGTGTGGCAAAGCGTGAGATGGGGTGTTTACCATAGATTTATGTATTTATTTTTTTGTGTAAACTTTTAGTTAACGCAGATCAAACTTTCAGAGGTAAGTTTTCAGCATAACGTAAGTTTTGTGCAAATATTTTATTACTGAGAAAAATGCGATATCTTGACTTTTACCAGGAAGATGGGCTGTTTTTCTGCAGCACCTAATTTTCAGTTTTGCTGAAAAAAAAATCCTGTGTTTTTCAGTTTCAGAGTATTTCCCACAAAACACCTGAGGAAACACCTGTTTCCTCTGCCCCACCCTGAGATTTACTGTTTCTGTCTTTTTTGACACTAAACAATAAACGCAGCTTTCTTCTTGTCATTTTTATGGTTTTTCACTTTTCTTGTTGGAAAATAATGTTGGTTTTTCATTCAGTCATAATTGCAAAACTAAGTACACATTATGGCTCAATAGCTTGTTGAACTTTAGCAGCAGTAACTCTCAGTAGTGGGTTTCTGTGGGATTTTATTATTCTCTCACATCCTTGAGGAGAAATTCTAATCTATTATTTCTCTACAACTTTGCTTCATTTAAATGAGCTTTGTGGATCTGGACTTTGACTGGGTCATGGCAACAAGCTTGAGTCTCTTCTTTTAAACTCTTTGTTGCTTTCTTGGAGATCCTGGTCCTGATGATGATCCAGTTTTCCCCAAGCTTTAGCTGTCTAACGTATGACCTCACATTTGACGCTAGAATGCTTTAGCATACAGAAAAGCTGATGGGCAAATTAATAACTTTAAGGAGCTCAGGTCCTGTTGCTGCAAAACAAACCCAAATCATTACACCTCTACCACCATTCTCAATAGTTGGTATTGGATGCTTTTGATTTGATGTAAAGGATTTTGGCCTAAGCATCACAACCCATTTTACTGTAATGAACCTTAACATTGAACATTTGATACTTGTTGTGAATCAATGTCGTATGACTGATTCAAACTGAATTGAATAGATTTAGCATGCCAACTGAGGCCTGTGTTGTCTGGTAAGTCTTTTTTCAAGTCTAAGGTTTTCAAAGTGGTTTTACATGTTTTTCTACTAATGAACAATCTTCCTTACCCTTCCCTGATTGATGGTCGACACTAGTTCCACACATTGGTGACGTCTGTCTTCCTCAACATTGTGTTTACACACACCTGTCTGCTACTGGTCTACAAATTGTTTATTCGCAACTGAGCGCAGTGTTTCAATCTTAAAGTCTATGGAAGTAGCAAGGATGTACTTAGTTTGTGCAATAATTGTAGAAGACATAGCATGACTCAAATAACCTGTAAATATAAGTGATGAACAAGATGACTGCTCCTGATTGCTAGATGTTAAGTGAATGAATGAATGAATGAATGAATGACCTGTGCTGCATAAGACATTTCACCTTCCCCCTGCAAAAAACTTACAATCCTCCATCTTATAGTCAGATAAGAATCAGTATCAAAGCAGTGTATATCTATTTTTTATAGTTTTTCTTACGGGGAAGAAAACATTAATAATGTGATTCCCAAACAGCGGAAAACATGATGGGTGGTAGATGAATAAGATGGAGGATCAGTAGGGAGACTCACTCAGTTTCTCAGTTTAGTTTAGCTGGATTTAAAAACAGTTTTTACATCATGTTCATTTGTCACTGATATTTTTTAATGGCCTCCAGTGTTTTCTTTGTTTTCCCCTTTTTACTTCCACAATGCACACACTGAGATAGAAAGTAGTTGGCTGAAGCAGTTTGAAAATCACCTGGTTAGAGCAAAATCCCTATTTTATTCTTGCCACAGACTAATGTATGGCAAGGTTGACATTACATATTCTAGTAGACTTTTAGTACTTTTAGAATTTACCTATTCTTGGCAAGATGGGCTATGCTTTCTTCTGTTTCTATTAAGAAATCCTATCAGTGGCTAGAGAAGACTGGACTGAAGGACCATACATAAGCACATTATTGGAGCACAGAAACAAATGCTGGGACCATGATTTGCTAAAGACTGAGGTTTACCAAGATGCTAGATATTATTTATAAAGGTACTGAAATAATGTATAGAAACATTAATCAAAGATACGGTTTCATTGTTGTAAGTCAAAGCAATGAGTTACTCCCAGAACTTTGCATTGTAACAAGATGACCATACCTTCTACTTTTACCAATCAGTGGTCATATTGTCGACTCCAGCCCTCATGGGTCAGCACACCTGAATGAAATAAATGGTTTATTACAAGGCCTCTGCAGAACTTGATGGCATACAGAGGAGGTAAGTCAGCTATGGTGAAGTAGAGGCACATCTAAAACTTCAAAATACTGACTCTTAAGGACTAGATGTGGCCATCCTTGTGTTAAGGCTTATATGTGTTATGTCACTATGTATATTCATCCAATCAAATTTGTATCCAGTTGGTTGCACTCAATTTTATTTAGGTGGTCAGAGAAATGGGGAGTGACTACTTTGTTTTAAACACATAAAGTCAGAGATTCTGATATTTGTGGCTGATATCTGAAGCATTGACTTGCGAATACTAATTGTAGCTGAGTATGATTTCTTTTTAAGAAATATATGAATATGTATAGGAGTACAGGCAACATTTTGTGTGGGACAGCAGTCCCATGTAAAACATGGCCTTATTATTATTTTTAAGGCAAAGACAAAATGGTTACAGAGATGAAATTTTAAATTGCTAATATAGGTTCCTATATTAGCAATTAACACCACTAACACAGCTTTCACAAAATCAGCACTATTCACTAGAGAACATAAATCTCCACCTAAACTTTTATTTCCAAAAGTTGCAACATTTTCCAATCCAACATGTTCCAAAACAGGCAGAGTATAAAGGCTCAAATGGATTAAACAAAGCTTCCCATTACCTTCTGGAAGAGTTGTTCTCTCTCAGTCTTTCTCTTTGCTGTCTGGATGATCCGATTTAAATGTGTGGACATACCGTTAACAATACAAACTAAATTTTCATTCCTTGAGGTAGCTTCTAACAGCTTCTGTGCTTCCTCTTACTCTAAACACCTTATTGATACTGAAAACACAGTATCTTCCATCAGTATCTTCCACAACTCTATTAAAATTTGTGGTTTTAACATAAAATCCGAAAATGTTTAAGTAATATGAATAAGTTTGTAAGACATTCTATATATTTATGTTGCAAAATGGTTAGGTTACAAAGCTGATGCCCAGGCACATTTACAATACGCCGCGTGCATCACCTGACCTCATCCTCATCCTCTGACCTAACTCAGTTCAGTCGGAAGCGGAAGAAGCAGCAGATGGTAGATGAGTGTGGCGTGGAGCAGAATGGTATTGCGGGGCTGGTGGAACTCCGTTGTCTGGGATTCCAGCAGGATTAAGTAGAGGAAGCCACGACTTTATTTGTAGTGCTTTAGAGGGTAAAGCTGGAGACGAGACCCGAAAGTGACGTTATTGCACACACTAAATTATTTGCACATGTACTCACACAGCACTCTTGTACATTTCTACTCAGCATTTCTTAATGCAACTCTAATATTGTATGGCTCACAGCAGTGTGTGTATGAGGAGTAGCGGGACAAAGAGTGTCTTGTATTTCAGGGATGGGTTGGGTGGGTGGGGGGGTTGGTAGGGTTGGTTGGGCCTGCTGGGTCCAGTCCTGGGGGCCATAGATGGGAATTTTCTGTGTGTGTATGTGTGTGTGCGAGAACTGAGGAATGCTGGCGTTTGCTGAGTGAAGAGGACGTAGGCAGCAGAGACTGTCTAAACACACGTCTGTTTGCTAATAATGTGTGTGTCTGTGAGAGGCTATCTGTGGGAGTTATGTGTGAGCAATGGGGAAAGTGTGCTGTGAGCGGAAAGTGTGCTATAAGCAGTGATGGAAAGAGGTTTGGAAGGACTGTGTGTGCTGTGTGCTCTCCCTATGCTATGACCTTCTTCTCAGTGAGTACTTTCATACCAGTCCTTCTCCCCACGGTAAGGAAGCAGACGGCACTGAATGAGGCCTGTCTCTGTCTACCTGTGACCTACTCACTGCACCCAGCGCTGGCCCACACTGCTGACTTTGCTCAGGTTGTGTTGGTATGAGTGTTTACTTTACTGTTACCTATTTGTTTGGTTGTGAAGGAGAGGGAATGGGGAGACTGGCGGAAAGGGAGGAGGAAAGAAGAAGACCTTCAAGGTGGAATGTGGAAAAGATGAAGTTAGCAGGAAAGAAGTGGGGAATAAGGGATGTGAGTAATAGCAGGAGTAAAAGAGATTCAGTTCAGATTATAAAATGGGTTTGAATGTATGATCGAGTGAGTAACAGCAGAATACTTAAGGTTTTGGAGTCTTTGGGCAGGAAATTAATAAAGGACCATGGGAGGAATTTGCGGCATTTACTTCATCTAAATTAAGTTCTAAAAACTTCATGTCTTAATTTTTCCACAAGATCTGAGACTGAACACGTCTTAGTAAAAATACCCTTTAAATTAGATCAGGTTTAAAAATCCTTTAAAATGTGGCTACACAGGTAGAAAATATTAGCGTGTTTTCATTCGTTTGCGTGTGTGTTTGTAGTTGGTGAAGGCCTCCTGTGCATGTGCACCTCCGCTGCATGATTTATTCTAACGCCAGGTCTGCTTCCAGCTGTCCCAGAGGGCTCCCGATGTCTTTAACAGCCGCAGACCTACATAACAGAAAGGCAGAGAAGGGGAGAGATGGGGAGATTTTTGGAGAAGGGAGATATGGACAGTGGAAAAGTCAACATCATTTTTAGTCTGCTAATCCTGTTTTTAATATTTCTGCTTGACTTTCACAGCAGAGATGTAATTTTAAAAAGGTGAACGTGTATCACTGTGTTCGTCTTATGAAAATTTTTACTTTCTCTCATTTTGTAATATCACAATGAAAAAACTCAGTGTGTAATCGTTAAGAGAAAGGAAAATTACACATAAGTTTCCCCTTTTTATTTTTTGACCCACATAAGAATCTAAATATATGGCAGAAAACAAACACCACACATCAGTGTTAACACAATATCCCCTCTGTGAAATGTGATGGTGGCAGCATCGTGCTGTGGAGATACATTTTCTTCAAAAGGTGAAAAGAAGCTGCTCAGAATTAGCGCTACAATAGAATGGTTCATACCACGGAATTTTAATGTATTAAAACGTCCTAGTCAAAGTCCAGACCAAAATCCAATCAAGAATTGGTAGCAAGACTTGATGAGACAGATGTTCACAGATGCCTGTCATCCAGTCTAACTGAGCATGAGCTGTTCTGTAAGGGAGAATGAGCAAAATTGTAGAAGGTAAATGTTTTGCACAGTGAGGGGAGGCCTGTGTACTGCAAATTAACATATGTAAATGAGAATTTGCTTTACTTGCCTAGTTAAGTAAATTCTTGTTGTTTCCCATTGCAGGTCCTGCTGAGGTTCCCATGATGTCCCCGAATGGATCAATCCCCCCAATACACGTACCCCCAGGTTACATCTCACAGGTAAGCCTGCTGTGTCATGTTTTTTCCCCATTGGAAAAGATTTAAAGCCACTGGCCAGACTTTTCTGTATCAATCAAACTCGTTCTGGATTTTGTTTGTCATATATAAAACAGGTTGAATCCCTTGTAACTCAAATCCATATCAAATTCTTCAGAATCTATGTCGAAATGGATCAAAACCTGCTTGTCCACCATAGTGTTTACGAATGGCAGTTGGACAGCTCCACTATTGAGCCTCTTGTGATGTCATCAAGAAACACACATAAAGCGGAATCACCTGTTTTTCTTCTTCTGTACATTTTTTAATCTTTGTAGTATGTAAAAACTCTTCTGTGGAAATGCACACTTCATTACCCAGCTGTGTTTTTATTGTTATTGTGCATTTGTTTGTGGAAATAGAAAACACATTACCAGATATTTTATCTAAAAATATCGCTGAAATGCAGTCACATAAGATGTGTTTTTGCATTCATTGTGCAACTTTAGAGGTTTTCATTTTTCTCCAGAACAGCGTTTCCTAACTCTGGTCCGCAGGGTACATTGCGCTGCATGTTTTAAATGTTTTTCCTTCTCTGACGCATGTTTTCAATTAATGGGTGATTACCAGACTTTTGCAGAACTTGACTTAATTCATTCTTTTCAGTTAGCTGTTATGGAGCACAGGCACATGTCAGAGTGAAACCTTTTTCCTATCCTTGCCTCTAGTTTTCAAGTGTACCTATAGCTCTTAATTTAAAATGGTATAGGCTAGTGGTTAAGATCTTCCACCACAAAATAGGAACCTCCCTTAAGAAGTCTATATGTCATTGATGGTTCCAAATTCTTTTTATATAAGCAGATACTACAAATTTTAGCTTACATACCAATATGTCAGGTAACGTAGCTTGATGCCAGTACATGGCACTATTTTTTTAACTCTCGCTTTAGAAAGATTGATCACAATACCCGACAAAATAACAAGGCAATTCCTTGATATTTATTTGTTGTATCAATGGTTTAGAGTCTTATTTTGAAGTAGAAAAGAAAGCAGTTCTTTAGTTTTCCCAGTGGTTATGACAGAGTCGACTGGCCAATGACACTCGTAAATATTTAGTGTGACAGCATTTAGGGTACTCAGTAGAATAAAGAAACATCAGCAGAGTGACAGATGATACAAACGATTTGTAAACACAGAGAGACCACGGGTAACTAAGCGTTAGCTTCCTGCTATAGCGTCCTGCCGGCACTAATTTAACAGCAACTATTTTTCCCAGTTTTAAATAAGTCTGGACTGCATTTGAAGTTTTAAAGTGGCACAGCCAGAGTCCTGACTTGAATCTGAAAAACTGTGGAGGGAGTTTAAGATTAGGATGATGGTAAGAAAGCATTCCAAACTCAAACACTTGGAGCTCATCACTAAAGATTATTCTTCAAAATACCAGCAGAGACGTGCAAGAACCTGGTCAGCTGTTATGCGAAGGGCTTGTTTGCTGTAATAGTAGTAAATATTTCAGGGGTATGAATTTTTTTCAGGCTTAATTATTACTTTATACATCTTCTAGACACAGCCGAGGCAATTAGAAAGAATATTTCAACAAAAAAAGTTGTATTTGTGTGTTTTATAGCTACTGTCCCACTTGTAATGTTCCAGGTGAAGCATTTTGGGGTAGAAAAGCCCCACCACCTGGTCCTACTCAAACATCACAAAAGAGTTGGGAGGCAATTAGGCCTTGGAGTATATTCACAAAATATGGGAATGGGTTTAAGCACCAGGTACAATGAATAGACTGGTTATTCGTACCATGTTATGCCAGGGTTTTAGACAAATAGTTTCAAAAGCACTAAAATGTTCCTTCATACCCTTCCCACGGTGTAAAAACCTTTGAATTAGATCCCACAGATATTGCTAGCCTAGTTTTTCACCAGCTTTATGGAAATTAAGAGTAATGCAGCACTTCCCCTCCCTCGCCTGTTGCTGTGCTAGCAGGCTGAAAGAAGGCAACTCCCTGTTTCCCTAAAATGTAGGATACAAATTCGACTGTTTTGAAATTGCAAAAGACACGAACAGTCAGCTTTGAACTAAAGAAACGTCAATTGTCAAAATGTACTTCTATGTACCAAAAGAACTCAGAGTTTTGTCAGTTTGACATGACCAATATGTCTGATTATGTCAGAAGTTGTAGGAACAACTGTTGCTTTCCTATTTTTATCTGATTACACAGATAATCAATCTACTATTAAAGCGAAATGCAGCTACTCATTCTTTGTTTATATCAAACCAAATAAGCCACTTGGGAGCTGTTATCCACATATGTTTCATAGTAATGTTGAGAATGAAAAAAGGTCTAGAATACAATTTGTGCATTGTGCAGAAGGCTCGTGAGCTGTCCTCTGGTTGCGAAATATTCTTCCCTAAGGGTGTTTACTTACAGATTTCTCACTTTTCAAGCCATTTTTCAGCCACAAAAAGCAAAACATTCTAAAGCTGATAAACAAAGTGCACAAAGCCTCTTCAAAGCAGATTGTTTCTGGGGATATTTCTGCATATTTCGGCTCTGGGAGGCAGCATCCAAGAATGAAAAGCATTAGTTAAAGAATTTTTTCCACAACTCATGCTCAACCCACACACTAATCCATTACCAGGCATTGCACCTTACTGGTTAATTGTGTAAAAACACACAAGTAACCAAGATACCCTCCTCCCCTCAAAACTACTGGAATGCGCTGATTTCAGGATGTGAGGGCCATTTGTTTTTCTGAGTCTCATATATGCATTTGTGTCTGTGTTTTCCATCGAATGCCCCCACAGTGATATAAGCGGGGGTCTGCAAAGCAAGTCAGTACATGCTTCTCACAAGTAAAGTGTTGTGTGTGCAGCGGTGGTGTGCTTGTGTTGAGATTGTCCTTCTATGCCAATGGAAGTCAGGTCATTGGCTCACAGTGGGTGTGTGTTTGTGTTTGCATGTGTGTGGGTGTGTGTTCGTAGGGAACCGGCCAAGTGCGAGCGGAAAACACTGTCAGTCTTACATAAACAAGCCTGACAGTCCAGACAGGCATTTGGTGGGGTAGTTTTTTACAGGGGTGAGGGATGGAAGAATAGGAAAAACTATAATGGTTAGAAGTTTTGAAGATGAGTTTTGCAGTCAATCATATTCGACATGTGCTAATGTGCTAATGCTTGCAGTGAGTTGGCGGTTATGTGTACAGATGAGTCTGTTTGCAGGTGTATTTGAATTTGTGAGTTCATGCCAATAAAAAGTACATGTGGAGCCACCTCCACATGTACTCAAACAGAGACTTTGCCCTTGCTTGCTTGTAAACAGTCTGTTTTTCTGCTCTTCGGTAGAGCAGAGGATGAGGACTAGACAGGGGCCTACTCTTCCTCCTCCTCTTCTTTTTAGACATCCTTTTATTCTTTCTCTCCTTTGCATTTTGTCAATCTGTTGCTTCTCAGTTTGTGTGGAGGCTTTTGGGGTAGCATCTGGTGTGTGTTTGACTCTGTGTGTGTGTATGTGTTGTTGTCAGAGACCAGAGATTGCTTCCCCTCTCCGTAGGGAATGTGTGTTTGCTCCTTCCTTGGAATGCAGGCCTGTGAAAAGAGTCTGAATAGTCGGAATGTGTGTGTCTGGGTTTTGTGTGTGTGTGTGTGTGTGTGTCCATTCGTTCCAGTTCATGAATGTGAAAGTAAATACATGTATGGAATCTGCACTCATTTAAGGAGGATATTGGAACCTTGTTGTGAAGCCTGCATTGTGTCATAGTTATTTATAAAATTTTGGATTCTTTTCCTTTGTTAGATATCCACATTTACCAAAGATCATCTGCTTTGCCGTTTGCGTCATGAAAAGCTAGTTTCTAAAATTTAACACTAAACCTAAAAACTTAAGTGTACTATATTGTCACAGACCTACACAAAGTAGTAAATTATTGTGAAACAGAATGAAAATATTCTGCAAATATTCTGGGTTTGAATTTTTACAAGTATAAAACTTTAAAAAAGGGTGCCATGCATTCAGATTCAGATTAAGCCTTGAGACTGGAGTGAAGGCCTCACATTCCAGCAGGACACCAAATGTAGACACAGAGCCAGGGCATTGAGAGGTTTACAAGTAAATAATAATGTGAAAACTATGTATCATTTTCCTTCCACTTCACAACTGCAGGACTTTGCTTTGGTCTATTACATAAAATCCCAAGATTTGAAGATTGTGGTTGTAGCGTAACAAAATGTGAAAACGTTTAAGGGTTATGAATTTTTTTTTTTTTGCAAGATCCAGTGACCATAACTCTTATTTTACTATATGTATGTCAGAATGTAAATGAAAATACTCCAGCTTTGCGTTATGTGTGAAATTCCAAAAAGATACTATTATTTACCATATTATTTTCTTTCCATTTCCGTGCTACAGGTGCTGGAGGATACCACAGGGGTTCGCCGAGTGGTGGTGACCCCCCAGTCCCCAGAGTGCTACCCTCCCTCCTACTCTCCAGCTCTGTCCCCCACACATCACCTCCCCCCATACTTGGCTCACCCCCACTTCATTCCCAACTCTCACTCTTTCTATCCCCCTGTCAGCCCGGGCGAGCTGCCACCTCACCAGTACTACCAGCACCACCTTCCACCAATGTACGGCGATCCAGGTACTCGCTTTCAGACTGGAACCTCACCCACTTCCTGAATACCAGGGATTTTTTATTTTAAATGATAAATTATGCAATGAATGATCACAAGATATAAAATATATATTTCAACCAATTTTTAATATCTCCTCTGCTTTCAGAAATCATTTCAGTTTATGGGATGTCAAACTACATCGGCAGAGAAGAGACGTACAGTAAGCCACAGCCTAAAAAGATAAAGGAACAGAGACAACTAGAGCGACAGAACCGACTCAATTCTCCTCCTTCCACTCTCTATAAGGGCAGTCTTGGGCCAGCACACAACGGATACAGGTAAGCATACTTCTTCTGTGGGTTTATAATATCAATACTCAACACAAAATAAGATGGAGTGGTTTCGTTTTTTTTGGGGTTTTTTTTTTACTTGTTTTTGGTATTGCTATTGCTCTCTAGTTAATTAGCAGGTAACTAAACTACCTAGCTTTGGTCCTAGCAGCACAAACTTAACATTTTGGCAAAGAAATTACCTTTTGTTTGTATTACCATTATGAATTTTTTTTTTTAACAAAGCTAACACAAGCTTGCGCTAACTACTTAGCAGGTAAAAGAGTAATGTTATGCTGCGTTACATTTGTACTCTGAAGTCGGAATTTCCGACCTCCAAGTAGGAAATTTCAACTGGAATGCCCACGAAAGTCAAAATTACAAGTTGGAAAGTCAGGGCAATGTGACCATACCCAACTTCCACATTCAAGATGGCTGCTACTCGCAGCAATAGTAGTAAAACGTTCTTAATATTTAGTCAGTCATACTTATTAACAACTTTTCAGTGTTAATAAGACGAGATGTTTCAACGCTGTTTATAAGCACGAAATACCGCGTAGAACAGTGTTATTGTCATTGTTATTGTTGTACAGGGGTTGGACAATGAAACTGAAACACCTGTCAATTTAGTGTGGGAGGTTTCATGGCTAAATTGGACCAGCCTGGTAGCCAGTCTTCATTGATTGCACATTGCACCAGTAAGAGCAGAGTGTGAAGGTTCAATTAGCAGGGTAAGAGCACGGTTTTGCTCAAAATATTGAAATGCACACAACATTATGGGTGACATACCAGAGTTCAAAAGAGGACAAATTGTTGGTGCACGTCTTGCTGGCGCATCTGTGACCAAGACAGCAAGTCTTTGTGATGTATCAAGAGCCACGGTATCCAGGGTAATGTCAGCATACCACCAAGAAGGACGAACCACATCCAACAGGATTAACTGTGGATGCAAGAGGAAGCTGCCTGAAAGGGATGTTCGGGTGCTAACCCGGATTGTATCCAAAGAACATAAAACCATGGCTGCCCAAATCACGGCAGAATTAAATGTGCACCTCAACTCTCCTGTTTCCACCAGAACTGTCCATCGGGAGCTCCACAGGGTCAATATACACGGCGGGCTGCTATAGCCAAACCTTGGTCACTCATGCCAATGCCAAAACATCGGTTTCAATGGTGCAAGGAGCGCAAATCTTGGGCTGTGGACAATGTGAAACATGTATTGTTCTCTGATGAGTCCACCTTTACTGTTTTCCCCACATCCGGAGAGTTACGGTGTGGAGAAGCCCCAAAGAAGCGTACTACCCAGACTGTTGCATGCCCAGCAGTGAAGCATGGGGGTGGATCAGTGATGGTTTGGGCTGCCAATTCATGGCATTCCCTTGGCCCAATACTTGTGCTAGATGGGCGCGTCACCCCAAGGACTACCGAACCCATTCTTGAGGACCATGTGCCCCCAAGGGTTCAAACATTGTATCCTAAGGGCGGTGCCGTGTATCAGGATGACAATGCCCCAATACACACAGAAAAGACTGGGGAAAGATTGGGTTTTGAGCATGAAAGTGAAGTTGAACTTTTTCCATGGCCTGCACAGTCACCAGACAAAATATTATTGAGCCACTTTGGGGTTTTTTTGGAGGAGCGAGTCAGGAAACGTTTCCCCCACCAGGATCAGTAGTGACCGGCCCACTTCCTGAAAGAAGAAGGCTTTAAACCCCTCGACCACTGTGCAGGCTTGTTATGTTTTCCCAAGACGAATTGACGCTGTATTGGCCGCAAAAGGAGGCCCTACACCATACTAATAAATTATTTTTCTAAAACCACGTGTTTCAGTTTCATTGTCCAACCCCTGTAAGTCTGCTGTTACAGTTGTTAGCAATACGAACGAAAACAAGCAGGAAACTGGATCGTTACAACTCCGAGATGACAAAAACTCCAACATTCTGGTTCCGACTTCCGAGGTTAATGGAACACACCATTATCTTAGCTGAACAAATTTGTTCTATAGCCGCCTTTATTAAAAGCCGGACTCCGATATGGTCCAGAGACTCAGACGGAAAAAAATATTAGCCACTGTAAAACAAAGAAGCCTATTTATCATCATTATTTGGTGACCCTAATTTGAAAAAACCACTTCACTTTAAAAAAAGTTTTTGTGAAAAATCTTAACCAAAAGTGAAAAAATTTGGGGTTTCATATTTTAAAAGTGCTTTTATTTTACAGAAGAAACTGTTTATTAACTTTCATGGTAAACATATTTGCTGCTATTTTATAACAAAATACCCAGAGAAAACTGACAGGGGTTTTATTTGGACCTTTACAAAAACATTGAATTGCCAATAAATTTGGCATTTTTTCCCATTTAATTGTTGACATGGATTACATTTATATGATTACCTCAAAAAGTGTCTAAAGTGTGTTTGCTTTGTAATACATGAAAATATGAGGAAAGCGGAATTAGGAAAAAGAATAAAATACATTTTTGTAAGGTCCTCGGTTTAGGTATGTCATTAAAGGCATGTATCTGTAGGCTTTGCCTCAGTTATTCTTATGTTACTGAGTCTTTCTGTACTTTAGAGCGCTCATTGCATTTTAATGTCAGAAATTAGAGCAGCTTATAGTCACAACTAAACAGTTCTAGGCATTAAAATACCACAGGTTTTATTTGTAAGTTGTAAGCAAATTTAATCAATTGCAGGTTTGAGGTAAATAAATCCTGCAGCATTTCTTTATGATATACAGGAATTTTGCTGCTTCTTATTTTCAATAGTGAATGGAGTAGAGCAACGTTAGTCCCCAATGAACCATACTATTTTTCTTTATCTGCATAAAAGGTAAATTTAGCATTTTCATTTTGTTTGTGATGCAGTAACAAATCACACGCTCCATCGCTTGGGTCAGTCGGGTCAGGGGGCGGAGCCAGCAGTCCAGGGGGCAAGAAGCCAGAAAGACGACTCCGCTGCAGTCCACGAAACAGTGAGCCAGAGACACACACACAAGGTAGGAGACAAGGCAAAGACACAATGCGGTGAGACAAACTGGCACACTGACGAAACTAAATCAAGCATGCAGAATTTTTAAATGACTACAGAATTTGATCTTAGTGGCCTTTTTTGCATTCAAGCAGGCAAGGTGGATTTCCCCTTTCAGTTCTCCTGTCTCTGTCGTTTCCAATCATAAATTCCCAAAAACTAAATGAGATGAAAAAAAAAGGAGCCTCAACTTGCTGAAAAGATCTGGGTGTTAGGACGGTGGTGAAGACTGAGGTGAGAAGGTGGGGAAAAAGGGTTGTCTAGGTAACCACATAGCTGAACCTGTCCCTCAGTGATATCGTTTTACCCCACCACAATACCAGCCTTGTTGGGGAAGCTTGAGCTACGGGAAAGAGGGGTAGGAGAGATAGGGGGAAGGGGGTGTCACATACCTGTAGAGCCCTGCATGGGATCAAGAGAACCTTTGAGCTCGGTGTTTTAGAAACCACAGCTCAGCCTTATCACCCATACACTCATGTGCAAAGACACTGAGAGAAACCCGTTCCCTCACACACTTTTTTCTTTAAGGTCTTGTTTATAAAAAGAACAGTATGTACCATTATATGTGCCCTCACAGCACAGAGGGAGATCTAAGGAGGTCATGATAGAAAAACATAAGGAAACAAAAATTCATTAACTTATAAATTCGACCTGTAAAACTCATCAGTTCTAGAGGAAAGGTGTCACAGGGTCAGAGGTGTTCCCTTGAACGCATGACCTAGCCCTAGAATAGAAAAGGACAAACAAGATTTTATGTATGTAACATACATACTACAGCCTGATGATACTATTATTAACATTGAAATATACCAGTGTTCTATCACTGTAGTGTGGACTTGTGCAGTTTTTCAAAGATACTGCCTGTAGTTTTCTTTCAACAACTGTACAATTCTCATAAAAAACACGATAGAAAAGTATAAATTTATACTATGAAATACAAAATCCCAATAATGAAGCTTTTAAAAAAGAACGCTGGAAAAAAACAACTTTGCATTGTTTAAATCTGGGTGACTGACATCACAGGAGGCAGCAATACCAACATCACACTATTAGGTATTTGTTTTTCATGTCAACGAAGTAGGCGGATGACATTCCATAGCAAAATAAAGTTCTGGCATTGTGTCGCTATGCATTTATTTGATCAACGGCTAACCCAGATTGCCATGGATTTTTGTAGGTATGAAAAATCCTGCTGAATGAGCGCTGCAGATATTACACGCCATGTATACCAAACATGTGGTACACAGAATAGATGCTGCTGTCAACCCAATATCACAGCTACGATCCAATGCATTACTTGATCGATGTTTTTCATTGTTTTTCAACAGTAAATGTTTGCATTTGCTATGTGTCAGAAAATCTCTACAGATGCTCATGCATCTCACTTGAAGCAGTGCAACAGTGGTGATGCAACTAAACCATAACAGAACAGAATGTTCAGGTTATCGTTGCCTATCTTGAAGTTCTCCCATACTTTTTGGTCTGCCTTTCTCAAAGTCCGGGCTGCACTGTGAATCTGGGTCAAACGGCAAGTCAATCAAGAACCCTGCCTACGGTGCGGAAAATGCGACTGGATCGTGGAATTGCACATATAAAAACATGGAATACATAAAAAATATATAATTGGTGTATTTGATATAAACAATCTGAGGATTTCAAGGGCTCAGGTCTGCCTCAAAGTGTAAGTCGGGTGACAGAAACCTGATTGCAGCTCAGTATATTCACTACTGACTCTATAACATGCAAAACTGTTTAAAAATCAGGAGAACATTTTCTCTAAGTTTTGTCTGCACACAAATAGAATTATTTGAACTGCAAAGAGACCATGTTTTGAGCTGAAAAGGAAACCAGCTAACGACAGTCTTCTGTTTCTCTAAACTCCTCCCTCTGCAAAGATCCTCACCAAGGCTAGATGCGAGTTTACTGACTTTCTGTAGCAGTATGTGCAGAATCAGCTCGTCCTTTAGGGATAATTGATAATGCTACACGTGTTTTAGGTGTAGTGTGGTTTTGAGCATTATAGGAGCTTTATAAAAACACTGTGAAGGAGCAAACTGTCCAGAAACTCCATGGGAACAAAATTTATAACTTTCATATGAAACACACGTGCTACTTTCCTATTACAAAAATAATTTGAGTTAACTGCCAGATTTTTTGCACAGAAAAGAACTGTAATTTATGAAGAACTATATGTCTGTTTTTTACTAAAAGATTAAATGAGTCCTAATAAATTAGTTTGATTTTTCTATTGACTGTTGAAGATTTATGAGGTTAATCATACCAATAGATTATTTTACAGCTTAAACTATGTATTTACTTGTGAAATGTAATATAAAAACAGGATTTGGGAAAAAATAAAATAAAACTAAACTTGGCAACAAATGACACTGATGTTTAGACTACTCATTAAAGGCAGACAGTGCCACTTTCCACACTAGTTTTTCTGTGAGTTTTTCCTCAGTCTTCTTTGTTGTAGTGTCTTTTTGCACTTTAAGTTCAGTTTATGTACTTTCTTTATTCTTGTGTATAAATTTGTTGACGCAAGAAAGGCAATTTTCAGTTAAAATGTCTTGCAAAATTAGAGCCGATAAATAAATGTTGTCTTGTATTGTCTTCATCCTTCTTTCTCCTCTCCTCCATTGCTTTCTCCTTCTCTGCCCTTTTCCTTTTCCCACCTCTCTCTCTTTCGTGTTTATTTTTTCCTTTTCGTTACTGTCTCCGTGTCCGTAACAATTAAAATAATCCCAAAGCAGTTTCTGATAAAGTTTCTTTTTTAAATATCAAGCAGAGCTTTAAAGCGTTAGCTGATTCCTGAATTCTGAGAGCTACTCTGCTGGACAGGACAGTTAAAAAAAAAAAGAAG
Organism: Crenichthys baileyi; assembly: GCA_036173005.1. Taxonomy (NCBI): domain Eukaryota; kingdom Metazoa; phylum Chordata; class Actinopteri; order Cyprinodontiformes; family Goodeidae; genus Crenichthys; species Crenichthys baileyi. The sequence continues at coordinate 380,152 of JAHHUM010000601.1, forward strand.
ATAAATAATAAATAATTATATAAATAAGAGGGAATCATCACTAGTTGTTTCGGACCTTTGACCTTATCTAGGAATTCAGACAGGAGCATGTCAGCATGTCATCAGCTGTCTGTTCCAGTCTGCCGGGTTCTCAGTACAGCTCCGGAGATCAGGCTGACTCAGCTAGATATACCACACAATCCAAGCATTAACACACACACGCATACAAACACCCCGTGACTGGGTTTCCTGTAAAACCAGAGGGTCCAAAGGATAGGAAGCAAACAGAGAGGGGAGGAATGTAAGATTTGAGAGGTGGATGAAATGGAGGGCTGTGGAAGGACTGTGAATAGAAACAAGACATAGATCTGAAACTCCTTCAGCAGACAGTGAGAACTGATAGAGAGAGAGAGACAGAAATTTAAAGAGCGGAGTACAAATATTCATACGAAGTTGTAGCTTGGCCAGGCATATCCAACCCAGTCCAACCCAAAAATACCCCCCCCCCACACACACACAGTCAGCCGCCTACGCTTGCCCTTGATGCCCTCTCTGTATCAGTGTGTGTGGCTATTGCCCCGGTGCCAGTAAGGCAGCAGGCTGGGTTGGCTCACATTGTGTGCATTCCCCCAAAAAGCCAACTCTACGGGCCCTTTTCCTCAGAACTGAGCCGCTCGCTGAGCAGAAACAGATGTGTGCTCCGTCCCCTCTGTTCCTCCATCTTGGCTCTGCATCATCACCACCGCAGATCCTGTCTCGTACTCAGAAAAACTGAAATTTCAGCAGAAACAGATGGAGCGGCTCCTTCAGCCTCTCTTCTTCGCTGCTATGTCCATGCTGAAGCCTGAGAAGTCTGGAGAAACCAGATGTGCACAAAAAGTGCTGCGTGCACCGTGTTGGTTCTGTTAATGTGGTGTGAGAAAAATAAAGATGATCATGAATAATACAGTGGTCCGGATCGGTATGGTGTTTCAGCTGCGGTACTACATGAGTTCTTTAAATAAAAATAATTTCTCTTTTCTGAATTAAAGTTCAACTGTTTTTGTCTAAATTGCATTTTCATTTTTAATAACAGTCACCAATTATTATGTTTCCATTTTCCTTTTCTACTGACATTCTGATTTTTTAAATTATTTTTAATGACCAGCATATGCAGTAGCAACATTAAGAATTTAACATTCTGTTAACCTGAACATCAGATATACCAAGGAACTCTCACTTTACCTGATAGACTGTTAAAAGAAATGCAGTGTATAATTTTAATCTCAAAATATTTCCTAGTGGCAGTTACAGGGTAACTCTACATGCAAAAACATACAGTGTAATGGTAAGTTGGAGAACTGGGTTATTTTTATCAGTGACACGTAAAAAAGCATGTAAAGCCTTCTGCTAATGTTAACTCAAATAATAAAGAGGTCATTGTAGATCAAGTTAAACCAAGTCAGCAAATATTTTAAGTTCATAAAGGATAAATGTGTTTTAATTTTTTGCTAAGCTTAGCAAAAAATATTAAGTTAATTAAAAAATATTAACTCAGCAAAAAATATTAACTCAATATTTTTAGTTAAAATAAAATGTTCAATTTTGTACAAATTAGAATATGATTTTACTTTTTTGGCCAATTGAAACTTTTAATATTAATTGGAAGATTTAAATTCTTGGGATTGTTTAAAGTTTTGACATTATTTATCATGTCACGTAGCTTCTTGAACATACATTTAATGCTTAATCAAAGGGACAGAGGGAGACAGATGTGGGGAATAAATCCACTTCAATTGTGGTTTCTTGCTTAGAAAGAAAAAGAGGACTTCCAGACTTGGGTATCTATATATCAGTGTTTTAAAATATCCACTATTTTTTTCTTTCTTCCTTGAATTTTGATGTCAAATGCTTAGTTTTTGTCAACAAATTGGTGAAAAAAACATTAACGGTTTGTTCAGCTTTTCTGTTAGAAACATGGACAGTGTCAGGCTCTATGTGAGAGAAAAACAACGTAGCTAACTTTAACTCTTCTTTCAGTAACAACTTCCACTGGGAAGACTGTTGTTACATTTACCTGTTAGCTCTTAGGTTAGGTGCGTTCACTGATCAGAAAAACTATTGTATTTAGCCTAACAAAAAACCGACTGCCGTATTCCGTGAGATTCTGACCAGAGGGTCAGTGGTCATGCCCGATCAAACAGAAAAAATTAGCAGATTCTGTCACAAGCCAATTTTATGTTGCATTTCGTCTGATCAAAAAGTTGCTAGTTGCTCCAGATAGCTTTATTAGTCTTTAACCTTTGGTGTGGCTCTTGCCAAGTGGGTTGTGAGTGCAATTCCAGTCTTTCCCAGGCACATGTTCAAGTGTTCCTGGGCAAGACTTTAAACCACTAGTTGCATTAGAAGCAGTTTTGAGCAAAAATAAATCACTTGACAAAACGAATCATAACTCAGCAAATATTTTGCATCTTCTCACCTTCCTATTGTCTGTAGAAATAAACCTAAAAATGTGAGAAGGCTTTCTCTTACCAGGCTGTGTCAGTAAATCGCTATGGTGATAATCTCAGTCCCTCTCACCCACCTACCCTCCCCAAACAAACTCCAACCCCTTTCCACCAATCCAAATACGGCCATGTTTGTACGCGGAAAATGGCAAGAAGATGAGTGGTGAAGTGGAAGAAGAGAGTCTTAGAGGGTGGAAGGTTAATAGCACAGACCGTGGAATGAGATAAAATGGAAAGAAGGGAAAATAAAAGGCTGAAACTTGGGGATAGGAGCCTAACCAGGGCATCTAAAGAAAACGAGAAACAGGAGGTGGATTTACCGCAAAGGAATGCCTCTCCTGCTGATATCGTGTAACAGTGATTAGAAGGGGAGGTTGTTCCTGCCAATCACAATAAGTACAACAGACATTTCCACATCCAGTTGACTGAACCGTGAGATAGCACTAATTAACCCAATACTTTCAAACTGCAGATATTTTCTTTTCTTGTTTTATCTGTTAAGACAGATAAAACATTGGTTAATTTAGAAATAGAACTCTCCTAATTTATAGGTCCTGTATGGGTATAACCGAAAGCTTAACTGATCAGTTTTCCTCATGGTGTGTTTATACACCTCATGCTAGTAAAACATTACTGATTGATGGTTTATCTTTATCTGGCATTTATGTATAAAAGAAATTAAATCACATCCTGTTAATATTATTTCAGCATTTTTGCTGTGACCTTAACTCCCCTGACTATTTTCTGCAGGGGGGTGCAAGTAGTATCCGGAAAAAAACAAAAAATGTGCCAATTATTCATATTGTGACTTTGACAGAACACCAAAGCCAAAGGTTAACTTTGCAGCATACAGATAACATAAACACACATCATACATTTACAGAAATACATTTTTTCTTGTTTGTTTTCTTGTTTCAGCCTGACTTTTGGCAACCAAATGCTTATTTTATTCCTAGGTGAAAGGTCTGCTGTAGTCTCTGCATCTCTCTGTACATGTTTATATGCACACATGCAATCTAGTTATTGAGGGAAATCGCTTTTATACAGGGAATAGGAGAATGCAATTATGTGCTGAGAATTATTTCAGTTTCTATTTAGGATGGGCCTTGGATTTATTGTGTCCATTTTTAGATTTTCCTGCTCTGACCATCTTGGCTTCGAAATATTCTTGTTTTGTTATTCTTTTGCACAGCTTTCGAGAATTCAGGCAAATTATTATTCTGTTTCTGCTAAAATCTACTTATTGCCCTGAGAGAAATGACAGACAGTAATGAAGGTGTAAATCGCATCCCTTTTACTTTGTGCAGTTAAATGTTAGAAGGTAGAGATGCACCAATCGGAGCTTTGAGGACCATTTCTGATCTCTCTGGTTTTTGTAAAGCTCTGATTTCACTTTAAACAAACTGGCCAAACAATGACAGAAAATGAGTCAAACTCACATATAGTCCACTATCTACCACACAGAATGTCACAGTTTGTTTTGCTTTTTCATTATAAATCCTGATTTTAACTGGACAAAAAATTATCTTTACATCAAACCAACTTCAAATTCACTCAAAGTACCACTATTTGTTCTTTTTATTTACATTTTTCAGCGATGATAAATGCACAGAAGCTGCTCATGAAGGGTAACAGAGCAGGGCAGATTTCATTTTCATGTACCAACTTTATATCCCAGCATCCCACTGTGTGTGCGAAGGAAAGCAGTTGCATGTGTGTACCTTAGAGATCCTCATCAACTATGAGATTTCCAAAAAAAGCCAACAACATTATCAAATCCACCACACTCCATGATAGACAGAGGCTGAAAGCTCTAATTGGATAAAGCAAAGCAGTTTTGCATTCAGCTGTTCTTGGCTCAGAGGGGTCTGGCCACAAACACTGTATCTAGCAGAGCTCCAGAGGAAGCAGAAGTAGCTCCATTAGAAATCAGTAAATACACCTTGTAGAGAGTTTTATAAAAAGCTGTCCGACTGTATTGGAAAACCTATTTTTAACAATTACCAAAGTTTTACGGACAATAAATTACATGTTATCTACTTGTTATAGAAAACTGAACTAAAAAGGTGGAAATGGGCCTTTTTTATTGTTGCATCATGTTTGTTATAACTATCCCACTGCTAAGGCATACACTGTTAAGTTGCTTTTCAGTGGAAAATAATAAATTACACTTATATTACACAATATTGTAATTACAAATGCAACATTTTAAATATGTAATGTATAAAGATTTTAAACTATGTCAGCCCAGCATGTGTATAATGGAACTCAGAACCCACAGCTTGATATATTTCTCAGTTCTCTGTTTTTTAATATATAATGATGGAATTTACCAGTGGATTTATTGTGCAGCCTAGGTTATTACATTAATAAATACCTAAAAATACTGGAAATTTGCCTTTGCTTTGTATAAATGTCCAATATATGATATGTAGTATGCTTAAATTAAGAGGATGTTTTCAATAAAGTGGGTACAGCACTCCACAAATTACAAAATCATGTGACAGCAGAGTTCCACAATTTCATGTTTCTGACTTGTTCCTACCAGCTAGCTGAGCTTACTAGATGCATTATTGTTCTATCCTCTGAATTGGCTCCAGGTTATGTTGCTTCTTTGCTTACTCGAAAGAAGTCTCTAAGACTGACGGCTGATTTTCGTACCAGAAAAAGGGGGAAATGATCAAACAATTAAAGCCGCAAAAGCAGGAAATAGCAAAGGAGCAAGCTTCTGTTGTATCGGGCTGAATGAACAGCTCGAAACTTCTATGTAGAAAAATAATCTTTTCTTTTAAAAAGCGTTATTTATGCTTTCACTGATTTTAAGTCTCTGATAGTTTCAAGCCCATCACCAATACTAAAATCTTTTTCTGTCAGCAGCAACGTGCACACTGAAGAGTGTTGGCATTAGTATGGTAGCTTTTAAGCATAGTTTGTGAACTGATAAGAAAAAATTGGATTTTTGAGTTTAAATTGACCAGTGAAGCTGAAAACTGTCCATTTGATATAAGCAGCCCGATTCTTTGTACATCATTTTAAATCAAAATTCATCCGTTTTCAACTTAAATCCACGTTTAATAGCTTTTTTTCTTATTTCTCTTCTCATTTGTCAGCCTCTTGCTTTTAATCCCTTTTTATAAAAATTCTGGGCCTCGGCCATGAGAACCAAACTTTCACCATGACCACCACAATTTTAGGCATGTCCCAACAACTTCTCCACTCTGTATGTTTGTGTGTTAGAGTGTGGCTAGCCCAGCTGGTGAACACATGGAATGCTCACTATGCAGCAGATGATAATAACGTGGAACCCAATGTCTGCACTCCTCTCTACCTACCTACATTATCCCCTCACCTCTGCTCTTTTTCTATTTCAGTCCAGCCCTAATCTCTGGGTTTGTCTTCCCCCCCTTTTAAATCAGATAGGCTTCTATCACTTTGCTTTGTTCTCCATGATTAGAGGCCTCTAAAGATGGGAATCTGACTTTGTTTCCTTAGCGCGACACACCACACGCACCCTGTGGCCCAGTATTTGTGTGAAGTGGGGGCTGAGTGAGCGGCGGTTGCCACATTTTTCACATTTTTTCTCCAGGCCCTAAAGGTCTTTTTCTGTCCCAGTGCAGACAGACTTCGTCTAAGAAGCACAGGCCGTCATACAAGGAGAATGCAACCTCCTCAATGTCAGACTAATCCAGTTTTATAAAGGCTTTCCTTGCAAGCTTCTTGGCTAATTCAGATTTCTTTTTCACATTTTTAAACTAAAAAATAAATGACAGTAAAAGCAGATTAGGGCTGAATGGAAATAAAATCAAACATATAAAAAAAAAGATTTATTGACATTTGAGTGGAACTTTGAAGTGTGGTGTCCAGAATTTTGTGCAAAAAAATCCATCTAGTTTTTTTGCAGGACAAAAAGGCAGGCTCATGTAAGTTGAAACTTGTCCAAAACTAGACATTTTATTTATTTAGTTATATAAGTTAAAATGTTTAAATATATGTCTAATATGCATGATTAGTTGACATTAATATCTATATATCTACATGAAACTGCCATGTAACTGTATCTTGTATTCAACCACATTGATGCAAAATATTGATTTTGCATCACTGTATCTTGTATGCAACCACACTGATGCAAAATATTGATTTCACTGTAATTTAAATTTGGATTTCCATTTAGCTGTGGCAGTGTTAGGCGTTTTGGATACATTTTTAGGAATAGGTGTAGCGGTTAATGTTTTCTTTTCAGTTGAAGCTATTTGAAACAGAAATGTTTTAGAATCATAACTGAAGAAAAAAATTTCCTGCAGGCATTTACACATACGCTTTATGTTGGGCCGTGATGATTCAATACAAACGGCCAAAAACAAATACTTTCTAAAATATCATTTGTGCAGGTATGACCACCTCTGTACAAGCTGGAGGTTTGACAGTTAGCTGGTCAGGAGCTTGCAGGCATGTTAAACAATGCCAAGTTGAGAAGACATCAGCAATGAAATTAGTAAAGTAGCTGTTGCTGCCCATCAATCAGGATGAGGTTATAACTCCATTTCCAAACAATATAAAGTCCAGAGAGAACATTTTTCAAGAGTGGAACATTTAAGACAGTTGCCAGTTTTTCCAGAAGTGGACATGCCAGCAAATTCCCCCAAGGCCAGACTGTGCAATGCTTCAAGAAATGACACAAAACATGATTCTTACATTCGACAAGCATCAGTTAACTTGTTTAATGTTAAAGTTCATCATAGCACAATTACAACAAAGCTGACTAACTGCAGCCTATTTAGAAGGGCTGCCAAATCAAACCTCTTTACTACTTAAGGGATATGGAGGCAGCTTTGATTTGCAAATTGCATCTGAATGCAACACAAGATTGTCAAGCATAGTGTTGGAGGAGCCACAGGACGTGTGTACCCTGCAGTCATTTGGTTCATCATGAACTCCTCTGTGTACCAAAGTATTTTGAAGTCAAATGTGAGGCCATTTGTCCAACGCCAGACACTTACTTAAAACTGTGGCAACCAATTGGACATACATGCAAATATAAAACAGAATACCTAAAACACACAGAGTGTGGTGTCACACAAATGTTGTGGTGTCAGCTTGAAAGTTTTGTGCATAGAACGGCTACTGATTTATGATGATGCTTTTTGTTTTAATGCTGTTTTCAATTTGGCTTTATCTTTGTTTGAAAGATGATGGCTCGGGTAATATTGTTTTATCATTTGTATGCTTAGGATTAGATTTTATTAATGTTTAGCCTGGTAAAAGCAAGATTATTGTTATTGTGTTCAGATGTCTACAACCCTAAAAGTGAATCACAACACCTGTCTTACATGGACACACTGTGATCCCGAAAAGGTCATAACTTAAACATGTTTATATACCTTCCTTTAATATCTGTCTCTTAAAATATTGATGATCAGATCCTCTGATTCTGCTGTCAGATATAATTATGAAGCCTCTTTCTTTCTAAGTGGTTTGTAGTAGCTTGGACTAAGGAAAAGGATATTCTCATCTTCTGAGTCAGGATAATCTTGGTGCTTAAGTATCTGTCAGCTTAACTTTCTTTTTTGTGTTTTTTTTGGAATAAACAAAATAGAAATTAATTAAGCACTTAGAACTTGAAGGACTGGAAGTGGCCTAAACGTGAGTTTAGGAATGTTCAACACGGCAAAGTAACTAGAAAAAGCTTTGAAAACATGTTTTTTACTCTGATTTTGTTGAATCACCCCATGGCACATGGCAGTGACAGTAAATGAGTATATTTTTATAACTTCTATTTAAGCCCCTATATTTTTAGGCAGTGATTCATACTTTTACTAAGAAAGTGAGATCAGTGGTGTGCATCTGCTCTGGAATATCTGATGATGTCATAAAAACGTAATCCTTGCCTAAACTCCCCTAAGCCCCATCCTTCTTTACTTCTTTCATCTCGTCCTTCCTCCTCCTCTCTGTTGATCCTTGCTGTGCTCCTTGTCTCTCAATTTCCTTGTCTTTTCCTGTCTAATCTCTAACCCAGACTCTTCTGGACTGTCCTCTCTCTTGATATTCTGTCCTTCAGCGCTTGGTTTTGACCGTTGCCGCGTCCTCCTCTCTTACTGCCATCAGCTGCGCTCCCTCTCCCTGTCTTTCTGTCTGTCTGTCCTTGTTAATTGAAAACAGGCGGTCAGACGCTGGCAGGATGTGAGGTCAAATGAGGAGAGGAAGTGAGGGTGCGTGGGCAGCACGGAAAAACAGAAGGGAAAGGACATGAGGGACAGAGGGGACAGGAGCGTGTGGAGTAACACCAGGAGGTGGTTTGGTTTCTGTTTCAGCCGTCAGCTCTTCGTGGTTGATCCCTGAGTTAAATACTTTAACAGCTGGAATCAACAACCACAGCAAGTCGAAACACTGAGCTATGAGGGAAAGCAACAGAATCATGGTTTATTGTTAGTTTCCATAAATATTTTCGTCTCCTTCTTCTGTCACAAGCAGCGCCTGTGGGTTGGCCAACTGAAATTCATCTTATTGAATATTAGTGTTTTGTCTACAGTTGTTGCGACCGCAGCTATCCACATAAGAAAATCCTTCAGTTTAGGCTTATTAAAGTAAGGACAATTTCATCCTTACAAAAAGTCAGAAGCTGGGAAACAAATAGCTATAAAAAAGTTTCAGCCATGAAGAGAGCGCCTTTCAAATTTTGACAACAAAAGAACGGAAGGTGTTTTTTACAAATATAAATCTACAACCTGTGGTGTGCATTTTCAGCAGCCCAATTTACTATAATATCCTTAAATAAAACTCAGTGCAAACAACTGCCTTTAGAAGTCACCAAATTAGTAAATGTCTAATATAATCTCAATATATATTCCGCTGGTCTGTAAAGGTCTTAATGGTTTGTTAAAGAACATTGGTGAACAAATAGCATCATAATGACCAAAGTAACACACCAGACAGATTCAAGGATAGAACAGAAGTGGAAATGCAGGTTTAGGCATCCCTCTAATGCACAATTTCTGTTTTGCTGAGCCCTGTTTAACCCATCATTTTAAAATGGTAAAGTATTTGGCACAACTGCAAGGCTACCAGTACTTGGCCATCAATATAAACTGACAGCCTAGGCAAGGAGAGCAGCTAAGATTTCCTTTGTAACTATGAATGAGCTGCAGAGAGCCACAGCTCACATAGGAGAATCTGCTGATAGGACAACTCTTTGTTATGCACTCCACAAATCTAGCCTTTCTGAAAGTACAGCAGAAAGAAAGCAATAAGAGGTCCCATTAGCAGTTGGCTACAACCCAGTTAGAGGACACAGAGAACATGTGGAAGAAAGTGTTCTGGTCAGATTAGACGCCTACATCCGAAACACTTCGTGTTAGAGAACTAGCACTGCACATCATTCTCAATACATCTTCCCCACATTAATAAATGGGGGTGGCTAATTCATGCTATGGGAATGCTTTTTTTATCAGCACTAGAGAAGTCAATAAGAGTTGCTTGGAAGATTGATGAAACCAAATGCAGGGCAAATTCTTGAAGAAAACCCTGTGAGAGGCTGCAAAATAAGTTAACCTTTCACTAGAAGAATAACCTTAAACATACAGTCAGAGCTACATCAAAATGCTTTAGATCAAAGCTTATCTGAGAAGGGCCCAGTCAAAGTCCAGACCGAGACAATCTGTGGCAAAACTTAAAAATTGATGTTTACAGATGCACTTTATCCAGTCTTACTGAGCTTCAGTTATGTTGAATAGAAAAATGGAGAAGATTTTAGCTCTAGAAGTTAAATTTTAATACACTAAATGATGAAAGGGAGTTCTATAAATAATTGACTCAACGGGGAGCTCAAAACAAATGCACACCAAAAGTTTCCAAAAGTGCTGAAGCCAAAATAATCCTTTTTATTTCACTTCACACTTATACACTGCTTTGTGGAGCTCTTTAAAGATCCAGAGCAATGTCACACTACTAAGCAGGAGGGTTCTGTGATGGAGGGTTGGACCAGCTCGGGTTCATTCCTAAGGTTTAGAGTCTGATGTGCATTTATTCCAATAAAGACAAAAATACAGATTTAGTTCAAGTGGATGAATGAGGACTAAAGTCTTTATATAAAAAAAGGAGCACTAATGAGCCAGTGTGTCATGCAGTCATGCAGAATTTGTACTTCACCTGTTGAACTCGTCCTGTGCCACCAGACTCAACACACACATCCGCATATGGTGGCTGAATTACTCTCCTCCTGCTGCCCATCACTGCTCTTCTGTTACCTGATGCCTTCTCACACACAGACACACACACACTCACAGAGTCTCTTTTATGCTCTTGTTTTTATTACAACACATACTTACACGCAGGAAGGTCAAATCGAGGTTGTAATTCCATGACATCATTGTTGCCATGAGTCATAAGTGAACCCCCAGGCAAAGTAAGGCTCTCACCCCCTGTCAGAGTGGCTGAAACACATGCACTTATACAGTCTCTCTGTCATCACTTGATCTAAGTATGCTGTCATTATATATACATCACAACATCATAAAAAATGGTCACGTGGGTTACTTCACTATTTCAATGTTTAATGAAAAAGACATAGGCCAAAATACTACAGCATTGAGTGTAACACTAAAAGCACACCAAGGCTCAGTTGCGTTTAGAACCACCCGTAGCAACAGTAATCATCAAATGCTTGACTTTATTAATCTTTTACATTGTAGTATGAAAAACTGCTAAGCATTAGGCTTAAAAAAAATTAGGCTAAAGGTCTTCTAGTGGCATTGAGTTTGTCCCATGCCACTATGCTTCACAACTGGTATGAAAGGTTTCTGCTGTCTGGTTTTCAAGAATCATCACAGTATATAAAATAGTCTTTCATCTTTATTTTGACTCATCTTTTTATGGAAATGGTTCTCAAGTGTATTTATAAAAACCTAAGAAATGTTGGCAGTTCTTTAAAACATGTTTTGCTCTCGTAAAGTTTCTCATTATGAACTTTACCGTTCAGCATCCAAACTGAGGTCTGTAGAGAGAAAGATGTTACTCTAGTGTTTTCTTGTTAGTATCTTTAAACATTCTTCAGTCAAGCATTGGAGGGAGGGACTTGTAAACAGTATTTTAAAAGGTACATTGATGAACTCCAAATTGCTTAGAAGTAGCCTTGTAACACCTCCCAGATTTATAAGAGCTAAATAACTGTCCCTCAGTGAATATTTGGGCTTTCTTTCATGTGTAAACCACAAGTGGGTGTTTCACACTAGAAAACCAACAAAGGTGCCTGTCCAACTTGTTGATGTCCACTTGCGCAAGTGCAGTTTATTTTCTGCCAAAAAGCTGGACTATAATAGTTTAATTTAGTTGCTCATCTTAGATTGTACTTCCCTCACTTAAGGACTCTGGTGAAACTACGTTACTATGATTTTGCCACACAAAGTCATAATAATTCTCCAAAAGCTTTAGTTTTATTGACTCACTCACATGCACATCCTATGTGGTTCCGAATGATCAGATGGAAAAAGCAGGTCTCCTTTGGTTGGAAAACATCCGCTTCATGGATCACACAGGGGGAAGACTTCCATATGTGCACATATATGCCTGCACTGGTCCTCGAAACAACCACGGGCTTTCTGTAAATCACCTTTACACATGTGTCTTTGGACCTACACTTTGATGTATTTGCTCCAGTTTTATTCTGGGGGCTATGTAGCATCCCAAACACACAAAATTAGAGTGACAGTCCAGAACTTCCCACCCTAATGGCAGTTAGGGATGCATTTACATTTTGTAAACAGTAGAACATAATGAAGAAATCCAAACTGGGAGAACTGATGAAACCGTTCACACCTGGTGTTAACATGCACAGTGACTGATCAGGGTATAAGTAGATAAGCCTAAAAACGACCAACGACGAATGGGCTGTCGGCTGAGCAATGAATCTAAGCTCACAGATCTGTTGGTTCTACTTTAACATCACAGATACATTCAATCAGTTGTTTTCTATCATTCAGACATCAACACAGTTAAGAATCATCTGAGCTGCATTTATGTGGTCTTATTTATTATTTAACAGACACAATATAAGAGAGACCAAGTACAATAATGTGGCACGTACAAAGTTTCAGCGCAGACATTCACATAAGGTTTTAGCCATAAAAATACAACAGAAAAAATGCAACTTGACTACATTAATGCCTGTATTTAGTACTGCCAGGACTCCCAGGATGGGCAATTATCATATATTTTTTTTGTTATCAGGAAAAAAGATGGGGATAAGAATTGTGATTTATTACATTAGCGATTCATAATGTCTCCAAACCCCCCAAAACTGACAGTTTTTTGGGGAGTGTTAGTCAGTGGCTAAAACACTCAAAAGACTGAAAACATGATTGAATGCAGTTGTTGTGTGCTGTTTAGTGGTACAACTGCCCTTCTAAATGTCAGTGTTGTAATAAGGTTCCCTATTTGACGACGGGATTTTTGTTTTGAGCACTATTTGTGTATACATGGCCCTGACACTATGCAGAGACTAATGCATTGCCGAATAAATGGTGAATGTTTTTTTGATAACGTTATTGTCACTTTTATTGTTATTGCAATAAATAACACTAAATATCATGATATTTATGCCCTTATTGCGGATGCCCACCGAACATAAACAGATCCCTCAGGACGCATGTCTGTGCCAGGTGTCAAAAGGGTCAGTGAGGCTCCACATTTCATGAACAGGGATTATTTATTTTGCCAAAATATTGAGAGGCCCGCACATTTTCTCAGAGGGTAATTTCCCTCAATTCTTTGGTATTGTGTTTTGCTAGGTATTACATCTTAATATACAGTATAATACAGTAACAGACTCATCATGTATGTCATTGCATTTAGAAAACTGCAACACATATGTTCCTCCAAAAGGCTAACACAATTGTACTGACGTCAGATGTTTTATAATCATGCCCATGTTCAGGAAGAACTGATTAAAAATGGTGCATAATGATTAGGATAATGTTTTCTTAGAAGAAATTACTTTAAAATGATGTTGTTTCTGTGTATGGAGAAGATTAGGCACAGCAGAATATTACTCATGGTGGTTATTTTTGTGTGTTTTTATTTTAATTTTTTTTTTTGTGTGATCCCAATATTGTTTATGCTGGGTCAGGAATCGGTGACTAATGCTTTTCAGTGAAATCTTGGATAATTTAGTATGTTTTCCAAGACCTCTGTACACCTCGACTTGTGGAGATGAAATATGATCTTGATGAAGAAAACAACATGTTGCGTCACACACCATATGTCAACAGACTTCAGGGGAATTTGGGTCTCTTAACTCTATTTTAGGCACCCCCTTTTGCCACAGATGAGTTGCGTAGATTGTGTTTATAGTTTTAGTTTTAGATCACTTTTTTAATCCTACAGTTTTTAGATGTACAGTGCCTTTCAGAATTACTTTTTAGAATTACACCCACAAAACGTCCATGTATTGTATTTAGATTTTATGTCATTGAACAACAAGCTATTGCATAACTGGGAAGTGTGAGGAGTTATAATACATGAGTTTAGAATTTTTTACCACCCCTTTTACTCTGGTACCCCTAAATAATATCCAATGGCACCATTTAAAATTTACGAAGTCATGCCCGTCCATCTAAACTGGCTGGCTGGACATGCAGAGCATTAATCACAGAGGCATTAAGAGGCCCACAGTAACTGTGGAGGAGCTGCAGAGATCTACCGCTCAGTTGGGAGAATCTGTTGGCAGGACAACTATTTCTCATTCACTTCCTCAATCTGGCCTTTATGGATTAGTGGCTAAAAGAAATCCTTTGCACGGTGACGCAGTTGGTAGCACTGTTGCCTTGCAGCAAGAAGGTCCTGGGTTAGACTCCCGGCCGGGGGTCTTTCTGCATGGAGTTTGCATGTTCTCCCAGTTCGAAAACAGGGTGTACCCCAGGGTGTACCCCGCCTCTTGCCTGCAGACTGCTGGAGATAGGCACCAGCTCCCCCGTGACGCAGTGTGGAATAAGCGGTATAGAAGATGAATGAATGAATGAAAGAAATCCTTTGTCTATAAGAGGCTCTGTTTCCATTTTGCCACTAGCAAAAATAGCACTGTAGACCACCCTCAACACACCATCTCCACTGTGAAACATAGTGGTATCAACATCATACTGTGGGGATGCTTTTCTTCAGTATAGTCTGGGAAGCCTGAGTTTGACCCATTTTAAAAAATGGAACAGTTTGTATTTCTAGATGTGCTAACCTGTTTGAGAAATACCCCAGCAATTGCAGCAAAAGGTGGTCCTACAAACTACCATACAATGCATGACACACATTTCTAGTTTCTATTTGTAAAAAAGTTTTGAAAACCATGTATCCTCCTCCATCCACTTCCTTTATGAACTATATAACCCTAAATTTATATAAAATAGATTAAAATCTGTGTTTGTAACGTTGTAAAGTAAAGAGTTCAAGGAGTATGAATACTTTGGCAAAGACTGTAACATCAACAGTTTTTGGCAAATGGAAACCATGTCTATGTCAGACAAACAGCCATGTCTAAATCTGCTTCAAAACATGTTTTTTGTTGTTTATTTGTGGAGTTTATTAAGAAAGTTAAAAATATAGAGACTCTGTTTGCCAGATGTAGTTCTGAATAAACCTGTGCCAATATCTTTTAGTCACATTGTCTCTCCTTAATAAAGTCCTTAGTGTAGCATGTTTTTGGTAATTACTCTGTTTTTCTTCTCTCTGTCTCCTCAGATCATGATTCAGAGGGGAAACGTGTTCAAGACATGCTGTCTACAATCGACAAACCACAGGTTGGTATGAATACCTCTTTAAAAAAGTGCACACTAACTCGCACGGAAGCAGACATGTAACCGCTTTCATCAATCACCTCCTTGTATGATGCAATCATCACTGGCACAAGGACTAATGGATTTTCAGTATGTGCATCTCTTCACTGGGATAAATATGAAAGCTAAAAGCTATACTGACAATATAAGAAGTGGTGACTTGTAACCATTTCTGGCATAGTAACTGATAATACCAGCTGTGCTAACTGTGGCCACATGAGGGCAGCATCTTCCCATCCATGTCTCTGGCGTCTCATTGTGCCTCCATCAGCTGAAAAACACTGCAAACACTGTGAAGTGTCAGGTTTTTTGCTTGCCTCAGGTTGAGGGTGGATGAATGAGCCTATGTTGTGCAGATATAGTTTGGTACAGAAGAAAACTGCCCACTCTCATTTCAGAGTTCGAGCAGCAGGCTGTGCAACCGGACCATTTAACATATTCAGTTTAAGACAGGGGGAATTTATGCCAGGAGAAAAGGTTTATGACATACAGTGAAATTTAGTAAAAAAGGGTGATGGAGTTAACTTTGAAAGACTTTGAAGTAAGATGCTGTTTACTGCATTGTTTGGCCTCAGATGATCCCTGAGGTGATAATGGTAATTTAATATGGGACTGAGAATTTGGAGAAAAGGAATTACAAAAGTTTGCTTGTGTCTTTGATCAATAATTTGTGTTGAATTTATGTGTTGTCCCTTTTTTTACTACTTTACTTATGTAAGTAAAATTTCTTGGTTCAAATGTATATGAATAAACAATAAACACAGACTGGCACTAAAAATACATCTTGGTTAATGTGGTAGGTGTATCAGCGAATGCTCATACTGTGAGTTTGGAAGGGAATAAATAGAGTATTTTTCCATAGCAATCCCTTCTAGTTCATACACAGGTTTGACCAAATTTGCTAGCAGAAATGCACTGAGAAACCTAATGCTGACTTGAACTGGCCAATTTTCTGTTTTATTGGCCCTGAGAGGTGATTAGCTGGTTGGAATCCCCCAAAAATACGTAAGCAGAATTGTGTTGTGCTGACAAAAACGCTCGATTTAGAGTAGAGGCCATTACTGAGTGAAGAAAACTCAAAAGTAAGTTAGTTTCAGTGTAGCTGGGGCTAAGTATGGCTGAGAGGGAGAGTGACATTTTCAGCAGATAACAGTAAGGCTGATTGTATTATAATAAAGTTGCTCTGTTTTATTGTTTTGAGCATTTAATTTTTGTCTGCTGGATTTCTAAATGTTAGCAGCCTTTATGAAATCTCACAGGTAAAGTAAGAATCTACTTTCTCAAGGAAATACATGTAAAAACTATGGCAATGCTGGCCATGCTAATCACTAATGTAATGACACTTTAAAATGTTAATATTTTTGAGATGACTCCATTTTGTTAGTAAAAATACCTCTTTTTAGTGACGTGACACTGCATATGTTTCAGTCTTTTCTGTGTTCTTGGAATATAATGACAATTCAAATGTAGCCAATCCCAATTTACTGTTAACATCAACAGGAAAAATCTCTCACAGAGGGTTAGAAACGCTATGCTGGTTCAGCTTTCAAGTCTAGTCTTTCTAGTCTAGCTCTTACCCAGCTATGAGGTTATAATACCTGCTAAATTAGTATTTAGACAGAACTTTCTCTAAAAGCACCAGTTTTTTATTAAATAATTCTATAATAATTTTTTCACCCATGCTGCAGATTTCCACACTTTCTCAAAATTCAGTTGAATCATTTTTGTTGAAAGAAAGGTACAAAGAGAAAATTATCCCAACATATTTGCTGCCTTTTTCATCATCTGAAGAACTAAATGCTAACTGATGTTGAAACCCAGGAGAAGATAATAGGTGTTGAGCCTAAGTTGTTTCTCTTTGTCAAAATCAAAATATACTACAGAAGGGGGCAAAGGTTTATCACACTTAGTGACAGTATATATTGAGGGATTTATGTCTAACTCCCCAGGGCGCCATTCTCATAGGGGGGCAGCATAAGTGTTCACAAAAATGTTGTGCCCCAATTAAGTTTTCGTTGTTTATTTAAGTGTCTAGTAGATAGGAAGTGGGTGACACTCTGTAGGGTGTACATTGTAAGCACCGTGGTAAAGAAGGCAAAACCCTTTGGCTAGCTAATTTTGCTCTAATTCGATTGTAAATTAAAGAGGTTTTTTAGTTTTTTTTAAAGGAATCTTTTTCCTTTATCCTATCTAAAAATTTCAAATATTTATACTTGTCAGATGTGTAATAGTTTTTTGAATACTGAACAGAGATTCTATGAAACACAGTTTGAGATTGATGAAAAACAAAAATAGCATTTTCAATGTTTTTTTTGGTAATGGGACCACATTGATTGAGACATACCCGAAACCCAAGATTCCAGGATTGGAATATGGAATTCAAGATTCCATATTGTTTAAAGATTTTTTTTAACACAGTTTGTAAATTGCTAAACCTCTTCTCTGTATAAGACAGCAAAAAAAAGTGGGATTCTTAGTTTTCTCAAAAGTAGTATTGAAAACCGAAAGATGGACTTGCCGTGGGCACGATTAATTCAGGAACCACAACTGACCACTCAATAGAAATGACAACCATTGATTTTATAGAAAGATTTTAACAAGAAAAACCAAAAACATTTGCCGTTCCTATTTTTCGCTACATGTCATCTTTTGCCAGTATGTCACTGTCTGTCATGTTTTTGCATGTTTAGGCATTTTGCCAAAAATCACATCAGTCTTTATCAAAACAAAGTTTTTATCTCATCAAACGTACATAAAAAATGCCCCTAAAACATTCAGTAAATTTTCTGCAGAATGAGCTAAAAATAGCAGCAAAATCATTTGAAAGGTTTTACGTGCACGCATTATTTTTGCACACATAAAAAAATATAAAAAATGAACACATGTCCTGACTTCAGAGCTAGGATAAATTAGCTGTGCAGCTTTGAATAGAAATCCAGATATGCGAAATATATAACTGAAATGTTTTTTGTTTATTTTATTGTTTTCATAATTTTTAACAAATGTGATATTTTTATGTGAAACCCAGGTGTCTGACGTCCAGGCGCGGGCTGCTCAGCTGTCCTGGGCCCCTCCAGCTGGGCTGGTAAACAGGCACAGTAACGGGATGCCTGTCTCCTGCTCCTATGAGGTCTCTCTCTCAGACAAGGGAAAGGACGGAAAGTATCGCCTTATATACAGGTAGCAAACTAATGTCATGCAGGAACGAACATCTACCCATACACTTCTTACACAGCAAGTGTACAGTAAGCATATGAATGTGACTTTTTTGCTTTGGGAATATTTCAGTGGTGAAGAATTGGAATATCATCTGAAAGACCTAAGGCCAGCAACGGACTACCACGTACGGTAAGGACTCAAGCTTTGTGTCAAGATAGTCGTCAGTATGTAAAAATTATGTTTGTGGAGGTTTTACATTCAACTTAAAGCTTAACGTTTTGCAGGTTAATACATTCCTGCTCTAAGGTTTGGTGCGTTTGTTGTTGTAGGGTTTCGGCGTTGTACAACTCGGTTCGAGGCGCGTGTTCAGAGGCCGGCTCCTTTACTACACACTGCAGCGTCCCTGATGTCCCATTACCCCCGAAACTTTCCCACCGCACAAAGACCAGCCTCAGTCTACAGTGGAAGGTACAGCTGCATGCTATTTATACCAGTATAAACGCTTGTTTGCATTTGGAGAATTGAGAAAAGTACTCATACCCTTCTCTAAATTTTGCCACGCAAACTTGTGTTTTTTTGTTTGATTCAGATTTTAGATGATACATCCATACAAAGAATGCATAAATATGAAGGGGAATTAAAATGAAACATGGTTTCAAGAAATCTTTACGTTTGCATTTTCCCCTGCATGGATTGCAACCAACAGCTGTTGCGTCCATAATTCTGTCCCTTGATTCTTCCTTCTATGTGTCCTTCCTTTTCCTTCCTTTGTTGTGTCCTTCCTTCCTTTCTTCTTTCTGTCCTTCCCTCCTTTTATTTCTTTTCTACTTGCCTTCTAGTGCACAGGTGTCAGACTCCAGTCCCCGAGGGCTGGCGTCCTGCGACTTTTAGATGTGTCTCTCTGTTAACAAACCTGAATCACATATTTAAGTCATTAGCAAGTCTCTGTAGAACTTGAGTGCATGAGGAGGTGATTCAGTCCATTGATTCAGATGTGTTGGACTTGGAACACATCAAAAAGTTATAGGACACTGGCCCTCGAGGACTGGAGTTTGACACCCCTGTTCTAGTGTCTCCTTGTGTCCTTCCTTTCGTTGCTTCCTTCTGCCCTTCCTTTCTTTTCTTGTGGCCTTTCTTCCTTTTTCTCCTTCCAAGTGTACTTCTTCCAGATGTCATATGTAAGACTGTAAAAATATCTGCCATAAATTCAAAGTAAATTTTATTTTATATTTTAAAACGGTGTAAAGGAATAAAATGTCTACAAAGTTGAGTCTTATGACATTATTAAATGTCTTTAATCTTCCAGTTAGTGATTGATCTAGCAAAAAACAAGTTTTTTAATAAGGCCAGATTTTTTTTCACTTTTAATTGTTTATGTTCCAGCTTGCTTTTATCAACCCCATAGCTTCTAATAACTGCCTTTGCCTGTGTCTTCTCTGACCTCCCAATGCACAAGTAATTTTTATGCCCCTCACTAATAAACAGTGCCATTAATCACCCAGACAGGAAATAAGGTCAATCACGAAACCATGGCAGGTATTCTGTGAGGCTCATTGCTAGGGTCTTTCATCCTGGGATAATCTCTGTTTTCCCTTGTCATCCTATCTTCGTCATCCACAGCCTCCAGGCGACAACGGATCCAAAATCACAAACTACCTGCTCGAGTGGGATGAGGTGAGTATGACCTTACTGTTACCATAAAAAAGAAAATAATTTAAAAATGACACATTGGCTGTAAGAGTATTGACATGCAGCTGTTCAGAGTTACAGTATTAGGAATGTAGAGTGTCATTCAGTCAAAACTATGTCTTGGTGTTTTTTTTCTTATTTTTTTCTTTTGATTGTGTCCGTTTTCCTCCTCTGCAGGGAAAGAAGAACAGTGTTTTCAAAGACTATTACTTTGGGAACCAGAGACACTGTAAGCTGACAAGGCTGCAGCCCGCCTGTGGCTACACATTAAGATTGGCTGCAAATAATGACATCGGCACAAGGTACTGTACCCTGTCACTGATACAGATAGATGCAAATTTGTGTTAGTGCACAAACAAGTATAAGTATATAATAAGTATTATAGAGTAGGTATCGGACTGTGAACAGTATGATGGTAAAGTTGATTAAACTTTCCATCATACTGTTTTTACTGTTTAAATCCCTTTGATGAGATGCCAGTGTTCTTTGGTTGTTGAAAGAATAATGTAACACAGTGCACTCCTCTCCCACACTAGTTGTTGTCACTGCTGGTCAGCTGGCTTTAAGAACCCTAACACATGTTACCCTTGTCCACAAGAAAAAAATATTTTTTATAAATGTTTCTGGCAAAAAACACAAAAGATGGAAACTAGACCAGTGCCACCTTTAACTATGCTTAAGGTAAATCTAAGTGAATGTTCAATAAAATATCATTATGAACTTACCAATCAACATGTTTTTCCCATCAGTGAACGCACTATCTGTAAGCGCTATCAGGAAGAACAGACAACACTCTTAAGTTTGGCAGCTGTTATTGAGGGAAGAAGGTGTAGCTATTAAAAACAAAACAACATGCCATGACATGTTTGAGTAAGAGTAAGAGAGAGCTAGACTTTCAGCAGATATCAAGAAAGCTTAATGGAGGACAGTAAAAGGTGCTCTATTTATCTTTTTGCGCTTTCACCCTCTGTCTTTCACAAAGCGTGTTGGATTTGGAACCGTTTGCAGCCTTTTGGAGATTTTAGAGTTAAGCTAAGGATCTGCATTCTCAAAGGAATATACAAGGAAACAGCTGTTGTAGGACACATGCACACATCAACATTTTGTGGTGAAAACAGAAAGGTTTTGCTGCATTTCTTTGTTTGTTTACACCACAATGGCATGCGTTTTCTGTGACAACGCCATGGTTTATGAACAGGTTCCAGAGTGTAACGTTTTAAAAACTTCCCGGTCTTCTTTGTTGTGTACAGAGGAAAAACAGAATCCTGAATAGGAAAGCCCTGGCACATGTACAGTATGACTGCAATCAGTGGAATATGCGCACAGCATAACTGTTGCACACCAGTTTAAAAACATCACCTTTTTAAGCAGGGAGTGTTTGTACGCATGCAGATGTTGAGTTTCAAAGAACATATCGCCCGCTATTGGCAGAGAAATTACATAGTTTTTAACGTCTGCTAGTGTGGTGTGCACGGATACCACAATTAAATCATTGTCTTTTAGATGTGCTAATAGAAACAGAAAAACAATAATGTTTGTCCTTGTTTTGATGTAATAGTAAAAGCCTGTTTACAGTGATTCCTCTCTCATACAAAGCCGAGACATCTGCTCTGCTAGCATAAGTTGTTAATGACTGCTCCCAGCAGGAAGGCAAGAAAAAATATTTCAAATACTGTTCCTATAATATTAAAAAGAGAAATTCTGATCGGTCAAAATCTGTATAGGCAGGTCCAAGCTTTACAAGTAGACAGAAGAGAGAGTCTATGAGCAAGAATCTGAGACCCAGAGAGAGGAGACCTAAGCTTTCTGGCATAACTCAAGCTGTCTTATGTGCAGCCTCACCTTGGTTCAAATCTAAAGACAATGACACTTACACTTGTTGTCAAACATCCTTTCCTAAAAGCCAAATTTTCTAAGCTTCATAATTCAAAAATTCCCATTTCCCTATTTCTGCCGACACCTTCCATCTCTTTTGCACAGTTGGAGCCATTTGCTTCAGCTTTTTATAATAAAAATAAAACTGAAATATGTGTATGCTTTTCTTTTTTGGTGCAGTGGCTTCAGTACAGAGGTGGTCTTCTACACCACGGGCACCCAGCCTGCTCTGCCCCTTGCGCCGCGGCTGGTCAGGGCAGGGGTCTCCTGGGTGACCCTGGAGTGGGTGCGTCCAGAGGGCAGCCCCACCGAGGAGCTGCTCAAATACACACTCGAGATCCAGGAGGACAACTGCGTGAGTGCCAAAAATTAAGGCATTGAAAAAGACAAAAAAAAAAAAAATTTAGTTTTGATCTTTTTTGTATGAAATTGCTCCAAGGCCGTGTGCTTCTGTATACTTATGTCACTCACTCAAATCCTCAGGGTAAAGTAAAGGGAATACATTTGGAAAACAATGCATTTTTAAAAGCTTTAACCAAATATTTGAAACATACAAAGATCTCCGCTTTATATTATCTGTCCTTCTCTGACATAAACACACAAATGCAATCCTAATCAGGCTTCATATTTGTTGCTTTTATTGTACTCTGGTGGTAATATAAAAAATGTGACACATGCACAGACAAATACTCACAGTGTATTTTCTACAGGGAACAGATTTTTATCCAAAGTACACTGGAGAAAACTTGACCTGTACTGTACAAGGCCTGAAAAGAAGTACACAGTATAAATTCAGGGTAAGTGAAAACGCAACAAAAATGCGTGCTGGTGTCTGCATATGTTCTAGTAACACTTATTGTTGGTATATTGTTATTTTTTCATATTATGCTTCATTTTTTCATCCAGTTCTGGTAATGTTCAGTTGTTAGTGATTAAAGAACAAAGAAGAGAGTAAGGGGTGCTTGGGCTGCTTTTACTGCTACTAAGAACAAATCTTGGAGTGAATATTGTAAAGTACATTTTGTTTTGCCCGTCACAATGCTTTATGCAAGGCAGCCATATTACATTTTGAGTGGGAGTTTGTTAGAAACATCTGACTCTTCTCCTCAAATTCTGAGTTTGTTAAATTTTGCAACTTCAAACTTGGAAATGTCAACTTTTAAGTAAAAAGAGAACACAATTCAACAGCATCATTCATTAAATCAAGCAATTTTTTTTACTGTTTTTATTGCAATACATGACAAACTGAAAAAAAATCCAAGTTCTGTTGTACTACTGTTTCAAAAAGTCCCTAAAGATGGTGGTACTTGGAAAATGTAGGACTTTCTTGTTCCAAATGGTTTGAGAACCAATGGTATAGCACAAAAAGTTCCATTTAGAAGTTACTATTTTTTTTTAAATGAAGAATTTGAACCATATTACGATTGAACCATAAAGCTGCTGATTTTAAGTGAAACTGAACAGATTGGTAGTGGTCCTTCTGTATTACTCCATTCACTTTGGGCAATGCACATATACCACTAAGAGCAAAACAGTCCCTTAGCATGATGCTGCCAGTACCATGCTTGATAGCTAGTACTGTGTTTTTGACTTGAAAGCATCAGTTTAACCTCTGAAATCATACTTCTTGTAATTGTAACAAACCTGCTCAATCTTTGTCTCATCTGGACATAAAACATTTCTTCAGAAGGCATCTGGTTTGTACATGTGGGCATTCAACTGTGAAAGCTGCAGATTTCACATTTCATCCTGTAAGGTTTTGTGTTTCGAGCAGGTGCTTCTTTTTTGGCCAGCATTTTTTTTTAATCAAAAGAACTGCAGAAATGAATCTTTAAAAGTCCTAAGCTAATATGACGTTTATGTTGACGATGAGTGTATTTAAGATTTTACAGTGACTGCATTGCAACAATTCTGCCTCCTTACTTGATCAAATTTATGTCCCTTCATTGATTTAGAATTTAAAAAAAATTCCAAAAACTCTGACCCATCCAGTTGTCATTCAGTGGTAACTCAACTCTGGAAGAAGGAAGAATGTAGATTTGCAAAAAGAAAAGCCCGCAGTTTACGAAGGGAAAAAGCAAAATTTAGTGCTGTTTTCAAAATACTAAAAGTCTTTAGGAAAACCGTACCGTCCATAATGGGAGGACATAGGGAAACGTGTAACCAACGTAGTGTCGTAAATTGATTTTTCCTTTTTTGGTCCCAAACACCCCCCAATAACACTTTTCTTTTTAGCAAACGGGCAGTAAAGGGATTGAGTCTGACGACGCAGGAAGTGATATGTGCAAAAAGGCGATTTGGAGTTCTTTGTCTGTTTTCCATCCTGTGTGAATGTGTGAGAACAAAAGAAATTGATCGTCCATTGGAAGGGGTAATTTAAGGGTGCACAGTAAGAAGATAAATCCAGAGAAGCACAGGAGAAAGAAACAAATTGTAATGGCTTCTATTTTTCAAAACCCTTTTCATAGCTTCGTCTCTGAGTTTATCCCCTTGACTTGTTTTGCTCGTTCCATTTTTTCATTCGTGCTTGTTTCCACCCTTTTTCCCCTTATCTTTTTTTTTTAAAATCTTTGTTTCTCCGTTGCGCCTGTGCAGTGATTGCTCAAGGGAAGGGAAAAAGCAGCCCTAGTGAAGTGTTGGTGTGCACCACCAATCCAGACAAACCCGGCCCTCCATCGACACCCAGAGTCACCGGAGTGACACCCTATGGCTTCACCGTCACGTGGGGTAATTGCTGGACCTATTTAAATATTCAAACATATACTTATACTGTTAGATGGATATATTGATATATAGAACTGCATGGGTTCAATAAAAATTGGATGCATGCAAAGAAATTATCCTAAATCATTTATTTTTGTTCTTTTATTTTCTGCCATATTTCACAGTTTTAATAATCTGGGTTATAAGTTACATATTGAAAGCGTGAGTAATATAACTTCTATTCTTCCTGTGAGTTAATTGGTTAGATTTCATAATAATGTATCTGGTTAATCCAGTTGTTATTCAAATTTTTGTGGTAGGTATTTATATATTTTTAAATGCTACAAACCAAAGCTGACTGTAATTTTGGTAAATATGGTAAATATCATACAGTATGCATCAGTTGATACATGGGAAAATAAACTGTGTTTGCCCAAGCTGATACAGTGAAATACACTGTAAAAGTCATTAAATATTTTCTTTTAAAAGCATATAGCCGAATTTTTGCAACATTTCCTTTTTAATTGCGTTCAAGTTGAGAGATATGTAAAAAAAAACATAAAGGAAAGAAAGCAAGCACAAATCAACAGGAAGCACAGCTAAAAGTCTCTGAAGAGTGGTAATGTTACTCATGGAGCACCAAACTCAGACATTAATGCATAACACAATGGCCGCCCGAAGAGGAAGTAGTTATTAAGAAATGATGTCTGAAAGCAGTTATGTGTCAGCATTCTCCATTTGCCCCAGTAACTGTCCCTAGGGTTTTACATTTTCCAGGAGTGCAATGAATGTGTTAAACAATGCAGCAGGGAAAGGAAGCAGCAGAAAGTCTTACTTTTCAGCAATTAATGAACCCATTTTCTTACCGGACAAACTTTATGCCGCCAACTTTGCTAGAGCTATCTGTCGTTGTGCTGTGTTGTCGTCCCTCAGCCTTGAGTTGTTCTTTCCCTTGAAGACATGATTTTAAAAGTTTCATAATCCTGAGAGGTTTCTTTTGGTGGACTGAACAAAAGTCCCCCCTATTTACTCTTCTAAATCTCATCCATTTTTTCTTCATATAGGATCTTTAGGGAAAGAAATAGTCCTCACCCACCCCCCACATCCACCCACTATATACCCTAAAAAAACAATCCTTTTTTGTATACAGTAGGCAGATGCAAACTGCAGTTCCAGATGACACGTCATCATCCAAATACAGTTGTGCTTTCCCGTTTAAGAGGGCATAGCTACAAAGCCTCTGTGACAAAAATTCCTTATCTGCTTTGAAAAATATTGGAAATATGAGGAAGATTTATTTATATTTCAAAATTTAAATAGTTTTTAGTTTTCTTCATCTAAAATAGGATTATAGAGATGAATAGTCATATGTTGCAAACAGAACTATTTAGTTGGGGTTGTGATACTTCCAAAACATTTGGCAACTTTTTGTAGCCCTTCTCATCTGTTACGTATTGGTGCCTAACAGAACCAAGACCATACATTATAATTCTAATAACTTGTCTGTACGTATGCATTATATGTAATATGTGCTATTTTATGCCTTGTTACTTACATACAATCCAAAAACTATTTATCAATTGTCCCTGCAGATCCCCCCCTGGACAACGGGGGCTCAGAGGCTCTTACGTATCTCCTAGAGATTTCTGAAGGATGCTCCGAAGGTATGTGCAGTACATAAAACATAAAGATGTTGGGGCAATATATGTACGCTGACTTCAAAGATAGATCCAAAACGACTGGAGGTTAATTGTGTGCAATCCTCTGCATGAATGTGACAAGTGTTATAACGATTTGTATGTTTGATATTGTGCAGCGAGCCAATGGGATGTGGTGTACAGCGGCCCTGCGACAGAATGCGTTTGTGAGCATCTGACACCGGGAATGGTTTACCGCCTACGTGTATGTAGCATCACCACCGGAGGTCACAGCCCAGTAAGACACACAAACACTTCACTGAAGTGACTTATGAACTTTGGATTGTCATTGTCACTGCTAAATTCAACAGTAGTGGTACAGTTTTACATTACTGTTGCTTTTAAATACAGTTGCCTGAATCTATGAAATCCAGGGTCCAGGCTGACGTAAAAAATGAACTTTGGGTTATTTTTAAGAAAAATAAAAGCAACTCATTCACATCACCTTCTTCGTAACAATATCGGAATATAATGCAATCTCTTTTTTTTATTTCTGCTCCGGCAGTGCACTGTTAGTGTTCCGGTCCGTACATTAAGTGTCCCGCCAGGACCCTGTCAGCCGCCGCGGATTGTTGGGAAAGCCAAACACAAGGAAGTCCAGTTAGAATGGGGTGAGTCCAGACAAACACGTAGGCTGTGTTTAGTTTTATTTGTCCTTTACATATAAAGCAGTGAAATTGCCTTCTGGCTGCCGAATATGTTTTGCTGGCCAGCTCTAAAAGGAACTAAGTCAACCCCTTTTTAGCCTAATGGAGCTTCTATTTTGCCCATTAAATGCCTAACCTCTCCTCATATCTGGACTAACTCTCGTAATGCTGGCCAATTATTGCAGATTAGTACTGTTATCTCTTGGCAGCCAGAGAGACTTGCAGCATGCAGTGCTGTGCAGGTTCTTTCTTACTAGTCTGATACAGCTGTTCACATCCCTAATCAAATTCAGGCAGCGCTGCTGCAATTACTGGTTGAGTTGAAGGTCAGACATAATGCGCTGAAAGGGTTTTCCCCTGTGCCCTGGTCATTGGCTGCTTTCATTACTCTGCAACCAAACTGAAGCAGATGGTGGCTCGAAAAACTGCTGATCAGTCATTTAGATCTAAAACTTACACAACCAATCATAATCTTGAATGACCCAATGAATGTTCAATTAAAAACAATAACATGCCACAGTATGGTGCTTTACAAAAGTATTCATATCCTCTCAACTGTTTAACAATTTGTCATGTTACAACCCCAAAAGTCTGTGAAGTTAAGGTACAAGGATAGATGGTTTACACGAAAATGTGTGGCAGGTATTAATATTCAGCCCCTGAATAACTACTAAATCCATCATCCAAAATGGAATGAGCTGGGAAACTAAAACTAGTTGTGCATTTCACGACTCTGGTTTTCATAGATAAATAGGAAGAAGAAAGCCATCGTTTAAAGAGAGCCATAAGATGTCCCACCAGCAATTTTTTCCACACGTCACGTGGGAGACAGAGCAAACGTGGTTAGATCAGAAGGTGGCCTGATCAGATAAGATCAAAATTGAACCTCATACTGACATGCAAAACAGTGTGGCAGAAAGCTTAACACTGTGTATCATTTATCAGATAGTTAAATAAGGTGGTGGCAGCATCATGCTGTGGAAATACGGTTCTTCAACAGAACATAGAAGTAAATGTTGATGGGAAGATGGATGGAGAAAAATGCAGGATAATGCTGGAAGACAAAATGTTAGAGGCTGCAAAAAGTTTTGAGACTGGGGCAGTGGTTCACCTTCCAGGCGAATAACAATAAAACTAAACCCAGAGCTGCTATTAAATGATTTAAACCAAAGTTTATTCATGTGTTAGAAGGACACTGTCTGAAATTAATGTTCGCAAACATTATCCATCCAACCTGACTGAGCATGAGCTACTTTGGAAAAGTTTTCAGATGTAATTGCAACTAACGGCGAATCTATTGACACAGGAGCCTGAATACACACTTTTTTGGATTTTTATTTGTCTAAAATGTTTTGAAACCCTTTTTTATTTTCATTCAACTTCACAGTTAGGCACTACTTTACATTGGTCTATAACATAAAATACCAATTTTATCCCCAAGTTTCTGGTTGTAACCTGACAAAAGGGAAATAAGTTCAAGGGGTTTAGATACTCTGACAATGCATGGCACTTTATTTTCATCAAGGGTTCTTTTAAACTGAGGTAATTTGATCAGTTTAATATAAAAATGCTTCTTTTTCTCTGAATTATCCCATTTTATCGCCTCAGATTCCCCTGCCTGTGAGGGAGTGTGTGAAGAGTCTGTGTACAGTCTGGAAATGAGTGAGGGAGAAGCAAAGCCAGGAGAAGTGTACCATGGCCCAGAGCTGCAGTGCACGGTTGCTAGTTTGCTACCTGGTGCGACGTACAGCTTCAGACTAAGGGCAGCCAATGAGGCTGGGGTAAGAAATGCACTCGCTCAAAACATGCAAGAGAAACAAGGGCTATGTAATTAGGTCACTTTCCCAGGCAGATTAGCCAGGGTTGTTCTAAGATGCTGATCAGTTCCACAGTGTGAACATAGACCTGGTAGATCAACTGTTGACTCAAAGGTGTAACTAAGCACTCAGACTAGTTCAGGGCTCTGCGACCTTTACAGTTCAAACAGCCATTTCTGTCCTCAGTCCAGCAAAATAAAACTCGTTTTGAGCTGGATGTGTTACATGGCCCATTGAAAAATGACAGCTTATAATTTTTGATAAATATCTAGTATAGGAAAACTGTTCTGTTTTTAGGGTTTAAAATAAAGAAAAACATAAATCTATTAAAACCTGCAATTGTTATTGTATCTATATTTAAACAAATTAGTTGATTCTTTGTCATTTTAGGCCAAAAGTTATTAAGAGCCATTGTGGAAGGTCCAAAAAGCCCCTTGCTGCTCTAGAGCCACAATTAACAGATCCCTGGACTAGTTAATCAAAACACATCAACATAAAGGACCAAAACACACATGCTGCTCACACACGAGCAAACACTTGAAGTGAACTGTGAGGCTTTTATCAAGCTTATGTTACATCAGTTAAGTGCAGATTTTAGGAATCTTCAGTCTAATGGTGTGTGTGACAGAAGTCTTAAAATCCTTACAGTTTATAAATTTGAAACCCCTTTGATCCAAACTGAAATAAAAAAAACAAAACCACAATAATTGATCAGAATTTTTATTAAAATTATTTTTGTTATGCGTTTCATAGTTTGGGCCATATTCTGAGCCGACAGAAGTGACAACTGCAGCTGGACCTCCTGGTCAATGTGGGGCGCCACTCATCACTCTCACAAGTAACACCTGTGTGACACTCAACTGGGAGGTGAGGAAAATGCAAACACAGAACAACAGTTTTATAGAGGAACAAAACCAAGATTCTGAAATAAAACAACGAAAGGATTAGTTTCCTCAGGGTTTCTAAAGATGGTTGGAATCTCTTTTTTTTCTTTATCAGATCACCTAATTCAGGACCCTACCTATAACTTCTACCTTCAGCCATTATCATAGATTCTTGTTATAAAAGCAAACATATCAAAAGCAGCCATGTATGAAATTGCAACATGGATTTCCCAGTGGTGTTTCCATCATTCAATTCAATTCAGTTTTATTCATATAGCGCCAATTCACAACACATGTTGTCTCAAGGCACTTCACAAAAGTCAGGTACATACATTCCAATTAGTCCTAACCATTGAACAGTGCAGTCAGAGTTAGTTATTTTTTCAAATTGGATAAAAAGTTTTTCTGTCTAAGGAAACCCAGCAGATTGCATCCAGTCAGTGACTTGCAGCATTCCCTCCTCCCGGATGAGCATGTAGAGACAGTGGACAGTCACTGGCGTTGACTTTGCAGCACTCCCTCATACTGAGCATGCATGTAGCGACAGTAGAGAGGAAAAACTCCCTTTTAACAGGAAGAAACCTCCAGCAGAACCAGGCTCAGTGTGAGCGGCCATCTGCCACGACCGACTGGGGGTTTGAGAGAACAGAGCAAAGACACAAAGAGAACAAAGAAGCACTGATCCAGGAGTACTTTCTATGGGAAGGAAAAGTAAATGTTAATGGATGTAGCTCCTTGAGTTGTTTCACCTAGAAAGAAAGAACATATAAACTCTGAGCCAGTTTTCAAGTTTAGAGTCTGAAAGAGAGCACATATAATTAGTTACAGTAAAAGCTCAGTCAACCGCCATGTCTAGGAGAGAGAAAGGGTTAAACACTGAAAGACAGGGCCATGCGGATCATCGGTAGAGGGTGAGCATTAAGTTGTTGCCAGCAGAAGCTCGGACGATTCCCCTCTCCAGAAACATGTCACAGGTAGTCACAGAGTCAGGCCAGGTGTAGCTTCTAGGAAGAGAAAAGAGAGAGAACAAAGTTAAAAGCTGAAATAACAGCAAATAATGCAAAATTCGAGAGTAGTGTGAGAATGTAGCGAAGAGGGTGAAAGTGGTCATTATGTCCTCCAGCAGACTAAGCCTATAGCAGCATAACGACACAGAAAGTTTCAGTTCAGATTTATTAGTTAAACAGCGCTTATTTTCAAAAATGTCGTTTCAAGGCACCCCACAAAGGGTCCCACTGATGGTCATTGTTATAAAAAACCACAAGGATTGGGATACCTCTCTCTGTCAGACTGATTATAACCATTGGAAAAGAGAAGAGGTCATACAGGTAGCAGAAATGGAGGGTGTTTTGCACCTCAACCAAAAAGAGCCGTTTAGGCTAAACCTGACCCCCCTTACTCCTTCCAACGGGGGAGGGGGAAGGCTCCCTCCCTGATAAACTAAGCCATTTAAACTATAATTTTTAAAAAAAAGGAAATTTTTTTAAGCCTAGCCTTTAAAAGTAGACAGGGTGTCCCCCCCGGACCTAAAACCCGGGAGGGTTTCCACAGGAGAGGAGCCTGATCCTGATAACTAAAGGATCTGCCTCCCATTCTACTTCTAGAGACTCTAGGAACCACCTTTAAAACCTGCAGTCTAAGAACGAATCCCCTGTTAGGAAACTTTGACAAAACAGATCTCTGATGTATAATGGAGCTAGATCATTAAGGGCTTTATATGTGAGGAGGAGAATTTTAAATTTATTCTGGATTTAACAGGGAGCCAATGAAGGGAAGCTAAATAGGAGAAATATGATATCTCTTTTTAATTTTCATCAGAACTCTTGCTGCACCCATTTTGAATCAGCTGAAGGCTTTTAAACTGATTTTGTGGACATCCTGATAGTAAAGAATTACGATAGTCCAGCCTTGAAGTAGCAAATGCATGGACTAGTTTTCAGCGTCACTCATGGATAGGATATTTTTAAATTTTTGGCAATGTTCGGAGGTGAAAGAAGGAAATCCTAGAAACCTGTTTAATAGGGGTTTAAAAAACATGTCCTGGTCAACTTCTGTCTTGTCTGAAATTTAGAAGCAAAAAATTTTAAATCATCCAAGTTTTTATATTCAAGACATGCTTGAGTCTATCTAACTGGGGGCTCATCAGGATTTATGGATAAGTAAAGCTGAGTATCATCAGCGTAACAGGAAAATTTATCCTATGCTGCCTGATAATTTGTCCTATTGGAAGCATATATATAGAAAAGAGAATTGGCCCAAGTACTGAACCCTGTGGTACTCCACAATTAACCCCCGGGTTAAAGATGATTTATCATTTACATGAACAAACTGGAATCTGTCAGACAGATAAGTTTTTAACCAGCCTAGTGCTGTTCCCTGATCCCTACAGCATATTCCAGCCTTTCTAAGAGAATATTGTGATCGGCTGTATCAAATGCCGCACTGACATCTAACAGACAAGTACAGACACAAGTCCATTATCTGAGGTAAGAATATCATTAGTGATTTTAGCAGAGCTGTTTCAGCTCTGAAACCTGACTGAAACTCTTCAAACAGGTAATTGCTGTGTAAATGCTCCCCATTTGATTAGCAAATTTTCTCAAGAATTTTAGATAAGAATGGAAGATTGGAAAAGGTCTGTAATTATGAAGTATCTCGATCAACCGAAGGTTTCTTAAGTAAAGGTTTAATTTACAGCTACCTTAAAAGCCTGTGGTACATATCCATTTACTAAAGATAGATTAATCATATCTAAAATGGGCTGGTAATCAGAGGGAACACTTCCTTAAATAATTTGGTTGGGATTGGGTCTAACATACAAGTTGAAGGTTTAGATAAAGCAAATATTTCTGATAACTCAGGAAGCTCCACAGGATCAAAAGTGTCCAAACACTGATCGGGTTCTACAGTTATTTCCAATGTTGTCTCACTTGCTGAGGATAAAGTAATAATCTTCGGGAGTATCTCAAAGATTTTATTTTTTAGAATCAATTTTATTTAAGAAGAATCCCATAAAGTCATGACTGCTGAGAGCTAAGGGAATGGATAGCTCAACAGAGCTATGACTCTGTGTAAGTTTAGCAACTGTACTAAAGAGAAACCTAGGATTATTCTTGTTCTCTTCTATTAATGATGAGAAATAAGCTGTTCTGGCTTGGCGAAGTGTCTTTTTATACAACAATAGGCTATTTTTCCAGATTAAGTAGGAATCCTCTAGTTGTGTAGAGCGCCATTTTCTCTCCAATTTTCTAACATTGTGCTTTATAGTACGCAGATCTAAATTAAACCAAGGAGCCTGCCTCCTATGAATAATTACCTTCTTTTTTAAGGGGGCTGCATTGTCTAATGCACCACGCAATGATGAAGTAACACTATGAAAAAGAGAATCAATTTGTGAAGGGGCAGAAACAGAATTATTGCCCTCCACTGTGTTTTTCTGTGATGAGGAAATTAAAAGTGGAACAGACTCTTTAAAGGTTGTTACAGCATCGTCTGATAATGATCTACTATAATGAAATTTTCTTTCAGGTGTGGAGTACTCGGTTAAATTAAACTCAAAGGTTATTAAGAAATGGTCAGACAGGACAGGGTTATGAGAAAATATTGTTATGTCTTTACACTCAATGCCATATGTCAGCACAAGGTCCAGAGAATGAAGACAAAGGTGGGTAGGTTTGTTAATGTTTTGAGCAAAGCCAATTGAGTCTAAGATAGCATTAAAGGCTATATTTAGGCTATCACTTTCCGTGTCAACATGAATGTTAAAATCCCCCACTATAATAACTTTATCTGTATTTAACACTAAATCAGATAAAAGGTCTGAAAACTGATCTAACATTTGAGAGTAAGGGCCTGGTGGACGGTACAAAACAACAAATAGAAGTGGTTTTAGTGCTTTGCAATTTGGATGAGGAAAACTAAGGATTAAATATTCAGTAGAGTTGTAGCTATTGATTGGTCTGGGACTAATCAATAAATCTGACTGAAAGATGGTTGCTACTCCTCCTCCTCGCCCAGTATTTCAAGGAATGTGAAAATTTAAATAATTAGTAGGAGTTGACTAATTTATAGTAACATAATCCTCTTGCTGCATCCAGGTTTCTGTTAGGCAAAATAAATCAATCTGATTGTCACAAATCAGGTCACTAACTAGCAATGTCTTTGAAGAGAGAGATCTTATGTTCAGTAGGCCACATTTAATTGTTTTATTTTTAATTTTAGTCTGAGTTGTGTTTATTTTTATGAGATTTTCCTGATTTCCTCCTTTTAGATTATTTTTTAATCTATTCAGTTTTGGCCGTGGGTGAGACACTGTCTTAATAGGGTAATGGGTGGGTAGTAGTACAGAAGCTGCAGAGAGGAGTGTTAAACTACGACCCTGCTTCCTGGTCTGAACTCTGGGTTGTCAGAGGTTTGGAGAACTAATAAATTCGGCCAGATTCCTAGAAAGAAGAGCTGCTCCATCCAAAGTGAGATGGATGCCGTCTCTCCGGATCAGACCAGGTTTTCCCCAAAATGTTCGCCAGTTATCAGTGTAACCCACATTGTTTTCTAGACACCACCTAGACAGCCAGCGGTTGAATGACAGCATGCGGCTAAACATGTCGTCACTGGTTAAGTCGGGGAGGGGACCAGAGAAAATTACGGAGTCCGACATTGTTTTGGCAAACTTACACACCGAAGCAACACTAACTTTGGTGACCTCTGATTGACGTAACCGGGGGTCATTACTGCCAGCGTGAATAACAATCTTACTGTATTTACACTTATCCTTAGCCAGCAGTTTCAGGTATGGTTTGATGTCGCCCGTTCTGGCCCCTGGCAGATATTTGACTATGGTCGCTGGTGTCTCTAGTGTCACGTTTCTGACTATGGAGCTGCCAATTACCAGAGTTAGCTTCTCAGCGGGTGTGTCGCTGAGCAGGGAAATCTGTTAGAAATGTAGACGGGTTGGTGGTGACCTGTGGGCTGGGATCTAGGACTATGCTTTCTACGTACCGTCACCCAGTCGGCCTGAGGCCCCGGCTGCGCGGGCTCTGCTGGAGGACTGCTCCGGGGAGCTACCCTCGGTGGCTTCGCGCTGGCTAAGGGGCCTCGGGTATCTGCTGGTTTTTCAACAGCGTGGACCCGGGCCTCCAATTCCAACACCCTCGCCTCCAAAGCTACAAAAATGCTACATTTATTACACGTACCATTATCACTAAAGGAGGCAGAGGAGTAACTGAACATCTGACACAGAGAGCAGGAGAGAGGAGAATACTTGGAGAGAAAGAGCAGAACGGGTAGCCATGGTGGAGCTAAAGCTAACGCTAAGCTAGCGACCCCTTACCACTACTAGAAAAACCGTGTAAGACACGGAGAGTCCCCAAACATTAAATACAGCAACAGAAAGTATGAGTTTTAACGTGCTTAGGTATTAGAACAAGTAAGAGGCATCACAGTAGAGAGAAATCAGATCAAACGAGAGAGCCTTCACACACCAAACAATTCACCAAGTGCAATAGCGAAAACAGGAACTGACGTTACCCAGAGCTCCAGCAGAAACCAGACTTGTTTCTCTATCTCACCTCAGAGACACAAAATAAATTGAGATCAAGTGTATTGGTAGGTCAGCTGCATTATCTGAGCACAGAGGAAGGGATGAAACGCAAACCCAACAGGATGACATCAGAAACATGTTCGTTATTTTTTTATTAACTAGCTATTTTTTTTTATTGTGAGGGAGAAATGCGGAATGTAAAATCTTAAGCTATGTTAAGCTGTTCTGCTGCTCTATCTAGGTCAGAATTAGTAACCCCACATTCTCATTTCAACATCAGAAGAAGAAGTAAAACAAGCTGTGTTGTAAAGGCCACAAAAAGTCACTGTTAAAAAGCTGGCTTGTCACAGAGCGCTGTATAAAGCCTATTAATGGAAAGTTTAGTGGAAGGAAAAAGTGTCACATCAAAACTGCATATATTACACAGCAAATGGACATCCTTACATTTTTGTATTAAAAATCCTTTTTTATTGATCTCATGTAATAGTAACATTTTGTTTGAAAGTCATTTTTTGGTGTTTTTATGAGCTGTAAGCCATAATCATTGTAATTCACAGAAATAATTGTGAAATATTTTACTCTTTGCGTTATGAATCTATATAATGAGTTCTAACGACGGAAAAAAAAATTGAATTATATATATTTATTTCGAAAATGCACCTGTACTTCCTAGCTTTAGAAAAGAAACAGAATTTAACGCTATATTTGTTTATTGAAAATTATTAGCCTTGCCCTTATATCTATTGATGCTTATAAACAAAAGGTTAATTTGACTTGAAAAATCAAACCACTCATACAATGCATCAGATCTGAATAGGTTAATGTCAGGTTACCAGTGGTTCTACAGGCGGAACTGTGTGTTTCTGTGTTGCAGAGCCCTGAGGGTTCGGGGACAGACATCTCAGAGTATCGACTGGAGTGGGCAAAGGAGGACGAACCCATGGAGCTCATTTACTGTGGCTCTGCCACGCAGTGTGAACTGTCAGAACTGACGCCTGCTACGGATTACTGCTGCAGGCTACAGGTAACAGGGAACGACAACCACACCAGATTAGATCTATGGACACAACAGAAATGTAAAATTAAAAGACAGAGCCACACAGAGGCTTTGTCTGGACACAATTACAGAAGCATGCACAGCATGAAAAACCCTAAAGGAGTTTCAAAAGCAAAACACAAACAAAGACAGGAGAACAGAGATGTTCACTGATTCAATTTGTGCTGCAATCCTTAATCTGGCGCTTAAATAAATACCGTGCGTCTTTTTCTCATAGTCTCAGTGAGTGTGTATTTACCTAACAAGCTCACAAATACACACACACACATGCACAGACACAGATAGACTTGCTTAGAAGCTACCCTCTGAAGCTTTGAATCCAATAACAGCATTTTTTATGGTTCCTTTCTTTATTGGCTCATTTATAACGTGGGGACAACACAAGGTCAGCCGGCAGTCAGGATTACTGCCTGTGCACTCACATGATGTCTTTGTCAGTGTCTGTGCACTAACTTGTTCCACGTTCTTGTTCTCAAACCGACATGCAAGAAACAATCATGACAGACACTAACTGAAGTTTATCTCACATGAATTATCATGTTCTGTCTTAATGTGAGCTAGAACTCATAAATCTAATGCATCCTTTTTTGACAACAACTTAGAAAGAGTCAGTACAAAGTAAAAAGTAAATCATCAATCTCTTTCTTCTTTAAGCCTCTTTTTCACATTTGAGACTTAAAATAAGAAAAATCTGAAATGTTACTGGTTTACATCTGTGGTGGCAAAGTCAGTCATTTCATGCTTTTTACTTTGCTTTTTAAAACTGAAAACGTTCTCACACCTTTTAATTTTTTTTTTAAAACAAATCTGAAAATTGTGGCATGTAGCCCCCGAAAGCCCAGAAAGTTCAGATTTGTTGACATGTGACCAAAGCACCTTCTTCTACAGGTTTGCTGTGTCCCCTAAAGCAGTAGTTCCCAAAGAGGGGGTCGGGACCCCTCGGGGTTGCAAGACATAAAGTATGATTTTCAGAATCATCGTAATGTGACCCCTGTATGGTGGGCCAAAAGGGACAAAATTAAATAAATACATATATCATGAAATAAATAAATGCATCATTAAATTATGAAATGCACAATTCAATAATGAAATGTCATTTCAATGGGTATAGAGGGTGTCGCCAGTCTCTGGTACTGTTATTTTGGGGTCACATGCTGAAATGTTTGGGAACCCCTGCACTACAGGGCTTGTGACAAACTTTTCCATACTTCTTTTCTTTCTTTGCCACTTTTCTGTTATTCTGTTGTTATTTTTTGTTTTAATGTAAGCTTTTTTTACAATTGGGAAGATCTGCTTTGTTTCAGCATGTTGAATATTTCATTTAACTTGTTTGAGACTATCAACTGCACTATAAAAAGCCACAGAAAGGAAAACTGCAGTTGTATATAAATATGTATTAGACAGTGGTGTAATTACAGTACAGCTTTTTGGCTGATAATTTGAATTCATTTCCCAGCGGCTGATTTATAAAGCTATGGATTTCTTTAAAATTCTCTTGTCCTTCTTTTGCTCTTTGCCAGTGATAGTAGTGCTCTTAAAATGTCACTTTTGACAGCTTTCCTCAGCTTTCCATTAACATAATCAACACTTTCTCCCCCCTGCCGTCCAATCTCTAAGTCATGGATGTTTATTGTCCATCTCTCTCATTCCTGTACTTCTGTGTCTCCCTCAGGCAGTAAACCAGGCTGGTGCTGGTCCATACAGCGATAGGATGAGTTTCCGGACCCCGGCAACACATCCCGACCAGGTCTCAACCCTCACCCTCCTGGACCTCCCGACATCCTCTGATGCGGGTTACTCCTTGTCTACTTGCCTTCTCCTGAAGTGGGAAAAGCCACACAGCAACGGTTCGGCGATCACCTCATATATCATCTCTGTAGATGACCAAACTGTCACTGTGGAATCAGAGACGAGTCACCTTGTCACAGGCCTGCAGCCAGACACTGAATACAGGTAACGATTTTCTGCAGATTCTGTAGATGATCAACACAATAAAATGAGCACATTCATTGCATTGCTTGAAAGTTTACCTTTAATTTTGAACTTACATAGAATGTTTTCAACCTTGTACTTATTTCTTATTTGCCTTGCATTATGTTGGTTTATAGGGATCTGACTCTTTAGTACATATAAAAAAAAACGCAGCAGCAACGACCCAGTAATAACTTTACTAAATCTCATACTATGCTGTATGGACACTGTCTGCACCTATAATTATTCAATATAATTAATTATTAAAGTGGCTCCAGCAGAATCCCACCTATCTTCTGATTATTTAAGCTAATATTTATTTGGGGACGCTTGTAAACTGTACATGGAGCAGCATTCACCTTTCATCTTAGGATGGTCAGGCAATCAAAGAGAAGATAGGGTAACACCAAAATAGCTTACCCTGTCTGAAGAAGTTGCAGACTGTACATTTTACACCGTTTATCCAAACTAACATGCACTAAACAAAAGCGGGGCGCACAAAATGGGCTTCTTTTCTTAACCTTTAAACTTGTCTAAAATGTGTTATTACATATGCTAACATACCTGCTAAAATCAGAAACATTGAGGGTATCTCTAAGAACTTACCTATGCATGGCTCTCTCATGCACTGTTAAATAATGATCTTTGCATGTGTGAACAGTTATAGCAAACCGAGGGACTTTAAGAACAACATGCAAACTCTAATAATAGTGTTACCAGAGGTCAGGATCTGGTATATGGGGATCATGGAACACTGCCAGATTGATGCACAAACATACATGAAGGTGTTGCTGTCTTTGCTGAAGCCCATTATGGATTACATTACTTTGCATTATGAATCAGGGAAAACAACGTGTGTGGCAATATCTGCTTTTAAGTTCAGTTTCACGCTGTAGAGGGTATTTAAAGACAGCAGCTAAAGATTACCTGTTTGGTTTTTCCATGAACTGTGATGTGACACCTCTTGTAACCAAGCAGCAGTAAACATGTACTTAGTCATCTGTATCGCCAGCCAGTGTTGTGGTCCTTGTTAGAATTCCACTTAAATAATACTTTGAAGATTTTCCCTGTCATTCGCTATTTTTGCGTACCTAATCCACCCCTACATAGCAGCATTTCCCGCTTACAGAAATAATCTCTTCCTTACAAGGAGTTTTATATATATATATATATATATATATATATATATATATAATATATATATATATATATATATATATATCTATATATCAAAAGAAAATGCCCACCTTTACTGGTCAAAGCGATTTGTTGCAAAAAGTGTTTTGTAGCATCAGTATAATGGTCATCAGGTTATAGCTGTGTGTTTTAGCGTGCATGCATACGGTTGTGTTGCCGGTTCTTAGAACTGCGATTTAAAAAAAATGTTGCAGTGTTGCGGGAAACAGTGAAGAGGCAGGATGATCACACACCCCACTGTTTTCCCTCCGAGGTTGTTTTTGTCCCCATGTACCACCGATCTCTTGCATAAGGGCTGCTGCTGAGCCAGAACACAGTGCATGTGTTTATTTGAGGTTGAGTGTACCTATTAGTTGTTTTCTGGAGGCCTGGAGATTGCAGCTATAGTTGTTACAGACACTGAGTGTGTAGGTGCTTCATGTTTAATTTGTAGAGCATTGTGAACCACCTTAGTAAATGTTTTCTCTAACAATAGTGAGGTTCTCCTTTGACCATATTATAGAGTTCTCTCTTTCACTTTTGCCAAACAGGACGGATTTCCAGACTAAAGCAAATTATTCCCATTAGTATTTTTAAAGTTTTATTATTCCACCACAATGCACTTTTATTTTTTTTCAGGTTTACGCTTGTTAAGCAGAGACAAGGCAGGACCTCCACTGTTTTAGAGATAACATAATTAGATCAAGAATATGTGACTACAGTGATTACCTAATTTATCATTTAAAAAAAATACCAGTCTTTGACAGAAGCGTTTTTTTATTTAAATGTAAAGCCACATGACATTTTCAACGGAACAATTTTCAAAATTCACACACCGATCCAGATCCCGGAACCAACAGCAAGTCAAGGCTGACCCCGTTGACGGCTTATTTTTAGGGATTTATGAATTCTGTGATCCTTAAAACGTGGACGAACTTGTTAAATTGGACATATAAAAAGTAGAATAGAATTTGGCAATTGGTGTGGTTTTGACAGATTTAGGTTTTTTTTCAACAATCTGTCACCTAGTTCACCCTTCATGTCGATGTTCATAATTGTATAATTCACCTGCTTGATGAGGCTTAACAGCCATGTTGGAGAGACCTGAGCACAGCACATCACTTTGCTATAACACTAGAGATTTTTAATTATGATGGTGAAAGCAAGGTGTGTAGTTTATATAGCAGAAGAAATATTTTATTTTTAGACGTTTTATACAAATATGATTAATTAGAGCTACAAATAAAACATATAATGAGTCTCATTATCAACAAGTCATGTCAACACGAAGAGGAAGTACTCTAACATTAGCCTAGCACCTAGCAAACATACCCCTCCACAAGGGTCCTCTGTAGACCAGGATGCTTGTTTACTAACTGGCTTTTTGTAAGTATATGTTAGTGAGATAGTCCTTTAGAAATATATTATAAAGGTATGCATGCTTTTGGCTAACTGTTGTTAAAAAGCTAACCTCATGTTGGAGCATAGAAAGCTGTCAATACATTGGGAAAATATGTCTGCGCCAAAAAAAAATCTAACATCCTAAACATTGATGTTGGTGAGTTAGAAAAAGCATGACTGCACTTCTATTGCAGACCGAAAAACTGATGAAATGCATCCAAGATGTTTTGTTTTGCTGAAAGGTTTCTTTACTGTCATATAAAACATACTTGCTAATATTTATTACCCAAGGTAATTGCTAGGTAAATGTTTTTCCCACTGCTTTAAATTAAGCCCCATAAATTTAGGGTTCTGTTCTATTTAGTTAGCTGTTAAAATTGTATAAATAAGCCATATAATTAATGATATTTAAGAGTAAATTCTAAACAAAACTTTGAAAAAAACTGAATTTGGCAGAATTAATGGGCCCCAAGTTTTAGGGAGCCCATTATAGGCAGATAGTACAGTGTTTTAGGTTGCCATGTGTTCTAACTGTCTATAGGTATCCGTACATTTTACTTCAGTTGTGTCGATGTTACTGTGTCGTATTGCGCTTCAAGTTCAATTTAGATATTTTCTGTATTCTTGTTTGTAAAGAAAGTAAATTACATTAGTCAAGTGTGAGTTTTTGTAAACCAAGAGTTCTTAATACGCTTCACTGTCCAAAATCAGAGCACCTTCGAGGTCACAAACAAGCAATTGTACACATTAAGTACCATTTCTTATGTTTGTTAAGCAAATTTAATGAATAGAATTGGTCATCACTAGGTTTTCTATACCTTTGACTATATCCAGATTTAAACCTTTAAACATCAGGTTAGAGAACCTCTGGTCTAAGGGGGTTCTTTCTTTGTTTTGTCCGCCTCCTCACAACCTCTTATAACAGTTTATCCTTGTGCTCAACAGCCCAGTGAATGAATAAATGTTGCCCTTTTTCCTTCTACTTGACTTAGCTGCAAGGAAAGGTTACTGTTCTGAAAAATCAACAGTTAAATATCAGAAGGTAGATGCCCTAGGTGCTAATCAGCTGATCAGACATTGTAAGACGAAGGATGAGGAAACAAGGAGGGATTCTTGGAAGTGAGCCGGCGAGGAGTTTGTAGAAAGGAAATCTATTGCTCAGTTCTTTTTAATTAGCTGTGATTACGTGTGTCTTTGTGCGCTTAGATTCAGGTAGGGTAAGAGGGTTTTTTTTCCCAAGTAAGGCACATCTGCGTGCGAACAATCTTGATAATTACATTACACAAACCTTTCGGTAACATCTGAAATAAAAAATGGAAAACAATTTGTCCTACTCCTCATGTAATGTATTGGTCATGAGGGTTTTTTTTTTCTTTTGCGAACATTGTTCATTTAGGGAAGGAAAGTGGCCAGAAATGGTTGGCACATTCAGGTCTCATGTTGGAGAGTGCATTAAGTTGTAATAGGAGGCTGGTAATGGGCGAAAGCCTCTTCACAGAAAATGTGTCTCGTCATTAGACAAATAGGCCTGCAGATACTCTGAGAGCTTACAGAGTTAGGTGAGATGGTTCATATATTTACCAACATTTTCATGTGCAACTGCTCTAAGCTTATAGTTTCAAGACCTATCTGTAGATTAACTTTTGCAGTCATCAAATTCAATCCCATTTTATAAAAATCGGTATATCAGTGTATGCTTGGTTACGTAGAACCTGTACAGTGCTGTAAAATAACACCTAATTTCATCAGTATTACTTGGTCTTCATTGCTGTTGTGATCCTCCCATTCAGGATGTTGTATTCTCCATTTATTCATCACAGCGACAGATATTTTGTCATAAAACACATTTCTACAGGAAGCCTTAACATGCTGTTTTAACAAGGGTTATCCCAATTAGGAAACCTTCTACAATATTCTGGCAACACGTCAAATAAAATGGACATTGTTTTATTAGTTGTTTTTTAACATATTTCTGACTGTACACATACCGCTACGGACTTCAATAAGCTCAGGTTTTTCTCCTGCTCTTTGCTAATTTGGCTCGTAACATATTTCCATGTATTCCCAGTTCATTGTGTGCAGACATAACGTGCATTTTGTTTGAAAAACTCTTTGCTTTGTGTTGAAAGTCATACAGTTTATTAGTTTCAGTCAGTTTTTCATGAACTGACAGCTGTCGAAGCACAGTGCAAAGC
The DNA here is from genome assembly GCA_036173005.1 of Crenichthys baileyi. Taxonomy (NCBI): domain Eukaryota; kingdom Metazoa; phylum Chordata; class Actinopteri; order Cyprinodontiformes; family Goodeidae; genus Crenichthys; species Crenichthys baileyi. The sequence continues at coordinate 423,242 of JAHHUM010000601.1, forward strand.
AAGTGACATCACCCAGACAGATCCAGCCAATACAGTTTTTGCTTTACATGTCATAGTATATATTAAAAAATATCCAAAGTATTTTAGAAATACAAGATTCATTCAACAAATAAATATGCACATGGAAATTGGACATGGTCTTTTAATAAATGTAACAGGAAATGTCCATTGATCATTAAAAAGTGCTTTCCTTGGGTAGCTAATTTAATGTTTGATATCAGATCTAGACAATGCTACTATACTTTATTTCTATTGTATTATAACATCACTCACCAACTTATTACTTTTCAGCGTGCAGATTCAAGCAGTGAATGCCATTGGCTTTGGGCCCTTGAGTCCGCTGCTGGTAGCGAGGACCCGCCCCCTTCCTCCAGCCCCGCCCCCACTCGAATGCTCAGCCGCAGGCCCTCAGAGCCTGAAGCTCAAGTGGGGCGAGAACGCCGGACACACACGTACCCTGCTCTCTGAAGACATGGTCTACACACTACAAATGGAAGACAAGAACCACAGGTGGAGTGTACAGACACACACACACACACACACACACACAAACAAACCCACGCAGGTTTGTACCTGTGTTTGAAGTGATAACTTAATGCGGTCAGCTAAATCCACAAATACATTTGGGAAACTCATCCATTAAAGGATGTGAGATGACCTTGTTTAAGTTCTGTTTAAGAAGGTTTTTCCTCTTTCTTTTCCCACTTTTCTTGTGTGCTTCATGAATCACTTGCATTTCATACTGCATTTATATATCATTGAAGACAAGTGATTTAAAAGAAATTGATGTTTCCCTTGATTTTGGCCACGCTGCACACTCATTTTCTCCTCAGCCCAGAGCTGTCAAACACCGTAAATCAGGACTTTGGTCAATACAGCAGACAGAACAATGGCAGGTTGAGGATGCTGAAGGAGCGTGTGTGTACACGTGTTGTCTGAGGTACTTGTGCAGATCTGTGCAAGTGTTTGTGTGTGTGTGTATGGCTGCTAACTACATGTCCCGCGGAGTAATCATGTTGAGGGTATTTGCGACCAGCTGGGAAACAGTCTCCAATAATCAACCCTCCATTTAACCAACTGGCCAGACATGGGTGAGACAGAGAAAAAAAACAAGGAGAGAGATTATTAGCTGACTGAACAGGAGGAGAGAATGTTAGAAACCTCTACCATTCAGGATTACATCTGTCTCTGGGTAAATTTAGGCTTGGCTGGCATTGAGTTGGCACCAATGTATCTTGGCAACCCTGGAATGGGACAGAGCACAGAAGGCAACAGATGGGGACATATAGAACTGGCTGTGATCTGTTCACCTCTGCAATACACACACTTGCAAATAAATGACAGTAGAGGCAATACAAACATGCACAGTCATATTTGTCATTTAAATGGAAACAGCTTTCACAGTTTAGATAGTTCTATTTACCCTTTCTGACTCTCTTAGCAACTGTGTGTTTATGACAGTGTTAAACCCTCTGTTGAACCTTTTCTGCGTTAATTATTAGTTGCACTTCAACAGTTAGTTTATGCACAAGCAAGTCCTTAGGATAACATAACATGGAACTACCTATGCTATAATAGAGAAATTAATGCTTTGAGTTATTTGCATTAGGTTATGCTGTACTCTAGGGTTTGAATACTTCATATGTTAATGTTAAAATTACTTTAGAATAAACTGAGGAGTATTCTGAACCTTTTCTGGCATCAGTGTTGCGTCATCTTTTTCTACTGCACTTTTCCTGTCACTCAACTTCCCAATAAAATGCTAGCACTCTGTAAACAGCCAGCTTCTTTAGCAATAAGGTTTTATGGTTTACCCTCCTTGTGGAGAGTGTGTGAGTGTCTTAAGTTACCGGTCTTCCCCATAATCGTCTTGGCAATAACGTATCATTTCTGGATCCAAGACTTTCTTTCCAGCCCAACATATTCAAATTTTAAGAAAAACTGAATTTTGTGTTTTCTATACCTGTAAACCATGAACATTTTCACTTTGTGTGTAATGAATCTAGTTTCAATTCAATTTCCTTTTTTTGCCCTGAATTACTGAAATAATTTTACATTTTGATAATATTCTAAGTTAGGGCAGGAATGATCAAAAAACTGTCAATATTTGAATTTCCAAATAACATAACTTCATTATCAGTTTTTGATTAGTCCACATGCTTATTCTGTGTACAAAAGACCCAAAGCAATATATCACATTTATGTTATGTTAGTTTTTATTAGCAAGAGGTAAAATAAAAAAATAGAGGACATATAAAACATCTTAAGCTGTTTTTCCCTGGCAGTTCAAAAATGTTCAGTCCTAGAACTGGGGACCATTCTACCCGCTGTCCCCCGACTTCATTCTTGTTCTGATCCACATATACCCGCTTCCTGTGTGTTTATAGAATCCGAGGACCGGTTGATTGAAACGGGAAGGAATTTACAATTTCTGTGCTCTCAATCTATTTATCAAAATAACTTTTTTTTCCACTGCAAAGACTAATAGACTCACAAAAATAGATTTAAATAAGAGTCCTTCCTAGTAGAAAAAAATGATTTCAAGCCATAAATAACCCCAGAGCCTAAATCAACTCGGGTAAGATGTAATAGTGCTGTCTATGTTAGGGGAAAAATGTTTTATGATTTATTTTGCTTTTTCGATACATTGAAATGAATAAACACTGTAGTTCCTTTTGAGGCAGTGTGTTTTAAAACATTTGTACTCAAACAAATGCTAGATACACTATATGATTAATGCTTATTGTAATCAACAAAGCCTACTACCTTTTGGACAATAAAGCCAGAATCTGTTTAATATTTACAAGTAATTTAATGTCATTTGAAACTCATATATATCATATATCAAAAATATATAATGAAACAAAATAGTGTTTCTGTTGCCAAGAGAATATTGATGAAGTTGACTCTTAAATAACCCATCCCATTAACTGCAGGACAAATATTGGCTGTAAAACACTGCGGTATAAATGTTCTTGCAGTTCAGCTCACAGTTATGGTGTCATTTTTTTTACATGGTTATTAATATTTTTTTTAAATCAAGTTTAAGTACATTATGTGTGTCTGTGTTCAACACTCTTTTGCTCTTTTCCCTCTCTTCTATCAGTCTCCCACTATTCTAAAACAAAGACATAATATAATCACAATCCCCTCCAAAAACATATAACTTACATAACAATTTTTGTTTCACATACACTTTAGATCGATTGATTGATTGATTGATTTATTAAAGTGGCATGTACCATATGGCACCCTGCCTGCATAGGCTTATAAGACACTATACATCTTCTCTACAAAACAAAAGGAATACCAATATGACTGTCAAACAAAAATCACATCCAAGATCTTTACCAAAACTAATTTACAAGACAAAAGTATATTATGATACACAACTCTCTGTCTCAGTTGCCAAGCATTTTGTGATAAATTTTGCTAAAACACAAGTCACGTTGGCGCAGTTGTTAGCACTGTTGCCTTGCAGCAAGAAGGTCCTGGGTTCGATTCCCGGCTGGGGGTCTTTCTGTATGGAGTTTGCATGTTCTCCCCGTGCATGCGTGGGTTCTCACTGGGTACTCCGGCTTCCTCCCACAGTCCAAAGACATGCCTGTTAGGTTAACTGGTCTCTCTAAATTGCCCTTAGGTGTATGAATGAGTGTGTGCATGGTTGTTTGTGTGTTGCCCTGCGATTTCTTTCATTCATTCATCTTTTAAATAAGTCAGCTTTATACCAGTTTCCTTTTTTGAAATGTAAGAAATAACCACCATGGAGCCTCAGGAGTGAAACATTTGGATGAGAGTGTAACGTTTAAAAAGGTCATTTACATAGATGAGAAAAGAAGCACATTTATTTGGCCCATAGTAAATATCTCAGAGTTTAAGAACACATTTTGTCTGCAAAAAGTAGTTTTTTTTTTCAAATACATTATCATTACATTATCATTATCATTAGTCATTATCTGCTTCAGCAAAATGTTTTTTAATCAATCCTAAACTCTGTTTCTCCTTCATTCATCTTCTAAAAAAAAATAAAAACCAAGTAAAATTATTGTAAACCTTCTTTGTTTGATTCACAATAATTTACATTCAATCAAAACCCAGCCTAGACAGAGAACTGGTACAACATGTCCTGTGTTATTTTAACTTAAAATGACTTAGAAACTTGGACGCTGTCTTATAAAAATTTAAATATTTTGGGTCTGGGCTAAAGCCACCAATGTTTCAAGACCCTAAAAACTCCCCTGCCATAGAGTCAACCAAGGCAGAAAAAGTTAAAAAATTAAGGTCAGGACATATTTGATTTTATTGAATATAGACCTTATATAAACTTAAAACGTCTAGCATTATCTGTAAATTAATCTCAGTGTCTGCAACCAACACAATATCATCTGCATACAACAAAATACTTAAATTCCAACCATCCACACAAATACTTAAATTAGCTTGGGAAATCTCTTCAGCTAGGTCATTCATATAAATAGCAAATAGAGTTGGTGAAAGTAAATCTCCCTGTTTCACTCTGAAAGGGATTAGAAATCAACCAATCATAAAGTGGTTTACCTGTATACATGAGTGTGGATCATTATAAAGAGCTTTAATAGTGTTGTAGAACTTTCCTCCAATAACAAGATTTAATCATTTATATTGTAAAAGTTCTCTATTAATGGAATCAAACGCTTTTTTGAAATCTACAAAACAAGCAAAAGTAATTTTCCTTTCATATTGTTGTGCTCTCACTACTGCAGCCATAACATAAATATGATCAGTACAGGCTAGATTCTTTCTAAAGCCATTCCACTAACCGTCATACATCTCTAAGTGATTAACCAGTCGTCGATTAAGTATTCCAGAGTATATTTTACACATTGTACTCTTCAAACCAATACCTCTGTAATTCAAAGGAACTCGGGGGTCAACTTTTGTAGATTTGGGAATTGGCTTAATAATTTACTTATTCCACAAAGAAGGAATAATACCATTGAAGAAACATGTCTGAAATAAGCAATTTTGAATTTTAATCAAAGTAGAATTTTTGAGAACCTCATTTGGGAGTTTGTCTATCCCAACAGCTTTGCTCCAGAACAAGTCCAGGTGCTCCAGCACTTTCAGCACCTCTTCCTGAGTAATCTTTGCATTCAAAAAATCATTTGAACAAAAGGCTGTATTACTCATCCCAATTTCCAGCTCATGTTTTATTTTACAAATCTCAATCAGAAACTGATTGTTAAACGGTAAACAATTATTACAAGCATAGAGGTAACTATAATGCAATTCCAACTTTTTTAATACCAGATCAGGTTCAAAACATGGATCCCCATTTTACTTAAGAATCTCCATCGAAATAGTTTTATTTTTTTGGGGTCCAAGTTTATTTACTTCCCTCCAGAATTGCTGTGAGTTATACATTTTAAATATTCCAGCCGAAGAGCGTTTCCTCACTGAAAACGTCTCTTAAAGTATCTCAACATTTTATCAAAGATATGTTGAGAGTATCTAAAACTGATTTTTTAAAGCCTCTCTTTTACTAGGGTCCTTACACTTTAAAAATTGTCTTGGAGCTAAAAAAAGAATCAAACCATAGTTTGTCACACCAGTAAGGTTGATTTAACCTACACCGTTTCTTCCTCATATCTTTTTTAACCATACCATATATATCCATTTCCTTATACACCAGCTCACAAAACTGATTATAACAGCAGTCAATACTTTAGAAGTTTTTTTTTTCAGATGAGACACCGGGGTCATCCTTGTATCATCTTATTTTAAATATTAACTTTTTAAAATTGTTTCCTCAGCTGGTGAAATGACAGAAATGCTATGTTTAATGAAAGCATAAATAAAGAAAAGAGAGCAATAATTTAAAGCATTTATTATACATAACTGGCTTAGTTTTGGATCAAAAGCACTGCCAGATACAATTGGTCTTTATGATATTTGCAGTTTTAATATTGATTCATCAACAAACCTGCAATTATGCATGAATAAAAAGAGATATTGTAACAAAATACTGAATTCCAGAGTTGCAAATTAAGTTAGCTCCTTCACTTCCTCCTTTGGTCTTCAATCACATTGTCACAACGAATTGAAATGACATTTTATTTATTTTAATATTATTAATGCAGCCAGATGCAGGATTTTTACTGTTGCCAACTGCCAAAATAATGACGTTGTGAAAATGTAATATACCGAGCTTTGCAAACAAATATCTTATATATGCAGCTAAATATAATTCGGGATTTTCCATTAATCGTTTTGACTTTGGCTGTCCTCTGTAATGTCTTTTGTTGTTTCTCTCATCGTCCTCTGATCTAATTTTTACTTATAAATCCTGTTTTATCTGTTAGTTTGTTTACAACAAGAACCTCAGGAGAAATTAGTCCTTTTTTTTCTATTTTCCTCTCACCATATTTTTCCCTTGTGCATCCAGACACATTTCTTCTCTTTGCGCCATATTCACAATATTTACTTATTTCTCTACTTTTCTCTTCCTTCCTATTGCCTCTCCAATTCTCTTTCTTGTTTTCTTTGTTGTGTATTTTTCTATTTTCTTTCAGTGTCCGGTGTTCTCGCTATGGTTAATTTCTCCCATTACTACTGTACATGTTCCCTCATTTTCTTAACTCTGCTGTCTTTTCTCTCAGACCTTTTTTCTCCTTTCCCATTTTCCATATCCGTGTTACCCCAAAGGCCTTCTGTCAGTGACATTGCGAGTTGAAAGGATGCCATGGTAATGGGTAGCTGTATAGTGCAGAGGGGGATTAAATCATCTAACACAGAAGGATTCTTAAGAAGAATTCTGGTGGACAAAGCACTGCTTCAGCTGCTGCTGTTTTTGAATCGTCCATGTTTTTGTCTTCTGCCAGGATTTATATAAAGGTTTCATGCCTTCATCTTCCCTTGAGCCTTTTTGAAGTTTAACCAACGTGTTTGCCATTAATGTAGACTTTAAATCAAATGTTTTCCTGCACCTGCTGAAAATACCACAGTGTAATCCACTGTTTTGAATCTTAACTACAGCTAATAAAAAACATCTTTGTAATGAACTTTTTTCGGCAAATGATTTGTTTTGGCAGAACTTTATCATAATCTAATCTCAAAATAAATGTGAAGAAATTAACCTTCCTGTTTTGCTCTAGAAAAACTAGGTTTATTCTTGGCCCTGACACAATGGAGTTCTTTTTTGGATTTGAATAGAGGTAAAGAAAACCTTCAATGATGTTAGGTGGAGAAGCTGAATCCAACTAACCTGGCTGACCAAGTGAGGATGCACAGGATACAGTGTGCTTAGAGAGGAAGGTTTGGCAGCAGAGCTGTTAGCCAGGCACAGCTTAGAGCTGACCTGCAATTACACCACAGCTTTTTCCGGCTAATGTTCATTCCCTGGCTAACATGATTGAATATTTAGTGCCGCGAGTACATAAACAGCATGCACACCTGCAGGTGAGAGACTGCTGTGTTTTTGAGTAACCCCAAATGCAACGTCTCTGAGAGGGTTTTTCCACCAAATAAGTCTTGCTAGGTCATACTACAGCCAGTTTTAACTGGTTTTATACATAAAAACTTTGATTTTCAACAGCCTGAGAACCAAATCGGAGGTATGTTATTATGCTAGAAGAAATGTCTTATTTTAACAAAAAAAGATCACTATATGAATCCTTTAACACTCAATCTCAATGAACTGATTTCTGGTCTGATCTGCACCAGCAGCACTGGAAAATGCTGAAACACAACATTTAGAGTAATGTGTATTAACACCACATTATTAACTGTCACATTGACTTCTTTGAACCCTATGAGGGATGATATCAAAATATACAACAGGAAGATAAGAGACAGTGTTATTAGTGGTATTTCCATGCTATTCCAATGTATTAAAGCCAAACTTGATGCTTTTTGTATTAAATCAGATCAAAAATTTACCAAATGTTCCTACGTAAATACAGGAAAGTAGTTAGTTAGTTAGTAATTGATCATATTTAAGCTCCACTTAATTTTGAAAAACCAAATATGAAATCAAAGCACACTACAGCCACGACTGAGCAGAACAAAACAGATGTTGTTACCACGGCTCTGGCTGGTTTGGACTGTGACGTTGGTAGCTGTATGTGTTAATTGTTTTCACACGCTGTCTTTCAGGTTAATGCAAATGCAAAAATTGGGTCACAGCTCCTGATGACAGACCCGATGATATATATATTTTCTACTGTGTTTGTGGGTTAACAATACTGTTCAGCTGCAATAATTAATAACATCATATTTCAGCCTGAGAAAGTACACTACTTCTTTGTAGGACAGCAAATAAAGAGCTCATCTGATATTAAAGTGTTTCTATTTTTTCCTCCCATTTCCCCTTTTCCTACATCATCATTCCTGCACTCCATCTCATCCTCTTATTCACACTCCCCTCTTGTACCCCATCTTCTTTGTCTACATGTCACTCTTCCTTCTCATCCACTTCTTCATTTCTTGCTTAGAAGTTTATTTTCCTGAAAAACCGATTGCGGTAATAATTATCTCCTTTCCAGGTCATATCCACTTCTTGTTTCTTGACATAGATATGTGCTAATTCTCTCCTACATTCCTTCAGTCTGTTCTAGGCAGCCTGGAGCATTTCTCTCATCTTCTTGTTGGTTTTCAAGGTCTAGACCTGAAGTTGAGGGATTGTTGTTGAAGATGGAGATTAATGAGATTTTAAAAATAGTCATAGTAATTTAACAACTAGAACTAGGTCCTGTTGGGATTATGACTGTGTGACACTTTTTCTCTTTTCATTGGTTCAGAAGCCAAAAGTAAAACACTGGTCTAGATAAAGAACATGTTTCTTAAGGTAGAATATATTATGTCTGTGTTCATCTGAGAAGATGTTAAGATGTTTCATGTAAAGCTTACTGTCTTGTCCCCATAATCGGAGGCCTAATGTGAGAATCATCAGTCCTCTATGTGCCACAGTTAGCTCAAGAATTGTTTATGAAGCATCTCAACACTGTATTCACTTCTCTCTGTCTCTTATTAACTTAGCTTGGCAGCTCATCGTCACTTTCCCTTCTGCATCATTTCCCAGGTTTGTGACAATCTACCACGGCCCCAGCCACACCTACAAAGTTCAGCGACTGATTGAGTCCAGCAGCTACAGCTTCAGAATACAGGCCCTCAGCGATGCCGGGGAGGGTCCTTTCTCTGACACATATACTTTCTGCACCACCAAGTCTCTACCCCCCGCCCTCAAAGGTAAAATGACTCAGGAAATGTCTGTTTATGTTTCACCCAGTATTGAGATGGTGGATGGTTGTCACCAGCTTTTCTCAATCTTCCAATCAAAATAAGCTATATTATCTCCCTTATATTGGAGTGCCAAAGGAAGACACGCCTCCGTAGGTTGACAACGCTATAGTATTTGCTGTTCCACGCATCAGATGTTGTTTAAAGTCCAGCTTTGCCAGGCTGGCACTGATTTGTTTTTGAGATATCAAAATGTTTCACAAAATCAGCAAGTGCTACTCAAATGTTGCAGCAATGGCCTATTGATAACATTACACAATCTCATTGTCCTGCTATGCAGACGCACTGATGAACATTCACTCACCTCAGCATGCCAAATGCTTTGTGTGGATCCAACTGACTGCAGCCTGATTGGAGACACTTAGAGAATTGAGCATAAAAAAGAGATGATGACTTTACTCATGCTAAGACGTGCAAAACACATGTTTTTCATACATAGACATCCTTATATAGAGCAAGATAGGGAACAGGTAGCAGCTCAACTGTTTTTGATTACTGCCTTGACATGGGATCCTTGCTGTAAACTAGGACTGCATTATATTATAGAAAAATAACATTGTGATAATGTTATTGAATATTCTGATGACAATGTTGATTATGTTCAACCCACATGTGAAAATTATTATTAGTTTTTGCCAGTTTTTGCTGATCTAATAAGCCTTTGTAAAGAGTTTATTGCTAGGTTTTGTTGAAAAATAGTATCTGGGATGCTGGTTCTACATTACTAGAGAGCAACAAACAAATCAGACTGTGGTGCACAGGGTGGGTTGGAGCAAACCAACTTCGAGTTGAAGGAGATCTGAACTAAAATTCAGCAGTTACTTCTAACATTTATTTTTTGCTTACTAGTTAAAGAAAATGTAATGAGAATTAATAGAGACTTTTTCATTGTATCTGACTGCAGGTAGTGATCAATCCCCAGCTTTTAAAATGGGGAAGCAGTTGCTACACTTGCTCCATTGTTCAGTCGCCTCTGCATTAATATTGGCTGACTATGGTGCACTAATGAATATTGATTTGTATACCTAACTAGCACCAAAAGAGGGTAGGATAAAACTTCATCCCAGCATGTAAACTGTGTGTATGACTAGGATAATTTGATCTAGTTGTTTTATTATTCATATTTACATAAATAAAACAGTCAGAGCATGTACGTTCAGAAAATCAGTCATGAATATGATCTGTATAAAAATTTATCTTCATGTAGCCATTCTTAATAATGTCAGATTTTGTTACTGCAGTGTGTTAAATGAAATGTTTTCAAACCATGTTTTTACTGCTAATAAAACTAAATAGGTGCATATAAAACATGACATTAGACAAGGCAGTTTTTATTTAATTTATGGTATTTTTATTATTTGCAGAGTGAGACCTTTTCCTCATATGTTTCTAATATTCTTATAATCTTTACCTTTTCCCACTCCAACAGCCCCTAGGATTCACCAGTTGGAGGGGAACGTGTGCGAGGTGACATGGGAGACTATCCCACCAATGAGAGGGGACTCTGTGAACTACGTCCTCCAGATGCTGACGGGGCGTGAGTCTGAATACAAACAGGTTTGTCTCTCTCACACACTAAGATATGCATACAACAAAGTCCATTTAAAGGTTGGAGCTGAGAGCTGTGGTCTCTCTCTGGTCCAGAGCTCTTCTGTAATTGCTTGATTCCTTCTTATTTCTCTGGAAATGCATAGAGAAAATATTTCTAATCTTCAAATGGGATTTTTAATTTAGTTTTCCTCAGATGGGAGGGGACATACTGAGCTGCAAAATCGCACATGAATAAACAAAACACACACATCTAGGAAAATATGCTGCTGACACTTTTATGTTCACTCACTTGTCCTGAGTGACGGTATTTACTAAGAGATATTGCAAGAATTTCAATGACTTGCATTGCAGAGGCAGCTAAAAATATTTTTGAGTTAACTTGGAAATCTGACAAGCTGTAAAGATGAACAGAGAAACAGACATGAATTCATCCTTGTGTCATTTTCTGTAATTGGATTACAGAATGGTTGGAGGAACATTCGGCTGATATTTGCAGACCAAACGTAAACTGTGTGACTATGTGTAGAAGTGGTCTCTGGTTATTTAATTTTAAATTTGTGAAGAGATCAGTTGCATACCTGTTGCTTTTTTCTCACAAGTATGTTTTGCTTCCTTGCTAAAGTATTCTTCCCCATTAAGCATTTCCCATTTTATAGCGTTTCAACCGTAAACTTTGATGCATTTTCTTAGGATTTTATTTGATAGACCAATGCAAATTAATGCATAATTGAGAAATGGAAGGAAAGGGATACATGGTTTTCAACCTATTTAACAAATGTTTGTCATTTTTTATAACGTGTTCGTATTCAGTCCCTGTAGTCAACACTCTATACAGCCATCTTTCCCTGCAGTTCCTACTGCTACTATTTTGGGGTATTTCTCTACCAGCTTTGCTCATTTTTTTAAAATATTTTTTTAGGTACTGGTGGCTTTTCTCAGTATTTTTTGAAAGTGAGCTGAGAGGAAATAGGGGTTACGAGAGGGGGAAAGACATGCGGCAAACGTCAATGGATCAGGATTCAACCCCTGTGCCACCGCTGTGCCCCAACTTTACACATTTAGAGACTCAAGCTCAGTCATTTTTCATTTTAACACATAAATTTATGTTGGCCTAAACCATTTCATTGTAGCTTTAGCTGTGTCGTTGAGACATGGTCTTGCTGAAAGGTAAAAGTCTTTTTGCTGCTCAAATATGTTTTTCTCCAGGTTTGCCTCTGTATTTAATGCCATTCACCTTCATATCATCTCTGACCAGCTTCTCTGTCTCCTGTGTTGAAGAATAGGAGCCCCACATCATGATGCTTTCACCACCATGTTCAATATTGGGGATTGTGTTCTGTTTGATGTGCAATTTTAGTTGCCCCCCAGACATAACATGTAGCCAGTAGACCAAAAAGTTACATTTTGGGGTCATTTAACTAGGATGATTCTCCCAACTGAGCTGTGTATTTCTGCTACTCCTCCAAAGCTACCTTGGGCTACCTTAGCTGCTGAATACAAATGCAAGTCACATTTTTCAGATTTGGTTTTGGAACTATTTGGAAACTCATGATTCCTTGTGTTTCCAATTTACAGTTATTGAGTACTTTTCTAAGACTTGCTACACAACTTATCTGAAGTTATCCTCTCATCTTTTCCTCACAGATTTTTAAGGGAGAAGAAGGTTCATTCCAAGTCTCTGGTCTTCAGGCAAACACAGACTATCGTTTCCGTGTCGGCGGCTGCCGCCAGTGCCGGGACACACACCAGGAGCTGTACGGGCCACTGAGCCCCTCCTCCTCGTTCACGCTCCGCCGCCAGGAGTCGGCATCGCCGGGAGAGCATTGCGCTTTAGAAACGGGGAAGGGGGCGGGCCTGATCTCGAGCGACGAGCGCTTCGCGGCACTGATCGTGTGTGTGTTCGCCGGTCTGTCCATCCTCATCGCCTGCCTGCTACAGTACTTCTTCATGAAGTGAGGGAATTTTTAACTATAGGATAGAAAGCAAAATTTAAAAAAAACAAATCACAGAAATGAACTTTTACAAATGTCTATGAAAGAACAGAATTAAATCAAAACACTTGAGATGTACTTTTAAGGCTATGTATGTCGAATTATTTTTTTGTAGTCAAGGTATTGATTCAGGCTTCTCCATTCTTCCTCTGCCTTTATCCATTTCAGTGTCATTTTCTTCTACACCTCTGTTGTGTTTGTCTCTTTTGTTAAGGATTTCGGTTGAGGAAAGCCTCATCTTGGCTGAACCTTAGTTCAAAGAAAGCTGATAATCAAGCCTTAAAATAAGTGAGCAAAACACTTGCTCCTCAGACTGACTTGCATGTTTTTTTTATTTTATATGTCTACATATTCAGTAGAAAACATATATATTTCTCTGCCGTCATTGCCTTACTTTTTGTTTGCTGCAGTCTGTATTCATTCAGCCATATTCAAATGTAGGCCTTTAAAGCTTTAGCTTTTCCTACTTATTCAGTTTGTTCCTTTTTTACAGGCTGTCGGTCAGGTCAAACAATCTGCACCATCCCACCAAAACACACACATATACATGCAAACCTCTGTACATGACCATGCTCGCATACAAAGCTACACTTTTGCAAAGACAATGAAAAAAATCATTTCCATTTAGAAGACATTCATACCTGATCAGCTTTTGCCATTCAATCACTCACACATTCAGCTACCAAAGTGATGCAATCCATTTGTGGTGTAAGATGCTGCTATCCTGTAATTTTATAGTATCAGAGAAAGAATGAAAACCTTGTATTCTGTTGTTAAAAGTGACAGCAAAGTAAGGTTGAAGTGTAAAAGGGGGAAAAGGTGAACTAGGTGCTCAAAAGTAGAAGCTCTGAGGTCAGTTTAGCAATTTGTGCTTAAAGGGATAGTTCAGAATGTCTTAACTTAGGTTCTGTTAAAATTTTATAGGCAGTTAATATATAGCCTGCAGTAGATAACTGTCTTGGCATTTTTATTTAGTATAAATCTAGATTATTTGGTCTCAAAGGCAAAAGCTAACAGCTAGTCCGGGAGGGGCCAAGACCAAAGAGAAAAAAAAAGACTTATGCTGATTTAAAAACAACTCTGATCTCAAAAACATCTAAACAGTTTATGCAAACGCTCTTTTACGAAGATTAAACCGCCATCATTAATGATGTGAAAATGCAATCGGCTAATAAGATGAGACAACACGATTTTGGCTTCATGAAAATGAAGCAAGACAAGATCGTAGGATTATTCTTGAAAAAATACTGGAAATCCCAATTTCTTTGTTTTCACAGACTAAAGTTTTCACAGATTACAAACTGTATGGTAAAGAATTTATGATCAGTGTGGAATAACTGAGTACATGTTTAACCCGTCTGTATATTGCCGTTTCCTGGTATCAGAAATTTTATCTTTAGCCTTGTGAGTAGCTAGAAGTTGGCCAGGAGCAGTATTCCCACAATGTTTACAGATTACTTAAGAATCTTTCATTACTTTCTTTCTTTACTGGGAACCCAAAATATTGCTACACAAACAATTTGGTAGTGGTGGGACTTCTCCAATTTGTTTTGTCTTTATCGAATACCTCCCTCAAACAACCAGACAACAACTCCAGAATTACTTCCAGCCTTGCTTCAAAATAAGAGTGTTAAACTTAAATATAGGGACTTAAGGTTAGAGCACTCATCTTCATGTCTTGGGCTTTATTAGCTTAAACTAAAACAACTACGATATGGCGGTTTTCCGAAACAAAAATCCAGTAATTATGTACATGGTCAGTGGAGGTCGAACATGATGCGCCACCAATGATCATCCTTTGGGAAGCCTGTCCTGAAAAGGAAACATGAACTGCCTAATAGAAATTTAACGCTATGTAAAAAGCTACATATTTTTTGGCTTAATTGAACAGTATTTTGTCGATTTTTACACTGCCCGACTTTTTTGGATCAATTACTTTGACCTAAAATGTTTTACGTCTTAGTATTTAAAGTATTTGTTTCACACAGAAACTCACTGCAAAAACAATGATGGTTTAAAGGGTTTGTAAAACTGTGTTTACATTAAACATTGTGAGGTTTTTTAGATTTGAGTTGTTTTAAGGGGTAGAAGTCCACTTTGGTCTATCCCCTGTTAAGCTATTAGCTATCAGCTCCAGGACCACCTGCTTTGGAATTTTGCTAAATTGGGTGCTAAGAGACTTAGATAAGATATTTACTTCTTATAACCTTTGAAAAGGACCTCAGTATTCCTTTAAATACCACTGTTTGGTCAGACTTTGGACCTTATGTTGGGCATTTGTTGACTCCAGAAAACCAGGCTGGGATTGTAATCACCTGTTTTTTTTCTTAGGAAGGAGTTGGCCCAGAACATGTTTGATCCCTTGTTTGAACCTAGGAGTTCAACACTTCTCAGATGTTATTATCTGTAGCATAATGTGGGATAAAAGGGGGCTAGGTTTGTAAACCGGGAAAAGCCATTAGAAGTAAGCTTGTGCTTTATCCTGCAGACATTTAGCAAAAACGCTGAAGCTGTTCCTCCTAGCAATGCGTCTGTGAATCAATACATTTAAAGACTCTACCCTTCTTTTCTCATCTCCTGAATATTTGTAATTAATGCTTTTTTGGACTCTGTCTACTTCTCGCCTGCTTTCGATCGCTCTAGTCTCTTTGCTTCTTCCACATCTCTCACTCTTTCTCTATTAAAAGGTGCTTTATTGACATGTAATCAGAGCAGTAGCAAGTCTGTAATCTTTACTCAGACAGACATGATCTCTGAGGACTTGAACTAATCTTCACTAACCAAACAAGCCTTGGACAGAACACAGCTCAGCATAACAAGGCATTGTAACATACAAAACACCCCTGACCTCTCTATCCCGTCTCATGCCTGCTCCTCCCAGCAAATCTTTACATCAAAGCCAAGGTACAAACCATTTATATCATACCATGATAATCCAAAGAAGTCACCCCGATCTGCATTAATAATGTGAGACATGCCTACTTCAGTTGGGTGGAGTTTGATTGCGAGACTAGATGGAAGGCAGAGGTTTTGATTAGCTCTGATTGGCAGCCTGTAACGTACCTCAGGGATAAGGCCTTGCAGAGGGAGAGATCTAGTCCTGTCATCCCCATAGCTGTCATCATTATCATCATATTAACCATTTTTTTCCTGCCTTCCTCCTCCTTTCTTCTTGATGCTGTATCTCGTCCTCTGTCTTCGCTGTGCCTTGCTTCGTATGTGTCGGTAAGCAAGGCGGTTTACTAGCTCAGAAAAAAAAAAATCTTTGCCAAAGTTGATGGGAAAGTCAAGGTAGAGTTCTTTTCTAGGTTTTTATTTATACTATATATTTGCATACAGTACTTTACATGCCAATTACAGTGCAATCTTCATTTATTTATTGTTTAAAGATTTCGAGACAAGTGTAGTTATATACTAATTTTTTTCTTGTAGCATGTTTTTTTTTCTTTCAAATGGATGTATGTTAGATTGTATGATTAAGGCCAGCATTCCTTATCTCAGTAACCCTTTAAGTATTTCTCTTGTTCATCAGTTCATGCATTGCCGTTTCAGACATGTAACCAAATGCCTATGGGGTTCCTGTAACGCTTAGAGACACATGTAGCAAGTCAGACCTTAGCGTGACTTCAAGTTCCTTCATATGGGGATAAATATCTCTGCCTTTGGCTTTTTTTTTCGTTCTGAATAGTGTTATATTGAAGCTTCTGATATCCTATTTTACTGTTTTTAATTCCAAAGCGGAGCGTTTTTAATGATCTCTAGATCTTGCGGCTGTCTAGAGGGCTCTGTGATGTTCTTCTGTAATACATTACACCTATTATTATTGTTAGCATTGCTCTCTCAAAAGGAACAAAACATTAACGTGATCTGTGATTATGCTTTTTTTATGTAATATTGTTTTTTATTGTGTTTTATAAAGCAAAATTGTGCCATTTAAAAAAGAAATTCAAGCCCCCACATTTTGTAGGAATATTTTTAAACTGATTTCATATTTAAATTTAAAGAAAACAAAAACAATCATGATGATTTCAGGCAGATGACGACGGTTGCTGGTTATTTTGCCCATTTGCCATTTTGTACCTTGATTTGGTTGTTTCATATGCAACATTTTTGGTATGAATTGGTGCCATCGAATGGATCTTTCGTATCATCTGGCAACCTACAATTCAGAGTAATTTTCTAAGTTATACTGACAGTCTCATGTAAGGAAATTTGGGTTTATAACTTCAGTAAACAATGTCTTCAAGAAGGAAGACTCTTTTTTCGCTATTTTCATTTGATCAGGGGATCCTAACCTGTCACATTTTACCTGGCCAAAACTGGGAAAAATAAATGGGAATAGAGTGTAATACAATGGTTTCAGATACTACAGTGGCTCTCAGAAGTGTACAGACACCTTATAAATCTCAGGGTTTTGCAATTTATTGATGAATCTCTCAACTGTTTTAACATATATTGTGAAACATATCCTGTGTGAATTATCTGAAAAACAAACAAAAGGGGCTAAAAATGCATATAAAGGTCGAATAAAAAGGTTGCATAAGTCAATACACTCTTAAACTAATACTATGCTAATGCACTTTTTGATTTAATTTAGCATTCAAGCCTTTTTTGGTAAGAGTCAATCAGCAAAACACGTCTTGGCTTAGTTCTGGACTCAGCTTGGCCATTAAAGAACTTTAAGTTTCTTCTGGTGAAGCCATTCCATGCTTCAGATGTATGATCCCTGAATGATATGATCCTATTATCCCTGAAGTCAGAACAGGCTGGTGTTAAAAGCTGTACATATTATCATTTAGCTTGATAAAAATCCCAGTTCCAGCTGAAAGAAAGTATCTCCACAGCATACTCCACAGTTGACTTTTTCAATATGTTGTCTTACCAATAATTTCGAGAAACACCCAGTTTTTATAATGTCACTATCCCAGCATAATCTCTCTTTAAGTGTACCATGGTATGTAAATAATGTTATGAATATTGTTTTCCCCTTCTCCTGACTGATATCTGTGTACAATCAGATCCTTTGTAACCTCTCTGCAAACTATAGCTTTGGTAAAAAGATGCTAATGAGCAGATAATGCACTATAATTGATAAATAAACCGAAGAACATCAAAAGCTGAAACTGAAACAGAAGGCACGTCAACAGAGCGTTAGTTTAAGGTTGTGTACGCAGTACACAGTTAAATAGTACAAGATATATCTCAAAAACCTGGCATCTTACTTGGACTTGTACACTTTTAAGAGCGACTGTAATAAAGAAATTCAATTATATTTCAGATTTTTGCCTTTTTATAACCACTTTTGTCTATAATTCAAAAAGACGTAACTACAACAAAAAAAATTGGCAGATTTGCTTCAGTTTAAATAAATGGGTACAAAATGGTCAAACAGTTTCAGAACTCGGGTATGAATTGGCCAAGAGTCGAAATGACTCGTAGCCTGATGTCAACAAAAATATCCTGATGATTCCTCATCAGGTTAGTTGCTGGTTTAGAGGTAGAGTTCTTTTTTCCTTTTCGTTTTTTTTTTATTCAGTGTTTTGCTAAGAGATAATATACAGAGATATCTATAGAGCTAATAGAGTAAGATGGTAAATACATCATGACTAACAGAGTTGAAGCACTTTTTTTTATGTTGAGCATTTGACGTGATGAGGTTACGAGTGGGAGGCAACAGATCCTTTGCTCTATTTCAACAACACTACTGCCAACGCTTACTGTTACGTTCATTGGCATTATCCTCCTTGTTAGCATCACTGTGACATTACTGGAGCATGGCACTACGCTCCCAGCAGAATGCAAACTGCAGCACCGATAAAAGTACACTTTATAAGGGGTATCGTGCCTTTGCCAGATATGGTCATTGTGTGTCTGCCTAGACTGTTGGATATTAATTACCTGGTGACATGAGGTTCCCTGTCTTTATTAACCCCCCTTAGTATCCCTCTTTGAGCCTTCAGACCCCGGTGTAAGAGGAGGTGTCCTTCTGTCGCCAGCAGGCCAGTTATCTCAGAGTTGAACAAGGTGACAGGTTTTGTATATCCATGAATGGGCTTTATTACTCTTGTTTTTGTTTCGTTTGTTTGTTTTTCCAAATGCTGTTTATCTTTTAAGAAACCCCCTCACCCAGACATCCCCCCCAGACCCGGCCGTTCCTGCACATTTTGTGGCTATGTCCACAGTAAAAGACAATAATTTATCCCAGCAACCCCACGTCTGTGCCTTCTGATCAGTTTTTATTTCTTTTAACTTTTTTTTATGTACATTTTACAGGGAGAGGAGGTTTTGACTGAGAGATTTGGCAATTTGACAGAGACTCACAGGTATTTAACTATTTTCCAAAGTGAGACAAATAAAAGAATAAATATTTTTACCTCACGGTTGTAGAGCAAACATTCCAATGTTGTCATGGTCTACGATTTGACACAAAGAAAAAAGATGAAAAAAAGTTCATGCATTTTTGTTTCTTGTATTGTAAATGTTAGACAATTTCATATGCATTATATAAAAAGAAACTGCCATATCAATTTTAATGTATAGATTTTTGCAAATACTACCCTATGTATGTAAGACGTAACTGTATCGGTAGCGTATATATAATATATTTATGCCCAATAAATGTTTTAATTTTTTCTGACTTGCATTGCATTTGTTTGTTTTTTTGTTGTTTGTTGTTCAATGTCACAATTCATTCCCACACTAATAGAACAGGCTTCGTGTAGTTAAATGTGCTACATGGTTTCGGCGCCTGGCAAAAATATTCATACTCACCTTTTTCACGTTTTGGCACATTAATTACAAATAAAAATGTTAGCGTAAAAAAAGCGTTTTGTTAGAATTTTATGCAATTCTGATACCCCGAAATAAAACCCAGTCCAACTGAATGCATTCTGTAGCCCCCTAATTAGTACATAATCTTAGAATAAATACAGCATTATATGCGGCAGAGATCCAAAACCCAAGTTGCAGAATTGTTAGTTCAGCAAGCCACAAAGCTGGCCTGTAAGAGCGCAAAAGGAAAGCCATCATTAGAAAGAGAGAAAGGCATAAGAAGTCTTGTTTGAAGTTTACAACAAGTCATGAGAGGGGACACATCAGATGTATGCTTGAAGGTGTTCTGGTTAAATGAGACCATAACTGAACATTTTGATCTTTATGCACAAAGCTGTGTGTGACGGAAAATATAACACTACATATAACTGAACACACCATCCTGATGGTGAACCATGGGTGTGAATTCCTTTCTGCCATAGGAATGGGGACATTTGTTAGACTTGATGAGAAGATGGAAGACAAGCTGTCAGAGGCGCCATAAGACATGAGACTGTGGTATTTGTTAAAAAAGCCCAGGTTAAAGTCCAGAATCTAAATCCAATTTAGAAACTGTGGCAAGACACTGTCTGCCCAATGTGGCTGAGCGTCAGCTGTCTGACAAATAAGAATAGGTAAACATTGTCATCTCTAGATGTGCCAACTATATCTCAAAAGACTTTACAGCTATAATTGCAGTTAATGGTGGTTCTACAAAGAACTGACTCAGGATTGCTAAATACAAATGCACACTATACTTTTTAGATTTATTTATATTGTTTTGGGCTACTTTGTATTGGTCAAAAAATGCCAATAAAATACAAATTGAAGCTTGTGGTTGGATGTCCAGGATGTTTTACAATATCGTTAACTAGTACTGTTCTAAATATTTAGAATATTAGAGTACCAGTCGATATGTTTAATCCTGAGAACCTTTTCAACCTTCATAAATGCTATAAGGACTAATAGCTTTTGTAGTTTGAGCTTTGAGGGTGTAACGATGTGTAAATGTGTATATTTGCCCTCTAGATTTACTTTCTGCTGGCTTTCATAGTCTTAAGCTGAATTACATCGAGAAGAGAGATCACATTATCTCCTGCTGTCCTTGAAAACAGCCAGAGATGAAACCTCTATCCATGCAGAACTGAAATGTAAATGTATTGGGGTCAGCCGGGGAGCTGCTCCCTGGGAGGGCATTTTGCCCCCCCAGTCCTTCCCTCCCCATCCTGGACACCTCCCTCCGCCCACTCCATCACACTACAACTCATGTAGGGCCTTGGGGTGTGGGTGCATCATTGGAGTACCGCAAGGGTTTTCCTTTACTGTGGTCCCATGGCAGCCTGTGCCGCAATTTTATTGTACAACTGAGACACTCTCACTTATAACATTTTCATGACATTCACATGTAGGGCCTCGGGGGTGGGCACACCCAGTGGCATCAAGAGGGAGTGTATTTTATTAACCTAACCTCTGGTGCCTGCGCAGACCATCTTCCCCACCTGTTTTTCTTTTTAAATGCACACAACAACAACCATCAACACCACATTTGAGCAGGCGGAGGTAGGCTAGGGGTCTTTTCACACCCCCGTTCGCTGTTTGCCATCTGGGGTTGGAGGCCAGGAGAGAATGTTGGCACACAATTCTAACTGTGAATCATGGTGGCCATATTATGCTGTGGGGAGGCTTATCTTTGGCAGGGATGGGTAAACTGGTCAGAGTTGATGGGAAGATGGATGGAGCTAAATACAGGGTAATCTGGAGAAATCTGAGGTCATAAAGTAAAAAAAAAGGGGAAAAAGCCGAAACACTCTTCAAGGCATTGTACAACCATTGATCCATCCATTGTCTATACCCGCTTGTTCATGCATGCACACTCATACCTAAGGGCAGTTTAGGGAGTCCAGTTATGCTAGCAGTCATGGCAGTCACCGTAGAAGGAAACCAGAGAACCGGGGCACACATAAGGAAAACACGCAAACCCCATGCAGATTGACTCCAGGCAGGGATTCGAACTCAGACCTTGCTCCAAGGCACCACTGCTACTAACTGCGTCAGCGTGCAGCCCTCATTGTATACCCATTTTTTCCTCTCAGGTTAAACTTCACATGTCAAAAACTGATTGTTGTGTATGGATAGGTCTTGCCTTTTGTTTTTGTGTACCTGGTTGACCTCAGAGGTGACTGACTTAATCCGTTGTTGATGTCAGCCACTCTCGGGTCTTTGAGGCTATCTGAAGTAATAGGCTGGTGTTAGTCCTGGTGGTCACTAAGTCATAATACCAGCTAAGATGTCCTCATGCTGTTGTGTCTCTGGTTAAGATATCATGAGGTAAAGCAAATGCGGGAGTCATTTTAGGAACCAATCAAGGTTTGATATGTGATATCTCAGATCACTAGGAACCAAATGTTGCTTTATTTCAGCATATGCCATCCACAAGTATAGATATTGTGCATGAATGAAAGTAGCTCTGTTGTCCTTATTTTTAATGTAACACAACTTTGTAATACACATATACTTTAACCAGCAGATAATCGTCACATTTTACAAAAAAGAAAATGAAATAAAATTGTCTTTTTGTCCTCTTTTATCATTATACATTTAATACATTAATAAAGATGTTATCCTGTTAACAGTATGTACAGTATGTACAGAAAAATTCATTTAGCAGAAATACATTCTTTACTGCCAGGAGGCCACATATTAAATCCAGTGCACTGCTGTGGTGATTTGGACTGCGGCACAGAATTAAACCTTACAAAGCATCTATTTACAAGCTAAAGGAGAGGCAACATCATGATTTACAGTTTTTTTTTTATCCAAAGGATGACAAAATGCATGGCACACTGTTCTAAATTAATGAACACTTCCTGCTTTTATTAATATTCACTTTCAAAGGCAGTAGGAATAGAAACCATGGTTGTTAAACACAACTGTGATATGAGTAGAGTACAGCACATTTAGAAAGCTTCTTTTTCAGCTCAAATGCTTAAAATTGATGTTTATCAACACATGTACAACTGACACATTTTGATGCAAAAAAGTAACCAGAAAAGATAAATAAGGAGCATAAATAAGGAGTATGCATAATAAATGATGCTCACTTACAAAACCAAGTTGTTTGTGATTTTTGCAGTGCAGTAAGAAATATGAATAACACTTTATGCACAGTACATTCAAAAGTATTTTTTACAGTAACATAGTGAAAACCAGAAACATCTGCTTCATTAAATTCTCATTTTCAATTGCCTGTTTTAGGTTCTAAGATTAAAGGAAAGCACATAATCTATGATTCACATATAAACTAGCCATTGGCCAGTATGAGGTTTTCACAGGATGATAACCTTTAGTACTAATACCAGCTTCATTTTTTTATGAATTAAAAACAAAAATGCATAACATGATTTAACTGCTTTCGTTAAAAATAGAATAACAATAATTATTCCCACTGCTGCTACCTAACATAGCATATAGGTTATTAAAGCTAGCATATTTTTTATTTGATTAGACCAAAAATATAAACTCCTGCAGAGGTTTTTAAGAGCTCAATGTACAGAATGGTATTCCCCTTTTGCTATTTATAGAATAACACAACTACACAACCTGATAATAGCTGGTAGCCCGCCTTCAGCCGATATATGTGGTATCTCAACGATCATCTTAGGTCACCACTACCTCTCTAAAGAAGATGGTTGACACTGTTTTATGTTTCCATGCTTTGATCTATTTTTTGCAACCAGAAATATTTTCAAACAGACAAATCTGTCTTTTTAGTGAGTGTGGGAAAACTGTAATAGTCTTCTTTTAGTCAGCTGACCAGCAGTGTGTAGCAACAGGTGGGGCAAGGGCAGCATCGTGTTACTGTATATAAAGAAATAATTATGGTTATCTCAGTCCCTGAGATGCCAGAGAATGTGCTGTTGAGATTAAAAGAGCTTTTTTAGCCCTTCACAATAGGTTGTTGCAACTTATGAATCTGGAAACGGATCAAAAGTTCTCAAAAGAATTTGAACTCAGCCAGCCCACTTAGTGGAAAGTAACCCATAAGTTGAGGCCAAGCAAAACAACTGCCAACATGTGAAAAATGGAGGTGGAAGTGTCTGGTGATGCTGGTGAAGCAGGACCTGGCCAGCTCTCCATCACATAATCCACCATAACGATTACAATATATCAGGGTGCTTGGAAAAAATGCTAGACCATCTGTTAAAACAATTAATAATGAAGCAAAACTGAACCCTCAAAGATGACAATGACCCAAAACATATCAGTTAATCCACCAAGGACTGGCTGAGATTTAAGAAATGGAGAGTCCTGGGCAAAACCAAAGCTTGATCTCATTGAGATGGCGTTGGGTGCCCACAAACTACATGCAAGAAACCCCTCAATCATATCAGAGCTGTGAGGAGTGGGGCAAACTTTCCACAGGCCAATATCAGAGACTGTTTCACAGCCTCCTCCATTAGCGTCCTCAGCTAAAAAAATCCTTCTTTGTTATTTTTTGCTTTATTAGCAAAATGAAAATACATTTTGTTGTTTAGGAGCAACTATATCAATGTCTTTTGAAGAGATAAATAAAAAAAAAGATTAGAACAACATTTTTAATGGGGTCTCCTATTTTTTTCACATGACTCTATATACAATTAAATTCAAATATTTGTGGGATTTGAACATTTATGACTATAACCATAATTCAGAATTTGTCATACTTGACTACCAAAACAAATATACTGAGTGGGATGTGATTAGTCCACAGGTGCAAAATGGAGGAAGCAAAGAAATGGCAACACGTGGGTAAAAAATGCCGGAACAAACTGGAGGCAAACTGACCTGGTGTTCTAACCAGCCCATGCCTACAATAAACAGAGCAATTAATCAAAAAATTTAAACTACAATTAAAGCACTGCTGTTCAGTAACTAAAACACCAACCTTTCGTACCATGGGGTGTAGCCCCTATTTGCAGCATCAAGACAAGCATGGATTGGAAATTCTGCATACATACATAATGAGTTTGCATCACTAACAGTCGGCAACACAGTTACAAACATGCTTGCACACTCTGCACCTCTGCCCCAGTTTGAAGGAGTACAGAGAAGTGCAACAAATTTCAAATCCTACAGTGCTTTCTTTGTCATCCAGAATACAGCGTAAGGCATTTGTAGATGTGTTTGATATTTAGGTTTGTATGTACAAAATGCTCCTTTTTTTCTTATTCAGATGAAGAAGCACTTCTGGGAGGCGTGAAGGTATTTTAAACTCCACCAGTCTCACTTTCAAATGTTATGGCACTTGCTGAAATAATCTGAAAAGAAGTGGAACATTTAAAAGCAAAATTACCTATCGATATAATCCAATTTCAGCATCTTCACCTTTTTTGGTTTGTGCTTTTACTCAATAAATGCAAGTCTGCGATTTTCCTCTCTCTGACAGAAGTGATGGCTGTCAGGTTGGTTCCTTATCTCATTATAGTCCATTAGATCAACACTTTCGGGCTCAAAAGCTTGCTGTGGATTCTGTCCAGCCATTAGAGCCCTCTCCCTTCAAGGTGCTGGCTGTGCGGCATCGTGACTGCTGGCCGTCAGTCAGGCCAAAGAGGCGCGCGGCAGCACCCCGGTACTTCCAAGACATGGTGTTGTAGAGGATGGGGTTTATTGCCGCGCTCAGGTAGAAGAGCACAACGGACAACAGGCTGCAATACTCAGACAACACGGACAGCAGTGGAGACGGCGCGTCCAGGGAGCGGAACTGCAGGTAGCGGCCCACGTGGAAGGGTAACCAGCACAGAACAAAGGCCAGCACAACCACCACTTGGAGAGAAGGAGCGAGAAGCAACCAGTGAGGAATGAAATAAGGAGAGCACATATGAGACAACAGTAAAAAAGTAAAGTAGTTTTGGAGTAAGAGTTTAACAAAGACATGAGAAAGTGTTTTGCACAGATGCCCTGTGTCAAAGTATTTTTGGTTTTATACTAGAAATTATCAAATCTTAAAAAAAAAAAAAAAAACATGAAATAGCTATTTCATTTAGAATTGAATCAAAAGCTAAATCCAGCATCATTAACCAGCCACTGTGTGTGACCATATTTTCCTGCAGTTCCTGCACTGCCTACATCAGTGTAAGGGGGGTGCTCTCTTCCCATTAGCTGGAAATGCAAATAAGCAGTGGTGGGCACAGGCTACCTAAGGTGACCAGATTTCTGAAATCAAATCCAGGGACATTTCCAGCTTGGGGAATAAAATAATTAAATGTTATCAAGATATAATGACATTGCCAACATTGGTACAGTTACGGTTTAATTTATTTTTTATATATTCATTCATAAATAAACAATAAAAATCAAGTGTAACAGCAGGAAAATGTCTATCCGTACTGTTAACATTTCCTAAGATTAATAAAACGAATAAAGTAATAGTAGTAATGATGTCTGTCTTCATCCTTCTCCTTTTTCTTCTAACACTCTTTCTTTCCCTCCTCTTAGCTTTACTATTCTTTCTATCAGTCTATTCTCCTCTCTTTAACTCTTCCCATTTTCCGCTGCTCTTTCACTCTGTTTTTTTTCTAAGTCTTTCTATTTTCCTCCTCTCTCTTCTATCAGTCTTTCACTATTCTAAAACAGACATAATGTAATCACAATCCTCTCCAAAAACATTAGAATGTATAACAATTTAACAAATAAAACATGATTTTTGTTTCAGATACCCTTTATAAGTTGGGTGTTTTAAATGGGAAACTAGGGTAATCCTAACATAATCTTATAAATGTTGATGTTTCTTTAATTATTTAACTAGCTAGTTTCCTCAGATGATGAAACTCCAAAATAGTTTTATTTAGCAAAACAATCCAAGCTACAAGCTACAGGCTACAAGCCAATACAACAGAAGAAATGTGCAGGTGATTGTCTCTTCCTCCTCATCAGTCTCAGTTCATGCAGTTCTTGCCTCATTCAGTTTCCCTGTTACTGATAACTTTATTTTTTGTGAGGAACTTTCATATGTCCAAACTGAGTAGACAAACACCCCTCAGCCTGAGAGTTTGTGTTCACATAATTTTACAACAAAAAAATAACCAAACAACTCATAGCTACCTCTGAAAATATAAACTACTGGTCACCAATCAGTTCACCCACTCTCTCTATCTCAGCTGCAGCCACTCCCTGCGCTCCTGTCCTGCCTTTTGATGTTTTGTTTGTTCATAAAAACTTGGTTTATTTGCATTTTGGACCTCACCTTTGGTAAAACAAAACCTATCTCATCTCTTTTTTTACTTGGGCACAGTGAATGTTGGCAACAATAGTAACGTTTCCTACGGCGAACCAAACCTTTATTACAGCAAGGATCAGCCCAGTTCAAGGCAGCGTGCTCAGCTCTTCTTCTACTCTGTCTGTAACGTTAACAGCAACGTGACCAGCTACCTTAACAGCTGTTGTTGCACGCAACATGCTCACTTGAACTTTCTACCCTCAGTTACTGTAATAACTGTCTACACTTTTTTTTTTTCTTATTCACAAATGCTAAAATCGGGGACTTTTCCAGGAACAGTTTTAACCAAAGACTGGTCGTCTAAAACAGGGAATGATCCCCGAAGTGTGGACGTCTGGTCACCTTAAGCTAATCATAATGTTAGCTTCGCTTACCCATATTCCGCTAACTAAAATGTTAGTTAGCGGAGAGGCGCCACTAACTAAGTTAGCAGAAGCTAATGTTAACCACTAAGACGACTATCGCTCAGTCACCTTCCTCAACTTGAAGAATAACTGAACACTTTGTAACTGCATTTCAAAACTGCCTTCAGCTAGCTGCTGCTGTGTCGCACAATGATGTCTTGTAAGCCAATAGCGTGCCTGACGGACTCTTTGAGACATGGCCAAAAACAGAAAGGAACATCCTTGTGAATTTGGCTGGTGCATTTAAAGTTGCCAAAACCTAACTTAACAGAGGCTAAATGGTCAGCTAACGGTTTCCAACGAAAAATTTGTTCACCGTGCCCACCACTGCGAATAGGCAATAGAAAATAGTTTGAAGACAGATAGCTGTTGCTTGTGCTTCCCCACAGATCATGCTGCTCTGAGCAGTGAGGCGTTTCATCCTCATCTAGATCCACCACTGAAATTATCTTTTTAAATTTAGTTCAAAACCTCCTTCTTCTATCAGTCGTCTAATACATTGAGCCTTCAGACGGGCTTGAAAGAGGAGGCCGGATGGGGAGCTCTGATAATCCTGGGGTGGCAAACCAAAACCAAAACAATCTGAGCAGTTCTATAATGCTGTTATTTTATACTGGGGGGCAAGAACAGCAGATACACACATGTGAATCTCGATAAACTGACATATCATTGAAAAGTACATTTATTTCACTAATTCAGTTCACCAAGTAAAACGTATGTATGATTTATTGCACAAAGAGTTGTGTATTTCTGTTAACTTTAATGATTCTGGCTAAGAGGTAATAAAAATCCAAAGGTCGGTTTTAAAAAAATAAGAGTGTTACGTAAGACCAGTAAAAAAAGGATCAGTGAGGTGTTGAGGTGTTAAGGAAGACAGGGTTGCTTCAACTCATCTGCATTGTTGGGTGTGGTGTTTTTCATCTTCCTCTTAACATCATCTATGGTTTCTCTTTAGGGTTAAGATCAGGAGAGTTTGTTAGACACACAGACATTAAATAAGGAATTGGCAGTATTATCAGTGTGGGAAGGTGTCAAGTCAGTTTCTCCAGTTAAAATTCTCAGAAAATTTGAATTTGAGATAAAACCAATAAATTTATTTTTAACACATAAGTGTCTACCTACTTAAAAATATGTCCATTTACTGTACAGTATATGTATTACTTGCTGAAGGCTCCTTTTGCCTGAATTTCTGCATAAAATTAGATGAGTTCTGTTTTTGGATTTGATAAAACACAGTGGACGAACACTGCAAATGACATGGCTCTACATAATCATCACTAATGCCCCTTTTCCACTGGCTCTATAAAGGCTGTGCGGGTCCACTCCACTCTCTCTCTCAACTCAATTGACCCACTGATGTCTGGAGCTATGGCTTGCAGCCCCGCCTACAGCCATCCATGTAGTGCACTGTGCCGCTATTAATGTTACAGTGTAACTTTGTCACATAATAAATAAATAATCAGAAACTAAAACATAAATAAATGAAATAAAAGTAATATTTGTATTATGGTATATACAAGAATGTTTTATATATTTTTTTTTCATGTGTAAAATAATCCACTGGGATAATTATCTGGAACACAGTCCAGCCAGAACTTATAAAATAAGGCTCAAGGTGTTCTGATGTGAGGGGGTTGGGAGGAGAAGCGGACAAGAGAGGCACCGCTGTCTGTACTGGTAATGCTTCAAAGTCTGCCTGAAGACGTTGTAATTTTGGGCTTTAGGAGGAGGTTTTTGTCTCAGCCTTGGCAATAACAAGGATAAGGACTTTAAAGTGCAAAACCACTGACTTTTAATCCCACTGTGAATATTCGTGCTCCACGGATTCATTGGGGTCTTGTTCCCGTTTGATCCGATGAAGGCAGTCTGATTACGGACAGCTGCTCTCTGCCTGCTCCCTCCTCCTGCAGACGCTGGATCGCTTAAGGAACTTCAATAAATTTCTGAACCAAGCACGCTGTTTCTGTTTCATGGTGATATTGTTTTGTGTGTTTTGGGGGAAATGTATGTGCATCTGAACAGATGATTTTATGTGTGATCATCTGATTTAGAATGTTTATACAGCGCCCCGCCTGCATATAATTTAGAAAGCTGGTCTGTCCTTTTTTCTTTTCTTTCACCCTTCAGGCTTGGTTTATGATTTGTTAATAGTAAAATTATATTTCGGCTTGGTTCGCTCCGGCCGTTGTTTTGCCTAATATTATTGTAGTCACTTTTGAGTTTTATTAATTTTTCCCTGCAATATCTCTTGTAAAACCTTCTCATTTGTCCTGGTCCCATGGCCAATCAGTGAACAACAGTCTGTTCAAAATTCATGTTGTCCCTACTCAGTCCCGAAAGTACCTGCTTAGGAGGAGGGATAAAAAAGTCAGCACTGCTATGGGAAAAACAATGATGGAAATGCTTGCGAAGTGGGCTAAGTGAAGTGCTGCCGGGCTATATAGAGCCAGTAGAAAAGGGGCATAACTGTAGAAACCTCTCACTGGACCTCAAGCAACTTGAATGCCCTGCCTTGCTTAGCACAAGGAAGGCCAAAGTTGTAACCCATGACCTGGATGGGTCTGTGTGGTGGGTTTTGAAGCTCTGACTCAGGCTGCAGTCCACGCCTTGTGAATCTCCACCAAACTCACTGAAACTTTAGTTATCAATGCTGCTTGATCACCTTCATCTACCACACCTGTCCCTTCCACTCAACTTTCCATTACTATGCTTCTATACACCACTCAATGACAAGCCAGCCTTCTTAGCAGGGATCTTTTGTAGCTCACCCTCTTTGTGGAGAGTGTCAGTGGCACCTGAAAAATGGTGAAGTCAGCATTCTCCCACTAGATTTTGTAGGCTATAAGTCACATGTTGTGTTTTGGTGGAGAACCCAAAGCAGGCAGAAGGCAGGCAAAATCAGTAGGAAAATGGGAATTTAGTTAAAAAAACACAGAAACTATGTAAACACTACAAAGCAACACATAAAAAAGTAAAACAATCAATTAACAGTACATGAGTAAACATGCAAATCAAGTAAAATGCAAAATAAACTCAAAATGACACCAACTTAAGTAACAAAGTAACAAAGACTTGGATTTTGTAATACACATGCATATAGCACAACATTACCCTTTTTATTGGTCTTATGTAATATTTAAATGTTCCCTGTAACTGATTTTTGGCTGTTCATTTGCATTTGAAACATACTATATAGCCTGCGATAGACTGGCGACCTGTCCAGGGTGTACCCTGCCTTCCGCCCATAGACTGCTGGAGATAGGCACCAGCGTCCCCGTGACCCACTATGGAAGAAGCGGTAGCAAATGACTGACTGACTGACTGACATACTATATAGTACATACTATATAATATGAGTTTTACTTTTTAAATTGATTGAATAAAACTGATGAACTTTTCAATGATATTCAAATTTATTGAGAAGTAGCATAACAGCTTTCCGCACCCAGCCTCTGCTGTCCTGGGTGGTGAGCCATAATGCCAATACAAATAATATTCTTACATTTTTCTTCAAACCTTCCTTGTATATATAATTTGCACAGTAAATATAATAAATATCCAAACTTACCCAGCATCTTGATGGTCTGTCTGTTGCTTTTGTCCCTGTGAGCCACACGGGAGCTCATATTCGTTTCCCTGTGCCTCTGCCACAGCCGACGGCCAATAAGGCTGTACAGCACCGTCAGGCAGAACACTGGCATGAAGAAAAACACCGAACTCAGCCACACCATGGCCCCCATGAGGCCTGACTCAACGGCGTAATGCGTCATCCTGCACTCCCGAGTGTCCCCAGCGTCCAAAAGTATGTCAGTCTCATTCATCCAGACCTTAAGATTTGGTGGTTCCATGCTGTCCCTCTCCACTCCCACCATGACAAACACAGGTCCTGCGCTAAACAGGGACACCGTCCACAAGACACAAATCAATGCGCGCACTCGCCTTTTGGTGACAAGAGCCTTGGCGCGCAGCGGGAAACAAATAGCCAGGTAGCGCTCTACTGACAGAGCGGTGATGTTCAGGATGGTGGAGTACGTGCAAGACTCTGACACGAACTGGAAGAGTTTGCAGAGCGCGTCTCCGAGGCGCCAAGGCCGGTACCTCCACATACGGTAGAGGTCCAGGGGCATGCAAAGGAAAATAAGCAGGTCGGACACAGCCATGCTGCACAGGTAGAGGTTGGTGGTGGTGCGCATGTCCCTGTACTTGCTCACCACCAGGATGGTCATGACATTTCCGGCGACTCCAACCAGAAACAGCAGCGAGCAGGCGACGGTGATGAACATTAGGAGAGGAATCGAGTAGTAGTTAAGTGGAGGCGCAGGCTGGTCAGCGTTGCTTGTGTTATAGGTTTCCTCCCAGCTGCAGTTACGCGGGAGGCACTCCGAGTCGTTGGGCCAGGAGGGCATGCTGCAGCGTGATTATACACAGGGCCAGACCTCCCCACGTTCTCTACAGTCACCCTGGGGGTTAGAGTCCTCATGCCCCTTGGAGGTGCTATCTCCAGCGTTCATGAGGGAGAATGGCAGGCGCGCGTAAAACTAAAACCCTGACGCGCGTTGCGTAAAAAGTCAGTTGGAAAGTAAAAATATCGCAATTATAGGATTAAATTGTCTTTTAGGTCATTTTTATACTCTAAAACATGAGTCAGTGCATATTTTTAAACCACATGCCACAATTGAAATTAAAACAGGAGAAATCAGGATATATTGATTTTTGTTCCCTTGATCACACATACATGTACAACTTGTTAGAACGGACGTCCACATGGAGTCTTTCATGCGTAAAGCTGGCCATAAATAGTTATTGTCATCAGGCACTATCCAAAACAGGGAATCGTTTTTCGGACTGGCAACGGGAGCAGGTGATGGTGAGTCAGACTCCGGGTCCTTTGATGCGGCAGCAGCGAAGACTGACTTTTCTGGGAGGACACCGAGGTACGGATTTATCCAAACACAAACTGACAAAAAACAACCACTGTGAAAACAAATTCCAAACGACGGAAAAAACACAGCAGTATAAAACTGGCAAAAATCACAACGGGACGACTCATTTTCAACATGTTAAAAAATGAATTGAAAGAGATTGCACATAAAAGAATTTCAAACAGATAAAAAAAGACTCAGCATCACTCTCAGTTCTGACGCTTTGGATGTGGAGTGATGAATGCCCTTTGTGTGGCTCCAGATTCCCAGTGCGCAAAAACATCAGGTGAAGAGGTGCTGCTAGAGGGAGGTGAACGGGGGCGAATTGTGGCTCTAACGCTGCAACACCACCTACTGGAGCTGTAAGGCCAGTGATGTCTTGACATGTGCCTGATTCAATAAAAATGTTGTCATTCAACGTCCACAGTAAAAGTAAGAGAAGCAAATAAAAAAGGCATAAAACCAACAATGCTTTGCTAAATTATCGAACGTTTTTACATTTTGACACAATACAACTGCGTCTATAAGTGTATTTTTTTTTGTAATAGACTAAAAAAGCAAGGAATCATTGTCAAATGGGAGGAAAATGATACGAATGAATAATACAATGATAACAGTTTTGCACATTCTTATTTGCAAGATAGCAGTCAGACTGGACCAACTATATGAGAAAATTCAAGTATTGTTGCTTATTATCAATTAAATATACATCTGCATTTTGACTGGGCCATTTTACCATGTGAATGTGATTTGACCTATGCCATTTCATTGTAGTTTTTATTGTATGGTAGGAGTTGTTTTCCTGTTGGAAGGCGAACCTCTACTCTCATAAGTCTTTTGCTGCTTCTAACAGGTTTTCTTCAAAAATTGACCAGTATTTACCACCATCCATCTTCCTACTTACTCTGACCAGCTTCCTTGCCCCTGCTGAAGAAAAGCATCCCTACAGAATGATGCTGCCACCACCATGTTTTACCTTGAAATAGTGTGTCCAGGATTTGCAGTGTTAGTTTTCTGCTATGCAAAGGATTAAAGTCAAAATATTAAACTTTGGTCTCATTTAAGCAGAGCACCTTGTTCTAAATGTTTGTTGTGTCTCCTACTACACCTGTGGCAAAATGTAAACAGTACGTGATATGGCTTTCTTTCATGGACGATCATGTCTTTAGTTGGCTTTTGCAATACTCTGTTGATAGTTTTTGGACTGAACAGTGATTTGTGAGATGTTGAAAGCTTAGGATATTGTTTAGCAACCTAACTCTGGTTTAAGCTCGCCCACAACTTTATCCCTGATTTATCTGCTGGGTTCACTGATGTTCTCTAACAAACCTCTGAGGCCTTCATAGAACAGCTGCATTTGAATTCCACACAGGCTCACTTTTTTTGTTAATAAGGCTTAATTGTAGTCCAAAGTGAACATTTGCTGCAAAAAGTTTATTCGGCAACTAATTCCATAAAACCTATTTCCAAATGTGGATGAAATTTAGTCATCAATGGCATAAATTTTTTATCTGGCTTTCATTTGTTGTAGTATTACATTAAAATGATTTAGTTAGCCATTTGAGACAAGTAAAACATGGCAATATTATTGTTTGATGAGACATAAAATACTTAGAATGTCATTCAGTTTAAATTCCGTGGTGTAATTATAGTCACAACTAATTGAATTGGATCATAATCAGAAAGTAGCTCAGATTTAATTGAAGGCTTAAATGAGATTCTGGCAAAATGAAAATAAAAAATCATTATAAAAGTCATTATCATATGTGCAAGGGTAAACCAGTCCTTCTCAGCCAGCATCAGCTCTGTTGAAGCTTATTAGCAAACATTATTCATGCACATTATATAAGTACATCACCCTTCATGTTTACTGCCTCCCCTTGGTGAAGATGTGAAAAAAAACAAAAGTTATTTTTTTTATTGCAAAGTATCTGTCACTGAAAAAAATCTACTACAACAGTGAACACTGATTTGATTTTTGTGTTCCTTATCATCCTCAAAGGTGTGCCCTTGATTTAGACTTTAATTGTTTAATGTCTAATTATTTTTTGTAATGTTGGGACCACAGCCATGGATTGCAACATGAAAACTCCGGTACAGACTTTTCTGGAACTTTCAAAATGAATTGCATCTAACCGACTTCCAGCACAACTTCAGAAGGGGAAGGGGGGTAACAGCGGACTTCCCATGATGCCACTGCCCGTGTAAAACCCCCACTTTTCCAATGGTCCGATCTCTTCCATGACGGTGACGACCGGGATAGGGGAGGCACAGCGCGCTAATGTTTCTTTGCTGGCAAACAGACATAGCTCTTCAACTGGATCCGAGAGTGTCGTACGATCATCGATCATATGCACTAAGTTAAGTTAAGTACGAATGAAATACTGTCTGTGTATCCGGGTAGATTCATTCATGAACGGGAATTAAGGTACAAGCCTGGCTTGACTTTCTCTCTGAGTCCTGCAGAAGCAAACTGTGTTCCAGAGAGTTCCCTGTAGAGACGCGTACTCTACGAAGCCGAGTGGAGCGGTTTTCCCAGTCTGAAAGAAGGACAACAGTAGCCGCATCACCGCGGTTACGGTAACGTGCAGTTTGGTGGCCCGACAGAACAGCCGCCACTCTAAGGAGGATAGCTGGAAGCTAACCCTTTTTTTCACAGAGCTTTCTTCAAACTTCGTCGTCGCCCGGACAACTCCTCAGCACGGTTCATATGGGGTTAGGTGTTTGGGCAAAGTAATAGAGAAAGATTTATGATCTGAACGTTTTTCATTTTATGAAGTTTGATTTTGTTTGTGTGAAACTCAGCTATCTTAGTGCTAGCAGGCTATCTGCAGCACACGTGCTCAGTTTTGTGTTCTGTGTTTGTGTGTTTTTAAAGTTAAGACAAACTTTACTTGAAGGGTGATTTTAATCACAGAAGATTGATCATAACACGCTGACGGCGCTTATGCATTTTAACCCTTTTTATCAACGGTATTTTAAAGGTTCTGGTGCTAAGCTATCAGCTTCTTTTGTTAGCTTTAACTGCTAAAAGCTAATGAAACACCATTAAGCCCAATTTCTCCAGAAAGACTTGGCTCTTTTCCAAAATATTCCCTTAATAATATTTCTTTAACAATTATTTTAATAAACAAAGGCAGCGAAGGATACACCGTTGAGAATTAGTCATCCAGAAGGTTTGTTTTATTCAGCAGATCATTCTTTAAAAAATTATTTTATAAAAATAATATTTTATCTGATCTTGCATTGTGAATGGTTGTCTAAAGGTATGCTGATTATTGGCTAAGTTGGTTCCAAGACTAAATTAACTTCACTTCCAGATTCTTCAAGATAATCCTTGGTTCTCAAACATAAACATTGCATGGTAATGTTGCATCACTCTTTTGGTCATGATTTTCAACCATCTTTAATCAACTTGTTTATATTGTACATAGCCCATTAGTCTTCGTCATTCTTTAATTCTGCTTGGTAGTTTAGTTGGATTGTTTTAGCATAGTAAAGAGTTTGTTGATTGAAATATGTTTGACTTTAAATTGACTTATTTTTGTTAATAAATTCTTGTATTTTAAGAAATTGTGTGAATTCATTCCATGTATGTGCAGAGTTTTGCTGTTCAATAATGTCAGAGCTTGGCTCACCCTTTTGATTTAGTCCTATTACCATCTCATTACTGGGCTGGTATTCACAGGACAACCCTTAACAGACCGAAATATTATTTGATAAAATATAAAATTATTAATATTAAATAATATTTTCAGATTCATAATCACAATAGTAAGCTATTTTTTTATAGCCATTTACCGACTTAAGATGGACATATCTGTCTGACTTGACTGGCATGTTCTCTTGTCTTCTCCATTTTGAAGAGTGGCCAAGAGAAATTAACCTCTGTCTACTTCCTGTTTCCATATGATGTGAATCATGGAAACAGGAAGTAGAGAATTATTAACTAAAAATTAAAAACAGCCTGATTAACTTCAAAAAGTAAGGCATGCATTACAACAAATTTTCTGGTGTATTTATTTTATTTGCTGTGTTGGAAATACAGTGAATTGTGACACTGCTGATTTTGTTAAAGACAATAATTTCCTTGCATGTGAATTTTTCCCCCAACTGAATAAAAGGATGTATTTTTCAGAATGTTTAATTTGAAATGTATGTGTTTGCATTAAAGGAAGAGTTTATTTTTTTTTATTTTTTAGAAATGAATAATAAAAATACTACAGGTTGTGATGAGTCAATTTCTGCTCACCTCAATACTACATAACTACATTTTTGTTCAGTTTCTATGTAATTTATTTTAAAAACCTGCCATTTTTCATAAAAGCATGCATGTAATAGAAAGAAGCAACAGATTTCCATTTCCACTGTGCTGATTTTATCCACACTGTCATATATTGTTATCTTCTTGGCCTTTGCGCTGTGTTTCCTACCATTATGTTTATGGCCGATGAATCACGATGTGTGTGTTCTCAGGGAAGGAGACAAAACTGGGCGGTTATAAATAAATGCAAAGAGTGAGAGGGATCTGACTAATGGACAGAGCAGCAGCCGGGTCCTCGCTAGGACAGCTGTGTTTTTCTTAAGATCTTCTTTTTACATCTGGTATGTACAGCTTATATCTGTGTTTCAACACTGGGGAATGTGTGATTGTGCTTATACCTTTATATCAAGGTGAATTTTCCTTTGAAAACGTGTAATTTCACGGACCTTTGCTCATAAAAACTAAGAGAATCTTGTTAGAAACCATATGAGCTGATATAAACATCTCTCCATTGAATACTTTTCATGTTATGCTTTCAGTACGTAAAACACATTTTTCGCTGGGGCTTCTGTGAGCATTAGTGCTTAAGAAAGTCTTAGGTAGCCTTTTTTCTGAAAGGTGCTTTCAGGGTGTGGTAGACTGCAGGTTAAAGTCCTTGACATCAGGAGGTACGGACATGTGAGTGACAGCTCATCTCAGAGCAGTACTTCATTTCATCCTCTAGATGGTGAAAGAGATTGATTTTTTTTCAAGTTCGCTGAGCAGCTGCCTACAGATGCTCAATACATTTGAATATCACCAAAGAGTTAGCTTACTTCTATAATTAAAAAAATGAGAATGTCACATAAGACCAATAAAATTTGTTTTTTAATACAAGCATGTTATTCTATGTCCATGTAATGGCTTCATGCGATCATTGGTAAAGACTACTGAACTAACTGTTGTGCATCATACAGGAAGGTAAGCCATAAAAGGTCATTACTAAACAAGCTGGCTTTTCACACAGTGCTGTATCCAAGTATATTGATGAAATGTTAAGTAGAAGGAAAAAGTGTGGTGGAAAAAGGCACAGAAGCAATAGTGATAACCACAGCTGTAAGAGAAGGCAAAGCCTATTTAAGAATTTGGTGCAGATGCACGTGACTATGACTCCAGCTGGAGTCAGTGCTTCAAGAGCCATCGCACAGAAGTGGTAAATGGTAAGTCCCCAGATACCCCAAAGCGCTTTACACTACAATCAGTCATTCACCCATTCATGCACACATTCACACACTGACAGTGATAGACTACTGAGAAGTATCCAGAATATGAACTAAAACTATCATATTCCTTGAGTTAAGCCACTACTGAACCAGAAACTTACTTTGGCAAAGAAGATACAAGAACTGGACTGTTGACCCACTGACAAATGTCTTCCTTTTACATAACAGTTTCCACAGTCAGTGATGGGGAAGCCATGTTATCGGCTGCTGTGGGTCCACTGTGTTTTCGTCCAAAGTCAGCACATCCATCTACAAAGAGTTTTGAGGATTTAATGCTTCCCTCTGCCAACAAGCTTTTTGGAAATACGAATGCTTGCTTTAATGAGCAAGGTGTCACTGTGCTGGACTGGCCAGCAAACCTGCCTGACCTAAACCCCAAAGAGAACCTATGGAGTATTGTCAAGAGGAAAATCAGAGCTAGCAATATAAACAAGCGAAAGCCACTGTTAAAGCTGTGTAATAAAATATGAGCTTCACTTTGTAAATGTGTTCTAGAGATGTGTCTGCTGCTAGAACTCTGTGTGGCATTGACCTGTTCTCTAATCTGAGCTGCTGTTAACCTGCGATTTCTGAGGCTGGTGACTCGGATGAACTTATCGTCCGCCGCAGAGGTGACTCTTGGTCTTCCTTTCCTGGGGCGGTCCTCATGTGAGCCGGTTTCTTTGTAGCGCTTGATGGTTTTTGCGACTGCACTTGGGGACACTTTCAAAGTTTTCCCAATTGTTCGGACTGACTGACCTTCACTTCTTAAAGTAATGATGGCCACTCGTTTTTCTTTACTTTGCTGGTTTTTCTTGCCATAATACAAATTCTAACAGTCTATTCAGTAGGACTATCAGCTGTGTACTGTATCCACCTCCTGCACAACACAACTGATGGTCCCAACCACATTTATAAGGCTTGAAATCCCACTTATTAAACCTGACAGGGGACACCTGTGAAGTGAAAACCATTTCAGGTGACTACCTCTTGAAGCTCATCAACAGAATGCCAAGTGTGCGGAGCAGTAATCAAAGCAAAAGGTGGCTACATTGAAGAACCTAGAATATAAGACATTTTCAGTTGTTTCACACTTTTTTGTTCAGTATATAATTCCACATGTGTTAATTCATAGTTTTGATGCATTCAGTGTGAAGCTACAATATTCATAGTCATGAAAATAAGGACAACTCTTTGAATGAGAAGCTGTGTCCAAACTTTTGGTCTGTCCTGTAGTTCTAATTCATTACGATACACCTGTATGTGCGTTTGTAAAGCTGCATACATTACCTAAATACCTTAATCAAACAGTAAATGATATCATTCATTATTTTAAATGTTCTACTGTTCTTTGTTTGCTTTTTTTATATCTATAAAGGTACAGCTTTCATGCATGGGAACATGGTGAGAAAGGATACAGGTACACTAAAATGAA
Source organism: Crenichthys baileyi (assembly GCA_036173005.1). Lineage (NCBI taxonomy): Eukaryota > Metazoa > Chordata > Actinopteri > Cyprinodontiformes > Goodeidae > Crenichthys > Crenichthys baileyi. The sequence continues at coordinate 462,391 of JAHHUM010000601.1, forward strand.
CTCCGCCCAACAAACAGTGAGAAAATAGACAGGGCCAGTCTCAGTGTTTCCACCCCAGGACTCCTCCTCCTGCCACAGGTCCAGTGATATCTTTTACCCAATCACAGAAGCTCAGAGGGAGACTCGCTACCTGTGATTGGCTCAGAGTCTCACAGAGCCCTCCCCTTTTTGAGGAGTTGGAGAGAGTTCGCTGTTAGTTTTTTTTTCTCAGCCGCAGTTACTGAGTTGCAGAAAAGAGAGGACACATATTTTGTCTGCTGCTGCTGCACTACAGCTATTGGTCAGCTCAGGCGGTGTGTGTAAGCGAGTCTTGGTTTTACCGTTCATTCAGATGACCTAGCTGGCTTGATCAGACAGACCAACATGTGGACTGTATGTCCACAAAAGAAGCAGGTTGGTAATGTTTCCTTCACCCCTTTTGTTTCTCTACTTCTGCTGTTCTGTTTGTATCCATGGGGCTTTGAGATATATAGATTTTATCTGTGACACACTGTTTTCAGCAGGATTACAGGCCAAGAAGGTTACAAATCTTGAATATACTTGTTGATCTCATAAGCTGGATCAGTAGCTGTTGTCTTGCTGCATAGGAGACATGTTGATTCTTTAAAAAAAAAAAGTGCCACAGTAGATTACACATGCTGCCAGTTGGGTGTGGAGAAGAGTTTCTAGATCCCTTCTCTGTGAAGTACTGAAGAAAGCAGCGTGAAACCTGTTGAAAATAGATCAGACAGGTGTGTATGTTGGTTTCCTTTCTCATTCCTAGTTGGGAAAGTTTGTTTCCACAGCTGGAATGTTGCGGCAGGACAAGAGATATCTTTCTCTGCCATGCACAGATACATAACCAACCCTCCTCCACTCTCGCCTCTTATTCTTGTTGTCTTTGCCACAGATACTGACCTCTGGCAGAGAAATATGCGTGACCTCTGTACTTTTCTATTGTTTCGCCAGCATATCGAAGTTACAGACTTTATAGCAGTTACTCCTGCCTGAGGCTTTAAGTGTGTGGACATGTGTTTGGAGGTAACTTATTTCTGCTTGCTATATGCTGCAAATCAGCCATTGAAATGAACAGTTTATGAATAATAGTCTGTTTTGTAATATAAACACCAAACATTCTATGCGTTTATACCTCTTGAGGTGGTTGGAAGGGATTGAAATCAAATATTTCAGATGGAGGCAGGATTTAGGGCTGCAAATTTATTCCAGATGTGATGCGTTGGCAGTATGTACCAAAACAAAGCACTTTTTGATGCTCACAAATATTTAGGTATCGTGCAATAGTGCTCATATTCCTTGAATTTTATTCCTACAAGCTTTAATGTATTTTATTGGGATTTTAAGTGACTGACCAACACAAAATGAACTGTTTTGAGGTTGAAGAAAAATGATGCATGGTTTTCAACATCTTATAAAAAAAAGTCCTAAAAGTGTGGCATTCAATTGAATTCAATTTAATCCGAAACCACTTTTTTAATCCAAAAGGGGAAGTTAAATGTTGCTCTAGCTAATATTATTTCTTCAAATAGCTGTAGTAGATGCTGATGGCTTTGGGCAGGAAGGATCTCCTGTGGCAGTCTGTGTTACAGCAGATCTGAAGAAGCCTCTGACTGAAGACACTCTGTTGTTGTAGGACAGTCTCATGAAGAGGATGCTCAGTGTTGTTCTTAATTATTTGTTAGCAAACATTAGGGAACAAAAAGCACCAGGAACACCAAGGAACATAGCAGATAGTTTCAGGAATAAACTTGCGTGGAAGTTTTAAAGGAAGGTAACATCATAAACCAATACCCTCAGCATCCTTTCTTCCAAAATTTGGCAACATCGTACCATAGGGGTGTTTTTCCAGCAGGAACAGAGGAGCTGGTTAAGAGTTGATGGGAGGATTGATGGGGCTAAATAAATGGCAATCCAGGAGGAAAACCTGATAGAGGCTTCAGACTGTGGCAGAGATTCATCTTCTTGTGGCAGAACAACAACCATAAACATACAGAAGACCTACAGAAGAACATACAGAATGGTTAAGATCAAATCATGTTCATGTGTTAGAATGGTCCAGTCAAAAACGTAAATCCAATGTAGACTGTGCTGCTCTCCTTACAATCAAAATGAGCTGGAGTTATTTTTAAAGAAGAACTGGGAGCAATTCCAGTTTTTGGATGCGCAAAGCTGGTAAAGACATACCCTAAAGACTTACAGCCAAAGGTGGTACTACAAAGTATTGACTCAGCGGGGCTGCCACCATGACACACTTTTCAGATTTGGCAGTTTTAAAAGCCTTGCATCCGTGTCTTTCTGCATCACAATTATTTGCTACTTTAAGTTTGTCTGCCACAGTGAGAAAGATTAACAGTTGTGAATACTATTGCAACAAATCATTGCATTATGGTTTGTACAGTAGAAACTTTACCACAGACATGTCATTATAAACGCATTAGGCTTCCAAATTTCCTTAGGTCGTTTGTTTTTTGCTTGAAAATGTAACCAAACCAGTCATTTCTGTTGAGAGCACTTTCCCCTGGATTTTCTGTCCCACTGTAATAATAAGTCAGTTCAGGGCGGTAAAGAGTTACACTCTAATATTTCCAGGGCTCGAACTTGGCTGTCCTGCTATGGCCGAGTCAAGTTTGGCTGAAACAGACCAAAGAAAACAGCTCCCTCGCTCCCTCACTGTACAATGATGCCTTGTGTTGCCACCAGCAGAATGCCACTCCGCCGATGGTGACGAGTCCTTTCTCTCTCTTGCTCTGTTTTCCTGGCAACTACTGTATGTCTTGCTTTCTCTGACCATCCCTATTCCCCGATTCATGGTGTGAAGGATTAGATAATAGGCAGCTTTAGTGTGGGCAGAGAATAAGAGGTGTCACAGACCTCTCTTATTTCTTCCCTCCCTCCCTTCCTCCATCTATCTTCTCCCTCTTTGTACCATCTGCGCCATGAGGAGCTTGGCACCAAACCATCTGTAAATGCCAAGCTACATTAATCTTTATTGTATCGTATTTTTGTGGGTGCACGTGCATAAAAGAATGTCAGTGGCCGTCTCTCGCGCAAAGGCAATGCTTAGGTGTATTTATCCTTAGAAATGGTGGAAATCACTCAGCGAATTTTGCTTCACCACTTTCTAAATGTCAAGTCCATAACCACACATCCAAGAATAGATTTTACGTTCCACAAGCAACCTATTTCTCTTCGCTCTCAGAGCACAATCTGTGACAGCACCTCTGCTGATGTTGGTGCTGATGTTTTGTCATCCACCTACAGTGTTCTTTTCAATATTTTTGCATTTTTAAATGTGTATCGCAAGCAGACCTGGTATAGAGAGGCAAATGTATCGTTTAAAACGATTAAGTAAATATTAAAACACGGACAACTACACAGAAGTTGAAAAAAAGTGTTTTAGGCAGGAAGACGTTGGATGAGTAATAATGACAGAATACCTTAACATAAAAAGTGAAGTTTATCAAGTTTATTTCCCCAGGCTATAGTGATGTCACAAGTATAAAAATACGTATGTGTTAATCTATACAGAACAGTACGCTGCCTAAGATTGTGATGACACAATGTAGTATTTTGTTCCTCATCCTCACTTAGCATGCAATGTCTCATTCCAGCTGTCCTGTGTAATTTAGTTGTATTCCAACCCTCCCTTTCTAATCACTGTCATGTATTTAGGGCGTTGCAACATATATGAAATGATTCAATAAAAAGAGATACTCTGAGTGGGTTCTGGTGCTGCCAGCTCCGAATGGGCCTATATGAGATTCTCATGATAACCTTGAATAAAGATACACAGTGGCCCCTTATGCTTTACGAAATGTTTGTTTTGTTTTATGACTCCATTCGCTACAATACAGGATTTTGTTTCAGTCTCCAATGGAGAGCAGATTAACCTTTCACGACTTATGGAGGATAATAATATACATTTCAACTAGTCTAAAGCATCCTAAATAGGGTTACACTGGGACTCTTTCTATGAGCCTAATACATTTCCCAGGAGAATCCCCTCATTGCTAAATCCGTAGAGTGGAGCAAACACTAGTATTTCCACACTCTTTGACAAAACAAAGTCTTGTTTCCATATGTTTTGAAAAACATTTTTACAGTGATCAGTGAAAATCCAAAGTGTTTTAGTCTCTATAATAGAAAAAAATAGTTAAGTTATATTAACTCATTTTATTTCATTATATTAATTATAAGAAAGGAGCTTAAGAAAACACAGCAAGAACATTTTACATCTGGGCCAAAGTCTTCCCACACTGATAAGGAAAGTTTAGCAGTGAGCCAAACTTTTGGCTGCCAAACACACAACTCCCTGACACAACTTAATATTTACCAGGAACAGACCTAATATGAAATGCAGATTTTGTTTTCTTTACTAGTTTGAGATTCACATGGCCAGAGTGACCTTTACTCCCTTCACTTCTGTCTCTAATAGGCCCTGTCTCTTCAACGGAAACATAGATATTGGACGTCCTGCTTCAAAAACACATGCTCATAAATTAGACTCCTCATCTCACAATGTTGTAAAACCACAAATGGGAAGTGCGCAATGTTACAATAACCTTTGGAGGATCATTGGAACCAAATTAGATATCATAAATATACAAAACCCGAACAGTATGCATTTATTGCTTTGCTTGATGCTCCCTCCACCTGTTATTGACATGAATAACTGTAAAACATTAATGTGAGATGGTATTGATTGTAGACATATCTCATGCAAGCCAGAGAGAAATATTTAACTTTTAGTACTATTTTAGTACTTGTGTATTAAGTTTCACTAATAATAAAAAAAAAAAAACTTTGCTGTGGCTAATAATTATTGAATGTGCCTTAGAGAAGCGCAAGTCCACAGGGGCCCCTTATGCTTTACGAAATGTTTGTTTTGTTTTATGACTCCATTCGCTACAATACAGGATTTTGTTTCAGTCTCCAGTGGAGAGCAGATTAACCTTTCACGACTTATGGAGGATAATAGATGGTTTGTTATGGAGGAGAAGGTGCATGACCAACTGCTAAAGAGAGAACCGACTGATCAACCTGACCGACTGAGGACTGTCGACGAGCTATGTGATTTGAGATAAAGGCTGGACAAAGGAGCCTTGAGCCAAGAACAGCAAAGACCTGACATACAGGAAAGAACTAAACAACTGTTTTATTTGCCAATTTTCATCCTGTATATTATAGAATGGATTATTTACTTCTGAAAGTGCATAGTCATCATAAACGCTCACAAGTAAGACAGTGTTGTGCTTTTGTTTTTGATCATCTCCATAGTAAAGTCTGTGATTCCAACTGGAATTACTAATATGGGCAAATAGCTTGTTGTGGAGGAAAGCCTGCATGCACAACTGCTAAAGAAGGAGCCAACTGATTGAGCTGATCAAAACAGAACAGGTAGAAAGTGGTGTGCTTGGAGACAAAGGGTGGGTAGTGGGGTGTTTCGCACCCTTGTTTTTCTTGTTAATTTTAATTTTTTATATAATACCATGGATTAACTGCAGTTGAACGTGCACAAGCCGCATATATACACTCACAAAGAAGACACTGCTGTGTTTTTGGTTTTGACCAGCTCCATAGGAGCATCATTAACTCCAACTGGACATTCTAGTGGGCTAATAGCTAACATCCTTTAGTCCAGAAGGCAAAGTGGTGGGTTGGTAGTGAAGCCTACACTCACCACCACTCTGAGTATTTCAAATATTGGAATCCCTATCTATAGGGATTCCAATAGACGGTTTAAACTGGTTTTTAGAATAGGCAGATTGGTTTGAGATGACAGAGATGCAGCAGCTACTCATCTAACCAGTAGTTGCAACAAAGATATGTGGAACACCATGTCTGAAAGCACAATATGTCAACCTTAAAGCAGATGGGCTACAGCAGCAGAAGAGCACAACTAAACTACAACCACAACTAAACAGGAAACTGAAGACACAGTTCGCACAGGCTTGTTCACCAAAATGGGACATAACAGATTCAAAAACTGATTTTTCATCAGATGAGTTTAGATTTCCAATGTGACATTTAGATAGTAGGAGCAATTTTTGGTGCAAACAGCTTGAATGCATGAACCCATCTGGCCTTGGATCAATGCTTTGAGCTGGTGGTTGTATTATGGTTTTCAAATTACTTTAAATTGAGCATCATACAGAAAATTATGCCATTTATGACCACATCTTCTGATGACTACTTCTAGCAGCATAATGCACTGTGTAATAAAGCTCATGTCCCAAACTGGTTTCTTGAACATGACCATGAGTTCACTGTACTCCGCTGACCTCCACAGTCACCAGATCATGATACAAGAGAACACATTTGTAATACGGTCGAGAGGAAAATTAGCATCAAAGCTGCGGTGACTGCGTGACACTATCAGTACGGAGCAGCGTCTCTGAGGAATGTATCCTGCACCATGCTGAATCATTACCATAAGGGATTAAGGCAGTTCTGAAGCCAGACTGAGGTTTAGCCTGGTAATGGCACAGTGTACCTTATAAAGTGGTCGGTGGGTGCACATTAATTGCCAGTAAAATATATGTTACTTGTTAGAATAGAGTAAGAGTAATAAAGTAGTAGAGTAATAGAGGAAGCTCTCTGTACATTGCCAGATTAATTTTTTTCTAGAAACTTCTTACAGCTGAGAAAATGTTTCAGTGGATTTAATTAACAGCCAGCTACACAACCGGTCAAAAGTTTCAGACACACTTTCTTATTTAATGGTTTTCTTTATGTTTATGACCATTTACATTGTACATAGATTCTCACTGAAAGCATCAAAACTGTGAATGAACACAAATGTAATTATGTAGCAACCAAATTATTGTAAAATTACTTTAAATATGTTTTATATTTTTGATTTCTTAAAGTAGCCACCCTTTGCTGTGATGACTGAAATATTAACCTTTGGCCATCTCTCAATGAACTTCTGGGAAGTTTTTTCAAGACTCTGGAAAACTATTTCATCTCATGAAGCTCATGGAAAGAATGCTAAGAGGGCAAAGCAGTAACCAGAGCAAATGGTGGCTATTTTGAAGAATCTAAAATATAAAAATATTTAGAGTGATTTCACACCCTTTGTTACATAATTTAATGTGTGTGCATTCACTGTTTTGTTGCCTTTGGTGAGAACCTATAATGTAAATAGTCTTGAAAATAAAGAGACCCATTAAGTTAGAGTGAAAGTGTATGTAAAACCTTTGACCAGTAGTTTACATACAAGAAGCATTAATTAGTGAGCATTTTCTGAAAAAAGTCATACAGTAACTCCGTCCATTACTTTTTCATTGAGTTAGATAACAAACAATAGATCTGATTCCAAAACAAATTTTTCCCATCAGGATTTTCTTCGTCAAGTAGCCATAATGTTTATACTAAAATCCTGAATTTCCCTCTGTCATGTCAAACAGATTAACAAGTGCCCATTTTCCTTTTCTTTTACATGTCTTCTTCTACCACGCTCTTTTGACGCTCCACAGTTGCTCTCCCACTAATTGCCATTTGAGGAGGCTAAAGCACAAAAACAGAGGCGGATGTTCCAAACTGCTTGTGTTGATATTTATATATAAGCAGCTTGGTCTGTAGCTGTTCAAAATATCACCATGACAACAGGACAGGAAGCAGGAAGTAGGAGTTCCATCAGAATGGAAGAGAGAGATAATTCTCCTCTCAGGTTGCATACTGAAGACATGGATAGCTTCAGTCACTGTTAGTGTTTGTTTGTGTGAATACATGCACTTCTATATGTTTTATATTAAACTCTGCATACGTTGAAACAATGTTTAGCATTCCAGGTCTTTTTTTAAATTAAAAAGTCTTAGTTGTTTTAGCCTGCTAGTGGTTATGGATATTCTTAGTGTTGTAAGATGACTACTGTTAAATTCCAATGGAATGTGGGATTACATGCACAAAGTTTTATCAGTGAAATAGACATTCCTCGCTTTCTTTCATTCTTCACATTCACACTTTTTCCAGTGAGGAGCAGGAAATCAGGAGAGTTGTTGTTTTAGAGGCAGTAGCTTGGATACCTAACAAACTGGTAACTTACATCGGGATTTAAAAGTGCCCTGTTGTTAAGACAATCTGAACAACAAAAGCTAACGCAAGACTAACATTGTGCAAGTTTTACTTTTTTACACAGAATCAGTCCGTGTTTTAACCGCCAGGGTTCAAAGAGACTAATGCAATGTTGCTGTCAAAACGTTATGAGTACACTGTCTTTCATTCTATTTAAACTCTATAAGTGGCTCTACAATATGTTGTTTGGACCAAATAAAAAACTTGAAGCTAATGCTTCAAATTTGATAATTGGAAGGTAAGTCCAAATACTGATATCCAACTAGACATCAGCTGTAAAGTAACAGTTTCTTCTTTATTTGGCTCAGTATTTAAAAATGTGATTTGTTGTAAATCAGCAGATACTTTAGGCTGAGAGAGTACGTATAACAAGTAAAAACAGTGAAAGAATGCCTTTTCTTACCTGAGAAACTTTATGTTCACAAACAACATCTCATCAGTCTAGTTGTTTGGTCTCTTCTGGAGCTCTGTCTGCTGGTCTCAGACAGTGGCATGTCCTAATGTCGTCATTCACATATGAAAGCGCATATCTGCTGTTGAGAAGGTGACTCTATAATTGATGTTTTTATGCCAGAAAAGTGTGTTCTAAATTGTTTATCTGCTCTGAAAAACTACAGAAAGGCCAAATATGTGTGTCATTTGTCTATAGGTCTTAATTTATTTATAAGTTTTCTGGCTCTAAAATCTGATGATAATTAGCCTCTAATGTAATTGGAGGATGTAATTGGAGATTAGTTTTTAACTAACATTAACGTGAAAAACTAATCCCCCATTAACATATTGTAACCCAAAGTGTTGAGACTCAAATATTTATTCGTAGTCAAATGCATCAGTTAAATAAAAAGGTCATATTTTTCAGGGGGGGAAATGACTTCATGCCAAAATTGTAATTTCAAAAAAGTGATTGCTAATAAAGTAAATAGTGAAAATATTTGAGCTTCTCAGCCACAACTGGAATCACACTAATATGCTGTGACTGCAACCTGACAGTGACATACTGGGACTCGTTTGACTGTGTGAGCATGCTGGATCTTGTTTGCCAGTGTGGTAATATTTACTGTTCAGCCATTATTTGTGTAGTGTATGTATCATCATTCATCATAAAAAGCCTGAAAAATTTGTGGCAGAAGGAGAAAATCCCTTATTCTTACTTAATGGGCAAGTATTGATAAGAGATGCAATAAGCACTAAAATGGTATTCCAGATAATTTAATTGTTGTGTAACAGACATAAAAAGCTATCTTTTCCTACCTTTTACCTCCAATAGTTTTTCCATCATGCTTTTATTTTGAAGACAAAGACCTAAATGCAACTACTTCCATAGTTTTGGAACCAAATGGAGCATTTCATTTTCTTCCCTTACCTGAATAAAATGAAAGCATTCTAAATAAGAAAGAATAGAGGTGGTGGTGACCGGAGGGTTATTGACACACAAAGATAGGTAATATGTAACTGAAGGTAATTGTGGTATTCAGTATAAGAAATTTCAGCATTCAAGGAGGAGAAAAATGAACTGGGGGAACTTAAACTGGGCATAAAACAAGGACAGAAAACATCATCAAAGCAAAGAACCATAAGTCCAAGCTAAACCTAACAACTTTAATAGTGTTGATCCCAAACCAGCCGAACTGTTTAAAAAGCAAGTGTAACTTTCCCATTTTGTCCGATTTCTCAGGTTCAGGTAGAAATAAAACACTTCCAAAATCAAATAACTGACTGTCCTACACCAGCAATGCAATGCCTCAACTGTGGAAATGTAGTCATGCCTTAGGTAGCCTTTATAAAATGTTTTGTTTTTCTGCTGAATCAGCTCTTCCCTTTCTTTCCTTTTTCTCCTGCTACTCTCCTCCTGAGACCTGTTCTATTTCTAATCTTTCTACACACTCTTTGGGAGGTTTAATAATGGACCACATGAGCATGGGTAGACTTGGATGACTAATCATTGAGCTTAGAAGGTATTGCACATGAATGGGTGTTCCTTTTGTGTCAGTGTTTTTTTCCTGAGGGCAAAAAAGGGCTTACACATCCTCACAATTAATGCTCATAGGGCTGCAGAATGGCGTTTTGGACCACAGATGGCATAAGAACTTCAAAATGTCTGTGAAAACGTTCTGTTTTTTTCAAGAAAGAATTTTTCCAAAAAAAAGAATAACATCAAAGGAGTGGCTTATGCCCAAAGACAATGGATAGACTCGTTCAAAGTAATAGAAAGGCAACAGTAGCTCAAAGACTCACTTCTTTCAACCAAGGTATACAGAAAATAATATCTCGATGCACAACACCTTGAACCTTGAGGCAGATGGGCTACAGTGGCAAAGGATCACACCAGGTGCCACTCATGTGAGCTAAGAACAGGAAACTATAATTCACACAGACTCACCAAAATTGTACAATACCATATTGTAAAAATGTTGCCAGGTTCAATGAATCTCATTTTCAGCAGAAACATTCAGCTGGTAGAGTTAGAATTTGCTGTAAGCAAAATTAAAGCATGGATCCATCGTGCCTTCTGTCAGTGGTTCTGGGCTGGTGGAAGAGATATATGTAGCTGTAGGGATATTTTCTTGCAATATTTTGGGCCTCTGCACTTGAGTAATATGTAACCTACACAGCCTCAATAGAAGGATTTTATTAAATATAACTGGGAGCCAGTTGGGTTTAAAAGAGTTGGACAGCTGTGTTGCAAAGGTTAGAAACCCGGAGGCAGAGTTTTAAAAACACTGGAGCCTCTACAAAGAATTACTTGGCAACCTAAACAGGACTTGTTTGCTTTAGTTTAAGCAGAAAGTTATTAATGTTTGAGGGTTTGTGTAATAGTTGGACAAGGATGCCAGAAGATTCAGAGATTTTTGAGATGGAAAAAATGATGAGAATGAGAATACAAATACCTGAGTGGTGGCTGCCAAGGCTCTGGCCTCTGACTCGGCTAGGAGCAGGACCTTCTGTGCCACAGCCATGCTATCTGCACTATTGTTCCTGTGTAAGTGTTTTAGTGAACATTTAGAGTTGGTCCTGTTGAAGTAAGTTGAAGACTGCCGAGTTATGGACAAGGTTGTTTTGTTCCAAACCAGGTGTCTTCATGGCGAAAGAAAGCAAAAAGAATACTACAACGTGTTTCCGGGGAACAGTTGTACATTCACTAAAATGTCCAGGGTGTTGCTAGGAATCTTAGCCTTGGTGACCAGTTTGGTGAAAAACGAAAAGTCATCACTTAAACAAAAAGCTTAGTGAGCTTAGTCTTGTGCTAGCTGGGGAATTTAAGGTTTAAGAGAAGTATCATGAGTTGCTAATGGATACAGTATACGGAGGTGCTTTGTCTGTTCATCCAGAGAGTCACTCACCTTAGCATTCAGAATGCTTAAAGGGCCAGACACAGCAAGTTTGTTGGAACTATTTTCTGAGAAGTTCAGTTGATCATTTTCTGACTACTTGTTGGTTGCCCATAGACTGTGTTATTGATGATTCAGCCCAAGGAGATTTAAGGAATCATGAAGAAAAGAAAATAGACATTGACATGATGGAGAAAAAAAAGTAACAAAGGTATTAGTCCGGAGAAGAGTTCTTAAAACAATTAGAATAACACTGACATTGCTGGACATTTCTGCACATTTCTCCATAACTGATAAAAAGACAAGACAGAACCTGGTGTTGTGATTATGAATCTGAGAATATTATTTAATATTAATATTTTAATATTTTATCAAATAATATTTCAGTCTGTTAAGGGTTGTCCTATGAATGCCAGCCCAATAAGGCGATGGTATTAGGACAAAATAGAAAGGTGTGAGCCAAGCTCTGACATTATTGAACAGCAAAACTCTGCACACACATGGAAATTAATTCACACAATTTCTTAAAATACAAGAATTTATTAACAAAAAACTTAAAGTCAAACATATTTCAATCAACAAACTCTTTACTAGGCTAAAACAATCCAACTAAACTACCAAGCAGAATTAAAGAAAAACGAAGACTAATGGGCTATGTACAATATAAACAAGTTGATTAAAGATGATTGAAAATCATGACCGAAAGAGTGATGCAACATTACCATGCAATGTTATTTATGTTTGAGAACCAAGGATTATCTTGAAAAATCTGGTAATGAGGTTAAGTTAGTCTTGGAACTAACCTAGGCAATAATCAGCATACCTTTAGACAACCATTCACAGTGCAAGATCAGATAAAATATTATTTTAATAAAATAATGTTTTAAAGAATGATCTGCTGAATAAAACCAACCTTCTGGATGACTAATTCTCAACGGTGTCTCATTAGCTACCTTTATTCATTGAAATAATATTTAAAGAAATATTATTAAAGGAGACGGTAAAATATTTAAGGAGGTATTTTGGAAAAGAACCAAATCTTTCTGGAGAAACGGGGCTTAATGGTGTTTACTTAGTTATCAGATTTAGTAAAATAATGTTTAGGGAACTATTATTTACTGGATTAAAAACTAACAACCTTTCTGGGTAAATATTCTTTAGTAGCAAGCACGTGTTCTTACCGGTTAGCAGTTGAAGCTAACAAAAGAAGCTGATAGCTTAGCACCAGAATCAAACACACACCTTTAAAAATACCGTCAATAAAAGGTTTAAAATGCATAAGCGCGGGCGGCGCTTTATGATCAATCTTCTGTGTTAAAATCACCCCTTCAATAAAGTTTGTCTTAACTTTAAAAACACACCAACACAGAACACAAACTGAGCACGTGTGCCGCAGATAGCTTGCTAGCACTAAGATAGCAGAGTTCAACACAAACAAAACCAAAGTTCATAAAATGAAAAACGTTTAGATCATTAATCTTTCTCTATTACTTCTATCTCTCTGCCCAAACACTTAACCTCATGAACTGTGGTGAGGAACGTTGTCCAGGGCGGCAAAGTTTGAAGAAACGTCCACAGTCTTTAAACGGTTAGCTACAGCTAACCTCCTTAGCTGTGGGGAATGGCGGCTGTTCTGTCGGCCGGCTTGATTGTACGTTACCGTAACCACGGTGATGCGGCTCCTGTTGTCCTTCTCTCAGGCAGGGAAAACCGCTTCACTCGGCTTGTAGAGACAGCTTCTCTACTGGGACTTCTCTGGAACACCGTTTGCTTCTGGAGGCCTCAGAGAGAAAGTCAAGCCAGGCGTGTACCTTAATTCCCGTTCATGAATGAATCTACCGGATACACAGAGTGATTCATTTGTACTTATCTTAGTGCATATGATCGATGATCGTATGACACCCTTGGATCCAGTTTGAAGAGTTTATGTCTTTTTGCCAGCAAAGAGACATTAGCGCGCTTGTCCCCCCCGGTCCCTCTCGAGGCCGTGTGGAAGAGAAAGACTTGTGGGAGAAGTGGGGGGTTTTATGCGGGCAGTGGCATCATGGGAAGTCCGCTGTTACCCCCCTTCCCCTTCTGAAGTTGTGCTGAAAGACGGTTAAATGCAATTTATTTTGAAAGTTCCAGAAAAGTTTGTACCGGAGTTTAATGTTGAAATCCATGGCTGTGGTCCCAACACTGGTCAGGGAGGCTGCTCAGTCTCATAGGAACACTGAAAAAGCAGCTGGAATTTCTGTTTAGTACTAGTTGTGTTGTACGAGACAACATTTTTCTGTATTCTACCTATATATAGACTAAGGAGCAGGGTTAAATACCATCCAAAGAAAACATCCAGGCCTGGCTAAGACCTAACATCTTCTGGGAGAATGTGTTGTGGTCTGAGCCACAATTCCAAATGATATGTCTGGCACCAAAATAAAACAGCACGACATCAAAAGAACAGCAAACCCACTGTGAATTATGGTGGTGGTGGCAGCATCACGCTCTGGGATTATTTTTGTTCAGATAAAATCAACTAATGTATTGCTTCACCAGAAGAAAATTTAAGTTTTAGAATGATTGAGCAATTGAATTCAATACATTGTCCCTGAGCATCAGAACTTCTTCGAAGTGCCTTGTTAAATTTTATTTTTCATGGAAATGTACCCACATCAGTGGGGAAATTACTAAGCACTCATCAACTTCAAGGTCTTTGAGGACATAACTCTGGTGTGCGTTTTGAATAGAATCATTAAATAAATAGGTTTGCATTGTTTTTGCAGTCTTTGTCTTATTTCTGCGACGCTACATAATTGAATCTCTGCTATCAAACTGCAAAAATGGTCAAATGGGTTAAAGTGGAACGCTCTGTGACCTGGAGGGGGGTGAGGTGTGAAGTGCCTCAGTAGCATTTAAAGAGACAGCACCAAAACTAGTTGCTCTCAGACACACCTCAGAACAGGGGTAAATGAGGGGCCTGTAGAGCTACAGTAACAAGGAATTTATGCCAAAACATTGCAGTTCCACTTTATATAGACCACAACTGAATTTTTAAAATGTCAAAAAAGAAGGATTTAAACCATGAGATGTCCCCTTTAGGTTTGTGCACACTTATTCAACTAGTCAGCTTTTTAATGTTTTATATTTTTTTCCTCTGACAGCTTTGTTTGTGTTACAGTTGAACCGTGTAGACAACAGTTTCTAAAATATTTATGATTTTAAGGTATTATACACAAAATCTCCCAAACTCACACCCACCCCCTTCTTTATTATTTCCAACTTTTCTTCTCGCTTGGAATCTAGGGCTGTTCAGAAATGTTAGGGCCTAAGAATGCCTGCTTTGTGATCCTGCAGTAGACTCAGTTAGCTCTCATTGGTAAAAGTGCCAGAATGGCTGATGATTCTTCTGGTTAAAAAACCTCTAACCACTATAATGAACATAGGACGGAAAGCTTGGTGTACAACTAACAGGTTTCAGAACCTACAGGTAGAATGTCTTTTGGAAAAGAAGCCCATTTAGAAGGCTTTTTGAAGCTTTAACCAGACGTTCTTGGACAAGCACAAGCAGTTGCAGGAGAAGTGTTGTTATTCATAAACTAGGTTCTGTCTTGTAAAAAGGTGGAAAACAAATCTGCATATTATACATTTCATAATTAAATAATAAGCTATTTAAAGAGAGGGACAGTATCGCCAGATGTATGACGCACTGCACTCAAGCTTGATAAGATGTAATCATCTTCATCTTATCAGCCTCACCTTTCAGATTTTTACTCCCTGGAGGCATTGATAACACACCTTATTTTCTTTGGTAAACTAGGAGAATTTGAACAGGAAACATTTAATTGATGAATTAACTACTTCCGTTAAACAAAAAACATTTAACTAAACTGTTGAGCTGAATGGATTACTCATGTGGCCATGTTATCATAGCTATGTGTATGGTGTATGTGTCTTTCTTTATGCATGTTTGTCAGAGAGCCTGCATATTTGTGATGGTTTTCTGACTCAAAATAGAACAGCTGGGTTAGAATGAGGTCAGGAAGGTCAACAGTCAAATTACTCTTTCTCCCATGTGGGAGTGTGGACTTAAGGAAGTGGATCTACTATTCATTCATCAGCAAATGATAAATATGTCATAGTAATTTCCTTACTCCTACAGGTACGCCCTGCTCCGGGCTCTGACTGCTAAGCATGCTCGGCAAGGCTCAGCCAACTACCAGTAACCTCAACCTGGTCAACTCTGAAGTTTCTGAGACCACTTCAGCTTCGGACATACTTGACGGTATCAATATGGCCGACCTCGTGGAGAGCCTGGATGCCAGAGAGTTGGACCTCGAAGAGGGAGAGGAACTCGACTATGATGGGAACTACTTGGGTGTGTGTTTTCCTTATTTCTTAAATGAGAGACAGTCAAATTTAATGTACTGAATTGTAAGACCGAAGAAGGAAAATCTTTTTTTCGTATTTTGACTTTATGGTTGAAACTCTATAACCTCTCATTTCTAATTTAATTCTAATACTTTCAACTTTTCTCTGGTGTCTTGACTTTATTCCTAAAACGTGTGAGCAGCAAACACTTCCTCCTCATTTTTCTTTCCAAGTGACCCTAATAGTTTGTCGTAGAAAGGGAGGACCGCGGTTAAAAAATAGGTTTTTATTGAGGATCGAACTCCAGATCTTCGTACCAAAAAGCCTTTACCCTTTAAGCTAAAGAGATAACAGTTTTTACGCCGTGTTGCAGGACTATTTTATTAATAGTTGCAATATTGTTTCATGAGTTACAGGAGGTTTGTGCACCTTTTATTTCTTTTATCTGATAGGGTTTTTTATGGGGTGGCATGGGATATGAATTGCATGCTGAGATTGGAATCAAAGTTAAATATGTTTCCACATTAGTTTCCACATTTTATAATATAATCAGGAGCCTATGATTACAACCACAATCTTCAGTTAATTTTTTTATGATTTCATGTGATAGACCAAGGTCGAGTAGTGCATTAAGACTTATGGACATGGCAGAGAGGTCAGGCTTAAAGTTACCTTTATAAAACAATATTTCAAGCTTGAAACCTCTCTCACAGCACTGTTCAATCCATCATCTACAATGGGAAAAATATTGGACACACCATCTCTGGTAAAACATGGAAGGGGCAGCGGCATGGGGGATGCTGTGGGGCTGCTTTTCTTCAGCAGGGACCAGGAGGCTGGTCAGAGTTGATGTGAAGATGGATGGGGGTAAATCCAGGGCAATCCAGCAGGAAAATATGTTGAAGAGACAACCCTAAACTTTCCACCAGAGCTACAGTGGAATGTTTTAAATACATGTATATTCATGCTTTAGAAAGGCTCAGTCAAAGTCCAGACCTAAATTGAATTAGAATCTGCATAAAACTTGGAAATTGCTGTTCAGGGATGCTCTCCATTCAATCTGACTGGGTTTGAGCTATTTTACTTGCAAAATTGGGCAGAAATTTGGTTACATTGCAACTATAAAAATTTGCCATGCTCTGTAGATATTTTACAAATTTTACTATAGATTAAATGCAAAGATTTATCCCGACACCAAACACTCACATTGCAGAAATCTTGGACAAAAGCAAACTTTCTCAGTGATGCAGCCTACTCACTCTTACAAAGCCTGAATAACTCCTACGCGTAAAGAACTCCTTAATTAACATTAACCACCTGCTTTGGTTTTCCCAGGGGACTGCCGTATACCGTTTTCAGCAGTGTATGCAACAGTGGGTTTTAAGGAGGCCAGTGCACGGGTCTATCTACCTACTGTGCCCATTACTGCCAAGATCCTAGAAGTGGAACGTTTTACAACTGCACAGGACCGCTTCAACACGTCGCACCACAGGAGTGTCAACAAGGTATTCTGCTACACATTTAGCTCCTTGTGATCCTAAATGATGGCTCCTTCCATTTGTGCATAGCTGATTTGTCAGCTGTGTGTGTTTGCAGTCTCTGCCAGCCGTGTTTAAAATTGAGATGAAACACGGGGAGTTTACCTGGCTGATTAAGAGAAAGGAGAAACATTTCCTGGAGCTGCACAGAGAGCTGAGAACATACAAAACTCTCATAAGGATACCACTACCATCCCGCAGGTTGGTGCAACCTCTCACACTGAAATGATACCTGCCCACGCTAAAACATGTACTGTTTTATATGCAATAACAAACAAATAATATATTTAAGGCATTTGGTTATAACTCGTTTTTGTTTGATTCTTCATTAAAATAAAATAAAAACACGTATTTGCTTGAAAAGTCAGACAAATAACACCTTACATTTTACCTGTACTATGTGGTTTATATTAGTTTTTTGATTGTGACGCTTAACTTACCAGCTACGTTCTTGATGCTGGATTCTCAATTTTTCTTGACAGCAACAGATATTTTGTCCCCACAAGAATCACTACAGGACAGCCTTATATTTCTAAATAAATATATCTAATTGGACACATACTGCTCCATTCATTGATAAACCCATGTCTTCCTTTTTGCAATATTTCAAGTTAAACCAGTGTGGAACAACTCACAGAAAAAAACTTTTCTCATGCTACATAAACATAGCACTTAGTTTTCAATGTTCTGAGCACAGGTCCCATGACACATAGGTATCTGCTGCCAATACAGTCTCTCTTTCATTGTGTAAGTCATTGTAAGAACTGATAAACAATACAGATCGACAGGCAGAATCCAGATTTAGCAAATCAATGAAACAATATGCGGGCTCTGTAATAGTTTTGCAGACAGTGAACACATATAGATAAGTTTTTCAATGACTGGCCGTGCAAGTTATTCGTATGGGTCACAGGGAGGGGGAGAAGCTAACCTAAAAGACCCCCAGCAAGAACTCCAACAAAAGGGATCAGGAGATTTGTTCAGTCAGGGATTCTAATATATATCATATAGACATGCTGTGATGGGAACATTTCTTTGACAGAAACATTAAAATGAAGTTATATTTTCACAAAGTTCATTTTTTCAAAGTTTCATTAAAAAATGCATAGCTATATTCGGCACAGAAACTTGAAAGGACCATATATTTGGTTATATAAAACTTTGCACCAATGTATATTCTGCAAAAAAGTTACCGGCTCTGACATTATTATTCTAATAGTTTTTATGGTTATATAAGTTATATTTTGATATCTCATATGTTGGCTGATAACCTTAGCTTTGAACTCTCTGAATGTGTTCTTTGTGCAGTTTTCTTATTAATTAATTATTTACAGTCCTTTTAAGAAGAGTATATTGTTTTCTCTTGTAAAAGTATAAAAACTTAAAACACAGTTTTTTTCCATTACCGAACGATTCTTGCTGATTCACAGCTGTAACTTAACCTAACAGTGTTTTAATCATTTCACTTTGTAAACATGTGCTATATATAGCAGAGCTGCACAAAACAAACATGTTTTCATGTCTGAGCAGCCACACAAAGTTTTTCTAGTCACCATCATCTATTTATATGAAAACCTATTTGAATGTGGGATTTAATTAACACTCACTCTGTGCAAGTGAGTATTTGCTTTTGAATTTTGGATTTCATTTTGTATCTCCCAGCCACACTGTTAGGAGGAAGACGATGAGGAAGAGCGAGGTGCAGGAGATGCCCACCTTGCCCCGGGGGCAGGAGACGAGCTGGTTCGAGATGAGCAGGTCTCCAGCAGGAGAGTAAGTTGCATTATTCTGATTGGCCCTCCTCTGCATGATCTTGTAGTCTTGAGAATTGCTTTTTTATTCTGGTGCTTTCCATGTCAACCTATGTTTTCTCTAAACTCTCCCTGACAATGTGTTTGGCGGTTATATACATAGATTTTGTCATTAAAATTATCACTGTGATGCAACATTACGTATGTGTTTCTGTAGAGACAGCTAGAGGACTATATAAACACACTTCTGAAGATGGCCATGTATCGGAAATATCACCATACTGTGAGTCACTCGATTAAGCCAAAGTTCATGTTTCACAAATATTCTTATTTGAATTTTAGGTACTCTTTCCAATTAATATTCATTTTTGCTAACAAATTACATATTCCTTAAAATCTACAAATGCATCCATCGTAATGGTTTACCATTTTTGAATTCTGTCATGTTTATATGGTTTCTATATTCTGCCCACATATTTCCCTTTTAGTGTCAATTATTAAAAATCCCTGTGTTGACGCCTCCTGTGTTGTATTGTCTTCCTTTCTATTCTCAGATGGAGTTCATTGATGTAAGCCAGCTGTCATTCATTCATGACTTAGGCCCCAAAGGACTGTAAGCCTTTTGTTTTTATTTAGGCTATTTCTCCTAATTAATGACTTTTATTACTAGGGTGTAACTTGGTTTTAAAAGGCTCTTCTTATTTTCTCGTCATTTTATGTCAACAGGGAAGGGATGATCTACAAGCGCTCCGGCGGACATCGCATCCCAGGAATGAACTGCTGTGGGCAGGGTCAGGCCTGCTATCGCTGGTCGAAACGGTGCGTCACTGTTGCTCCTCCTATTTATCCATGCTTGTTTTCCCGTTTATTTAACATTGTGCCAAATTTTTTTCCACCTCTTTTTTCCACTACATTACTAACCCCGATGCCTTAGGGTAGTAGATTCATATTTAATTTTTTTTTACTTTTTTAATACACAAATTTAAAGTATAATTCATTTCAAGTTCAGAAATTCTTTATTAATCTCAAAGGGAAATTAAATGTTGCTTTTACATATATTATAAAGGTTTCTTCAAAGAAAAACCTAATTCTCAGCCATCACAAATTCAAAAATATAAAAAAAATCAGTTACTCTGTCTTTTCTGTTTGTTCATTTTCCTCTTAAATGTAGACTAAACTATCTTCAAATCATATTCGAATGTTATTTTGTAAAGACAACAAATCCACTCAAAAATCCCACACATTGGAATCACTTGGCCAAACCACCTACATCTTCGTACATACTGATGGTTTGTCTTCCCACACCCTTCTCTCAAAACAGAAAGTTAAAGAAATGCTCTTTCTCTAAGAATCAGTGGAGAACTTCAATAGTAAATGTAGACACAGAAGTTGGTAAAAATGATGCTGACAATAATTACCTGTGTGTGTTCTGCAGCTGGCTGGTGGTTAAGGACTCATTCTTGATGTACATGAAACCAGACTCGGGGGCCATCTCCTTCGTCTTGCTGGTGGACAAAGAGTTTAGCATCAAGATGGACTCCAAGGACACAGAGACCCAACATGGAGTCCGCCTTGATAGCCTTTCCAGGTTGTGTTTCTGCATTTTCTTTGTATGTGTGGTTGATTCCCCAAAAAGGCTCGAATATTAACCTGACAACATATCTAAGGCCAAAAAAAAAAGTTAAAGAGTGATTTTTCCTACAGTGTAAATGTTAAGGTTTTCCCAAATTAAACAAATACTGAAACAAAAAGCTCATATTAATATCTTATAACTGTTTCTAATAACAATAAAAAATAAAGCAGTTTTTTTAATAAACAGATGATGCATTTGGCACTGAACTGATTCAGGGATGTATTCTTTAGCATTTCACTGTAGGTGTCAATAATCTTCAACTTATTTTACAAAACCTCATGTACATATCCATGTGTATTCTGCTGGCAGGACGCTGGTGTTTAAATGCACCAGCTACAGACATGCACGCTGGTGGGGTCAGAGCATTGAGAGCTTTGTGAGGAGTCACGGGAAGGCTTTCCTCCGAGACCACCGCTTCGGATCGTTTGCACAAGAACAGGAAAATATTCCTGCCAAATGGTAACCACACTGGGAGAAAAGAAAAAGGATGGAGCTGTTGCTGATGTGGGGGTGCACCTAGAAACAATGGGCAACAAAGGTTTTAGTCAGCTTAAAGCTGATCACTCTGAGTCCTGTAAATTGGCGCTTGAAAGAAATACATAGTCATTCGGGAAGGGAAAAAAATCTTGTAATTAGAAATAATTGTTTCACCTGAGCACACTTATTGATAATACTTTGTACAACTTCCTTTTGACAAAAACACAGGGTCTTTGGAAAAGAAACTGTCCCATAGCATTATAGATCCTCTACCATATTTAATGGTGGACAATAAGTGCTTTTCCACATATTCATTCATTCATTCATTCATTCATTCATCTTCTGTACCGCTTATTCCATAGTGGGTCACGGGGGAGCTGGTACCTATCTCCAGCAGTCCACGGGCGAGAGGGGGTGTACACCCTGGACAGGTCGCCAGTCCATTGCAGGGCAACACAGAGACATACTGGACAAACAACCATACACACACTCATTTACACCTAAGGGTGCAGCCCTTTTCCACATATGCTTTTCCACATATTCAATCTTTATTTAACACCACACCCACCTAGCTTGGTTGTTGCTAGAAAGCTCACTCTGGGTCTCTTCTGGCCAAGGCACATTGTTCCAGTTAAAGTCCCAGTAGAGTTATGCAAATTCCACATGTTTACGTTTGTGATGATAGGACAGGAAAGACATTTCCTGTTATATTTCTCAAAGACACAAGATCACATGCAGAACGTTTTTAATGGTTGCTTGGAGATCTGATGACTCCAAGATGCCAGTCTTTGCTAATATTTTGTAACAGTGAGTAGATTTATTTAACCCCCTAGCTGGAACCGTGATAAACTTTAAAATTTTTGGTCAGATGCTAGATAAGGGTTTAGAAAAGTAGCTGTTTTTTTTTTACTTCCTGATTTCTGAAAATGGACAACCCTGAACATCCTCTACATGAGACTGTAAAACAACAAACTGTTTTCAGTCAGAGGCTTGATTAGATCTGACCACCACAAGAGATCCTTTCTGCACACAGCCATCACCATCTGCAATGATTAATTAAAGAATTTTGATTGGTGGTAGGAGAAGTAGGCAAGAATGCATGTGCCTTCTTCTGCTGGTGTTCCTCTGGTAACTATGGAAACGCTGGCAAAGACTGAGCAGTCAAATCTCTATCTTGGTTGCGTTACTGTTTTTCCTTTTTTTATTTGCATTCTTCTCCCGTCAGCTGGCAGATTATATGATACTGAATCATGTGCATTATGCAATCCAGCCATCAGGTTATCTTAAGCTTTAAGCAAAGATAGTAAATAAAGATCAGTCATGACACATCTTTATGCGCCTCAGTGTGTTAATGAGTAATAACAGTAAGGGGACAGAAATACCTCTTGTCACATTTTAAATTCAGCGGACGACTTATTTAGAGTCGACAGTTTTCAGGCATGGTGTTATTGCACTTTGAGCTCTAAGAAAACAGAAGTACTAATTCTTCTGCTGTATACATCTGAAAGTGAAACACACGCCAGTGCAAGCATCAAAACAGGCAGAGTAAATAGCACATCTGATTTTAGGAGCTGTAAAGTGTAACGTCATAAATATATCTGTGCAGGTATGTGAATGGAAAGACGTACATGGAGGATGTGGCTGATGCTTTGGAAGAGGCTAAAGAGGAAATCTTTATCACTGACTGGTGGTGAGTTTGTCTGTGCTCTGTATTTAAACATGTGGTCCTTCAGAAAGTCAGTTTGAAGGTGTGTCTGCTAGTCAGATCCCCACTGCAAAATACCAGTATGACCCCCTTTTTTCCAGACTGATACAATTCACATTATATGAGACTTGAAAATTATAACTAAATTCCTAGAAATTGTTATTATTATTATCGTCATTTTCATCAGAACCGGGATTTATCACAAACAGAAAATTTGCCTTTCAACAATGCGTAACTGTCCGGATTAATTCTGTTGGTAACATGGACCGTAACATAAGTCCCTTTTGAAATTAAAGTTATTTTAGATTAGTACTTAATTTGTGAAAGAGGCAGAAGTAAACATCTTTAAATAACAAACATAAGGCTAAATTACAATTAAAGCCACTCTCCAGACTTTCTGTAAACACAAATTAGAAAAACTGGCATGTGATCAAGTACTTTTTAGACACACATACATATACATGCCTGTTTTTCTTGTTTGTTTTGCTATTTTGTTGGAAAAAGTAGTTGACCTGGATAAATTCTATCCTCCAAAAAACACATTTTCTGGCTGAAACAAAATAGGTTGACTCCCTAAAAACTGACGTTTTAACCAAGAATCTCTGTCAAAATCTTTGTAAAATGTGTTCTTTCATTAGTGCTCCCTAATACTAGCTTGATCAGCTCAGCTGTGTCTTTTGTGATGTCATCAACCCAAATATAATCAAAGTTTGAAAGAATTTGAAGGGACATTTTTTTGTGCGGTATTTAAAAAACTTTGTGTTCGTTGTGAAATGCTGCTGTATACATTTTGTTACCCAGCTGTGCTTTTATTGTCAGCGAACATTTGTCAGGGAAAGAAAAAATACAGATCCCTGGATAGTATCTTTTAAAATAGACACATTCTGAAACATTAAATGATACCTCAACCAGTTATTAGGTTTAGGGAGCAGTTACTTTTACACATATTGCTAAGTTTAGGGTAGCTTTTTTTTTCTTTAATAAATTTAATCACCATTCATAAGTTTGGTTTATTCAGGTTATCTTTGTCAGCCTCACTGTATGCAACAAAACACTCACAGTTGCCTGCTGCCATTCCTGAGTAAGCTCTGTACAGGTGGCAGTTGCATTTTATAACTCTTTCTCTCTCTCTCTCTCTCTCTAGTTGCCACCATTAAATCAATAGCATTAAAAACTTAACAGAAAATAAGATTTCACTTTCAAACATTTTGGCCTTCACTGTATATAATGCACACCAACCACTCAATATGTAACTGTCATCCCTAACTGGCTTTAAAATGTGGCTCCTGAAAACGTGTAGAAGAGTTTTATTGCCTTGTTTCCACTCTACCTGTCTCTCTGCTACCAGAGAATGATAGGACAGCTTGTGCTTAAAGCACATGTTCTTACACATTATTTTATGCCTTAGCCACAAATCCTGGGGCCTGCCAGAGAGCCACAACGTGGTTCTGGCTCTGGTTACAGCCTGAAACCAAGAATAGAAATACACAGACTGTCTCTGTATCTGTTTACCCATCTGCTGGACCCCTTTATCTCCCTGTCATTAAGTATCTCATTCTTACATTTTTCTATTTCCTCATCACCTCAGAAACTGTTAGACCACACCATAGTGGTATTGTAAATATTGTGATGTCTGACAGGTAAAATGATTTACTTGTGTTTTCCTTTAAGCATATTTTGTTAGGGAGAAGTAAAGCCATATTTATCATTAGTCACATTTCTAAAATCCTTGCTACTGTAATTTCCAACATGGCTGCTTGCGGCCCCCACAGAGCCAGCTCTGTAACAGTTTTTCATCGCTAAACTCCTAGCGTTCCAAAGCTGTAATCACTGGGCTTAGGCTCCTTACCAATGAGGTGTGAGCCAGTGTAACATGAGCTGCATAAGCTCCGGATGTTAATGTGATTGGCTCATAGGACTACATCATTATATCACGTCTGTCATACTGTAGACAGAGAAATTTTGGTGAATCAGATTGGTGCAAGTAAAGATTCCCTTTCTATCACAAACGTGTGGAATTCATATTTATTCACCGGATTTTCCTTCTTTGTGTCTTTCTGTTTCTTTTTTTTTTGTCAGGTTGAGTCCAGAGATCTTCCTGAAGAGACCTGTTGTAGAGGGCAACAGATGGAGGCTGGACTGTATCCTCAAACGCAAAGCAGTAAGCAGGCATTACAGGAACAGAATTATTGGCAAATAACAGCCCGCCTTGGGTCAAATATTGACTTCTGTGGAATCCGTGTTCATAAAAAAACATACTATAGAAATGGAAAGAATTACCCGAGTAACAAGACAGCTATCAAATTTTTCCCCATATGCATGGCTACTAATACTGAGTGGCCATACATACAAAGGCCTTGTAAAAGTATTCATACCACTCGAACTTTTTCATGTTTTATCACAAACTAAAAGGCATTTTATTAAGATTTTATGCTATACACCAAAAGAACATAGTACATAACTGTGAAGTGGAAGAGAAATCATGCAATATTGGTTATTAAAATAGTTCATTTTTAATTCAGACTCCCTCGATCAATGCTTTGTAAAGCTATTTTTGTGGTATATCTCTTTCTACATCTAGAGACTAACATTTGTGCCCATTCATCTTTACTAAGTACCTCAAGCTCATCAATTTTTAAGTCTTGCCATGAATTCTCCATTAGATTTAGGTCTGAATTTGACTGAGTCATTTTAACACTTGAATATGCTTGGATCCAAACTACTCCATTGTACCTCAGGCTTGGGTTGTTGCCCTACTGGAAGTTAAACCTACTTCCGAGTGTTAAGTCTTTTGAAGCCTCTAGCTGGTTTCCCCCCATCAGTGCCATGGTTTTAGTGGCTTACATCTCTACATCAGCTGTGGTTCTGCTTCCCTGTCCCCGCTCAAGAAAACCATTCCCACAGCATGATGCTGCCTTCACCATGTTTAACCGTTTGGATTGTGTGTTTGCAATTCTGTACCATTTTAATTTCTAACACATAGAGCATTTTGTATGATGGCAAAAAAAATTCACAATTTAGGTGCAAAATTTTATTATTTTTTTTCAGATAAACGATTTAGGCCAAATGGAGCTCTATATGACAATTCTTGAATGTTTCCTATTTTCACATGTTAACTGTTTCCACAACATTGCGGAAATTGCTGAAGGGACTACTAATGTTAACTCGTAGGATTACTGGGTGCTTCTCTGATTAATGGGTTCCTTGCTTGGCCTGTCAGTTTAGGTGGGTAGTCGCATATTGGTAGGTTAGCAGCTGGGCCATACTATTTCCATTTTTAGATGATAGAATCAAAAGTGCTTCATGAAAGCGTTTGGGATATTGTTTTATAACATAACCCTGCGTAAACTTTTCCACAGCCATATCCCTGACCTGTCTGCTGTGTTCCTCAGTCTTCACAATGCTGTTTGTTAATTATCATTCCCTAACAAACCTTGGAGGCCTTCACAGAAAGGCTAGATTCGACCCTATTCACTGTGTAGGTGAATTCTGGAGGGAATTGGTTGGGATTCAAAGTAAATGGAAATAAAAATAAAACACACTGAAAGTTTATTGAAAACATCCGAATGAATATATGCAAAAAGTGTTAGATCCCCATCTTTTTTGCATTCGCAGCAACAGGGAGTACGGATCTTTGTGATGCTGTACAAGGAGGTGGAGCTCGCGCTGGGCATTAACTCAGGCTACAGCAAAAGGACGCTTATGCACCTGCACCCCAACATCAAGGTACGGGATCAGATCACAGCAGTTGCCTTTTTCTTCTATTTTCTTTAGCAATATCAACCTTTCCAAGCTGATCACAGGTAGAAATCTAATGTGGCATAAGCCCAAATTGTACATAAATTTGCATTGTTTTTGATGCCCAGAGGTCTAGATACAGAACAGACACAGACACGTGTAATTATTACATTTATGCTTGTGTCCTAGGTTATGCGGCATCCAGACCACGTGTCTTCCTCCGTGTACCTGTGGGCCCATCATGAGAAGATTGTGGTCATTGACCAATCAGTGGCATTTGTTGGCGGCATCGACCTGGCATATGGTCGATGGGATGACAAAGAGCATCGGCTGACAGATGTGGGCAGTGTGACACGCTCTGTGGCTCTTGAGCAGGTCAGCTTATTAAATATCCCATTCATTTTTTTGATTTATAGGCTATAAATGTGGTTCTTTGTTTTAGAAAAATGTTGTTAACATTAAAAGACAGACAAAGAAACAAATATTGTAGCTGTATCAGAATAGATGGATGGTATAAAATTCAGACAATCCCAATGGTATCTTAATGTTTTGGACTGACCCAGCCAGAGTCCCTACTGTAATCTGAGACAGATTCTGTAGAGGGAGCTAAAGATCAGGGTGATGGCACGGTGGACTTCCAACCCCAAAGATTTGGAGTTCTCCCCAAAAGATAAATTGACAAAACTACCAGTGGAAAGATGCAAAGAGCTGGTCAGCAATTATAAGAAGGGTATTAATGCTGTAATGCCAATAAAGATTTTTACCCTGATTATTGAGAAGGGAATAAATGATTTTCAACATGTCATTTATTTAACGAAATTCAAATAAAATAGTTTTTTTTTAAATCAAATTTAATACTCTTTTCACATTATATTATTATCTTTGAAGAGATGCCTTACTTATTTTCTATCAGAAACAAACTTCTTTGTTGAATAAATATAATATTAAATCTTAATCTTCCAAAGATATGAATAATTTTTGGCTTAACTGTATATAGCAAAAAATCTGAGCTTTAATTAGACCTGCAAATATGAGATGCTTACCTTTTCAATGTAATTCTAATCTGAAGATACATTTTCTTATTTTTTTCTATGGTTTGATAAAGTAACCGTAAGTGACCCAATTTATCAGTCATTTCATATGTATATTAAAAATATGCAATAAAAGTCACATGTGTGTCTGTTGATGACATCAGTGTATCTTAAGGTGTGAGCAGCATCTTTCACATCTCTTGACCCCATGGTGCAGGACGACTTGTCTGGGAATCCAGAGAGACTCCTTGGTAAACAGTGTCTCTTCTATGGGCTGTGTTTGGTCTCCATGGCAACCAACTTTTGTATTTTCCAATAGGTGGCGGTAGTCCACACCACTTTCTTTATTCCCTAAGATCTTAACTGGGATATTTACAACAGCTTCTAGATCCACCATGTTGTCATATGTAGTAATGAAGGTTAGCTGTTACTAGCTTAGCATACTAGCAGCGCTAGTTAGCACTGCTAGTATGCTAAGCTTGATTCAGAGACATTTTCACAGAGCAGGCCATAAACAACTACTGCTGTGAGACTGTTGTGTCTCTAGCTTGTGGGTGTACATGAACTCTTTTGCGTCCTTATTATCTGACAGGCAAAAATTGGCAGGAAATAGGAGAGTTAGCCTGCCCTCCCTGGCTAACAGCTCCACGCCCCAGCCTCCAAGCATTCCCATTCTTACCCTCCTCACTTGGTCTGTTTATTCAGCTAGATGCCTTCTCAGCAGTTGATCATGCAGTCTTTCCTCCATAACAAGCCATCTGTTATCTTCCCAAATAAATCGAAATGTACGCTTCTGGGGCAAGAGGCAAATTAAATTACAGAAAATGTGTACATTTTTATGAAAAGCTGATCTTCTTCCAGGCTTTTCCTGATAAAACGTGGTGATCAAATAAATGCTACTTTTCTGTTGTATTGCAGCCTTGCCAAAACATATGAGAATTTTAGTTTAATCCAGTGTTTAGATTTCTGGCTGCATGGTGGTGTGGTGTCTAAGCCTGCACGTAGGAACGTCCCACTCACTGAAGAACGTTACTTTGAACAATTTTATCTGGGTGTGTTATTTTGTACTTGTTTGTAGGCCGGCTCCACCAGCTCTCCCTCTGATAAGGGTGTGTCTGCTGCTGATGGCATCTCTCAGAGCAATGGGCGAACGCCGCCGCCTGCAGAGTCTATGGAGTTTACCAAACTGAAGGGTGTTGGCCGCAGCAGGATGGTTCGCTTCAGCCTGTACAGACATATTCAGAAACACACTCTGCAGCACATGGACAGTGTCAGCAGTGTGGATAGCGCAGGTGTAAAAGCTTTAGAGAAAACATGTTCTCCATGATGTGTGAGATAAATAATGATGCATGCTGTAAAAATTGCATTTTTGTCTATTTTCAATATACGAATGTGTTAGAATTATTTAAATCTGGGCTATAACTATTATATTGATTGTTTTTTTTTTTTACTTTTTACATGTTCATGTTTATAGATGGTGGTTCTGTCAAAAGTTTAAAGACTGGTGTTGGCGAGTTACAAGGAAACACCCGTTTTTGGCACGGAAAAGACTACTGCAACTTTGTTTACAAGGACTGGATCCAGCTGGAGAAACCGTTTGATGGTCTGGTACACAAATACACACATTTCTATACCTAAACTGTTTTGTGTGGTTATCAGTTCTACTGCTTTTACTGTTTACACTAAACTCTAACCATGGTCAACATTTTTGAAACACAGTACACTATTTGTTTACTTTCCTTATCATGCTTCACATTCCTTATTGATTTTTTTCACGTTTTTCCACTCTGTACAGACTTTATCAACAGGTACACCACTCCCAGAATGCCTTGGCATGACATTGCCTCAGTGGTACATGGGAGAGGTGCCCGGGATGTGGCGAGGCACTTCATCCAGCGGTGGAACTTTACCAAAGTACAATGATTTCCTTGCTGTACTCACTAAAACAGTGTTTTTCAACCCTGGTCCTCGATTCACATTGTCTTGCATGTTTTAGATGTTTCTCTGCTTCATTGATGGGTGATTAACAGGCTATTGCTGAAATACAATTATCAAAATCAGGTGTGTTAAAGCAGAGAAACATCTAAAACATGCAAGGCAGTGTGCTATGAGGGCCAGGATTTAAAAACACTGCACTAAAATACACAAGCAACAAGAACAAAGTAAACACTGTAAATGAAGGTTAATCAGTGTATAACATGGTTTTAGACTTTGTTTGTGGAATAAACAGGTTTTTTTTTAAATAGTCAGATCTCTGTATTAAATGGTGACCTCATGTTATAGGAAGCTTATTTGGGCTTTCAGTAAGTGAGGGTGGTTTTGACTTCGGGAAATAAACATTAAGGAGGGAAAGACTTGGCTAAATCTAGATTGTTTGACTGGAGCAGTGGAAAAAATGCCCTTATCCCTGTGCTCATAATTTCCATGATATTTACTTTTTCCTTTAATTTCCTGAGCTAGAATATTTTCCAGCCATACTTCCCGATGTTAACTTTATCCTCTTTTTGCTAAAACTCAAACTTCTCCAGATCATGAAGCCGAAGTACCGCTCCCTGTCTTACCCTTTCCTCCTGCCAAAGTCTCACTCCTCTGCTGATGAACTCAAGTACCAAGTTCCTGGATGTGTTAATGCCAAAGTGCAGGTAAGGGAAAAATGACCTGACGTTAATTTAAAAGAAATGGGATGTATTTAGAAATGTATTTAGAAATGTTTGTGCCAGTATGGTAGATATTTTAAAAAGAACATTCAACAAACACACAAGAGAAAGTCCCCACCTGTTCAAAGACTGTTGGAAACAGAGAGAATTGTCCCAATGGCTAGGGTGACCATATTATGATTTCCAAAAAGGAAGAAACTTTAATGATACTGTGTTTACCTAAGGAAGACTTACTATTTTTTTAACATATTTAAAATATGTCTTCTTTGTGTGGTTTGAAATAATAGTTAAATAACAAATTTTGATGGGCTTTCACTTGTCAACAATTAAGAAAATGACTTTAAAATCTCTTTAAATAATGATAGAAAAAGAGCCGTTTCTGTATTAGAAAATAAACATGTAACAAACTAATAGCTCTCCGTTTGGGTTATACTGGACAAATAAAATCTGAAATCTGAAATAATATTCTGAGTAAACAAATATTGTACTCTTCTGTTCTTTTTAATAATACAAATGAAAAGCAGAAAGACACTAATTTAGCAAACAAAAATTTGTATTCTCCAGTATAGTTGCCTTTTTTTATCCTAATGTTTTGCTGTAGAGCTAATCTTTCTCAGCAGTGTTTGGTTGCTCAACAGCTTGTCTTTGCAAGGTGTCTTGGAAAATACTTTGCACGATTACCCTTTAGTCACTCAAAAGACAGTTGTTTCCTCATCTTTGTCCACTGGCTCTGCATCAGTGAGAAAACCAATTCAGTATTTGCATAATGTACAGAAAGTGCAAAGTTAAACTGTGCAATCGTAACTAATTCTGAGGAATGTTACGCTTTTGGTTTTCTCAAAATATTTGCTCCACTTCTGGTGCACCCTAACCCTTTTCCCGGTGTAACAGCAAACTCAGTCAATTTAGTAGATTAACTTTCACCTTGCACAACCTTTAGTATAATTTTCTCTGTCCATGTGACCTACGACATCTATTGCGCCTTTGCACATGGTGGACTCTATCACCCATTTGTCCTGACCCAGATGGTATGAGGGAAATTTATTTTGCAGCTCATCTGTAGAGCTACACTTGCACTTTGACATCTTGTAAACACCAGCAGCAGTGCTACCAGCTCTGTTCCATCTGTGAGCAAGGAACCAACCACAAGCAGCAGCTCGGGGATCACATCACACGAAAGAATGGCTGTCTAATTCCATCCATCGCACCTGTCAGTTAAAGTACATGCGTACTGGTCCTGAAAAACGATGAAAACCGGACATTTTTATTAATATAAGGAAAGAACATGAAAAGTAGATGAGTCCTGGCAAAAGAGGACATTTGGCCACCTTACCTATGGCCCAAGAAAGATACATAATGCAACAAGTGGCCTGCTTCTGATCGAGGACTTTAAGCTGGAAAAAAACGACCTCTGATGCTTGTCTAAAGTAGGACATTTATAAAGATGACATCATAAGTCTAGTAACTTTTCTGTTAAAAGTTCTCTTCTCTGACTCCATCTAAGTTCTATATATTTTTAAAGTGCAATCAGTTTATGTAAAACTGTCTTGTATGATCTGCTAAAAGTTTATATGCGTTGTCTTTTCAGTTGTGAGATACATAATTTCTTACCCTTACAATTTATTTATCCCCAGCCTTCCTGATTAGTTAATATCATTAATTTCCACTGGATTTTATTATCTATTAAAGGTATGACCGTCTAATTTCCTGTTAAGCTCTGTCCAACATTGCAACTCCAATAGGCACTGTCAGCACTCTTTTATCTGCAAATACTTTTATCACCCTAAGTGCATTGTTTTATCAGTAAACCATGCAGTGATTGTGCAAAACATAGTAGCAGTGAATGGAAGCATCTAAAAATCCCACTTCTCACGGCAAGCTAATTCCACGATTGTGGCTTTTGGGAGGGAGGTAAAATTACTGACACGCAATCTGTTAATTTGACTCAGACACTAAGATAATAAGAGAAGCTGCTGCAGCTGATATTCATGGGCAACATGGAGGAATGTTTGGGTTGAGCAGAGTTTGTATTTTTAAACAACAGCTGCTGGCGTTTTGAACTGGGAAACTTTAGGTTCCCAATCAACACTTGCAGTCTCCCCAATGGTTTGTTGTTCTATCTATTGTTACTACAAATATATGGCCCATTCCCATATGTTTTATTAGGTTAAGAATTTTTCTATTAGGAATGTTATACCCATATTAGTTGTGTTACCAGTCAATTTAGTATACTTTGCAGTACAAGGAGCTCATCACACACACATTTACTTTGAAATTGCTCCAGGTTGCTTCTCCTTTTTTAAAAAGCTTGTCTGTAATAACTCTCATTTTTTGTATAAGGTGCTGCGATCAGCCTCAGACTGGTCAGCGGGCATAAAATATCATGAGGATTCCATCCATAATGCCTACATCCAGGTCATCGCTAAGAGCAAGCACTACATCTACATAGAGGTAAAGCATAAAAGCATAAGTGAGGCTGTTATAGGTCTTTTGTATTAAGATATCTGATTAAGAGCATTAACGCAGATGATCAAATGAAAAGGGAGGGGTTGTCATGGGTTAACCTGATGGCCTCACAGTTCAAAACTTGTATGGCTTTTTTTGTTGTGCTTAAATGTCCTCTCTGTCTCTGTGTGGGTTTTTTGGGTTCTGGCTTCGTACCACAAAAACAAGAAATGCATTTTAGCAGGTAGTCCATGAATACTGTTTCCTCAACATGTCCTCTGTCACTAACCAAGCTAATCTCACAGATAACAAACATTGCACCCTAAATATAGCATCTAATACATTTCTGATTTGAGATTAAAAATTTAAAAACTTTATTTGCAGATTACAAATTTATCCATGCATCTGCTTTTTTTGTACACACTTATTTCTGTTCTCGATCACTGAGGACCTGGTGTCTACTTTCACTGGTCAATGGACGAGAAGAGGAGTGCACCTTAGACATTCCCACATTATAAACGAACACATAAAAAACAAAAAATGTCTTACTTTATAACAGTCCTGTATCACTGTATGATGGTGTATGAAGCCCAGAATATTAATTTCCTGTTCATTGCAGCTATGAGATTCAGAAATGCTGTGGTCAATTGAACAAACAACACATAATGCTTTAGGCTGCTTGGCCTATTATTTCTGTCCCGATTCCATTCTAAGTCTTTTAGGAATAAGTCATTTGCTGCTACCGGATTCTGGTCTGATACTTCATCAGTGCCATGTATAGTTGTGTTCAAAATTAAAGCACTTTGTTTTTTTTAAAAAAAGTAAGTAAAGCTCAAAGTTCATAGTTTTTATTATAAGCAATGCATTTACCACACAACACATTTTATTCCATAACAAAAGAGGGAAAAATGTACATTTTATTCTCACTTTACAGAAAGTGAGAAAAAAATTAATGTTTAAAAATATCCGTTTGCATTTTTTACACAAACTCAAACATTTACCAACTACACTAAAAAGTGCTTGAAGATTCACTAATATTCACTTGTATAACTACTTTATCTGAGAACTGCCTCTATGTTGATGTACGCTGCACCTCCTGCAACAGTGACCAGGTGTTCCAGCCTTGAAAGTTTGGACTACATCCCACAGTCATTTGCATTTTTTGGTTTTGCCTCAGAAACAGTGCGTCTGGTGTCATTCCACCAGTTCGCTATTGTATTAAGGTTCTGACGATGGGGCTGGCTCATCCATTATTTTAATCTTGTTTGTTTGGAACTAAGATGTTTCTGGCTTACAGGTGTGTTTGGGATTATTATGTTTTAAAAAATGTATATTTTAAGGAGCTTTGCTTTTTAGCAAGTAACATGACTTTTTCGAGTGTTTTTGATGTATTCAGACTAATTCTTGATCCTTACGTACGTAATAAGTAGCCATGCCTCCATCATATAATAAACATTCCCATTCACCATGCTTCACTGATTACTGTGACTTGAATTCACTGTCTGCAGTCTAAGACCCAAAAAAACAATCTTGCTTTCATCAGCCCAGAAAATGTCACGTTTCTCTTTAGGCCAGTCAGTGTGTTCTTTGGCAAACTGTAACCTTTTCAGCCCACGTCGTGTTTTTCAATAATGGGATATTGTAGGAGCTTCTTGTCAATAGCTTTGCTTCACCGAGCCACCTTGTAATTGTTACACACAGGTAACTCTGGATCTCTGATCCCATGGAGCCGATCATTGTCTTTGCCATTTTGCCTGTACTTTAATCTGTGTGAATTATGTTTTTATTTTCTTTCACATCTTTCTGGTGTTGGTTTCTGTTTGAAAGCTTTTGAGATCATTTTAGTCTGTTATTTACTGCAGTACTTTACAGACCCATTCAGTAAATTGGAATATTGTTGAAAAGTTAAATTAATTTCAGTAACTTGGCTCAATAAGTGACACACATTATATAGATTGACTGCACACAAACAGACATTTTCAAGCCTTTATTTCTGTTAATTATGAGGATTGTCTGCTTACAGCTAATGAAAACACAACATTTAAGATTAGAATATTACATCAGACCAATAAAAAACAACCTTTCTACTACAGAAATGTGGGCTTTTTGAAAGCTATGTCGTATAAATGCTTAAAGGTTATTATTTTAAAAAAATACTCTTAATCTGACAAACAATCCTCATTCGCTTGAAACAACACATTACTCAGAGAGGAATGCATTATAACCTGCATTGTACACCATCTGCTGCTTTTGTCTTTATGACCTACCTGGTTGTTCGCAGAATGAATGACCTGACTGACTGAACTGAACACTATTATTTGGAACACCCCTTCTCCATTAATGCTTCAGTGACACAGAACTAGCAGCATACATGTCAAAACTGTTACGTCTGTTGGTTTTATATTACTCTACTACATCTATTAGTAAACTATTTGCCTTGTAGAACTGTAACTGCAATTGTAAAACTCAGTAGCTTTAAAGTGCAATTTCTCATGATGTTCCAGACACTGCAGAATGCATTTTCCTCAACAGTGACAGAGTCCAGGAGTTTCTGTAAGAAAGCTTTTTGATCTTTAAAGTTGTTTCTCACTCGTCGCATACAGCTACAGTCCTCAGTAAAGTCACTTCTAGCTCCTGGTGGTTATGTTTTAATGCTGAGCTGTCTGCTAAAGTGGATAGGCCAAAGCTAACATGTTTCCGCTCTGTTTGTGAAGAACTTTGTGATTTCATATTTTGAAAGGTGCTATATGAATAAAGTTTTACTTTAGTTACTTATTTATTCTAGATATGACTCGTTGATAACTCTGATTGATTACAAATGCCTCAGTGGGATTGACCTTAAACATGTTATGAGGACAAAACTTAAAATGAATTGTCCTCCTGCTTTTAATCTATCAGAACATGAAGGTGCAACAACAGAAATAGTCTTTCTTTCACTGTGAATGCCATTGCAAATGGTGAAAAACACTTTGTTTGGGAAAACCCGGATTATTCCTGTAAATAGGCTTATTCGAGTTTATTGAATTTATTCTTTTAATAGATTAGAGAAGCTAAATCTTTTTAGGGCTTAGGTATTTCTGTAATCAGATGACTTCAGTTAGCCAACCTGGGTGCATTTTGTGTCTTTGTTCAGTGAAAGGATTTATGGGATTGTTATGGCTCACTGAGATAAATTAATCTTTCATTTTGCTTCTATTATTTCTATCACAGAATCAGTTTTTCATCAGCTGTGCGGACAACAGAACAGTCTTCAACAAGATCGGAGATGCTATCATTGAAAGGATCATTAGGGCGCACAAGTAAGTCCCTTCTCTGTTGTGTAACAAGTAGAAACAGTTTTATCTAGTATGTATCTCTTTTTAATGTTCATTATCCCTAGTTTGTGTAATTACAATTGAACATTGGCTTCTGCTTCTTACAGTGCTGGACCCAAGAAAAGGTGATTAAAAAAATGATTATTTGCTTTGCAGGGAGGGTAAGAAGTACCGTGTGTACGTGGTCACCCCTCTGCTTCCTGGCTTCGAAGGCGACATCACTACAGGTGGAGGGAATGCGATCCAGGCTGTGATGCACTTCAACTACAGGTATGCAACCTGACTTCTTAATGAAACTAAGTGAGGTACTTAAAATGAAAAGATGAAGGAAATTTCTGGCCTGTTTCTGTCATGATGGGTATTGTTATTAATGTACTTATGCAATGTCTGTTTTTTTGTTTTTGTTTTATGCAGAACAATGATCAGAGGAGAATATTCCATCATCTCCCAGCTAAAAAAGGAGAGTAAGTAAAGCACAAGTTTTAATATTTCAAAATTTTAGGTTGAAAAATAAAAAGTTTCTGTCTTCTAATTGTAGCTAATTGTCCTTCTCTGTTGACCAGTGGACGACCAGTGGATGAACTACATCTCCTTCGCTGGCCTGCGGACTCACGCCGAGCTGGAGGGGCGCCTCGTCACGGAGCTCATCTACGTCCACAGCAAGATGCTCATTGCTGACGACAACACAGTCATCATTGGTCAGTCTGTCTCGAGTCTCACCTTCTGTCACTCTTCCTTCCTGTGCCGTTCTCATCAGCTGCTATTTGAAGACATGAATTT
Organism: Crenichthys baileyi; assembly: GCA_036173005.1. Lineage (NCBI taxonomy): Eukaryota > Metazoa > Chordata > Actinopteri > Cyprinodontiformes > Goodeidae > Crenichthys > Crenichthys baileyi. The sequence continues at coordinate 499,209 of JAHHUM010000601.1, forward strand.
CTTCGCCTTGCCACAAAGAAAGTGTGAGAAAGCTCAATCTCTGGCTCCATTTGCCTGTCTTTCACCATGTTTACAGCTAACTAAGGTGCAAAACAATGCTATGGGCATTTGTGATCAAAGTTGCACAGCTCTGGTATGCCACCTACTGGTAAAGAAAGCACATGTCACCAAGAGAGGATGTGAACCAACAAGTCGACTTGTGGTAGCAACTTCACAACTTGGAAAAAAATATTTTTCTATTTTGACATGTCATATTAAATGACTTTAGTATGACACAACATTTATTGTAGTTGTTTTTCCTCACTTGACTTAAAGCCCTTTCACACTGGATCGAGGCTAACCCAAGCTGTCCAGGATCTTTAAAAGTGTTTTAACAACTATGAATATAAGCAAATTTGGAAAATCTTATTTCAATGTAAAGGCAAGCGCCCTATGGTGTTCAAAGTACTCGGCATGTAGGTTTACTTTTCTCCATGCTGCTTTTTCGGCCGTCCTTTAACAATATTATTGCCATGGGTGTCATATTTCTAAATTTCTCAAACGGCATACAGTATATTCCAGTTTTTACAATCCAAGAAAAATCTAAGAAACCAGCAAGATAAAACTCCCACTAACCCACATTTTAACCCACATCTACTGGTTTTGCTGGAAAGAGATAGGGCCAGAAATGTTCTATCACTGGAACTAAGAGGCCTTAGCATGGCACATGTTTTTGTTTTATTTTTCTGATGCTGATTAAAATCCTGTTTGTTGCAGTTAGAACATTGCCTCTGCAGCTGCATGCATGCCAATCATCATGGATGAGCCATCACTGCTGGTATGTGGTTCCATCGCAAAGCATTCGAGATCTGCCACCATGATGATGGATTACCAGTCTTACCACAAAGTTTTGTCCTTGCTTAAAAAAGTCAGGGAACTCTCGTGCCCCATCAAGCATAATGGTGACAGCACTGCATTCTAGATTGAGACATCTCCAAGACCGTGCAGAGATCATTGCTGTTTGTTTTTAACCTGGTGGTGCAGTCTTAGATTTAGTCCAGGGTAAAGGGGGAGTAAGTGAATACACCAAATTAAGTTGATTTAAGCCTTTTTTTGTTCTATGTGTAGGTTCTGCAAACATCAATGACAGGAGCATGCTGGGGAAACGTGACAGTGAAGTGGCAGTGGTTGTTGAGGACTCTGAAAAAGTGGCGTCAGTGATGGATGGGCAGGACTATGAAGCTGGACCCTTTGCACTTGAGCTGCGCCTTGAATGTTTCAGGTGCTCTTTGAAAATAGATGTCTGTGTTAGGCAAAAAAAAAAGCCATTACATTTCCTTTTGATCAGATTAGTGGAACAATTTCCTTCTTAAATTTATGAAGAAATCTGCAACTCTGCACCAAAGAGGCCCAAGGTAAAAAAAAAAGGAAAATAGCTGCAAAGCCTTTACTAAGAAAAATAATAATTTATTAAATTTTGGATTTTGTGCGTGCTTTTTTGTCTTCTCCGTGACTGGAAACAACCTTTTATTGGGCAAAGTATGGGCAGGAAAGTATTTAGAAGAAGCACAATGACCTATTTGTTATGTTAACCACACAATATCCTGTCAGTTGCATCGTTCCCTATCACTGAAAAAAGGCATGTCCCCACTTGCTTGCCGTGATGAAGAATTTCTGTGAAAATGAAGGGAAGGGAACGAATAAAGGAGTTTTAGCATGTGTGTAAATTTTTTTGCAACACTAAACTAAGACAACAACTGGCAGAGCATGTTAACCCTTTTCAGCTTAAAGCACTAGAGGACATACTGTAGAAGGCCACCTGAATTTTTCTCTGAAACAAGCTGCACCAAAAGAAATTTTGTTCGGCTCTTTTTTTCCTTCTTCTTTTTGTTTTATTAGCGCCTGAGATTTGGTTGTTATCTCCAGAGTACTGTTGGAATGTAAAAGCTACCAGGCGAATATGCACCATAAAACAGTAATGTATTCCTCATTGCTCATATTTACTCATATGTTTAATTTGAACTCTTCCTGATTTATAAAAACATAGCAGTGTTGAAGGTGGTTTAAGAGAACAGTGATGTTTTATGGCACTCATGTGAATGCAGGAGGTTGTTTACCTAATAATTATAGTCTTAAAAGGTGATCAAGCTTATGGTCTGTGTTGTTGACAGGTAACAATGTGTGTATAGCATATGCACCTTATGGTTTCCTTAGTATCAACAGGTCTGATTGTTTGTGATTATGATCACCTAATATTGAACTCAGCTAAATAACAAGTGATTATTTGTATATTTACTGTTATCTCCTCCTGAGCAGGACAATCCTGGGAGGCCACACGGATACAAGCATCGACCTGTCCGACCCCATCAGTGATCGTTTCTACAAGGAGGTGTGGATGACCACGGCTGGCCGGAATGCTACCATTTATGAGAAGGTAGAGCAGATATGCTGCTGCGTGATACAACAATAACAAAAAACATTAAGATGGCTCAGAATTTTGTCAGGTATTCGATATACAATTATTCTGGATTCTTATATTTTTGAAGAGGTAATGATTGAAGCGGCTTGGACCTTTAATTGTTGGATGAGTTCATTTTTGAATCTTCAAAGAGAAATACTGAATTTTTTTTGCACACCACTTTGAAAACAATTTTGTTACATGTTTTCTACATTATGCAAGCGCATGCAAATATCCATGCCTTGATTCTTCAACCACACTTTGTCATGCTACAACTACTAACTTTATTGTATTTTTTTGGTTTTATTTGTCAGGCCACCATAAAGTAGCACATAATTATGAAGCGAAAGGAAAAGGAAACTTGGTTTTCTAGATCTTTAATGCGTACAAATCTAATACCAGCTTCTACTCTGACATGATTTATGAGTCACTTATTAATTGATTTGTCACACTTTAGTCTTAGTTCATAATTGTAAAATGGAAAGAAAAGGAAACAACACTCTTATTTCCTTTGGAAATAAAATCCTAAAAATTGTGACGTGAATTTTTTTCTCTCTGGCCGGCCTGCTTTGTTTCTTGGTCTTCTTGGTGCTCTTTGTTGACTAATGTTCACAAACAAACCTCATGCCTTCACAGAACAGTTGCATTTATACTGGGATTGAACTACAGGTTGACTATTTACTAATTTTGAGACTTCGGAAATCAGTTGGTTTCACAGGATTTTATTTAAGGGTATAAGAGTAAAGAAGACTGATTGCAAATGCATGCCACGGTTTTCAGACTTTTATTTGTAGAAACTGCTGACAACCATTTATCATCTTTCCATTTCACAGTCAAGGACTACTTTGTGTCACGTAAAATTAAAAAAAAATACATTGAGGTTTGCGGTTGTAACATAATAAAATAATACAGTTCAAGGTGGATCAATACTTTTAGCAAGGTAATGTAATTAAGTCCAATTGAAAATCTGTTTGAGAGAAAGAGCTCCAGATTGTTGGTGTTTACCCTGGAAAAGTGTTTAGAAACATCTCCGACATTCTTCATATACAGACAAAGCTGTGGACCGACCATAAGAGGCTGTGAAACTAAATGTGTCCCCATGTCTTGTTGCAGGTCTTCCGTTGCCTTCCCTCGTCCCTGGTGAGAAACATGTCCGAGCTGGAGCAGTTCCAGTCTAAGCCAGCGTTGGCCCAGACTGACGAGGCCCGCGCTCAAGAGGAACTGCGCAAGATCCGGGGCTTTCTGGTCCAGTTTCCCCTGGACTTCTTGTCTGAGCAGAACCTGATGCCTTCTGTTGGATCAAAGGAGGCCATGGTTCCGACCGAGATCTGGACATAAGGGAAGACGACCAATACAGGACCTGCATGATCATACAATCCACACATGAGTGTCAGATTTCCAGTCTTCTTTTGGCTTCATTTAACCACCAGGCACAGACAAATCTCTCAAATCTGTGGATACCTAAAAACACTACATTGTATATAGGGACTGCAAGTCAGCTGAGCCTTGTGGATGTACAGTATGAAGAACAAATGGACTCTAATTATAACGGTGTTGTTTCAAATTGAGGAAAATTGTTGGTTTTGCGAAACATCTCTAATTTCAGATGTTGTGTTTTAAACTGTAGGGTCACAGCAAATATTTCTAAGGGTGCATCATAAAGCCATAAAAACAGTTTGGTGATGCTAACAAATATTCCACTCTCTGTCGATCATACCACAAATACATCGGGAATGGTACTGCATGTGATTCACTGAGTTAGTGAGATGCTAGTGCTAAACTTGCTGTTTTTTTATCCCAAAGCTGAGCAGCTAAGCCTGCATCTGTGCAGCATTTAACTTGAGTTTCTAAAGTTTAATGGAATAGAGTGTCATCTTGAATCCCTTTTTTTTTTTGTTTGTTTTAATGGAAAGTCCAAAATATCCTTGCTGTTCTCTCTCAACGATGATGAGTGATTTGCTTCCTAACAAATCATGTTAAATGTGCGCATCTGCCAGTGCTGCATATACAGATTCTTGGAGACGTTTGCTCCTCGTTGAAGACTTGTTGGGACAGGTTTGTACCTAGAGTTACATTTTGTGCATCTATATCTTTTTTTTATTTTTTTATTCATAAATGTAGAATAAGATCAAAGTAAGATTGGATAGATCAGACAATCAGGCTGTATATTTAAAGGAATTATTTTCCTTTTGCCCAGCAGGTGGTGCTAGCCTTCTAAAATACAGCCTTCATGCCAACAACTGAGATGCTTTCTTAGGTCTCTTTGGTGTTTCCCCAGTCTGGGTGCAGTGAAGTTTAAATCTGATTAAAATATATATTGTGGGGTATTTTAACTGATCTTAGAAGCAAAAATATCATTTTAATTTCAGAATTCCTAAATTCCAAACAGCATTCATGTAACAGGACAGAAACCAGCTTCTCCAGATTGTGCAGTTTGATTTATGACTCATGTCATGGATGTGCGTGAATGCATGCAGGCTTTTTTGACCACTTTTTAAATATCTGTCACAGCATCTCGCTTGATCGCGATCTTCCTTTGAATGTGAAACTAGAGCGCAGCTTCTTGAAGTTAGCTGCAGCTTATTCCAAATGTAGGACTGCAAGGAATTATGTGACTGAAGATCTTCGATGTGGAAGAGAAATGAGAGACTGCCTGAACTGTCAGTAAAAAAAAAAAAGAAAATCCTAAATGACCCAGTTTCTGTTTGACTCCGCACCTTAATACTGTTTTGTCACACCCAGCATTTGTATCAGTCAGTTTGGTTGGAAAGCAGCAGTGTGTGGGACATTTTATGGGATCTTGTGAATAAAGACTTCTCAAATGGGACCAAGAGCTATTAATTTAAGAGAATCTGCCTGGAAACTGTAATGTTTACCCTTGCTTTATTTGTCAGTGCATTAGCTATGATTTATGAAGCATTTAACACTTTATTTTAAATTAATATTGTGGTTATATTGATGGTTGTTTATTTGTAATTGAACTTCACTATTGTGTAACTCCTTGCCTCTGTCTATGTACAATCTGAAGTTGTTCTAACTTTCACCTTTCAATTTAAAACGGTGTAATGTAGATGGCTAACGAGCGATGATTTATTGGACTCTTGCTTCTTTCATTCCACAAAACGTGAGCATTTTAACGTCATGATCTTTGTACCCAACAGAGGCTTTTATTGTGATTATGTTCACAATAAAAATGTAATTTATACTCCTGACTAGAGCATTTTAATGTTTGATCTGGTTTCACATTTTATCAGATGTTTGAAGACTTTATGTGAAAAGGCCATTGGGTTGATCATACCTTGTGTAAAGTTTAATAATTCAAGTGCAAAAGAAACAATGCATTGAAAGACTAGTTGTAGTCGCAAAGGAAAAATGTTTTAAATGTTTTTTACTTGTACAGAATTGATATACTTGCAGAGGACATGAATGAAAGTGGCAACAACTTGTTAACATACCCAGTGAGTCATCTTAAGCAGAATTCCATGTAAAATCAAGACATATGAATACCTAAGATTCTGCTTCCTGTGTGATAAATATAGCACAGATGAACTCGTTTGAGTTTAGCTTTCTTCTCTGTAAAAAACACAACTGTGAATTCTTCTTAAATAGTTGATCTCCACAGACTTGTTTTCATAGTGAGTCACTGTTTGTTTTTCGTTGTGAGATGAATGAAAGTGTTGACTGAATAAGATGCTCGCTCATGTTGTTCTGGAAGACTGACTAAACTAAAAAAAAACAAAATAATCTGTTCCTTTCTATGTCCTTAATAAGAGGTTCTGGTGCTCATGTTTTGTACAGTCGTTTTAGCTATTTTTCAGACGTGCTGATTTGTTATCAAAGAGCAGGCTCAGCAAATTCCCAAAGTCAGTACAGGAATTGGTGGGGAAAAGACTGCTAGCAGTCAGGTGAGGTTGGATATTTATAGTCTCTTCCAAACTAGTCATCCTCATTAAACCTTTTTATGATACAATCACAAACCTCAATGTTTTTTTTTTATTTAATGTTTCATAGACCAACATTACGTTTTGCATAATGGTGAAGTGAAAGGAAAGGGACAAATGGTTTTCAATTTAAAACATAGAAATAGCACAAGCTCTTTCAAATCGTCTAAAAAACAACAGTTTACATGTTTTTCCATAGATTTTGAATCGGCTTTAGCTCTAAAATTTGATTAAGCCATTCTAGCATTTTCGTTGGTCTAAACTACTTCATAGTAACTCTGGCTGCATGTTTACGCTATTAGTCTTGATGTATCTGCTAAATAAAAGCATAACCAAAGCATGATGCTGCCACTGCTATGTTCGACATGGGAATTGTGTGTTCAAAGTGGTGTACAATGTTAAGCTTTCTGGCACACCTAGCATTTTACATGTACACCAGAAGGTTAAGCTGTTTCCACATGTTTGCTGTGTCCCTAAGTGGCTTGTGGTGAACTACAAATGTGATTAGTTCTGGTTTTCTTTCAACAATGACCCTCTTCTTGCCACTCTTTGATTAAGATGAGAATTGTGGTGTGCACTTGTACTTGACCTTTTAGGAAATTCTCCAACCTGAGCCATGGTTCTGCACCTCCTCCAAAGTTACCATGGGCCTCTTGGCTATTTCCATGCACCCTTTTTTTCCACTTTTCTGTTATGCACTCCTCTCTGAGGGTCTAACACATAAAATCCCAATGATATAGAGTGATGTTTGTGGTTGTAATGTGATTAAATGTGATCAAGGTGCATGAAGCAAGCAACTGTAAACACTATCCACTTAAAATTTACACAGACTGTGAATTGTTCAGTTTTAACAAAAGTGGTAAGAACAGTATCAAAAATCTTTCAATTAAAGGAAATTCAGCTGTACTTGGCGGTAAATGTCAAAGCAACGACAGTAGGGAATTCACGATGGTATATAGATTAAAACATGAACTGGAAACAATCACAATCTTCTTGACCTTAGCTGCACAGTGATGCATCACTGACAGATGTTTTCTTTTAAAGAAATAAAATTCGAAAACAAACAAAAAAAAAGATTAAGTTCATGATTGTTTCCATTGTTTCACACAATGGCCAGGAAATTCTGTAAACTTTTGATCTATTAAATTACTCTGGATGGAGTCTCAGGAATGGAGCACCATTACAACTACAATCAGAGACATCAACACAGATAACCTATTTCACAAATATCTAACATTCTGGCTGATTAGTAACCAGACCTGACAACACTGTACTCTTGCTGCAGCCATCTTGTGTATCAGTTATGAATGTGTGACTTGCACTGTCCTGCTAAATTTAAAAAATAAAATAAAAAAAGAATAAAAGAAGAGTGACACAGTTGCAACCAGGAAAGGGACGTGTTTAAGCAGGAGCCGAGCATGTAAAGGTAAATCATTAAAGGTTCTTACGATTCAGAAAGACCCCAAACCTGAGTCTGGCAGGTCTGTTAAAGCTCAGACTTCTATGTGAAGAGGATCATTGTGGTTTCTTAAGTTTGCAGTTTGTTGTTGTAGAGTGATGTTGAACATAAGATGAATAACTGTCGATCACTGTAGAGAAATGCTTGCCGGTTTCGATCTGGAAGACTGACTAAACTAAAACGATCTATTGCAAGCCCAACTTCCAACATGGTGACTATATTTTCCAAATGGGCCTATTTGTATTCAAAATGCTGGTTTAACAAGGTTTTAACAGAGTTGAAGTCAGGATAGAAATGGGGGAGGGCGACAATCTGCATGCCATCATGTGTGTGGTTGGACCTCTGCAGCTCATCCAGGGCTACCATGGCCCTCTCTTCTCTGATCAGAACTGGTGGAATCTGGTCATTGTAGGAAAATCATGTCTCGATATATTAGTGAATCGGTATTACATTGGTGATAGATGAAAATGATCCACGAGATGTTGTTGAAATACTGTTTCATAAGCTAATCCCACTTTAAACATTTCGATAACTTTCTCCCAGACCTATCTGCTGTGTTTCTTGGTTGTCATGTTGATGTGTTTTCATTGATGTTATCTAGCAATGGGTGCGATGGTGGTGCATGGGGTAGAGCGCGCAACCCATGTATGGAGGCATTACTCCTGGACACAGCCTGACAAGAGTACGACTCCCAACCCTTTGACCTTTGCTGCATGCCTCTCCACTCAATTTCCTGTCAGTTCACTTTCAAAATAAAGGCCACTAGTGGCACATACTGTGCATGAATTGCACAAAGGTGGTTTTTATTTTATATACCAAGCAGTGCTGGATTTTCTTTAAAGATATGAGAGTAAAGGGTGATTAAATAAGTATACCACACCTTTCAAATTCTTCATAGTAAAACGTTTTGAAAACCTGAATATCTTTCTGCTTCACAAAAATGAACTACTTTGTGTTGGACTATCATACAAAATGTATTGAGGTTTGCGGTGGTAAAAAGACAAAATGTTAAAAACGGCAAGGAGTATAAGAACATATAGAAATTACTGCACATATTTTTTTATTTACAATTAAAAATAAATAAAACCCAATCGGGCATTTTTTACTCTAATAAAAGTCGTAAACACAGCATCGAAAACTGTTTAAACAAAAATCAAGTGAAACGTAAAAAATTTAGATTTTTCCTGAGTAGCAGCAAGGAACAGTAGTTCAGAAGCTAAAAGTACAACCTAAATTTTCAGGATGTGGTACTGGGGTTTTCACTGCACACTAAAACAGGTGTGTGACTGGTGTGACTTATTTCCATCTGATGAAACAGATAGAAAATTCTAGAAAATTATGATTGCATTGTCTTCTCCTCCTACTTTTGACAAAACAGGGTGACAAACTGAAAAGGAAATGTTATTAAAGAGAAGCAGGAACAGAAAATGCCTGAAGGTGCTTACCACCTGGACAAATCCTGCTTGGTGACTGGCAGGACAATAAAACTCAGCTTCATCATCTGTAAAGTGGAAAAACAACAAACTGTAAATGCTATTGTAGACTTGCTTCCTATTGCAGTGCTAGTTGTTGGCTTTCAGATGATTGCTGACTGAAATAGGACTATTTTGTTTGTTTTGTTCCTGCAGACTGATCCAGGGGAAAAACCTTCTTGGTTTTGAAGATAAGGCTACACACATTTTTGTTAAATTGTTTTTTCTAAGCCAGAAGCCAGCAGGCAAACTTAATAAATATATTGGTGGGTTTGTGCTGCATATAGAGCTCATGGTCTTACTGCTGTGGATTTCCTTCTTGAATTATCTTTCAGAAATTTACCAAAGAATGTGGAAATTGACTCTTAGTGTATCTTTAACTTGTCCAGGTCTAACTACATCATCTATATATCATCATCATTGGATATATCAAACTATACCACATCTTACACCCCAATAGGTGCTTATCTTTCCTACTGCGTACTGAACTCACCGTCATTCCATCTGCCTACAAAACCTTTCAAAACCAAAACCAAATCTTTTTGGTTTCTTTGTTGGACCAGTCTCATTCTGACACAGATTCTTATGACATTTCCTCAGAGATGTTGCTTTAGTTATGCAGCTTTTGTGACCTTGATATTGGCAATATACAAGTAAGCATGAAAAGATTTGAGGAAAACTAGATTTTTGCAGCCCCAATGCCAATCCAAGTTTTTAAAGAACATGCATTGGCCTATATCAAGTCTAATATTACATTAAAATCGATGCCATACAATTAAGGTTCCTTACATAAATACAGTTCTGTGAAAAAGTTCCATATAGATTTCTTCTGTTTTTGCTTTTATGTCAGACTTAAATGTTTCACATCATCAAAAAAACCTGTGAAATAGTAATTGCTTCCTTTATTAAATTATGAATTAAATGTGATTACCCACACTAGCCAAACCAGGCCTGATAAAGGTCAGACCTGTGGAATCAAGAAATCACATACTGTAAATGGAACCTGTTTGACAACATGAAGTAGGCTCAAAATATCTCACAAAGCAGCACATCATGCTCTGATTTAAAGAAATTCAAACAACAGATGAGAAACAAACACTGACAATAATAAGTATGGAAAGGGTTAAAAAGTAATTTCTAAGACTTTGGGAATCTAGGGAACTACAGTGAGGGACAGCATCCTCAAACAGAGAACACAGAGATTGGCCAGAGTCCAGAGGTGCCATGGTAGCTCTGGATGAGCTGCAGAGATCCAACCACACAACTACTCCAAGAACACAATGACAACTTATCCAGGAGGTCACAAAAGTACCAAGAATACTAGAGGCCATTGCAAAGTACAATGAGCCTGATCATGGGTAAACAGAAATGGATGAGGTTTTAGAAAACAACTATTAATCAGCTATGAGCCTGGCAGGTATTCTAGTTGGACTTGTTACAGAGCAAATGTGTTCCACAACCATTCACCTGGTAAACTTCTGAAAGGTTGTCCTAACATTACTTCAAATTCTTGCAGGTGGAAAACATCTCACAGAAGTTCACGTGTTTCGAAACTGCAAATCCAGCAGTTAAATTAGTGAAACATTAGTTAATCAGCTTGTAAGGGGAGCGTCACCTGGTTGCTAACTGTATTCAGCAAATTTGTAACCTAAGGCCTTGGTAGGATTTTTTTGTGACTGCGACCACAATTCAAAATTCAAAATTTTTTTCAGCCATCATATTCATTAACAAATGAAAATGTTCTTAAAATGGAAAATGCTAGGTACAGAACAGGGGACTTGTCTTTTTTGTCCACATTTTATTTTAATTTCATTGAAAATAGGACCACAAAGTGCAGACTTGAACACAGCCATTCATTAAACTAGGCAAAATATAGGGAGGGACCCAAGTCCAAGCGTTATGGTGTTTTTTTCTACTTTTTATTTACTTGTTTTTGCTGAATTAGTATTTGTCTTAAGGCACGGGATTTTCTTAAAGAAATATTATATAGTTTTGACCCTTCTGGCTTTCCATATTGCTCGGGACCCATTCATGTCAGAACCGCCGCAAAAAACAGTGCCACACATTTCTCTTGAATTGAAAAGGAAATGGTATTAAGCAGAAGGCAAGGAGGAAAAAATGCTAAGGAAATAAAGTTTGAAAGCGCGTACCGCCTCGGCTGCCAAACCCCGCCCGGTGAACAGGCGTGGTTTCCCGAGGAGGCCGTGCGCTCGGCTCCTGTCTACCCTCCTCTTGCATATTAACCGCTTGGCTGTCATAGCTGCAGCAGCAGCACCAGCAACAGAAGCGATCCATCCTCCGCAGCACTTTACCTTCCTCAGTGCACCTTCTTACATCTCTCCAGACATAGAGCTTTTCTCGCTCTCCGTCTACCGCGCCTTTGCGCGCTAGCAGTGCGCTCCCAAACCCAAGCCCTGAACAGCCAGAGAGGGGCTGGTATTATTCTGTGATCCAACGAGAGCCCACCGTTGAGAGGAGGGCAGCCTAGAGGAGGACCACACGGTCTGTCGTGATAGCAGAGGCCGTTTCTGGATATCTGACAAACTAAGAGTGGCTTCTTTTTGTGTTCTCCATCATGGCGTGTGACTCTCCAGCTCAGAGTCAGTTTGAAATCGACCTGTCGGCTTTAAAGGTGAGATCGTGTCTGCCAGATTCTCTTTGAAATATTTGAGAAATAGATCCTTCATTTCTTGCATCTGACCGTACAGCCTTAATGATAACCGGCAGCAGAGCAGCGTGCTGCTTGAGGCGCGTATGAGTGGGGGGTGGTTGGGCTCTGCTTTGCCACAAACCCCACATATAACATAGATCATTTTATATATAGATATTAACAAACATGACAGCTGGTTTGACATCTCGTATTTACTAAGGTAACAGGATTTATCATGCAGTACTGAAGCTGTAGTGATGATTTTTTTGCAGAGCTGGATTTTGTGCAATGTATGCCCAACAATCTACATTTTTTAAGAAATGTCAACTATTTTTTACCACTCCCTGCTGGTTCTCCAGAGGCTTTAAAAAATGCATCTAGGTTTCCCCCACTTGCAGTTTCTCAGTGGATTGTCTCTTGTGAAGAGAGTTTATCTGTGGTTACTGTAACATCTTAGTGAAAGCTGTGCATGTTAAAGCCTTTGAGTTTTTGTGTTGTTTGCATCTTTCTAAAATGTTGGTGTCCGTAGCAGAAGGGAAGGATGCTGTACACAGGAGCTCTGAGAAACAAAACCACATCTCCTGCTTTCTCTCACAGTGCTGTTGCGGTGTGTCTGCATGCAGTAACCTGGTTTCCTATGCTCTCGATTGCGCCTGTATGGCCATTTTTATGCCATTAATGGAAACTCTGTGTGTGCCTGCCTCCTCATTTGTCTTTATTCTTTCAGAACAGCTTATCTGTTCTTACACCTGCACGCTGTTGTTCCCTTTTCTAGCAGTTTTGCCTCCTGTTTATTTTAGATCGCCTTGCCTGTGCTTGATTTAATATCCTTCCCCACCTGTCTATCAGCTGCTCTACCTCTCTGCCCGGCTGGTAAATAAAAAGATCAATGTTTACAAGATAGGTGAATCGTGTGTGGGAATAAAGAAAAAGGGGTTTACATTCTTGAAAAGGCAGGCTGTATGTAAAAGTATTCACTAAGAAAGATAGAGGACATGAGTGATGAAGACGACTGAGCAAGAGGGGGGAAGTGTCCATGCACTGGGAGTCACTGCATGCATGTCTCGTTTATTTAAAGACATAATGCTAGGTTTAATCTCTTGGTTGTCTTGGGGGCAGCTCCAAGGACATGCATGCACAAATGCTAACATTTAGATGATCATTTGACAAGATATGCAAAGATGACTATAGTCCATTTATGTTTATTTAGCAGCTCATGCATTGTCTTCAAGGCTTGTGTTGCATGCGTCTGCGTGATGGGTGTTTGCAAAGCCCACTAGGTATAGGAAACTGAGTGGGACTAAAATGTTTCTGGTAACCTTTGGTGAAATTTGAAAAACACCTCAAAGATAATATATTTCATAGAATATTGTTAAACCCATATTATTTTTAATATTTCGCTCTGCAAGTGTTTATTTGTTTTGTCATTTGTACAATCATATAATTTAAGAACTGGGGTAGAAAGAAACCAAATTTGGATTATTTTCCTGTGTGTAAAATAGACTGATCCAGCCCTGGGCTGATTAAATACAATAGGGTTAATGGAAAGTTGAGTGAAGGAAAACGTGTGGAGGAAAAAGGTACCCAAGCAACAGGGATAGTCTACCAAAGAGTGGGTTGAAATGAATAAACTAAATAAAAAATAATCTTGATTACTAAACAAGTACAATTTGAGCAAAAAAAGAATGCTGTTTAGTCTTAGTTTAATTCTGCATTATAAATGATCAGATAAAAAAAAAGAAAAAAAATCAACTGTATCATGACTTAAGATGAAAGCTTTCATTGGTAAATAATGCAATTTAAATAGCATTTAAATAATATAAAATATGTAAAATATGTTTTTGTGCTGTCTTGAGCATATCTTTGGTTAAAATTTCAAAGTTTATTTATTAAATTAATGTCGCTAAAAAAGAAAAGAGCTTAAAACATAATTTTAAGAAATTGTAAAATAGAAATTAATCTAGCTTCGGTCAAAGTATGAAACTTGAACATAGCTAGCACTAGCTTGTGCTAGCTACTTAGTTGGCAAAAACCTAAAGTTATCTTAAGGGAACAAACTTTTTCTCTTGTGTGACTGAAGTCACTAACACAACCTACTGGCTCTAACTGTAACATACACCATAATTTCCTCATCTTGGTGTTTATTCTTCCATCCTGTGGAAGACGTTCAGTCAAGTAGGATCAGGTCATTGTATGGTTCAAAATGGCTGCCTGTGAAAACTGATGAGGCCCATTTTTTTTTCGAACACAATTCTAGGTCACAACGTTACACCCATTGCTTGGATAAAAATACCCACCTTTCAATCCCAGCAGCACAGGCAGCATTTGGGTTAAAGGTACTTCTCAGCAGATTTCTTGAGTTATATTTGTTGGACTGTCAGGTTAGTTTGTTTTCCTTTGTTCCAAACACCTGTTTTTCTAGTTGTGTGGAAATGTTTTTTGGGTTTACAGATCTTAGGTAAACAAAAAGGTGTGATGAGTAATTTAAATTCTGCCAGATAAATTCCCAACATGTCTGAACAAGCCCCACCATAGAGCATCTCCTCCCAGCAGATAGCAATACAGACACAGACAGAGAGACCAAGATGAGTGCAGAGTCAACCGCTGTGGCTGCTAGACAGGAAATAGGTCAGCTGTGTCTGACGCAGAGGGGGTGGGGGTGTTTTGGATTGTGATTATTACTCTGGTTGTGGTGCTGATGATCGAGCATTGAACCGCGTGTCTGCTTGACCATCACTCAAACAAACATGCAAGACTCAAATAAACTGAACTTAGTGGGAAGTGCAGTAGAGAGAAAAGTGTTTTTTCATGTTTTGTGTCCTCTGCACTTTTTTTTGTTCACTAGCTTTGTCAGCTCTCTCTCTCCCTCTGTCTCTGCAACATTTGCTGCTCACATGAAACCCCAGCAGCACCTGTTATAGATGATTTTGCTTGAGCGGGGAAGGGCCAGGCTCTTACCTGTCATACTATGACTCACAATGACTGCCAAAAGAAACAAGGTCAAGACACATTTTTTTTTGTATTTTCTTTTAACAGACAGTAGTTTTTATTTATTAGGACACAAGCGTGGTAGGTCAGAGGCGTTCAAAGCACTGGCTCGCCCTGTCAGCTGACGGGAGCAACAGATGGTAAACCAGCAGGAAGTTCACAGCACTTGACACACACACGTGCACACAAACTGGCAGTGGAACGATCTACTGCACAGGGACTCAGGTGTGAGATCTGAGATGAAGGCAAAAGGACGTTATGATGAAAAAAGAGTGAGATGGCCTTGGAAAAGTTTTCATTAAACCTTTTTCACCAACTTCATTGTATCTCATTGGCAATTATGCACAGATCGCTTAATTTCGAAGTGCAATAAAAATCATATAAGACATGCTTTTCACTATTTCTCTAATAAATTCTTAAAAGAGTGGTGTACATTTGTATTAATCCATTCTGAGTCAATAATTTGTAGAACCACCTTTTACAACAGTTGCAACTGAACTTGGATTACACTGCACATTGTTTGACTTTATTTACTTATTAGATGACTTCTCAAGCCAAATGATAGTTAAACTGAGGATTTAATTTATGAGGAGCAGAGTCCAGGGGGCTTATGTGGTATCTAACAAATTTCCGATAGTATTATCCCTGTTCTCCTTCTTCTCTCTGCTCTCACTACCTTCCCTGTAACTGCTGAAGTAAAGCAACCCCACAACATGATGGTGTCACCACCATGTTTCACCATAGAGACTGTGGGTTGATGTGCTGTGCTATTTTTCTGTCATATTTAGCCTTTTGCATGTAGGCCAGAAAGTTCCGTTTTGATCACATCTGATGATGCTGTTTGTTCACTAATGTTCTTCATGAACCTGTACGGCTTTTAGAGAACAGCTAGATTTATATTAGATTAAATTACACATATTTGCGCTCTGTTTACTGATTAAGTGACTTTTGAAGGCAATTAGTTATAGTTAGCCTTTTTTTTCTTTGTAAAATTGAAACCCATGTAACATTTCCCTTCCACTTCTCAGCTATGCACCCCTTTGTGTTGGTCAATCACATACAAACATATGTGGTTGTAATGTGACAAAATGATAAAAGGTTCAAGAGTTGTGGGGAGTTTTGCAAGCCACTGTCAAGGAAGGGGTGAATGCATAAAGAAATGAGGATTCAGAGTAGAAAAAGAAAATTGGTGAATGTGGTCTCAGAGTAAAGGTGTTGATGTGACCAGTGACTTAAGTAGTCCAAGGCGAGGACCCCTCTTCAGAGCCTCTCCCTTCCCTCTCTTTGTTGCCCAGTAAGGCCACATTCCTTGCCCCCTAACCACAGACGCCATAGCAACAGGGCCACAGCAGTGCCCAAGGCTTACACAGAGCTTATTCATGAATAGTCTATATACTGTATGGCAGTTTGTCGCTGTCTCCCTTCCCACCCTCCTTTTCATGCTGCCTGCTTCTAGCTGACCTATTTTTTCCCTCTCAAGTCGGTGATGGAGTTGCATTGAGTCCTCTGCAAGCATAAAATATGCAAATGTGTTGTTGGATGTGTTTTAATAAGCAATTTCTGTTTTAAAAAGTATAGATTATGCTTAGAAAAATGACACCAATAATCAGCCACACATTGTGACTTTAAAACTGCATGAACAAAATGGTTATTAACCAATAACATGCTTCAAAGGCAAGTCTATAAAAAGAATGAGTTAAATAACACAATGCAGTGAAGAAATGTACACAAAGACGGATAGAAATGACAGAAGGAGAGAGTCAATGATTGAGAAGAAAAGATGAAGGATGAGAGGGACGAATGGATGGCAGGGAGAGGTGTGAGATGACAAGTTGTCTGAGATGGATGGCAAGATATGAACAGCATATGGGTTCTTAAGCATTGCAGGGAAAGAAAAAAACCACAATCCAGCACCATGAGTTGTCACAAGCCTGCCGTTAATCTGTGATTAAAGGTTGACTTCTGGTAATGTAAAGTACATGTCTGGGTGGGGTGTATAGGGAATTAGGCTACAACTGCATTTTCTTGTCAACTGGAAGTGGTTTTATGAGGTGTACCAAGCCCCCGCACGACTCCTATGATCCTCTTAGGGTCTCAAATTCAATAAACCTCATGTTCTGAAATGAGTTTTTTCTATAGACATAAACTCTACTCCCCTGCTTTAAAATAGATATGCAATTACAGTTCTAATAATGTTGTCTGTACCAAAATATCTGGGCTATAAATGTATATTTATTGGCCAGATTTAATTATTTGAGCTATCTGCTCGGGTAGCCTGCATTCTCCTTCTTAACAGACATTGTTCGCAGCTTGCCAGCTTTAAAGCGGTGGTGGTGTGAAAAAATAAACAAAAAACTAACTGGTAATCGTACCAGAACTCTTTTAATGGCAAAGCTTACAAAAAGGTGCAGGAGGGAAAGACTGAGGAGACTGACAGGAAGGAAAAGGGAGGAGGAGTATGCAGGAAAAAGGAGAATCCAACATTTAAGGAATGAACGAAGGAGTATAAATTCAGTTGGAGGGTGATTACCAGGGCAAGGTTCAGCTGAGTCTAATTAGCTGATTCATGACATTTGGGAGGGAACATAAGCCAGGGTAGCTAGGGAAGTATGACAAGTAAATACAATATAGATAACACAAGCAAACATTGATCAAGCAAGACAGGAAAATACAGGTGACTTGAACAATCACAAATAAAACATGAGTAAAGAAAAAAAAATCCGGAATGCACAACAGAAGATTTCATTCAAATACAATAAAACAACACAAAAAACTAATTTCATAGTCCATCAGATTATGACAGCAGTACCTTAACTATAGGGATGGCTCAGCTCCTATAAAGTGTCCCCGCCATAGCTGCCTGTGTTTCACACGTCCAGAAATATTTCCAAACAGCCAAATTTGTCTTTCTAGAAAGGGAGGGAATTTCTAACACTTACTGTTGATACACCAAACATTTGCAAGGGAAAAAAACTCAGAAGTAATATTGGCATTAGTTAAGAGTTTTATACTGTAGTTTCTGTAGTATGGAAGGGCAATTTATGCCATGCCTGAGAACCATTATCCCCTCTAAATATGCCAAATATATGTAAAGCATCATGAGGATTGCTCTGAATACTTGGAAATAACCTGTCAGCTTTTTTTTTGTAAGCTTGGTGTCATTATGTTTATTAGTTGTTCCTAAATGGTTCTTATTCTTATTACCAGACTTGGACCTACTTTCTAGAAGTCAAATAATCAGGTGATGGTATAAAGAATTTAAGGGGTGATTTGGCCTTCAAATTCAACCCAAGAAAATGTCTGGGAGATAACTTTGGAAAAAAAGCTAATTTTCAAGGCCTCTGCATCACTGCTTACAAGACTCGAAGTATATATTGTCAATATTTGTGTCTGAAAGTACAAGGCAGTTCTGTGACTGTTATCCTCAGACAGAGCTGGATCAAGGGGAACCTTCTCAGTGTTAAGCAGGTGGTTTAAATGTTGTGTCTATCGGTGTACATCCGCCCCTGCAGCTTTGCAGCTCGGTTGTTTTTACCCTGGGGGATGTGCTCACTGGGTATACATTTATTTTATTTGTACTTCTGACTCATTTTACATTTCTCATGTATGATTTGGTTCGATATTGTTTCAAATTTTAGAAAAAGCTTAACTCATAGAGATCTGATACAAGAGATTCTTAAAGTCTCTCAGTACAGGTTAAGACAGGACAAGTGACCAAAGTTCAGCCTCTTACATACAGGGGTTGGACAATGAAACTGAAACACCTGGTTTTAGACCACAATAATTTATTAGTATGGTGTAGGGCCTCCTTTTGCGGCCAATACAGCGTCAATTCATCTTGGGAATGACATAAACAAGCCCTGCACAGTGGTCAGAGGGATTTTAAGCCATTCTTCTTGCAGGATAGTGGCCAGGTCACTACGTGATACTGGTGGAGGAAAACGTTTCCTGACTCGCTCCTCCAAAACACCCCAAAGTGGCTCAATAATATTTAGATCTGGTGACTGTGCAGGCCATGGTAGATGTTCAACTTCACTTTCATGTTCATCAAACCAATCTTTCACCAGTCTTGCTATGTGTATTGGTGCATTGTCATCCTGATACACGGCACCGCCTTCAGGATACAATGTTTGAACCATTGGATGCACATGGTCCTCAAGAATGGTTCGGTAGTCCTTGGCAGTGACGTGCCCATCTAGCACAAGTATTGGGCCAAGGGAATGCCATGATATGGCAGCCCAAACCATCACTGATCCACCCCCATGCTTCACTCTGGGCATGCAACAGTCTGGGTGGTACGCTTCTTTGGGGCTTCTCCACACTGTAACTCTCCCAGATGTGGGGAAAACAGTAAAGGTGGACTCATCAGAGAACAATACATGTTTCACTTTGTCCACAGCCCAAGTTTTGCACTCCTTGCACCACTGAAACCGACGTTTGGCATTGGCATGAGTGACCAAAGGTTTGGCTATAGCAGCCCGGGCGTGTATATTGACCCTGTGGAGCTCCCGACGGACAGTTCTGGTGGAAACAGGAGAGTTGAGGTGCACATTTAATTCTGCCGTGATTTGGGCAGCCGTGGTTTTATGTTTTTTGGATACAATCCGGGTTAGCACCCGAACATCCCTTTCAGACAGCTTCCTCTTGCGTCCACAGTTAGTCCTGTTGGATGTGGTTCGTCCTTCTTGGTGGTATGCTGACATTACCCTGGATACCGTGGCTCTTGATACATCACAAAGACTTGCTGTCTTGGTCACAGACGCACCAGCAAGACGTGCACCAACAATTTGTCCTCTTTTGAACTCTTGTATGTCACCCATGATGTTGTGTGCATATGAATATTTTGAGCAAACCTGTGCTGTTACCCTCCTAATTGAACCTTCACACTCTGCTTTTACTGGTGCAATGTGCAATTAATGAAGGCTGGCTACCAGGCTGGTCCAATTTAGCCATGAAACCTCCCACTCTAAAATGACAGGTGTTTCAGTTTCATTGTCTAACCCCTGTACATACACAGCCATAATGAGTGTTTTCAGTCAATTTGGTAAAACAGGTACAGATGGATGTTTCTGCCACCGAGTCACTAAAAAAAAGTAATTTAAGGATGTTCAAAGAAACAATATCCTTTTTTCTATGTTTGAGGTGCAGGCAATTGGTTCTTCTGTTCGGACCTTTGGTACTGACATAAGATAATCCTGGGAATGAAGAGTGTAACTACATCAGACCATCCAACACAAACATGGAAAGACAATGGTGTGTGAGGCTTTTAAAATTTGTGATTAATCTGATAAATCAATCAGAATAAGCATTCAGAGTACGTAGGCTTTGAAATTAAGTATATTTAAATCACATTAAAATAATCCACTATCAACTTAAATGCAGCAGCAACAGGCTTCTTTTTTGGCCTTAAAAGACAAAAAATAAAACAAAAGCATTTTATTTTAACCAAAGCAAAATTAGAATGTACAGAGATAAATTCAAATCTCTGTATAATTCAATTAGATTGATTTGCCTTTATGCTTCTGGGTATGCATTTGGCCCGTTGGTCTTGAAAAGTCTCTTGAGAAGACATTTGTTGCAAATTGTACCCATGTCAACAAACTTGATTACAACTGAATTTAATCGGCTCATTTGTAGCCCCAGTCATCTGTATTGTGGCACACTCTCAATTTGTGAAAAGTGGTGGTTGACAATAAGTAATTTTCTTCCCTCCATGTTTCAAACAAGTCTTCTGTTAAATAAAAAATCCAATTCTAAAGTAATAAAAGCCAACTGTGGATGCTGCTATATACTTTTTTGTATCATCTGCATAAAATTAAAATTTGCAGTGGTGCCGGTACCATCAATCTAATTGATACTGGAACAATAAACGTGGACCCATACACAGATGCCCTGATCAGAGATAATATGTCTGATTCCAATCACTGGTTTTGTAAAGCTCCTAACTACTGATTGTTTAGCTTTCTCTTTAAGGATTGGAAATAACAGTATGTATACAGTTAAATAAAGCAAGGATTTCTTAAAAACAGCCTAAAGTCATCTACAGAGGGACAGATTTTCTCTACAAATAAATTCCAGCTAAAAGGAGCTACAGCATATCTCATTTACTCCTCTAGAGGATTATAGCTCACAAATTTTTTACTCCTGAAAATGTGAAAGTGGGCCACATCAGAAGATATTAATTATACTTAACCCTATAATGCTAAATGTATTGTTTATCAGATCTCTATCTCTTTAACAAAGTTAGTCCCCGCCGGAAAGCCCTGCCATATTAGGTAAACATGTTGCTAAATTTTATTAATGTTTTTCGATAAAATGTGGAAATCTTGGAAAAAAGGTTGTATGCGTGTGTTAGTTATCAGACAATGACCTTAACTGTGGGATTTCCAAAATAATGTCAACGTTTCTAAATCCAGCATGATCCATGACAGACAGAACCAGCCTCAAAAGTCTAAAACAGAGCAATATCTTTAGCTTCCTGTTTTCATTTTTGCTGAAGTCGTTCCCTGATGTTGCACTTTAAAAGCAACAGCCTCACTCGCTTTTCTCTGGGCCTCCCTTGAGTTCATTTTAAACACATATCTGATACTTAATATAGCTAGCCTTGAGTTTTCGTCTCTAAATAACAACTTCCAGAGCGTTGTTGTCAGTGCGACCAGGTAGGGCATATGTATGGTGCATTAAACGATTGGAAAAATGATTGGATTTTTTAGTATGACTGGCTGATCACTGATCAGGCTGGTCAAGAAGTAACTGAAGTTGTACAGGGGCTTTTGCTATGAATAAATGTTAATAATTGTGTGCCGAAAAGTGCTTACAAATGTCTTTCTCAAGAGTTCTATCAAAATTCAGCATTTTCTTTAAGAAACCAGTGAAACTCTTTTTTAAAGTTAGTTAAGAACCTGTGATCTGTCAGTGTAATAAAATGTGTGTTTATTACAGGAATATTAATCATGTATGATTATCCAGGCTCATGTGTTTTAATGTTGCAACATTGCCGACCAGTGAGTTCATGTGGCAGTCATGTGAACCTTGCAGACAATCGGAAGGGAAACAAATAGAAAAAAAGAGGACAGGGGTATAATTGTCGCAGCCATAGGCAAGTTTAAATAAGAGTTGAACACACACTAAAAAAAGGTTGGCACGTGTTGAGAACTCATTGTGCAAGTGGCCTATAAAATATGAATGATAGTGTGCTATATTTTCACCAGTAGACCTGAGGACATATATGAAGTGGAGCAGCAAAAATGTGTTGTGTCTCATTCTGTGCATTCATAGAGGACCTGTAGGTGTGCATCGTGTGTCAATGTGACTCCTACATACATTCATTTACAGCAAACTCTAGGCAATATTCCTTCCTTTTTTTTGTTGTTTTTGTTTTACTCTGACCCAGTCCGAAGGGTTTTCTGTGTATATCAACAGAAAAGAAACTAAACTGCATCAGAGGTGTCCCGGGAATCCCTGTCAAAAATGTGCATGCAGCTTTGAGAGCTGATTTGCACCAAATCTACATGCAAACTCACACATACACACTTGCAGAGAGGCAAAGGAAGTGAGGGTAGAGAAGCAAAGTAAACCTGTGTCAGATAAAGCTCTTATAGCAAGACAAACAGATTGCAGAAGCTTGGTTTCAGCAAGCGCTCCTTCACCGACTTTATGTTTTGTGCCCACTTGTGCCCCCCCCCCCCCCGCCGGTTTAGGGGTGTGTTTTAGGCACAGTGTGTGAATATGTGCACAGGTTCATGGTTTTGAAAGTGTGAATGAGCGAAACAGTGAGAGGATGTGCTTGAGACAGAGAGTTAGAGAATGAATGTGTTGAAGTGTGTGGAAAAGTGCATAGGGGCTGGTGTTTATAGCACACAACAACATGGTGGGGGTGTGGGGTGGGGGGTGGGGGGGGGGGTGAAAGAACAGGAAAAGGAAGAAGAGAAATGCACAAGGCTCTGTGTTCAGAAACAGCTGACAGGTTGACAGGTCTCCTGAGACCCACAGAAACAAACATGCAGAGACAGGGCAGGAGGGAGGATTGGATGGAGAAAATAGGGAGTCAGAAGGGATGGAGCAAAAGCACGCTAAGAAAGATAAAACAGGCAAACATCTTCAACCAGCTGTGTAGACATGAAGTTATCCTTTCCTTTAGTATTCAAAATGCTGTTTCAAAACACAATTGTCTACCCCCCTTAGCCATAACCCTGCTGTTTCCTCTTTGTGGAAGCACACAGAGAGCTGCTTGTTATGTCAGCAGACAAGCCATGAATGTGAAGTAAAAAAAAAAGAGAAGACCTGATGAAAAAACTAACTGAATAAAAGAGAGACATGTGACAACATTTTAAAAAAGACTAAAATAAGCTTTTTATACTGGCAAGAAGTTCTGGAGAGTATTATGTAATCTCCATTCAGTTTTTGCATTTATTCAGAATGACATTGTAAACATTTGTGTGTTTTGTATGGGTGACTGAAACCTCTTGATATACCCCCATTGAAACGTCCTCAGTTCTGTCCCTTTTGATGCTTTGAAATGGAGTTTTCCTGAAGAGAAAAGCATCAACGAAGGCTGGAACACATTATTGACCAAAAAAACAGGATTCATAAAAGGAAACAGGATGGCACTATTGAAGAGCCGAGGTGGTAGTGAAAACGCTACACTTTATAACAACAATTAAAATGGGAATTTTAAATTACAATTGAAGTTCACCAAGCTAACTCAAAGCAAGTTAAATGAATTTAGGGTTTTCTTTAAAACCATATAGCCTACTTCTTTCTAGATTTCCTTCGGTGAGTGGTCAGTAATTATTTATACTAAAAGCAGAGGTGATATCACCCTAAAGCAAGGTTTTTAATAATGTTTTAATGAAGACGAATAATTACGTAGTGGACACTTTTGTCTTTAGCATCTTATTGCTGTAGTTAGCATTAGTTAACATTAGTAACCATAAACAACATTCGGTTTTCCCTAGACAATACAGAAAATCACGCTGTCAGAGATTTCCAAAGGGGATGCAACATTTCCAAATCCATCATGTTAGGCAGTTGTTGCTACCTGAACTTTGCTACCTTTTAAAGTAGCTGCTTATACACTGATTCCTCCGCTGATTAAATTTATTAACACCTCACTGATTTCTTCATTCAGAAACCACTTCCACACTGAAGAGCGTTTTATGTATTTATTTATTACAGCGCTTTATTCATGACTTTCCCTGTCAAACTAAAACAGGAAACCATTGCTTGATTTAAATCAAGTACGGTTGGGACCTACTTTAATTTAGGATTTAGAAGTAGTTAAACCAATAAACTGATAAGCAGCAGGTAAGAGCTTGTGCTTGATGCTACAAAAACAGCTGGCTGTTCTAAGCAGATCAAAAAACTGAGAAGAACGATATAGGTTACTGAATACATTATCATTACTTATTTGTAATAAGTATATTTGAAATGTTTTGTTTTTATTTTATAAAGCCTTTAAACATTGAATTGCCTGTGAATGAAAACACGATAACTCTTTCGTGGTGCTTTCATGGTTTTATTTAGTTTGAATGCACTATGCATGCAATAAATTGCATTACAATTATACCAAACCTGCTGAGAAAACTTGGTAGTAGGCTATAAACAATGAAGTTTGCTGTTTACCTCTTACGTTCTTGGCAACATGCCTTCTGTAAGATGTCAGTAATGCCAAGGATGCAAGGATAAACAAGAGATTTTAAACTTTTAAAGGGTCCTGAGTCTTTTTGGGCCTCTGAAACATACTGCCTGTTAGAATAAAAAGAGTGTTGGCAGGAAGAACTTGTCCTGGACTCTGTCAGGAGTGAAAAAGAGCTATGTAGATAAAGGAGGGAGCAAGAGAGAGACTTAGATGGACATCAGCTGGTTGGAAAACTGAAGCCAGAGGAGTGGAACGTAAGCAGAGAAGGAGATGGTAAATGCCGGCTATTGTTGGAATGCCGTAGCAACATGTGGAGAAGGAGGGGGGGAGGTTTGTGGGAATTTGCAGGGGTCAGTGGGTTTTATGCTATGTCCGAGGTTCATCCAATTCAATCTTGGCAACCTAGCGTCTACGGCTTGAATTATTAGCTAGTCTGGATGCTAGCCTAAAACAACCCAGCAATGCATTTCAAAGCAGCGGACACTTGGAGAGTGGGTAGAGCATGACTTGCTGCTGAGTAAAACCTTTAAAGTCGAGCCTCCATTGCCTTCGCAGTAAGGCCCAGGCAGTTGTTTACAGGTTAGTATGAAAAGCTATACCTGTAATTTTAGTTTTCCCTTAAACAAAAACTGAACAAACGCAAAGCAGTGATAAAACCAGCTAAGGTAAGCTGATAAAAAGAAAATAATTTAACTGTGGACAGAAGAGGTGGAATTCTGTCATGCAAAGGCCACATTTGACACAATGGTCATTTTCCATTGATTTATAGTCTATTTGGGATTCTGGAAGATGCTTCTGTTACTTTGTTTCTGTACTACTGAGTGTAGTAAAGCCTCTAATGTAACAACTAGGAGTCTGAACTAGGGCTGCTAGATATTAGATAATCTTGCGATGGCGAAAATGTTGGTAAATATTGCAATGACGACATCAGTTGTGATATATGCCTATTTTCTTCTTTTATCTCTTTCTCATCTGTGCTTCCATCACTCCGTGACCTTTAGCATTTGTGTCCAGTGTGAACATCTGCTGCCCTGTGACTCTGTTCAACAGAGTAAATATCACACCAGCATGTAAAATGCAAGTTCATAACACTTAATATATTAGCCAACACTTACTGCACTCCAAAGAGTCCTGATATTGCAGTGAAGGTATAATTGCGTTCTATTGTGCAGCCCTAGTCTGAACTTTTTCATGTTAATACAAATTTTTTGATAACTTCAAACTGGCATTTAAACTGACATCCTGTTCCCTGTGGTCATTGTTGTGTTTGATAGCATGCTAACAATGTCTAACTGTTAAAAATAAAGGATTAGAATGAACGCATTGTTTTCTTAAAATTTGATGTTGACATGTTTTAACAAGGATATAGTAAAAGGCTAATAAAAGGCCCTCTTTGCAATGGTATTCCTCAAATTATGATCTTTCCTAATGATATATGTCAGCTTTGTCCCAGCACTGATATGACTCCATTAGCCCCAGAGGAAAATTTGGTTAAAAAGGCACCTTTTGCCTTAAACAAAACAAAAGCATCTATGGAGATGCATCGATCAGGCTTTCCCTGGCAGCCCTGATTTCTGATTATCTTGGACGTCTGACCTGTAGATTTAGATTTTGACCTATTCCGATTTTTTTTTAAGTACTGCAAATCAGAAAATGTGCAGCAGGTTCTTTGACAGACCTGACAGAAATGAAGAAATCACAAGAATGCTTCTATTTACAGCTAAGCCCAAAATTATTTATACTCCGGGAAGATCTAGATTTTAAATTATTTTCATTTAACCAAGAAGTTTGTTTCCGGTAAGAAAATGAGAAAGGCATCTTTCAAAAGATAAAATAATGCAAAACAAATATCAAGTTAAAAAACAACAATTAACAGTAATTGTTAACACCCTTTTCAATGATCAGTGGACAAACTTTACTGACATCATAGCAATTAAACCATTCTTATAATTTCCGGCCTTTTTCAGTATAATATTGACACTTTATCTTTGGCGATTGGCTTCAAGTCTTTGGGATTAAAGGGCCTACTTGCCATCACGCTAATCTTCAGCTCCCTTCACAGGTTCTCTATTAGATTCGAGTCGGGATTCTGGTTGGGCCACTCCAACAGGTTAATATTACTTCCATTGAGAAGAAACCTGTTTATGAGATTTATTCGGAATTATAGTGCAAAACCTTGGGAGTTTTATATTACCTATTGATGTCTAAATGTGGTTCAAAAGTTACTTCGGATGATCAAATGGGTAAACCAAGCGTGACTTTTAAGGTTTTTGGTTTAGCTAAATTTGGACTGGCCATATGGGCTAAAGATTTTTGGGGTGAAAAGTAGAGCCAGATCCTTTTCCAGATATGAATGTATCTATAGGCACTGTACGTTGTTGTTTTGTTAAAAAAAAAAAAAAACTTTCTCAAACATTTAACATTTGTCATACTGAATCTTCAAAATCCTAACCATTCTGGTTTGTTTCCTTTGCATTTGCAGGATCCTTCTGGCATTTTTGACCTTGTTGAGCTGGTGGGAAATGGCACCTACGGGCAGGTGTACAAGGTAGGATGCTCTTAAAACCAGAGGTCGAGTCCTTTTTTCTACCAGGCTCTTCCATTTTACCTTTTAAGCATTCTGATGGAATAACAAGCAGAAATGTGACTGGAGGAATCGGAGTACCGGAAGGAACAGTAGACATAAAAGGAGGCTTGAGAGAAATGGAGCATACATAAATACGGGGCAGATTTTTAGAGACTTTCTTTCCTCTGCTTTTGTTCATTTTTTACACCTGTGTCTTTCTATATCTTGGCAGTACCTTTCTACCATTCACACTTCTGAGTGAGACTTTTAAAAAGGAAATAAGGCAACAGTTCAAGGATACATTGCTATACAGTTGTGACATTAATGTGGTTTCAGCAATGTTGCTGTCAGATGGACTCAGCTGTTTTTTGCAGTTGTTGAAGTCTATTTTACTGTCTTAAGATTCTCTTCCCCCCACTGCAGCCTGTCAATTTTGCTCCCTTTTGCTGCGGGAGGTGGCACCAGTTCACTTCATGCCCCCTTGCTGTAATGAGCGTGTTCTTTCAAATAGAGGACCCCATGAGTATATGAAGTGTGCATTTGTATGAGGCTGTGGTTAATAGACCAGAGCGCCATGGTCAGGTGGTGATGGAGAGGAGCTCTGTCTGACCCCTGTAAGGTCAGACAGGGGTCAGACATTCGTCTTCATGCTTCAAGAAATAATACGACACCCTTACATGTGCGTGCCTGTTTGCAATGGACAGGAAGTAGAGCAAAACACAGAGAGAACGAGACAGCCATGTGTTACCATTTATGGCTGATAAGCTTTCTGGGTGAAAGCTTATTTATCAGCTGATGTTAAGTCAGTCCCCTACATCAGAGAGCCGCAGATTAGCCTTTAGCTAATTTAGTCGCTTTTTGGGTTTCAGGGCCATAGTCTGGTCCACATCAGTAGGTGAGTGAATGCTACTCAATTCATAAGACTTAGTAGAGGGCCCATTGTAGAAAGTTGTCCTCTTAGGGCTGCTGAAAAAAAAATTGATTACTTTTTCATTATTACTTGGTGTTATAAAAATAGTTAATATTCTTGCACAGCTTTATAAGCAATGGGATTTTTATCTCTGTCAATTAAATTACCAAAACAAAACAAAATTTATATTCTTTGTCAATATTTAGATATTATTTTTAAGTTCAAAGCAACGTACATTTGCTTTTTGAAAAATGTTGTTAAAATAAAAACACGGGAGGGTAAAAAAAATTCAGAATCTCAAATGTCAAAAACACAACATTGTTTAAAAGCGTGCAAGAAACACAGCTGTTATTTTTGCATAGTGATGTAACAGAGGGTCGTAATGATTTGACTAGACCCTGAAAACCTTAATAAACAACTAGGATTGACACAATGAAGCCGGTTTCAAGATGATTTAATTGCAGCATGGTAACGATACTGGTGACAAACAAATCCAACAGAATATGCATAAACCACTACTTGTGCATAACTGAGGCAGGTGCTGTTGTAACTCACTACGACGCGCCTCACTGTGTATGTTGTAGTTAATAACTTACAGTGGATCCTGTTTACTGCATAGACTTAAAAAAAGACTTCTTCTGTTTAGTGTTGCTTGAAATGATGGTGGTGTTATAGGTTGTACTGCAGGTGGAGGCACGATGCGACTAACCGGTTTGACTGGTGATTGTTCTTGGCAGTTGTGGAGAATGATGTGGCTGTATTGGAAGGCCCTGGTAGGATAAATGGTTGGTTCTTGCCATCAAATATGGCTGTTTCAGCCACATCTGGTCCTCTTTAATGACGTTTAGTTGGCAAATTATCTGGAATTCTCTCCAGTGTTCCCCCATATGGCTCAGGAAATTTTTAATACATGTAAACACCAGTGAAGAACAAATGTGTATAACAACGGCCGTACTTACTTCTTTAAAGTTAAACTCCCTGTGGCGTCTTCAGCCTGTGTACCCAGAATGCGGTTGTTGGTTTGTTGCAAAACTAATTTTTGAGCAAAGCTTTTTGAGCAAACGAACCCGAACAGAGTGCACTCAGTCACTTGAACAATTATTCAAAGTTTTCGTTGAGGTTCAGGTCCCTTGTTTAGCCGGACCGCCTGAAAAGGATTGCCGTTTTTTGAGCAGGCAAATCTCTGGCTAACTGAAATGATAAATTGACCCTCAGAGTGGTGGATTATACTGTATTTGTTTTGGCTCTCTCAGAATCAATTTCTGAGCTCTTATATCAGAAGGAAGGAAATGTAATGTTGCATTGGAAAGCCCAGGAGCTGAAGTATTCACATGTATTGATCTTGTGCTCCTGTCAGTGTGCTGCAGATTAAATAGAGGTAGACTGAGAGGTATTGTAGACCATAGAGATATTAAGCAGTGTGGTCTTACATGTTCAGTGCCTTGCAAAAGTATTCATAATCCTTGATTGGTTCCACATTTAGTTACATTACAACCATACAAACATGTATTTTATTTGAGTTTTATGTGATGAACACAACACAAAGTCGTGGAAAACAGGAAGAAAATTGATACAAGGTTTATGCCCATCGTAACTATGTAAAGGTGCAGAGACGCACAACTCAGGAGCTGATAATCTGTTGACATAAAAACTATTAGTGGTTCACTCCCCTGATTTTGGCCTTTTATAGAAGCGTAGTCTTGTGGAAAGACATCGTCTCACTGAAGGTTAGCTAGAAGTCATGCAAGGAATAAAGCAAACATGGTGGAAGCTGCTCTGGTCACATTAGACAAAAACTGAGCTTTTTAGTGTACATACACAACTCCATGTGTTGTGAAAAACTAACAGTCTACCTCTCCTTGAGCTACCAACCACTCCTTGAAACATGTTGGTGGCTGTATTATGAATTAGCAGTTGTTTTTTTTTCATCAGGAACAGGGAAGCTGGTCAGATTTGATTGGAAGATGGCTAGAGCTAAATACAGGGCAATACTGGGAGAAAACGTGTTTGTGTCTGCTAGATTTGTAAAAGAAATGTATGAATTTTCTTACACTTCACAATTGGGCACTACGTTGTGTTGGTTAATCACTTCTGATCCTAATAAAACATATTAATGTTTGTGTTTGGAAACTGAAAAACAAATATGGATGCTTCTCCAAATCCTTGTCTGTCACTTCATTACAAAATATGTGTCTGAGTGACCAAGTTGGAGTTTTGCTCTGATATTTGTGTGTGCATAAAAGCATTTTAACATTTTCCACCAATGAAAACCATAAAAACTATATGCACGATTTCTTTCCTACCTTTTGACACCAAAATGTATTCGTATTAATTTAAGTATGCTGATATAATCAGAGGATTTTTAGTTGCCTTATACCTTACTGACATTTAAATTAGACTGCAGAAAATGATTTAAAAGTAAGAAATGACCCCTGAGAGGTTGGCATTTTTGACATTTAATTTAAACTTACTGATGCAATTTTTTTTAAGATTGATTCTAATGCTCTTCCCTTTGCAGAAAAAAGGTGTGGGTTAGATATGCAGGGTCATCCAAACATGATTTGTCCTTACATATTACCCTGATGGTCAGCAATGTGTTTAATCTTGCTGCTGATATTTAGTCTATAATATGCAGTCTTGCTGCACCTCTGTGTGCCTGGAAGCAAGAGATAACAGGTTTATCAACCTTGCCATTACCCTGTATAGTTATATTATACACATCTGCTCCTCAGAGCTTTTTTGCCGTAATATGTTTGCAAGTAGAATTTTG
This sequence comes from Crenichthys baileyi, assembly GCA_036173005.1. Lineage (NCBI taxonomy): Eukaryota > Metazoa > Chordata > Actinopteri > Cyprinodontiformes > Goodeidae > Crenichthys > Crenichthys baileyi. The sequence goes on from JAHHUM010000601.1 coordinate 530,042, forward strand.
TCTCAATTAAAAAATGTCTTGGAAAGTTGTTTTTGTTATATATTCCCTGTTAGTAAAAGAAGTTGTAACAGGATCAGTGATAGATGAGTATCTGGAGTGAAAAGGTCATTTTATATCCATGAGAGTCATGTTTTCTTACTCTATTTCCTCTGTCTGCTCATCCAGATCAGTTTTCATCCTTTGTCTTTGTTGTTTTACCTTATCATTGTGTAGATATGTTTTTTTCGTCTCATTTCCTTCCTTCGCTTCCCGAGTGATCTGGACTTAAGCGGAGCAGCCTGAGCCTATGTATGTATATTTGTATATAGCTTCTCCTGGCTGCCTTAAAAGGACCATAAATAGAGAACATGGGTATTGCTGAATAATTAAACACTTTATCTCTCCACTTGGTTTCTTCCTCGTCTCCAGCTCTCTCAGTTCCTTCCTTTAGCTTTTTCTCTGTTGTCACTCTCGTCACTTGCCTCTCCATTGCTCTCCTGTCAGTATTTCCTTTCTTCATTTTGCACCATTGATCCTTTTCCTGTACTCTCTTACTGTATATTTACATGCTTCTGATTATGTACCGTTTTTCTTTTTGATGTCTAAATATTTTTTGGAGCATGAGCGTAAAGTGAGAAACCTGTCCTTAGCTCAGATGATTTTACTGTGAATGAGTGAAGATGCCTTATTCCTGTCCTGGAATTATGAGTACACACCGACAGGATGCTTATTGAAAGAGACTTGATTATTGCAATATTCCTTTTTATCATTTTAGAAGATTTTATTTAATTTAATAATTCAGGGACAATTTCAGAGGACCATGTTAGGAATGTCCAGATCAAGATTCTTTTGTTGCCGACATTGATCCAAGTCAGTTAAGAATAGGGATTTGCCAGTTACAAGTCCCAGTTCCACACTTTACAGCTCCAGTCCTCAATAAACTCACATCATGCTTCGGCTGACGATGCTTTTATTTTACACAGAGCTGCTAAAGTGCTAAGCTAACCACTAACCAACACTAGTTTATGTTCATTATATTTTGTCTCATAACATAATTTAGTGCAGCTTTATGTAATTGTGTGTAAACAATAGTTGCACGAGAAGTTGTTTATTTCCTACATTAATTTTTTTAATTTCGTGACTGTGTTACCTGCCATCTGGTGCAGCTTTCTCTTTTACAAATAGCTCTCTGAAAAGCTAAGCTCACAGGGCAGGTCACATGACAAAGCCAGACAGGAAGCTGCAGCAGCCATTGCGGTCTTTCTTTCCCTGTGAATGTGTCTGTAAAGCGTGATCCCTTAAAGGGAAAACCCAGAGAGGCAGGCAGAATCGCTGATGTACACTAACTGCTTTACAGAGATTGAAAATAGATGGAGCGACATATAAAAACACATTAAAATGGTCAAACTAAGTGAGCAGACACAAAAACATGAAAAGTTTGCATAAAATGAATTGCTTGAAAATCACACAATGTGATTTTGTGGATTTTTGTTTTAGATTCCATCACTCACAGTTGAAGAGTACCTATGATAAAAATTTAAGACTTCTATATGCTTTGCATTTGGGAAAACCTGCAAAATCGGCAAATACTTGTTCTCCCCAGATCTGTAGATCTGAATACGAAGGTTTGACAGATGTTGCTTTGTATTTTATTTCTCATCTGCCAAGGGGAAATGGGAGGTGTATCTTTTTTTATCAACTCTTTTTTTTCCCTTGAAATAAAAAAAATGTTTCCAATATCCTTTTTACATTTTTATAGAAGGAATGGCCTGGTTCCTCTGTGTTCTTCTTTCTCCTATATACCGCCTAGTCGCTGTTTTGTGCTCTAAAAAAAAACCTTCAAAGTTGTTGGTTTCATCTTCTTTATCTGCTGGAAATCACGCTTCAAAGTACCACGGGCTGTTTTTCTCTTTATGTGCCTGCCATAGCTATCTGCTTTACACACATAGGGCAACACACAAATACACACAGTTTCCATGCACATCATAGAGTACTATCCTGGGAGAGAATGGGTGGCCTTAAAATACGGAATATAACGAGTCAGCTTGGTTTGTCTCATTTCCGTCTTTTATTTTCATTTAGCTACAGTTCCTTTGCAAAGTAAAAACTGTGTCAAACCATATTTGCCTGCAATCACAACTGCAAGTCTTTTGGGGTATGTCTTTGAGAGTTTTGCACATCTGCAGTCTGATCATTTTGCCCATTCATCTTAGCAAAATAGCTTAAGCTCAAGCAGATTGAATGTCGGTGCGTTTGTGAACATTAACTTTCTGGTTGCTGCAAAATTTTCTATTCAATTTAGTTCCTACATTTGACTTGTCTATTCTAAATTATAAATATATGCATTAATCTAAACCATTCAGTAGAAGCTAGCTGTAGGTTTGGGTTGTACCACTGCTGAAAAAAAATCCCCGTCCCCAGTCTCAAGACTTTTCCGCCATCTAACAGGTTTTCCTCCAGGATCGTCTTGTATTTAGCTCCATCCATGTTCCCAAAAGCTCTGGCCAGCTTCCCTATCCCTGCTAAAGAAAATTTTGTAAAAATCTTTTTCCTTCAACTTCCCATTTATGAACTTATTTGTTAGTCTGTCACTTGAATTCTCCTTTAAAATACATTGTTTGTGTTGTAAAATGACTATGTGAAAAACTTTAAGGATATGAACACTTTTAAAAGGCGCTGTACCAATTGATACCAAAATTGATACCAAAACATACCAATTGATTTGTTTTAATAGATAAGCAAATAATGACAATTCTTTTGAGCTTTGAGTGTTTAAATTTATTTGAGAGATCAATGAATTTGGATTGATAAAATATAGATATTTTGGATAGATAAAATAAGAATTTGCACACCTTGAGTGCAAGCGTCAAGCATATGCATTTTATTATTATAACACAGAGCACAAATTCTCATTGTTTCTGTATCATATGTTCTTTTAGATGTCATACTTTCATAAATAAAATAAATAAATACCAAATACTGTCATAAACTGAAACAACAAATATAGTTTCACTTTTAAAATAAAATATTTATGTATGATTAAATTTGTGCCACAATAGCCGGAATATCCTTGTCACATTATTATTAGCTGCCTTTTGTTGCCATGGCATGGAAAAAGAAAACATTGGGAAAAAAATTCTCCAGACATCACTTTACTACTCATTTGACCCTGTAGAATAAACAATTTGATCACCGGAAATGCCAGGCTGTCACAGATTTTTTTTTTTTCATGTATTGTTTTGGACATGGTGGACACATGCCATGCACACTGCACATGTGAACCAGTGCTACAGAAATATTGCAGATATTACCCAGTAATAAGATTACCTAATGCTGATTAATAATCACTCACCTGGCATGCTGGATGCTTGTAATCGAAATTGAAGCCTTGTACTTCTTTTTCATTAATTCAACTAATAAGTATTTGATCATTGGATAATAGGAATTTTATCACCAGGTGATCAGTATATATGGAAAAATAAAATAAATAAAGCTGATAGTGAAACTATGGCAAAAGTAATCCTGACATAGCAGAACCCTAAATTTGACACTCTTGACCCCAATGCACATGTATTATTCGGATTCAGAACGAGTGCCTTTGGTCGTGGTTGATAATTAAATTCCAACCTTCTCTCTTTCCACATGTTAATATGACAAACTGCTAACTCCTAGTTGCATACCAATCTGTGTATCGTTGTATAACTGTGTGCTAGTTGTGTGTGTAGCTAGGTGAATGTGACTCCTGTGTAAAAACTTTGAGTGGCCTCTATGAGTAGAAAAGCTTCCATTTACCATCAAAAACGACACACATACTTAAAAGGTGTGACAAAACTTAATGTTCCCGTTTCATTCCTCTGTTGCATGCATAATATGCGAAGCAATACGCCCCAGAGGGCAATAAACTAATGTGTCACATATTTTATTGTTTGTTAGTAATTGTTATTCATTTATACAATACAACAATTTCACGGAAACTGTAATACTGACATTTTGAATAGAATTTTTTAACGTGTAAATGAAGATGAATTCATGAATAGGAGTAATTTATGGAACGACACAGCTCCTAAAATCACTTTTACACTTAAGTGGTACTCTACTTGAAATTAGAGGCTGCTAATATTCTAAAAAAAAAAAAAACCCGAGGTGGTGTAATAACAGACCAACATGCAAGTACATGAAGGGTGCACTGTCATTAATGTTAATAAAAAAAAATTTCTTAGAAGCATTAAGCATTAATGCTTCTTAATTAATAAAAAATGCTCTGCCTGCAGGCTTCACAGCGTGAACAACAGGTTTATGATTTGTGCTCTTTTAAATGTACAGTAATTCTGTATGTTACCTTTTACAATGCAGTTGTATTGCAGCTGTTTGCGACATGACACTGCCATTGCTTCGTTTTCATTGTTTGCCTTCAAACATGCACAGTTTAATCTCTGGAGTCCTTATGAATGAAATGTGAACCCTGACTGAGGTGGGTTTTTGCTCAGTACGGTGAAATAGCAGATGGTCTTTTTCTGCCCACATTCATAGATATATACACACACTCATACCTGGCTGTGCGTTCATTAACCGACATTCATGCTGCGTGTTCCCCAAGGCCACGCGCCCCACTTACCCATATCCCTCCAACCCAGACCAGAGTCAATTAACCATGCCTTGAACCAGTAACAATCTCTTTTTTATTTTGTTTTTCTTTCTTCTCCTTTTCTGGAGCTGCACAGTATATTGAATTGCAGTCATCATCACAATATCAATGGTTGCAATATCATAATCACAAAGAACTGCTGGGAAGCAATATCTGGTAGAATATTTTATTTCAAGTGGCATGCATGCAAATTCTGCATGCCAATAATAAACTGTATCTGGCCTGGTGACTGGGTTTGAGTAGCCTTAAAGCCCACAGTTAATGCATATTTTAGCTGCTAATTTGCTAAAGTTCAAGAAGATTGCTGGGAACATTAGGATGAAGAAAAAAAAGAAAGGCATGCAAGAAAATGTATGTTAACCACAATCAATATCGTCATTACAATATTCAGCAACGGTATCGCAATTACATATTTCCCTTATACCGTTGGGCCCCATCATTATTTTTTCTTTGACTGAAAAGATTATTGCCATTTCATAATTTATTCAGTAACATACACCAGTGCTAAGTCTCTCTTTTATTCCTTATATCCTATGTTATCTCAATTTTTAGCCTCTTTTATCTCTTGTTTTTGCTTTTTATCTCCCCTCTGCATTATCTAAAGTGCTTCTTCCGCTGGCGATTTCCGTCCTTCTCTACAACCTTGTTCATCTTCTTCCACCTATCACTTCCTTACCTTTACCATGCACAGTAAATCAGCTTGGCTGTTCATTTGACCTCCGGAGGTGCTGGAGCGTGATACAATTGTACTGAACCTACCTCTTTGCTGCAATACTCCAGCTTCTCCTCCTCCGCATGTAGCACTCCCTCATGTGAGAAAACCCTGACTCTCTTACTCTCTTAGTCAAGTCCTCCTGTATGTCTCAACGCCACATTCAAGGGGGAATATGTTCCCCTTTGAGATCTTGCAGGCAGTTTCATTTAATATAAGAGACAAACAGATGAGCAGGCAGATGCACTGCTGGTATACTGAGTCAGTAATCTGGCGTAAGAATGAGTGATCATCTGTTTATAGTGTCTGAGTTTGCAATTTATCTGTTTTCTAAACATGCATTAATCATAGTCCCCTCAGCCAGCAACATAGCTTTTTTGCACTCCAAAAATTTATATTCTAAAGAAAAGAGTAGAGGTGTAAGCATCATTACGGGTGTAATGGCTAGTTTGGTTATAATAAATTGCAAATGAGCAAGGCACAAAGCCAGTCTAGGAAACTGTAAGTACATATATTTGTTTAAAAGTTGGGAAAGCTCCGTGCCAAATGATCTAACAACTCAGCTGATCAGCACAAGGATATGCCACCTTGCATGAAATGAAATGTAGCAACACTGAGACTGGGGAAGTAAATAGCAGTTAGTGGTTGTGCAACTTCTTCACCAACAAGAGCGTGTTCTAGCTTCAACTCATACTGGATAAAACTCAAATTTATTCATTTATGCTCATCGTTTATTGCCTCTAAAAACTGCCTTTTACCATCAGAAAGCAAAATGAGTAACATTTTTATAGAAGATTTGCCCATTAAGAGTAAGTTCTTAGTGGTGGCCCCTTTTAAAGGACTATGAGGCAGCAAATAATTTAATCGCTTACAAGCTACAATCCATTTATTAGCTGTAATTGTAGCAATTATTATGTAAAATAAATGGCAGATTTAGATTTAAAGTAATAATGTTTCTTGACTAAAAGTAATATTAACATTTTGGAAAGGCCCAGTCAACATCCTGGCTCGAATATGATGGAGGTTCTATTAGAAGAGCTAAAGATTAGGGTGATGGTAAGGAGGCCTTTCAGCCTCAAAGGCCTGGAAATCTTAGCAAAATGTGAATTGTCAAAAAAAAAAAAAAACAAAAGGGTTTGATTGCTGTAATGACAATAAAGACTTTTTCATTGACATGAGAAGGATCTAAATAATTTACAAAATCTATTTTTTGTTCAAATGTAAATAAAAACAGAAATACCTGTTGAACACTTTTCATTTGATGTCATTTCTATAATTGCCATAATTTCTAATTTTAAGCAAACCTCTTGGCTGAACGAAAATAACTTTTAATGTAAAACTGCCAGCGTTATGAACAGAACTGTGTGTTCAGAAGCAACAGCAATTAATACTTTTTATGTGTGTAAATGTGGAAATTGGTCAATTTTTTTTTAGAAAACTGTCTTTAACAAATAAAGTTCCGATTTAGATAGAAGGTTAAGCAGCTGTTTTAGTGGATTTACCATTGAACTAACAAGCAGTTCATAGTGGATCTGCTTATGCATGTGTGATTCCCTTAATCTGGTTGACACTCAAATACCCATCACAAATCAGCTTTGCACACACTCCAGCAAGAGGGCATCCTGTTAGTGTCAGTTTGGTTCCGTCACGTCGGGGATATATTCGCTATTTTCGGATCTTACACTCAAAGTATGGGTATACACACTTGGCACACTTGGCATCTCCTTATCCATTTTTTTTTTCAGTGCCAGATATCTCTGCTTATGATCAGAATAATATATGATAGAAAAATCCTTTATTGTCTCTCATTGGGGAAATTAACGCGTTCCAGCAGCAAAGTGACAAGAACATGGAAGCACACAGATTCATGCAAAAGAAAAAATACATGAACAGAAAAAAAGAATAAGAGTCTGTACAGTAAGGGTAAATTTACAGCATAATTAAAAAATACTGTAGTACTGTAAAATACTGTAAAAATAGCATTCTCTCATTCAAAGAAATGTGCAACTGAAAGGATAATTTGAAAAATCTACAGTGTGCATTAATATCTGTGTATGAAAAAAAACAACAGACCATCTACAAAAAATGGAAAAAACTGTCCAAATACCACCAGGGATGTAAACAACTTACTGAGTTTGAGTTTGTTGGGAACAGTGATGGTTATAAAGCCTAACAGCTGCTGGGTTGAAGTACCTGCTATATTGCTCCTCGGTGCTCCTAGGATGGCGCAGTCTGTCACTGGAGGAGTTCTCCAGTTCTGCAATAGCTTCATGTGGTGAGAGACATTGTCCAACAGTGATGTTATTTTTAGTAGAGCTCTTCCGTCTCCCACCACCTCCACTGGGTCAAGGGTGCATCCTAGAACAGAGCTGGCCTTCCTGATGAGCTTATTTAACTGCTTCCTCTCAGCTGTAGATAAACTGCTGCTCCAACAGACAACACCATAGAAGATAGCTGATGCCACCACAGAGTCAAAAAAAGTCTCCAGGAGCACCCCCTGCACTCCAAAACACCTAAATCACCTCAGCAGGTCGAGTCTGCTCTCACCTTTCCTGTAATAAGCATCAGTGGTGTGACTCCAGTCCAGTTTATTGTTCAGGTGAATACCCAGGTACTTAAGAGTTCATACCTCAAAGTCAGTTCCCTAGATGTTTACAGGGATGATCACAGTTTGGTGCATTAGTGATGTTTACTGCTTTATCACAGATTAAGCTATTTGGTGTGTATTTCTGATAATTTAGCACTCAAAATCCTCAGCCTGAAGCCAGATTAGTTTTGTTTCTCCTAGTGGAGCATCCTTATTTCGATTCTAAATATTCTAAATATTGTTTTCTTATCTTTAATCACCTTTTGCCCTTATATTACCCCACTTGTTAAATCCATTCTCCTACATCTTATTTTGTCTCAGTCTATGTCCATCCTTTCCTCCCTTCTGACTTTTGAGTGTGAGAGCAGCCCTGGGGTGCTTTTATATTTCCCAGGTAATGCTGAAGTAGATTGGAATCGAGGCCTTTGCCACTTTTATTTACTCCCTCACTGATTCCATAACAGCATGCATGCGGTTTTGTGCATGTTCAGATTTCCTTGTTGCATTGGTGTGTTGGCACGCACAGATGCTGAATCAGGTGTTTGAACTCCGATGAGGTGTGCCTTGGAGTATTGCCCTGTTGTTTCTTCAGAGTTCTGCATTGTTTGTTAGCCATAAAAATGACTTTTGTTGAGCATCACATGCTCCAGCACCTTCAGCGATGCCGTCTGGTTTATTTGAGAGTAAATATGGTCTACAGCAGTCTGTCTCTCCAGGATCTACATGTCAGAGAGAGATGAAAATTGTAAGTCAGGGGCAGTTCCTTTAACCCATTTCTCCTCTATAATGCATGGTAACAAGTCCTATGCCAGGGTTACAATCCCCAGATGTTCAGCCAATTCCTGCTGTTTGTGAATGGCAGTGTTGATTACCAGAAGAGCACAGATTGGGATTACTGGGTGACCCATTTCCTTTTTCACGAAACAAAACAACACAGTCAGGCAGTCTGCTACATTTGTAGAGGGCTTGCATTAACATGTTCTTATGTTGTGCACATTAATGGTTCACAGATGTTTCAGCTCTTGGTCCACAAAATAACAGAGACTTTGACTGTCATTGGTTGAAATTTACAAATATTGCAAAATATTAGAAGTTAATGTAGCACATAATTTCGCCTTCTAAAATGAACAAACTCATATAATTAGGTAGTCTGAGGCCTTTTACAGGTTGGTACTCAAAACTATTATTTCATCAGTACACAGAGATAGCAGTGCACCGATCACAATTTTGTGGCCAATTTCCAATCTCTGCTTTTCGGAGCAAAGGTGACATCATGCTGTGAAAGAGTGGTTACCGTAAAACAGGATTTTACTGATATTTGAAGACGAAATTATTGTAGCATTGAGATTTTTAAATTAGCTTTAGCATCACATTACCAATTGGTGTGGTTAGCATGGCCAAATCAGTAGTCTCTGTGTGCATACTCCAAAGTCATGTTGCCCTTTACCTTAGCTCTCAGATTCCCAAAAGGCTGCCAACGTTTCCAAATCCAGCAGAGGTTGAAAGCTAAGAAAAAAAGGAGAGACCTTTGCTCTAGTCTGCTCAGCCTTCCGGTTATCTGCTAAAAGTCTTGCGTTCTCATTGTCAGAATGAACTACAGACATGTCTTGAAATGCCTCATGAGTTTCCTTTTTAAATGGCTTCTAACATTTCTGTTCATTGTCTGACTTTGTAATATTTTAAATACCTTGCTGATACCACAAATCAGTAAAAGTGTCTGTGCTGAATGGTGTTGTTGACAACAGAACCTCGTAGCCGTTGGTTTGGTGCATTAACAATAACATTGGTTATTTGCATTTTGAATTGGCCATTCACCTGTCAGGGCCGATCAAGCCCAAAATCGCCTCGGGTCATCTTTACACGGCAACTGGTATCTGCTGACCATTCTTTGGGGTATGCATTAATACCAAAATAATGGCGAATACTGGCCTGCCAGCCTGATAGACTTGGAGCCAACCATTATCACCAACCATAAATCGTCAAAATCCCAATGGAAACGTGTAAAAAGCTAGTCAGCAATTATTAGAAAGGTTTGATTGCTCTAATAAGTAATAATTTTTCACTTGCCAACCTCTTAGTTGAATGAAAAGTATCTCAAATCAAAATTGTCCAGGGGTATGAATAATTTTTGGGCTTAACTGTATATTAGTAGAGAATGGGAAAGATAAATGGAAACGTTTAATTTACTTTCTAGAACATCAAAAAGTAAGTAACAGAGTTAATTCCCCAGTTTTTATTCATGTACTGTATTTATTTCAAACATGTTTCTTTTTAAAAGGAACAACAAAATAAAAAAAACTTTAGAATATAAATAAAAACAATGTAAAAAAAATCTATATAAAATTAAAAAAAGTAACACATTCAAAAAGTAAGACCCTAGTTATACTAGTGGTAAACTTTTGAGAATTATTTAATGCAGTGGGTGTGTACTTGACAAACGTACCTCTAAAATTAACCATCGAATTTATATTTCTGTTCACATATAGAAATAGATAAATGGTCTCTATTGACCTTGCATCTTGACATGTGTGATAGGCAGTGTGAAATAAAGTTGGCTTCTCCACTGTTCACCCAGCATCTTCGTCCAAAAATAGTCTCTCCTAAATCAAGACAATAGTTACTCCCCTGTCCTTTTCTCTTTTGTCTATCTGTGTTTAAATGTGCATATTAGCGAGTGCATGTACTTATATTTAAATGTCCTGCCCATTGTAATCTGGGTAGCAGAGACTGTTGCTAGGTTACAAGAGGAAGTGTCCTGTATAGTCAGTGTGTTTAGGGGTGTGTGGATCTAACTAACTTGGCAGGGCAGTGATATGAACACAAAGAAACTAAATCTAAGCATTCTTTAGATGCCTTTTAATCTCACTGTCACTGACTCAATGATGCCTTTCAGGATCATGATATAGACCTCCAGATTACATTACATTACAGAAGTGTTCTCCAGGCTTGTCTCTTCGGATTGAGGTTGACTGTGATCACGTTTCCCTTTTATCTGTCAACATTCAGGAAACCAGCCAGAGCAGAAACTCCAAAAAGAATCATCACATGCAACCACTATGTCTTCAACCTGAAACATACAGGCTAGATGCTCTTACAGCACGGCTCTTTGAACAGGTAGAGCTAATACAGTGGCTTTTAGTTGTGCTTTGCAAATACATTGAATGAAAATTATATGCAGATGGTAATTACTGTAAGAATATATATGCTTGTGATATTCTAGCTCCTCTGTCAGTGGAAGAGATGGATATGTGATCCACAGCCATGATTTCTAAACTGAAATTGGTTTTCAGTCTGGGTTTTTCTAATGTGGTATGGATTAGTTGGAGTAGTTGTGGATGTGCATCTTTCAAGTGGAGGATGCTTTAGTTAACAATGGCAAAATGTAGGAATATAAGCAGGCAAAACAAACCAAAAAGGTTACTTGCCAAAGGTTATTTCTAGTTCAACACCGTTTTAAAATATAATAGAAAGATCCTTTTATTGACCCACCGTGGGGAAATTCAGGTGTGTCAGCAGGAAAATGGAAGAATACCATCACAAATGTAAAAAAACTATACAAATCAAGAAGTAAGAGTAGACAGTACAGTAAACGGGAAAAAAGAATTTAAAACATAAAAGGAAATACTGTACAGCTATTAATAATGTCATACTCAGATTATATGAAATATGCGATTTGAACATTTTAAAAAAGGCACCTTCCGAAGTTTAGCTCAGTGTTGTGGCACCCTGAATTAACAACTGACCTGCCTCTGTAAAAATCCTGTTTCCTTTTAAATAACTTCTTAAAGGTTTTCTGCATCCCCTATATTTCCATCCTACTGACTCAGTAAGCACTGTCACACCAAAAAGTGTGCGGCCAGAGGCACTTCTCAGATTGCTGCACTCACTGATCAGGAAAAATTAAAAAATGTCATTTCTGACTAGCCAGTCACTGGTCAGGGCCAGTCATTTCTACATGAATCCACCTGTTTTTAATTTTAGCATCCCAATTCAACTTGGAAATTTCAAGATAGAACTAGTAACATCAAAACGTAAATATTTGCTCTTCTATTTTGTAGTATCTACAGCGTAACGTCTAAAGTGAAATGTGAATGACTGTGAACATGTTGGCCATGTCAGGGACTTAGTTTGGAGTTTGCAAACTGAACCAATGCTTAACACCTACATATTTACATGGATTTTTGTAGTAAGATTTGTGTCAGTCATGTGGAAAGATATCATTGTCTATAACTGTGCATATTTTGGAGCCTTTATTTAGAAAATTCAAGGTTTGCCCAGAGGCTAACATGTCTACATGTTAAAATGTGAAATCAGATTGTTTAGACTTTTCAAATTATGTCTCTTGGCCAGTAATAATTGCGTATTTATAACATTTTGAGTGTAAAACAAAGCATTATTTCATTTATTTCTTCTGAAATCCAATTGGCTTTGAAAGTCACATTTATGAATTAAATATAAAGATAGAAGCAAAGGAATCAGAAAAATGTAAAAAAGAGTTTAGAGGACAAAAATACTCCAAATAAAAACATTTAGGTGATAGGTGAAATGGGCTTAAAATTGTAGCACAAAATATTGTGGGGTTTATTGTAAAAATCATAAAATTGTTTTCAAACTATTTTAAATATTTTTTACAATGTATTTGATAAGAAATCTATAACTGCATACAGTCAGAGCCTCAAAGCAGAAAACCGTGACAAAATAGTATGCGTTATCATATATGCTACTGTTAATTAGCATGCAATAATTGCATTGAATCGTATTTTCAAACAAATATTTTGTTCAAACTGCAAAAGTAACAAATCCAACCCTACTTTCCAATTTTGGGGTTTAGCCATCATCAATTACAGTTTATAGTTATGAAAATCTAGTTTTCTATCGTGATCTTCTTTTTTGTCGATAACGATAAACGATAGGATAATTACACATCCCTATGACGGAGCTTGCCTCTAGTAAAGCATGCTGGTTTACAAGCCAACAGTTTAGTTTAAGCTTCCATCAAAAGAGACGTTTATCCCATTTTTCTAGGCTTAGCTTTATTTCTAGTCAAATTGATCTCAAACGATATGTTGCAATAACTCCTTCATCAAAAGATAGTCTGCAGTCTGTTTTAAATCAGGATCAGAGTTCCTTGTTGATGTGTCTTTGACCTTTGCTGGCATATTTGGTCAAATATTAGCAGAAATTCAAAAAATCTATATTTGAACGTTTAATGAATTGTGTATCTAATTTTCAACATTATTTCGAGCATCATGACCTTTACAGTGTAGTAGATAGAAGCATGTGTGTGCCAAAGGATACAATGGGCTTTCTGGTTGTTCTTCTTTCTACATGCAAAGGTCCACATGAGTGCATTGTGGTTTACAGAGTGCTCGATGCATTAGAGGATGCAAAGTGAAAGGGATGCAATGAGCCTTCGGTCCATGTCATATTCGCTTGTCGAGCTCGAGGCAGAATGCTGTTCCTCTGGTATTAACATTAAGCTCAATCATGCTCTTGTAGGACCTGCCTTTCACAGGCCACTAGGCCTTGCCGAGAGCCATTAAAGTTACGAAAGATGGAAAATACGAGGGGCACGGAGAGGAAAAAACAGGCGAGACGTGAAATCTAATGAAAAGGCATGAAAAGGAGATTGTAAGAAGCTATGAGGGTTTAGATAATGACAGTGCAAATCAGAGGGACCAGAGAGGGAAGAAGAGTGAGCCAGAGAGAGAGAGGGAGAAACAGCAGATCTAGGTCAGAGAAGCAACACAGTCAATGAACGAGTGGAGAAAAGGATGAGCAGGCCTGTGAGATTTAATGCTGTTTGGTCTGAATGGGATAGATCAGAGTGAGTGGGCCATGCCTATGAGAAAATGTGAAATGGAAAGTGTGAAATCCATTGTATCATTTATCATTGTCAGGGCTGCATCTGTTTTCATTTTTTGTTCATAAATGTATGGCAATACATCCATGACAGAGTTTCTATATCTCAGATGATTTATAACTGAAATAGTTATTAGAAGGAATCTTCATTTGAAGGGCTGAAATAGACAAATTGAGGTTTTATTTTTTAAATGATCACTCAGTGGTAGAATTTCAGTTTTCTTTTTCTAATACTGTTAAATAAGTTCTAGAGAAATATGGTATGGCTGGTATACAAAAACATAGACAATATTCACTACACATTTAATATCTATATGCAAAGCTTTAAATATGCCATGTCTGTTTATGTGTGATATTAGAAAATCATACAGTAGGGATATTTCTGGTAAATATTACTATAATGATGTCAGTTAAGATAAATCCATAGTTTTCCTCACTCCTCTCTTTCAGATGTGTGCTCCCAACGCTCTGTGACATTTAGTGTCTTGGCCACAGTGATCTATGATGTGTGGACATGACCCAATAGCTAGCAATTACTGCATTTTAAACAGTCCTTTGCAATATTAGTATTGCATACAGTGATACTACCATAAGCTATATCGTGGTACTTCCTGTTAACTCTTGTCCTGCTTCCATTCCTGATCTGTAATGGTGTTATTTTCCCAACAGCAACCCTTTGTGTCTAGTTGGGAGACTCCAGTGAATGTAATTCACTGGTGGGTACATTCGGTTATTGCCCGTTTATATTATTCTAGGATAAAAACAAAATGTCTTTGACAGAATTTCAGCAAAATCTAAAAAAACTATTTTGCTGCGTTTAAACCTGCAATTACTAAAGCAGGAAAGGAAAAATGGGACAAAGCAAAACGACTAGGTTTAAAAAAAAACTTTCTCCCTAATAGATTTGTTCTTTTTTGCTTTTTTGTCAGTCTTTCATATTTCAGCTATTAAAACCCATTTCAGCATCAGATGAAGATAATCTTGAAAAACTTTCCAACCCAACCTGGTCATCAACCGTGCTTATTGAATCATTAACTGTGAGCAACCACAGTTTTTGAAAATTTTACAAGCCACACCTAGACCTTACTACTGCCACTGGAATCTAGAGATCAATTGAATAGAACCTCGCTAAGAACATTAAGGAGCCTATAAAATCTCAGCAAACAACACGTCAATACCTGATCGAAAAAAATGAAAGAATGGATGAGAAACAAAGTCACTCATATATTCAAGGCAATTTATACATTTTTAACATAGAGGCAGTGCCCTTTTTGTATTTTACTTCGAAAAGATGTACGTTTATTTTATCAGGAAACAAAAGAAGCTTCAATAAATTAGACAATATAAACATTATAGATAATTTACAGTACTGTGCAAAAGTTTTAGGCAGGTGTGGAAAAAATGCTGTAAACAAAGAATGCTTTCAGAAATATAAAGGATTATTGTTTGCTTTTATTAATTTACAAAATGCTAAGTGAGCGAACCCAAACATTCAGCCAAAGTCATGAAGAACTATCTTCAGCATAAAGAAGAACAAGACAGACTGTAAGTGATGGTATGGCCCCCACAGAGCCCTGATCTCAACATCATCGAGTGTGTCTGGGGTTTCATGAAGAGACAGAAAGATGTGAGAAAGCCTACATCCACAAAAGATCTGTGGTTAGTTCTCCAAGATGTTTGGAGCAACCTACCAGCTGAATTCCTTTAAAGACTGTGTGCAAGTTTACCTAGAAGAACTGATGCTGTTTTGAAGGCAAAGGGTGGTCACACCAAATATTGATTTGATTTAGATTTCTCTTTTGTTCATTCACTCTATTTTGTTGATTGATGAAAATGATGATTTATTAACACTTACATTTTTGAAAGCATTCTTTGTTTACAGCATTTTTTCACACCTGCCTAAAACTTTTGCACAGCACTGTATAGACATAATAAAGTGTTGTGGACCCAATACTGACTCCTAGTGGACGCCACAAATGACATACAAACTGTTGTCTCCTACATTTTTAATCAGTTAAGTGCTACTTGCCTGATCCTGTATTGTTTCATTTTAATAGTTAATATGTGGAGTTCAATTGTGTCAAAAGGTTTCTTAATGTCAGTAAATACTCCTAACTGAATGTTTTTTTTTCTTGTTGATAGTTTCTAGTTTCTTCCATTGATCAAGCTGTTTCCAGTGTTGAAGATCAGTTTGTTTTGAATCCATACTGACTATCTGTGACGAGTTGATATTTCTCCATGAACTTGCCCGAGCTGTTATTGAGTTTTTTGTCTACAGTTTTGATGCTAAAACCACTGTTGTCTATGATGGTATTTAAAACAATACTGTTGCTATTAATACCATATTATTGCCAAGCCTACTAGATAGCTATTATTTGTATAACACAAAGCGTGGGTTTGTTTATTACCATATGCTGATTATGTTTTATTGTGACAGTTGAGGCCTGTCAACAGAATCTCCGCCATGTGATAAGGAGAAGTCTTCTAGGGCGGATTCCACCCAAGGCAGCATACCAGACTTGCATGGGAACACAGAGAAGAAGTCTTTAGCAACGGTGCAAAGCTATGCAACTGTTCAATGGAGGGCTGAGAAAGGTTTCCAAATGTTTAATTGGTTTTACCAGTAATGACAGATTGATCGAAGACGTTAAAAAAATAAGCTGCAGGTATGATGACTGCTCAGAGTCAGGCACGCCCAGAAACCAACACGTGCAACTAGAGGAACACAGAGGACAAAATCAGGTTACAACAACAGCAATTGTTTTTGTAACTGCAACTAAGGATAAGGACAATGTTTAGAGGACTGAAATGTTCATATTTTGGACAGAGAAAATAGATGGTTTGATAGAGGAGTGAAGGAAGCCATTTATGTCAAACAAGAATAAACAACTCTAAACGGAGGAGAACGCCTCAGATTTCATCTTTCAAAAACTTACCATTCAGCATTAATCATGATCCCCAGTCAGTTTCAAACCAATTCACACCTTCTTGATCCAGGCTAACAACGGCACTATCGACGCCCTAATGTTAGGGAGTCTAATCTGCATGTGAATTTAGATATGCAGAACGGCACATCCCAAACAGCTTTAAAGCTTGGAACTTATAGCTTTGAATTGAGAAACCCCTTTGGATGAAGAGCGAAACGTCTGTTCAGTTTTGTTGTTTTTTTAACAATTTTTGGAACAATTGCAGTGATTAATATTAATGTAAGGAGCGACAAAGTGTGTATTAGGAAGTACCGCCAGGAGAAGAAGACGAAGAAGAAGAAGCAGCAGCACTAGCGCCAAGATGTTGGACCAATAGCATATATTAAAGACATTAAGACATATATAAACTTTTTAACGTTACCTGGCTTTGTACCGTAGATTCTTGGTCCGTCATCTTGGCGCTAGTGTTGCTCCTTCTTCTTCTGCTGGCGGTACGCAACAAATTCAGAGGTGCATACCGCCACCTACTGTACATCATTGTATAACTCCACCCACTATATTCTATGTTTTAGTTTTGTATTTCATAAAAATATGAACAATGCTTTATTTATAATACTCTTGATATTCTCCCTATCTCCTCTCTGTTCCTAATATTCATTTTAGACTGAATTATCTCCCATTATCTTTTTCCGTCATCCAATCCCGACACTACGTTTACTGGCGGTGAGGAGTGTGACAGCTCATGCGCAACGCGAATCGACTAACTCTGTGCTCCACTAACCAGCCTGAGATCACGTGACGCCAAGTCGCTGATGTAAATTCAAATTCTCATAGAAAAGAAATCGTATTCACAAACTGTTATAGCATATTGTTTTCATAAAGAATAAAGCACAACTGTAAACTTGAACTTTGTGTTTGTAATTTATTGAAGCTGTAACATTTTATTTTGTATTCTTATAGAGAAAATATACAATACCTCTTTTGGATTTTACTTATGCACAACTATTGACTAATATGCACACATTTCCGTCTTTACATACACATTGTTTTTGACAGCGTTCTTACCCTATAGAAAACTGTGGCATGAATTTGTATTTAGCTTCCTGGTTTTATTCTTTGTAAAGCCACCTTTGGCTGCAAATAAAGCTCCAAATCTTTTGGGGTATGGTTTTACGCATACAGCATAAGGTTTAAAATATTTGCGCATTTTTCTCTGCAGAATAGTTTAAGCTCGGCCAGACAGAACCTCTTTGCCTCTGTGAATATCAAGTTTAGGGTCTTACCACAGATTCTTAATTGGAGTTACGTTTGGACTTTGACTAAATTATTCTAACACATGAATATGCTTTGATTTAAATCATTCTATTGTAGCTCTGGCTGTATATTTAGGGTCATTGTGGTGCTGGAAGGTGAACTTTTGCAACAGTCTCAATTCAAGGTTTTCTTCCAGAAATGTCCCATAGTTAGCTCCATCAATCTTCCCTTTGACTCAGACCAGTTTCCCATTCCCTCCTGGCGGAAAAGAAAGCATGACACCGCTGCCACCACCATGCCTCACAGTGCAAATGGTGCATAGCCAAAAAGTTAAATTTTGGTCTCACCTAAGCAGAGCAACTTCTTCTATGTCTGTTGTGTCACCTATGTGGTAAACTGCTAATGGAACGTCTCATGATTTCTTTCAGCAATGACTTCCTTCTTGGCACTCTTCTGAAATGGCCTAATTTGTGGAGTGCACAACCAAAAGTCGGTCTCTTCACAGATTTTCGAACCTGCTGATGACCCCCTTTTTGGATGATTGATTGAACAGTTTGCACCCCCGGCCGGGGGTCTTTTTAGCATGGAGTTTGCATGTTCTCACCGTGCATGCGCGGGTTCTCACCGGGTACTCCGACTTCCTCCCACAGTCCAAAAACATGACTGTTAGGTTAACTGGTCTCTAATTGCCCTTAGGTGTGAATGAGTGTGTGCGTGGTTGTTTGTCCTGTATCTCTCTGTGTTGCCCTGCAATGGACTGGCAACTTGTCAAGGGTGTACCCCGCTTGCCTGTAGACTGCTGGAGCTCCCCCGTGATCCATAGTGGTTCCCCCCGTGAACCACTATGGAAAAAGGATGAATGAATGAATGAAGGATTGAACAGTGCCCTGTGAGATGTCCAAAGCTTATGATATTGTCTTATAACAAAACTCTGCTTTAAAGTTCTAACAACTTTATCCCAGTGGTATGTATACTGAGATTCAACTACAGTGAGCTTCATTTAGGGGTATCACTGTAAAGGGAGCTGAGTAGAGATGTATGCATACACACCGTTTAGATTTTGTTGTAAAACATTTTGAGAACTCTTCATCATTTTAATTTTACTTTACAATTAGGCATATCTTGTGTTTGTCCGTCACATAAAATCCCATTAAAATACATTGAGGTTTCTGGTTATAATGTTACAAAATGTGGAAAAGTGCAAGGGTATAAAGACTTTTGCGCAGAACTATAACACTGCTACATCATCCTGTTAAATTAACTGGTTTGGAAATGCTATTTTAGTCTAACCCAGTCTCATTTTTGAGATTGCAAATAAATTAGGAGGGAGAGGGCAAAGACAGCAATGAAGATAACGATGAGCAGACTGTGCTAATTTCTTTCTGATCCTCCTTTCCAAAACGGTCATTTAATAAGCCTGAATGACATTACTGCTCCTGCAGGAGAGATGAAGAGATTCGAAGGGAGGACCGTTGTCAGCTGGTTCAGACAAATTAATTTTTTTATTCGGTCTGATAATATCCATGTTTCATATCTGTTTGAGATGTTCACTTTTTCTTTCTCCCTTGGTCTCACTCTGAGCTAATCAGTGATTCTGTCCCCTGTCTCTCACCCTATCGCTTGCATGTCTTTGTGTGTACATGTGAGAGGTTTTAAGAGTTCCTCTGGCTGTGAGAACGATTGAAAGATAAGAAATCTTTTTCTGTTTTCTGTGTGTCTGTAAGTGTTTGAGTTTTTGATTTGTAAGTGGCTCTAATTCTTTTGTTGGCTTTTTAACAAAGCTGGTCCTTGTTCTTCTGGAATTGGGGCAGTCTGATCCTAATGAGAAATCCTTGGTCAATATTCCCAGCTCTTTCACTCTCACAGAATTTGAACTGTGTTTTTTATGAGACTTGGATGTGTGTGTCTGTGTGCCTTTGCGCGAGAGAGGCTGATCACATTCAACCACCCAGTGATGCTTAGTTTGCAATATAAGGTGCAAAATTACCATATAAAAAACCCAAACTTTCTTTTAGCATTAAATCAGCAAGTTTAAAAGTGGAGCTATTTAATAGGAACGTTTATTCAAGGGATTACACTCATTTATGCCCCCCAGGGACATAAACATATTACCAGTCACAATATGGGAGCCTACGAGAGTTTTATTTTCATTCTTCAACAAAAAAGCTTGGGAGCAAATAAGTATTGAGTTCCTGAGAAGTACCAAAGGTCATATTTGCAATTACATTTTATTTCAGAATATTAAATTCTGTATCATGACACTTACAAGCTAATCGCGACTTCAACTCAATATTTGATATTGATCTGTTAAAACAACATTATAACTTTTTATAAAGAAGGTAAAGTGAAAAATGGTAGTATGCTCACGCCGCCTTGAATGAAGTCTTTCAGCAAAAGAAATTGTAAAAACTAGGCGTTGTTACTGGTAAAAACTAGCTGGTTACTGGTAACAAGGCAGAACTATGTTCTTGAAAGGTATGATTTTAAAACGGCAAACATTATCCATCACACTGTTCCAACAGTTTAAAGTCTTTTTAATGAATTTGCCAAAAAAAAGTGCCTGACAAGAGTTTTTCTCCCTCCCGTAGTGTAATGCAGCACTGCCTCTTTCCCACATGTTGCTGCACACTGCAAGTCAGCTGGCTTAAAAAACAAGCTGCTACATTTGACCTCGTTTACAGCAAAGAGAAATTTGACTGTTTCGACATATTTCTTAACCCTGAAATGGAGGTAGAGTCATAGGGCAGAAACAAAAGGAAAGCCATTCAACAGTCTCATTAGGATAAAGCTGTTTTAAAACCACACTTGGTTAGCTATGAGTGGCATCACTGCAGGCTGGCTGACTAAGCAGATAGCCAGATAGCAATATATATAATATTCTGTGTAATAAGCACCTAAAAATTACTACATGGGCAGTGCATGACATAGAGGTAGAGCAGCCACCCCATATACGGAGGCTGTTAGTCCTCGACGCAGTCAACCAGAGTTCGATTCAACGTTGGGGCCTTTGCTTCATGTCTTCCGCCCTTCTCTTTCTGACCGTTTTCCTGTCTGATTACTGCAAATAAAGTCCACTAGTGCCACAATTATTTATAAAACAATTACTGCTGAATTTAGAGGGTCTTTATATGTTTGCTTTAGTCACACGACCCTTTAATTAAACTATTACTTTACAGGTAGCCGTATATGGTTTTTCATGAATTCAAGTGCTCCTGTTCTTATTCCCAGTCTGTCGCAATGAATTTGTTTCTTTGTAGTCCGGTTACCTAAGCCACTCTGACCAGCCTATAGCATGCTAATCACTTGAGTCATGACAGGTGGAGGGGGTCGCCAGCAGTGGTTTTAGAGTCTCTGTCTGTATTTGCTTCATTAGTCAATCTCATCCACATATGCTCTGCTTGCAAATGATTTACCTATGAGATTACCTATGAGATTTACCTTTAGAAAAAAAAAAACACCTATCAAGTTTATTCTTTTGTCTAACTTTTTACACATAAGAATGGGTTAGAATGAGATTCTCAAAATTTAATAATAATCTTATGTGTAGCATTTTTAATTGACGGCTTGATTTTGATACATACACTTTTGAAACACCCTCTAAAACTAATATTAGTGTTCAAGCACATATTGCACAGAACATTACAACCTTTCACCTGTTCTGCTCTTTATTAAATAACACCACAACGTCATGCTGATATTAGCTGGTTAATTACTCTGGCTATCTGCACAGTTAGAGCCTTCAGTTGGCTGCTTAATATACACTCCACTCATAAGGCATGTTTATATGGACATAGGTATTCAGAATAAATGGCCGACCGCAATAAAAATGTGTAACGTAAATGAACCAATCGGAAGATTCTGGTCGGATTCAGCTCAGATTCAGCTCAGTCGGAAAGATATTATATTCTGAACGAGAGGGGTGGTTTATGCCGATCCTTGTTCCGATTGTTTCATTCTGATTAGGGCAGACTGACCTGACTGCACCCACTGGTTTCTGGTCTTTATTGGAGGAAGGGTTATGTTAATTTCCTCCCGTGTTCTCATCCTGTAACACAGCAACAGCATGTGTTGCTGAGCCTCTAGCTTAATTATGAAAAGCATTAACGCCTCAACCTCTCAGAACCTGACGGGGGTCCATTCTGGATGCTGGGCATTTGGTTGGTTTTGTTTTTACAGCACAGGCGGAAGTACAACTTCTTCTTCTGTGGTCTTTTTTGGGAAATATGACAACTCTGCACATGTCAAAATGCTTCAAGAAGCTGTGGTTTCCTACCCAAGACTGTTGGTGTTATGGAATATTTTCAAATAGACTAATTTGTCTTTCTAGTTGCTGAACATTTCCGGCCAACCACCGGGGAATAGTGATACTCGGATTGTGATAAGTGTGTGACATATTGTGTCACCTTAGTCTAAACTGTAGGAATGGTATTACGAAACATTTGTGTGATTTTGAAACCACAGTGTTTTAAAACCTGTTTATACATTGATTACAATAACCCGCCCTTGCTAAACATGTACAAAAGACAAACTGATTTTTGAGACGTGTGAATTATTAGTCCCACCATCTTTTGGTATTTAGAAGACATAACCTTTAAGAAAAAGTTTAATTTATGGATGTTGGCCTTGAAAGGATGTAAGCTCTGGGGTAATTAACTCCTCGAGGTGAAAATGAGGAGCTTAAGGTACAATTTGATTTTTAAACTTTCAAGCTCCCCTGGTTTAAGAATGTAAAATTAACTGATATTAGGTTTTGTTTTTTACAGTGTTATATGATGTTGCTGAAGTACAGTGGTAAAATCCATATACCCCATGAGACGAGATAATACACTATATTTTACAATACAAAGTATTGATACACAAATAGTAATGATTATTTGCGTAAAGATTTCATTGATTATGAGATGCGTTTTTGACTAATTTGTGTAGAATAATCTAGGTACAGGTTTGACGAGTCCATATATTGTTTTTGTTTGTGTAATTATTCTATGGCTCTAATGCATAAAAACATAACTGAAAATGCTTTCCTTTTGAGCAGATGCCAACTATAGAGCTGTTAGAGCAGCTAGCGGCTAACGGTTAGCCAGTCAATTTATTCTCACAGTGATTAAAAATCGCCATTACTCTGTCACTTTTTCTTTTTACTTTGTCCTTTTTACTTGTGTACTTGAAACACTCCCTCACAAAAAATATAAAACTGGTGGAAGCCTCTTCAGTAATTTTGTAACAGAGTGCCGTTGCCTAGCCCAGCGAGCACTCTCTATTAGCCGAGTCAGTCACACAAGGGGACAAGTTAAGAACTACTCACTTTCATATACGGGGCCCATAATGATAATAGCCTAAACTACAATGGCAGTTAGAGAAAACTTTGTGGAACAGATTTTAATTTAATGGAAAAATTTGTTTTTATACCATTACACCCTATAATAATGTTAAGATCTGTAACCATGCTGTTCTTATTCTCAGAAAACATTAAAGTTATTTTCTGCCTTATCTTCCACTCTGCTCTCATTTGATTTTCTCCTTCTTTTTACTAGGGTCGCCATATTAGGACAGGGCAGTTGGCAGCCATCAAGGTCATGGATGTCGCTACGGTAAGATGCACATATGTGCACCCAGGAATTACACACTCCTACGTATTCATACACAACCATGTTGTCTAATTAAGAGCGATGAGTCACGCATGATGTGGAGGAGATGAAACGAGGACAGGCCTTTTGACATGGTAATATCAGTTGGAATGATTTGGAGAAGAGCGTGGTCTGAGACGTTATCTAAAGCAGGAGGGAACCTCAGCTATTTTTAGACATCCTCACACCCCATGCATCCCTGTTAGCACTCAGCTGCCAGCAAAACAATGAAAACTGCAGGAATTAACTGTTAGCACATCATATGAATGAATAACGCAACAGGAGCTTAGATGAATGTGCAGGATGTAAATAGTTTGAACAAAAAAGAAAAGACCGTTTTTATTAAACCTGCACAAATAGATAACACAAATTACAGCAAATTTTTCATACATTTTTATACATATACAAGTAAACAAGAGACCATTTGAACTAATTAACAGCCACCATAACAACTTGTATCAAACAACAGCTTCTGGCACTGTGACAGCATCCCCCTGGAAGTGGAAGTAATTAAAGAGGAATGTTGTTAGTGTGGATAATGTAGAGCACAGCTGTGCACTCTGCAACATTCATTTTTATTTTTTATTTTTTTCCCTGATTCAAATCGATTGAAAATGCCATCAGCATCCCATAATGTGTGTACAGGGTCAGAAATGAAGGTTCAAGTTTAAAGCCTGGTTATATTTCTGTTATTGCAGGATGAGGAGGAAGAGATCAAATCTGAAATCAACATGCTGAAGAAGTACAGCAATCACAGGAACATTGCCACTTACTTTGGTGTATTCATCAAGAAACAACCTCCTGGCATCGATGACCAGCTTTGGGTAGGACATCATTTTTTATGTGATCATGGGGTTTTGTTTTTTGTCACCCACATTTTTGTCACCCCTGGTATCTTTATCTCACTCTGTGTGCTGGCAAGGTCAGTATGAGTCCTCAGCTAGCCTTTTGGGCTGTGGCTAAAACAAATGGTTCCCTGTTTTAGTCCAGAATGTCTTGGATTACTGATTATAGGTCCCTAAACACTGATCAACTAAAATAATGTAAAGTTTTAAGTAAAATACATGCTTCAGTTCTATTTGTCCAAAAGAAGTTATTATGTTGTTAAAAGCAATAACAAATGGCCAAGTGCCCCCCCCCCACCCTCACTGAATAAATTTGCACAAATAAAAGGTTGTGTGTTTCTAAACTTTTCAGTGTGAGATTATGCTATTTCAGGGGGGTTTAACTCAGCTTTACCAGGACTCCCCAGACATTTGACCAGAGAAGTTAGTGTTTGTTTCCCATGAGAAAATGATTCAGATTCTCCCACTGAAACATCGTACAGTCAAACAAATAAAAGTGACATTTTGGCGATTACCTATACCTCTGAATCCTGAAAAGGTTGCACATTAGCTGTAGGTTTGCATTTAGTGGGATGTCTGCACACAGCATATTTGTTAGAGGCAAATATAAAGGATCTGGATCAGACGCAACAAATCATATTCTAACATGAGCTTTTCAGTAGCTCTCTTCACTCTGATCCTGTTGTATTCATTGCTACAATGGCAGTACAAACACATACACAAAGACAAATACATTCACACAAAGGAGCAAAATCTTCTCTCTGTATATTTTTCCTTGTATCAACACCTGCAGTGTTTCCCTGATAGCATTCATAAGTGTGTGTAAGTGTGGGTTTTAAATGTGCCATCTGTTCATACCTGTGAGTGTGTTACTTTTGTGTCTTGCTAAAAGACCGCAGACTGGGTAAGAGTGGGTCGGCTGCCCTACGCAAACTGCCTCTCCTCCTCTAAACAAGAGGGCTGATATAAGGGAGGGGGGCTTTAAGCAGAGCCAGGACTCAAAAGCTGAACTTTGGTTCACCAGTCTCCATGGATGCAGCACAGAGATGAAAGGACATAAAGGGAAAGGGGTACATGTTTGGGTACTTTTTCTTTTGCATTTTTATTCCCTCTGTCCAACGATTGTTCCATTTTTACCACTAAAAAGATGTTTGAATCCCTTTTTATATCTTAAGTTGTGCATTTACTGGAGGATTCTTGCATTAAACAGTTTTATTCCCTAAATGTAAATTAATATAGCAACATAGGGCAGTATCAGATTCTCATATGTTAAATGTACAGAAAAAATACTAGTGTCACAGTATTTGAATAAAAAAAGGTATACCATTAATTAACTGAATTGAACAGATCATGTGCCTATTGTACATTACAACTATAACCAGCTGATAATAGCTGGGTAATTAGTCTGGGTTTCTACCTGGGTGGCTAGCCTGCAGTCTGATGCTTGTAGCTTGCGAACTGTATTTTTTTAAAAAAGGTTAACTTAACGAAAGTGGTTGGTGGTGCTCCATTAATTTCTACACCTTGAGAGTTCTAGGCTGTTTTTTTTGCAAGTGGAAGCATTTCTCAGCATCCAATTTTACCAGCCTTAAGCATGAAAAAAATATGGGAGCCTTCTTTAAGACAGCTGACTGTGTCTGTGCTCAGTGCAGCCATTCCAATCACTCAGACACTTTATTTGGCATCTCATTAAAAGGACTTGAAACCAGATGACGGAAAATGGTAGCACTTTTAAAAGTCGTAACTTTTTAAAAGTTTCTGTATAGCTTGTTAATGGTAACATGTCTATTGGTGTGATTTTTCCAAGGCTCTCTTAATTCAGCACTTGCACAAAACCCACACCTCAAAAACATCTTATTATTTGCTTCCACACCGCTATCATTTTGGCTGCTCCCTACACCGTTTAAATCAGCACATAAAGCAAGTAAGATGCAAGTGAGGAAGACCTATTTGCATAGTGAAAAGCTCCCATTATAGTCTGAATCAAGACATAATCCTGCTTCCTCTTCTGTATCTGAGCTTATGACTGCAATGAGGCAGTTTATGCTTGTAGTTTATTTTCTCCCGGTGGAGTGTGTGGAGAAACCGGTTGTTCAGAAGTGTTTTTCAAACACACTTACAGTAAGTAAGCTGCATTGAATGAAACCTTAAAAGTATAGAATGTACAAAATCAAAACAACGTTCCTCACACTTAGACAGAGGGGATTATGATTACTTGTGTGTTTTTCTGTTTGTATCAACAGATAAGGCAACTTTAACAACATTAACGCATTTGAGTAGAGTTTCAGTGATGATTGTACTTCTCTATTAGCTATCTACGCATCATTAAGTAGTAGTGTAGTGTCATTGGAGATGGAGCTGTAACTGTGACAGTCTTAAGAGCTATCTTGCACACCGTGACCAATGTAGAACCAGTAGTTATGCATCACGTATATCTGGGTTGTTGGAGAACACCAGCTTTCAAGCTAAATATCTGACAGCTTTAGGTTCCATTTTGCTGTAAATTATCACACTATATGCCAGCGCTTTTGTAATTGTTTCATCTTGGCATAAGTCTTGTTTTAGGTTTTGAATGGCTCAAGCTAATTGGTAATTAGTAATAGACATGTTTTGATTACCATTGTACTTACGTTGCACGTAAATAAACAAGTAAAACTTTGTTTCTCGGTTCTGCTGTCATCTAAAGTTGCTTTACAGGTGTTTCAGGCTCCTCTAGGACAGATCTCATCAAGGCAGAGCAAACGATTAAAAAAACGTGTTTTGTGTGTTTGTACATAGCTGGTTATGGAGTTCTGTGGCGCTGGCTCAGTGACCGATTTGATCAAGAACACCAAGGGCAACACTCTGAAAGAGGACTGGAACGCTTACATCTGCAGAGAGATTCTCAGGGTGAGGTCCAAATCACATCTTGTACTTTTTTAAGGCTGTAAACAAGCACCTCCCCCCATCAATAACAACTCCGTTGTACTCTATCACCTTAATGTAAACCACGAATTCTTAGGAAATTGTTCAGACTCTCACACATTTAATCACGTGAGTTTCATATGAAGTCATGTGTGCTGAGGTGTGCTGTGCAAAAGTAGTCATATTCCTTGAATCTTTTCACATTTCGTCAAAGTAATGTAGCACATAATTTTGAAGTAGAAGGAAAATATGTCTTTCAACATTTTTACAAATAAAAGTCAGGAAATTGTGGAGTGGATTTACTGTATAATTAAAACACAAAGAAACAAGAGATAAAAAATACCTTACACATCAGAAAGACGAACAAAGCATTGCATAAAAGCATGAGATGTAATCGCATAAAAGAAACATTGAAAAGACTATACTTAATCAAACAGAAAGCTAGCGCTAGATAGAAATGATAAAGCACACCTATACTTTATGGGTAAACTGCAGTACACTGTAAGGTTTTCAGTCCTGATTTAAATTAGTTACTGTATGTTAGGTTTTCAGTCAGTTGGAAATTAAAGGCTTCTTCCTGTTTTCATTCTGGCCCATGTGGGGGATGCAGCAAACCTGTGAAAGAAGGTGCTCAGAAAAGACCAGATCAGATGTAGTCTTTGGCCAACAAGCAAAATGATATAGGAGGCAGAAAACTAATCATGCACGTCAGCCCTTAACACACCATTCCCACTGTGAAACATGGTAGAGTAAGAATCGTGCAGTGGGGATGCTTTTTTTTCAGCAAAAAGAATTAGTTGCAGTTGATGGGAAGATAGGTGGAGATAAAAACAGGAAAATTCAGGAAGAAAATCTGTTTGAGGCTGCAAAAGACTGTAAGATGGAGGCAGAATTTTACCTTCCAACAGGACTGCGACCCTAAAAATAATCCAGAGCTACAATGAAATGATTGATTTTTTTTTTTTATATTAATGTATTAGAATAGCCCATTCACCTTAATTCAGTTAAGAATCTACAGGAAGACTTAAAAGTGGATGAGCAAATCCTCTCCATCCAATCTTACTGATTTTCAGAAGAAAGGTCAAAATGTTAGATTAATGTTTTCCCTAATCACAAGCCGGTTAGAGGTCCAGGTCAGCTGCACAGTAGCATCACTGGAACTGCTGGGGCTGCTGAAGGACACTTCCCTGTTTCGCCCTGAGCTCTTTCTTGAATAATAATCGGTAGTTGGCTCAGTTTCCTTCATGGCTCATAGCTGTCTGCGTCTGCAGGGTCTGGCTCATCTCCATCAGCACAAGGTCATTCACAGAGACATCAAAGGACAGAACGTGCTGCTGACTGAGAACGCCGAGGTCAAACTAGGTGAGCCAGTCGACCCCCACTTGACAGAACAGCTTTGTGGTTGGGAGGGCAGTAGGGGCTATACGGTTTCATGCTTGTGGTACTTTGGGGCTTTTATTTCCGCTTTTATGTTCAATGCCAACTTGCTCATCTCTTTGTCGCTGATACGCTTTTCAAGATGCAAAATGCTGAAGAAGGGAATCTCTCTGCTTTTTTCCACAAAGCCCAGAAAAGATTTCATTACTGTGTATTTTTAGCTTTGTCAACATATTGCAGGTTATGTTATTCAAACGGATTTGGAGTCCTGCATTGAGTTTGTTTCTGTGTTTGTAGTGGATTTTGGAGTTTCGGCCCAGATGGACAGAACAGTAGGAAAAAGGAACACATTTATTGGGACACCGTACTGGATGGCACCAGAGGTTATTGCCTGTGATGAAAACCCTGAAGCCACCTATGACTGCAAGGTAAAATGTCCACATTGCATTCCTCTGGGGATGCATGTGTCTTATTCATTTATTTTTTGATTGCTCTGAGTATTTATGCTCCCTTCATAACAGAGTGATTTATGGTCACTGGGAATCACAGCGATGGAAATGGCTGAAGGAGCGCCGCGTAAGTGCCCAATAAATACCCTACATCTCTGTTGCTGTTATTTGTTGATGGCTTCAGTAGGTTATTTTAATCTGGAGGCAGATTGTTTGCTTGAATGCATAATACTATTGATGGAAAAAAAAAAAAACTTAGAGAAAGATTTAGTTGTCAAATTTCTGGGCTGATGTCTGTTCTATCTTCTATCCTTAGAGGTGCTCAGACAGTTGTTGATATGGGGGAGGGAACATCTTTTCACTTTGGGACAGATTATGGGTGGCCTAAACAGGACTTTTTGTCCTAAATAAATAACTTTGTCATTAAGGATACTTTTCTCCTGACAACAGCAGACTTTTTCCCCAAAATAGCTTCTTGTCTTGTTAAAAGAGCATAAACTGTAGGAACAGGGGAGGTTTTGTGGTTTTGAGACTTTAACATTTTAAAAGCTTGATTTGACCTTATATTGGTCACCAGCTCATGCCTTGCTGCAGTGTTTAGTAATCTCATATCTTGCTCCTGCTGATTGTATTTTCATGCAGAGCAGTGCTAGGCTAACAATAGCACGTTTCCTCTGTAATCTGATATGATTAATTGATTATTTGGCATATTTTAGTGTGGTTCCAGGAGGGATATGTAGGGATGTAGGGATAAAACTTACTCTCCTGCTTCATTAACTTGGTGCATTTCTTTGTTCACCATACAGTTCAATAACTAGTCCCTCTGGTGCTCTCTATGAATCTCTCCCCCTACACCAAAAACTCTATGGGGATATATAAGGACAGTTGAGAGCAGATCACATGAAGTTGCAGCAGCAGTCTTACCTTCATCGTGACTATCATTATAAAAGATAGAAAACTTTTTTATTGTCAGACAACACCCAGATTTCCTGGGAGTCATCAGACATGAAATACCGTAACCCAACAACAGCTTTCGAGGGTTGACTATAGCTGCCAATCTGACCAATGATTTAGAGATTTCTTGATCGGGACATCCCTAGTAACAGCCCATCCCATTGTAAAAGATGGCCCAACCCATGCTGAGTCACTTGTTACCATGATTAAAACATGATCCACTTAGCTTTTTATATTAACAGCTTATGTATTGGGTTTTGCTGTGCATCATGATAATGTCTGTCATAATAAAATTCAAAGAACAAGCCTGGCTTACTTTCCTATGTATGTATGTAACCCAATGTTTTTCCTCTTTAGCACTGTGTGATATGCACCCAATGAGAGCCCTTTTCCTCATTCCACGCAATCCAGCCCCCAGACTCAAGTCAAAGAAGTGGTGAGTGTGAATTATGATTTATATTTTCATCATGTTGGTTGATAATTCAAAACCATCTAATAGTTTATGTATACACTGCAGTTAGTTTTGCTGGTTCAACAAGGAGTTTTGACTTACAATTCTGATTTATATATGTTGGATTTTAGGTCAAGGAAGTTTCAGTCATTCATTGAAAACACTCTGGTGAAGAACCACACCCAGAGGCCCAGCACAGAACAACTCCTATCACATCCCTTCATCACAGAACTTCCCAACGAGAGGCACCTCCGCATCCAGCTGAAGGACCACATTGACCGCACGAAGAAGAAGAGAGGAGAGAGGGGTGAGGAAATTTGTTTCACCTTTAATGTTTGGATGTGTCATGAAATAGTTAAGATTCAAATGTGGCTGGACCTGGCTGATATTTAGAAGAGAATTACACTTTTGGTTAGAAATTGATTGCTCATCAACAATCTGTTGGCATTATTCTGCCTAGACATTTTACCAATTTTATTAGATTTGGTAGAGTTCATTTAAGTTGGCTGGTTTCCTAGCACAAACCTGGCTTTTAAGCATAGGCCACACATTTAATGTTGATCCACCTTATCCCATCTAAAACCAGTGTAGTTGCGTGTTTGGGATTAGCACTGGAAGAACCAGCTAAATTCCAGTTTTAATTAGCTAGTTGTCAATTTAAGGTGACCTTGACTGCTCCAAACACGTCTTGCCATTGTGACCAAATAGCTTAATCTTTGGCTCAGCTGATCATTAAAGTTTTCTCTAGAAGGTGTTTGGCTTGTCCATATGAGCAAGTCGAGTCATTTCAATCAAGCTTGAAGTTCTCGATTTTGGAGGGGGGGGGGGGGGGGGGGGGGTGGTTGGTTAACCCCTCTTAATCCATGACAATGTTAAACTTCTTTCGTCATGGAGAGATACATATAAGTTTAAAGTGATCTTCAAATTGTACCAGCACCTCTCTTCTGATAGGTATTGATATTTACATTTTTCAGTGATCTAGCCATACTCCTTGCTTGAATCTAGTAGGCCGGGGGTCCCCAGTTAAAATAGCAGGAGGTCCACTCCCTCCCTCATCCAAACACTTTGGGGTCAGAACATTTTAAATCAAGAGACAAAAAATTTTTCTTTCATCTTTATTTAACATTTAGTTTTTTGAGTTTTTTTAACTACTGAACAATTATTCAAATGCCCATGAAATCATCTGCTGAACAGAAAAGAGCAATCCAACGTAAGTAGCAATATTAAACACACTTTGAATGGATCAGTCGAGCTGGGTCTGTGCAACTTGGTATAATTCTGCTCTCCTTGTTGTGCTTGTGACAGGCAGGGCAACTTGCTTCACGTTGTCCTTAAGCTGTTGTCCTTCTTTTCCATCTTAAAGTGTTTCTGCCACAGCTTCCATGCACTCTGATCATTTCCCAGTCAGTGAAAGGCTTTTTGTGTTTTCCCAAAATCCACTGTACTCACAGTTATTCTGTAAGAGACCGTATGCTTCTGTCCATTCATTTTTAAAATGTGTGAATTTCGTAGTCCGCTTTACGTATTTTTGATGAAGCCATCTTCTTTTACTCACTCATCTATGCACCAAGTCATTGTACTATCAGCAAGCGTGAGCTCCCAGTAGCTTAGCAACCCGCGTTGAAGGACCCACATAGCTTCTTCTTTGTTGTTTTCTGGTGGATGGCATACAACAATGTGGTGCATTACTGCCACCAGCTGGCTGGGAGTGTGGACCACAATGTCGCTGACCCACATAGCTGCCCCTGCGCCTGTTCAAAAGTCAAACGTGCAGCTGGCTGGAATAAAATGTTTATATCTACATCGTAAATGAGGTTAGGATAGCAGCAGCAGCCCCGACTGAAGCAGCTCATTGCCTGACTTGCATCACGTGCAGCCTGGGGCCAGACGCTCCGCAGGGCTATACCATATTAACATGAGATGTGGCGGAAGTGAAGTTAGACACAGTTGGACAACATGCAGTAATATATAAATGTTTAAAATCAGGTTGGGCGGTACATGGGTCCAGATCCGGACCCTGGTCTGCTAATTCGTGACCTCTATAATAGAGAATCTATGGTGAGAGCTAAAGATTAAGGTGATTGCAATGAGGCCTTCCAGCCTCAAAGACTTGGAACACATCATCAAAGATTAAATATCAAAATAACAGTGGAAACATGCAAAAAGATGGTAAAGAATTACACAAAAGGGAAGTTGTTATTAGAAATATTGTCTCATTTTACACCTACAGTATGTACTTTGTGGATTCAGATGATCCATGACAAAATTGTAGTAATGAAAGAGTAAAATGTATGACATGATAAATTGCATTCTACTTACATTATTGAGCTAAAAAACAACTCTGAGGCAAGCGCTTTGCTTAACCTCAACCTGTTTTTTTATCAGATGGCACTAGAGATAAGCTTCATGGGTACCAGAGTTTATATATGCAATTGAAAGGAATCATAAATAAGAGATGAAAAAAAATCTGCATATGCGATTGAAAGACATCCTGTTAATATAAGGCACATTAGACGCCTGCTTTGTTTTCTGGCAAGGTGACTGCCAGTATGCAGAAGCTTTGCCAAACGGAAATACATTCTAGGGGGATTATAAACCAAATGATTCTGCATAAAACCACACAAGGGGTTCTTAAGAAAACAAATGTATAGTCTCGCACACAAGCTCTGACATTCTTTGGTAGCAACAAGAAATAAAAGTGATGATGAGTGATAGACTGAAGCTCGACATAGGGAAAAGCACCACCTTAACTGCTCCAAGAAGCAACATTACACTGGGTGGTTGTATAAAACCGTCCTGTCAACGTGGAGGCTGTAAATTTCCCCCTCTAACATACTGTCATAGCCGGAGGACAGGGATGCGTGGATCTGTGTGAGGAAGAGCTTAGCACTTTCTACGACCATTATGCTTTTAGGCCCGTTTGGACTGAAAGAGCTCTCGGGCTAATGTTCTCCACCTCGCTACACTCAGTAAAACAGCAATTTACGGTCTTATTCAAAGAGGCTCAAAGAAAGTGCCTTGGACGAATGAGAATGTGGGAATGCCATCGTCGGTAATGAGCAGGGGTAATTCAAGTGGAACGTCTATGACACAAAACAAAATGGTTTTCCTCTCTTGTGGTTATTACCTATTCCATTCTACTTATAGTTTCTTTCAAAAGACTTCAAACCCCTTCAGATTTTTCTATTTTGTTAATATTACAACTACAAACTGTTATGTGATAGATCAGTACAAAGTATGGCATAATTATGAGCTAGGAGGATAATCACACATGGTTCTCATTACAGCTTTATGTCTCTACTATACACTTGCTACATTTGAGATAAAATGTTTGTCTATTCTTTGCCAAATAGCTTAAGCTCAGTAAGAGTGGATGGAGAGTGGGTGGGAACTCCAATTTTCGAGTCTTGCCAGAGATTCTCAATTAGATTTAGTTCTTTTGTTTTGGCAAATTTAAGACATGAATATGCTTTTATCTAAATCAACCCACTGTAGCTCTGGCTGTATTTTATTACCCTTGATATGCTGGAAAGTGAACTTCTGCCCTAGTCTGACATTTTTGCAGCCTCTAACGGGTTTCCCTTCAGGATTATAGTTTGTTTAGCCTCAGAAATCGTATTTGTGGTAAACTTTAAATGGCACTTCTTTCAACTTTCTTTCAACAAATACTTTCTTCTTGCGGCTTTTCTATAAAGGTCAGATTATTGGAGAGCTTGACAAATAATTGTCCTAGGTAAAGATTCTCCCAACCAGAGCTGTGGATCTCTGCAGGTCGTCCAAAGTTACCATGGACCTCCTGGTGTTTTATAATCTAACCAAGCTTTAAACCTTTTCTCTGTTTCATTTCTGACCTGTCTTGACCGGTCTTCATGATGCCGTTTGCTCACAGCTGTACTTATACTGAGATTAAAGTATGCATGCATGGACAAAACTTACTAATCAGATGATTTCTAATGGCAATTGGTTGATCTGTCTTTAGGGAATACAAATGCATGCCACACTTTTTATTTGTAAAAATTCCGAGCTGGTTCCAGAGGAGAGGAGCGTGGTAACTAAACCATCTGTCTCCTATTCTACTTTCTGCCTTCCTATTCTAGGAAAAAAACTAAATATAACCTTTCCTCTTCGTCACAATGATAGACCTGGTATTGGTCTATCACCCGAAATCCCAATAAAAAAACATTGAATGTGACAAAGAGTAAAAGAGTCCAAAAGGTGTGAACACTTTTGCAAATCACTGTATGTTAATGCTTTATTTTACTCACCTCCTTCTTTTCTCCCTGGTAAGATGAGACAGAGTATGAGTACAGCGGCAGCGAAGAGGAAGATGAAGAAAGGGAAAAAGGCGAACCGAGGTCAGCCCTTTTCTCAAGTCCATTCGAAACCATATGTGCAACTTTACCCACAACACATTCAGCATCTCTTTTTACTGACTCAAAAGTATGCTGCCTTCCCAGCTCCATCATCAACGTCCCAGGGGAGTCGACCCTGAGGCGAGATTTCTTGCGCCTCCAGCAGGCCAACAAGGAGCGCTCGGAGGCGCAGCGGCGGCAACAGCTGGAGCAGAAGCAGAACGACGAGCACAAACGCTTGCTGTTGGCTGAGAGACAGAAGCGCATTGAGGAGCAGAAGGAGCAGAGGAGACGGCTGGAAGAGGTAAGAGGGACTGGAACGAGAGGGCAACTCGATTACACTTGTCTGCTGCAAAAATACATTATTTCTTTAATCCCTCAAGCGGATGTGCTTAAAATGAACTAATTTGTTCTTGTCCTGAGTGTTTAAATGTGCAAATTAGCCATTTTGGTTGAGGAAAAAGAGGAGAAGAAAAATGCACACACAGTCTTTCCCCCCAGTGTCCGTCCTTTAGTTCCAGAGAGCAGGCTTATGGACTCTAAATCCTCAGCCCATAATCTTTGTGCTCTCTGTGGATTTTCACCAGTGTTTGCCTCCCAACACGCAGCTAAGCACCATGATGCATCTTAACTATCATGAACCCACCACTTTTTCCCAAGTTTGTAAGAGCTGCGCTAAGATCCCAATTCCAACTTGAATCCATATTTAAAGGTTTTGTTAAAGCGCAGGGTTCCTTTGGTGCCTGGAAAAACATTAGAAAAAATATAGAATTTCATTTCAGAATTTTTTTCAGGTCCAGATAATCATGGAGAAATAAAATAAGAGTGTGAAACAATATTTATATTTCCAGACTTTATTGTCTATACACTTCTCAAAATGTTGTTTCCTTCCTTCTATCCTTCACTGCTTTTGTCCCTCCTTTCTTCTTGGTGTCTTTCCTTTCTCGTATACTCCATTCTGCTCTTCTATCTTGTGTCCTATCTCTGTTTATTCATTCATTTGTTCGTTCGTTCCTTCCTTCCTTCCTTACTACCTCCCTCCTTCCTTCCTTCCTGTTCTTAAAGCCTACAAACCTGAATTATCTGCCATAAATGTATGGCAAATTTTAGTATTATATGTTTTAAAATAGACATGAAGGATTGAGAACTCTGGAGTGAAGTTGGGTCTGGAAGAAAATGAAATTTATCAATAAATGTTTAATACCATTTCTTTGCTAGAATCTTTGTTAAAGAAAAATTTTTAAACATTTGTGCAGAAACCTTGAGTTCATTATTTGGCAGTTCTAAAAAAAAATCATGAGTATCTGTTCTGTGTCAACAGCAGCAGCAGAGAGAGTGTGAGCTGAGGAAGCAGCAGGAGAAAAGACACTTTGAGGAAATGGAGAAGATCCGAAGGGAGGAGGAGAGAAGGCAGGCAGCCAGAGAACAGGTTCACATTTTTTATAATTTAATCTTTTCTGACTCCTAGTTAGCTCTATTTTATGGATTTGAAGATCCTGTGTTTGTTGTCTAGTAGAGCTTTCAGGGTTTTTGGAGGCAACATAATAAAGATGATTACCATGTAGTTCTACACCAAGAGGTTTCTTTTCACTTTATATCAGATGTGCCATGGAGAACCAAAAGGATTTTGGATTAGCAGATATATATGTTATAGCATGTTATGTTATAACATTTAGCCACAATGAATGTGTTTATTTTTTGGTAGCATAATACAAGGTGAGCTGTACAATGCCTTGTAGTATTCAAACACTGTCAATTTTTCATATTTTTTCTCATAGCAGTGGAAGGAAAATTATATATGTTTTTTAAAACCTTGCACAAATGACATCCTGAAAAGTGTGGGGTACATTTATCTTCAGTTTCCCAGTGTCACTTATTTCCAGGACCACCTTGCGCTGCAGTTACACCTGCATGTCTTTTGACTGTGTCTCTACAAGGTTTGCAGACCTAAAGACTGAAATGTTTGCTGAAATGTTTTTTTGCTGCGAATTAACTCAAGCTCAGTCAGACTGGGTTGAGAATGTGTCTGAATAGTAAATTTCAAATTTTGCCTTGATGCTTCGTTGCATTTAGGCCTGGACTTTGGCTGGGCCATTCTGCTTTGATCTAAACCTTTGCATTGTAGCTCTGTCTGAATTTTAGGGTTGCTGTCTTACTGAGAGGCAAATCTCTACAAACTCTTTTTGCAGTTTATAACTGGTTTTGTTCCTGGATTGCTCTGGATGTATCTATTCTAAAAAATAAAACATACAGTCCCACAGCAGCCCACCATCCTGCTTCATGATGGGGAATGTGTTTAGAGTGATGTTCTGTTTGTTTTCTTTCACACATCGCTTCTTGCATATAGGGCAAAAAACATTATTTTTGATGTCATTAGACTAGAGCACCTTCTTCCCCATGTTTGCTATGTCCCCTAGATGGCTTGTGGCAAAGTGGAAGCAGGACTTATTTTAGCTTTCTTTTCACAGTGGCTTTCATCCATAAAGGCAAACAGTTCAATTTCATGTATTGGTAATCAAATTAAGGGGGCTGAACACAAATGCATGCCACAGTTTTTGCATTTTTATCATTTTATCATTTAAAAAATTAAATTCACAATTCTGCATTACCTTGTATCGGTCTATCACAATAAAGTAAATTGATAAGATTTAAATACTTTTGCTACACACTGTGTAAATGTCCTTACTGTGAACTATAACTTCTCTTTTTGTTGATATCTCTTTCTGTATGTCTTTCTTTGTCTTTATTACTTTACTGCTCGCTTGCGCTTTCTTTCTGATTTGACAAGATATCTTCCATTATCTGTTTTCGGCTTTTCTTTTGCGTTGTTATTGCAGGTGTTTGAAGACATCGTGTTCTTCACTTCATCCGACCTCACTTTTATCCAGTCCCTCCTTAATCGCCACATCAGAAAATTATCTTATCTCTTATTTCCTCTCTGTCTCAGTCTTTCCTACTCCATCTGTGTGTGGTTTTTCCAGATTTTCAGTTTCTGTCTTTCTCCCTGTGCCAACATGCTGCTCAGGAGTATATCCGTAGACAGCTTGAGGAGGAACAGAGGCAGTTAGAGATTCTCCAGCAGCAGCTCCTACAAGAACAGGCATTATTACTGGTAAACTATAGTCTCTCCTATTACTGCTCCTCATCTGTGGCGTGTGGTCTCCATCCCTGTTGCATGCACCCGAGGGACAGCCAGACAAAGGAAACTGACTGTGAGGGAAACCTCACTCTGAGTCCCTCAGCTTGTTAGCGGTAAAAGTGTGGAAAAACCAATGTGAATTTTTGCTTTCGGAGTTATTGAAAACAACTGTTGCATGTTCCGGCTTAATAAATTTGTTGGATTTCAAAGAATTACCCTGAGAAAGTTCACAGAGAGAATAGAAGATTGTTGCGCAACCTTTAGTATTTTGAGTTATGTCATGTACTTAATTGTTTTATGTAAACATCTTCAACTCTCATTGAGTTAAACTGGTTGCTCTGTATTCTTTTTTTTTTTAAAGCACTTTTTCAGCACTAGTGGCCTTTATTTATTTTTTGACAGTAGGCAGACAGGAAAGAGGGGTAGAGAGAGGGGGAGACATTCGGCAAATGTTGCTGGGTCCGGGACAGCCGCTTCAAGGACTGTAGCCTCTGTATATGGTCGCGCGCTTAACCCCTACACCATCAGCGCCGTGCCCTGGTTGGTCTGTATTCTGTAAGAGCTTTTGAGATCCTACCAGCATAAACTCCAGAAGTCAAAACGATGACCCCAAGCACCTCGTATTCTTTTTACACTCAGTCGCCAGGCTTCCATCTGTCCCACGGCCAGTCCCTTCCTCATTTGCTTGGCTGGCATCTTTTACTCATTGTTATGAACTTTGAAAACATTCTGCTCTTTATCACCCCACACATAAAAAAAAATCTAATACACAGTTACAGTGTTGGTCTGACGTTTACATACACTGATCATTGGTATGAATGTCAGATTATTCCCTTTTAATAATGTATTTGAATTATCCTACTTTGAAAAAAAAAATGACAAAGTTGAATTTACTGAGCACTTTCTAAAAGCAACATAGTTTCAAAATTATTCTTTTATTCTTTAAGAAATACCCATATATCCCCACTGAGAATCCACACACTTTTTCAGCCAACAACAAGCTTCTAGCATACTTCTGGCTGGATACTGGACCACTCTTTCTATCAAAAAAGACCTTATGGCTAAATTGGTTGGTTTTTTGCTATTGACCTTGAAATTAAGCATAGTCCATACATTTTAATTTTTTTACGTTTGACGTTGGGGCCATTCCAGAAACTGCTAGAATAGATGTGCATTGGGATCGTTGTCTTGTTGGAAAATTGTCCCGTTTTGTTTTTCTTTATCAACCGACTAGCTATTAATGCACCAATACCACTGGCAGTAAAACAGATCCTG
Source organism: Crenichthys baileyi (assembly GCA_036173005.1). Taxonomy (NCBI): domain Eukaryota; kingdom Metazoa; phylum Chordata; class Actinopteri; order Cyprinodontiformes; family Goodeidae; genus Crenichthys; species Crenichthys baileyi. Next base: position 569,381 of record JAHHUM010000601.1, read on the forward strand.
AGCATGATGCTGTCACCGCCATGCTTTATAGTTGGTGCCGTCTTTATTTGTTTGATTTCTTCACCTTGACTTCTCCAAACATGATTCTTGTATTTTTGGGCACATAGCTCAATCTGTGTCTCTTTTGACACAAATAAACACAGAAAACCATGCATGTATAGTCACACAGAAGACCAAATAACCAAAAAATTATGTTTTTAGACTGGGAGGAAGCCAGAGTACCCATGCATGCACGAGAGGAACATGCTTACTCTGTGCAGAAAGACCCCAGGTCTAGTTTGTAACCCAGGACTTTCTTGCTGCAAGGCGGTGCTAAAACTGCTAAAAAAACTCATCCTATTATTCCGCCCTAAAAAAAACGTTGAAATTATTCAATAAAAGCCAAAAATTATTAGGATTCATGCCAGTAATGAGTGTATTTAAACTTCTGACACCCACTGTAGATTCTAATGTTGTAAGTAACCCAATAAACTTTGACCTGCTTCAACAATGACCATTCCCTATTTCTCATGTCCTATGCCCTCATCCAAAACTTTTGTTGTATGTTTACTCTCACACCAACCCACATGGTCTTTCAGTCCTCACTGTTCCTTTCTCTCTCTAGGAGTACAAGCGTAAACAGATTGTGGAGCAGCGGCAGGCAGAACTTCTGCAGATGAAGCTCCAGCAGGAGAGAGCCTACCTGGTGTCTCTACAACAGCAGCAGCAGGAGGGAAGGCAAGCAGAAAAGAAACAGCTTTACCATTTCAAGGATGCCATTAATCCTAGTGACAAGCCTGCCTGGGCTAAGGAGGTAAGTGCAAACCAGCATGTTTATTACATAAGATATAATAATGATTTATTCGGGAGATTTGTCTAAATAAAAATGTATTGATTCAAAATATATGTTGCTATGATAATAATGCTTGTTGGACTTTGACTTTGACTCCTAGGTCCAGAAGCAGCCAAGTGCTCCTGGTAAACCATCTGCACAAGCAATTAAAACTCCATCCCCTAGAGCAAACCAGGTCACTGACAAACCAATTAGACAAGCCCCGAAAAAGGTCCCTGAATTATTTGTTTCAGCAGATTACTGGACACCCCAAGATCAGCAGGTCACAAAGCAGAACCAACGTAAGATCCAAATCCAGAAAAATGCTGGCAATGGGCCCATTGACAATCAAATAGGCAGAGTCAAGCGGTCACCCAAAGATAAAGCTAGCTCTGCAGGCTCAAAAGGTTCAGGACAGACCCGAACTCCACAGCAGCCTAAAATATGTGTTTCAGTAGAGCACTGGACACCTCGAGATAAGCATGTCCCTAACCCGAAACAGCATGAGATCCAAAACCAGAACAGTGCTTTAGAGGATCGCATAGGAAGACCAAGGCAGTTGTCCAAAGAGAAGCATGGGTCTGCAGACACTGAAGCTCTTCAGCCTCATGCCCAGGCTTCAGGACAAACCCAGACTCCGAAGTCTGGGTCCTCTTCTAACATGCGCCTATCGGTTAGTGTCTCTCCAAATCGGAGGACTCACTCACCTCGCCGTAGAATAGAGGTAGAAATAGTACCTGAAAGCGATTCGCATCCTCCACACCTGACAAATGCATCTCAGTGGGGGAATGCTTTTTCTAACCAACAGCACTCTGAGCCAAATCAAATGTTAAATTTAAACCTCTCAGCTAAAAATATGAAGACTGCTGTCAGCCATGACAACTTGAAAGCACACATGTTATCCCCAGATAATGAAGAAATGGATCCTTTTTCTAGTTCTTGCCCTGCAAGTAGCTTCTTAGATTTGTCTAGACAAACAAACCCGTCCGCTGAATGCACCAGTGGCAATCGTCTCGGGGTCCCTGCACAGTTACAGATCCCAGTTTCTCGTTGTCACTCCACTGAACAGTTACAAGTCCCTTCTCCATCATCGCCATTTGGTTGGCTAGGCCTCTCTCCTTGCACATCTCAAAAAAATTCCCCTTCTCTCTCACCCTCGTCACTAAAATCCCGGTCCAGGAGTTCCTCCCTTGTAGACCTTGGGCCCCTCAACATAAATAGAAGATCTTCTCAGGAGACAAACTTGACAAAGGCCCTTGGAGTACTTGCCGGTGCCAATCGTTCTCCCAAACGCACTTCCTCACAGTTCTTTGGGAGTTCCTTTCTAGGCCTTTAAACTCAAGGAGAACAGTTAGAGCAGAGTCTTTGACCTTGCTCCAAAATACATGTAAATAAGAGAACAGAAATAAACACAGACACACACACACACACACACACACACACACACACACTCACACAAACACACACACACACACGCACACACACATTTGTATTTCTATTTTGTGACTAATTTATATTTCCTGACCCTTAAGTGTTATCGTTGTTTTACACCACATGTAAATTCTCTCGATTCAACCTCTTTCATTACTCAAAATTTGAATGTCCCAAATATGGAATGTTTTGACAACGCCCTCTCCAAATTCTCTAAGGCTGGCCGTCCTTCACAAAGGTTGAGGTACAAGTGCAAATATACAGTATATATCTAATATCAGAAAAGTATATATTTTATATCAGAAAAATTCTAAACTGGGCCTGAGCTCCAGAGGTGAGATGCAGAATTCAAGATGTAGGCTGAAATTGACCCAATATCTAAACAACCTTTATACCCGACCCCACAAGCCCCCTTTGACCTTCACTCCTCATCTCCAAAATTCACTGAAGTGATCCACTCCCACACACATTGGTCATCAGGAAGCCCCACCCATCCCAGTTTAGGTCAGTAAAGCACTTTATCTGATTCCATCTTGGTGACTGGTGGAGGCCAAGTGGTGGTGGACTTCCTCTGTAAAACCGAATTGTCAGGAAAGATCTTTCAAGAACCTGTGATCTGTCCTATCTTGGTGCTTCTCATGCAGTTGCAGTAATGTGTCCAGAATTAATACTCTCTAGTATTCTGTTTTATTTTGTAGAAGGAAGAAGTTTTTGGGTGGGGAGGATTTGAGCAGGGCTACCCAAAAGCTTTTTTGCTTCTTCTACTAACAACAGTTTCTCTTTTTCTTGTAGGACAGTCAACCTTATACTAAACTTTACTGCTCGCCGTTTTCACAGAACATCTTTTGATTCCTTCCCAGTGTTTCCTTTATTGAATGTTGATTACTTCGTCAGTAGAATAAGGGCTTGTCATGTAAACAGCTAACTACATGTTCGGCAGCTTTTCCGCCTCAAGAAGTGGCAACGGGCATTTTTAGTTCCTTGTGGTCAACTTCCTCAAACTGATCTGAGAAATGACACAGCATGGCATAGGTGCCTTAAATAGTTATTTGAACAACTTCAACCTTTTTAAATTTTGTCAGGTTTTAACCACAAACCTCAATGTATTTTATTGGGTTTTCATAAAACATAAACAACCACAAAGTAGCTCATAGCTGGGAAGAGGATGACCATTGACATATGGTTTTAATATTTGTTGAACAAATCAAAATCTGAAAAGTGTGGCACACATTTGCATTCAGCCGCACTGAGTCGATGCTTTTGGGGTCTGAATCTCAGATATGATGAAGAGTTTTGTCACAGATTCTGTTTAGACCTTGGCTGGGTCATTTGAAACACATGAATATGCTATGATCTTCAGCTCCATCCATCTTCTCATAAACTGACCAGCTTCCCTTTCTCTGAACAGTGGGCCACGAGATATCCAAAGCTTAGCATTTTATTTTATAAACTTACAGAACAGCTGTGTTTATGCTGATTAAATCACACACAGCTGGACTCGATACAGGCATTCGCTTACTTCTGAATTAATTGCAATGGATTTTACTTAGATGTATTAAAATAAAGGAGTCTGAATACAAATGCAGGCCACAGCTTTCAAATTTTTACTGTAAAAATAAAAAAAAGTCCATGCCACAATTATGAAAAGCTTTGTGGTGGTGCATCACATTAAATGTCAATGTAATACATTGACATTCAGTGGTGGCAACTTTACAAAATAGGAAGAAGCTCAAAGCAGTATAAATGCGTGTACTTCAGCAAGGCTGCGTATTTTGAACCAGGTGGTAATTGTGAATAAAACTAACTGTATGTGGTGAAGGTTTTGAAACTATGTCCTGCTGAGCCATGATTCAGCCTTTAACCTGCTGATGAGTAGACTGTCTAGAGTAGTTGGTGTGTGATTTTTGCAGCTGATGGCTTTCCCTGGAGCCTTCTCTTGCAGCGCAGCAGATAATCTGATAATCGGATTAAACTGCCGAGGGGAGCTTTCTGCCTTTTTCACACAGATATTTAGTGGGACTAAAAATACTTGCATTTTTTTTTTTACGAGACACCAGACATTTAACATTCTTAGATACTTGAGTACTTATAAATGGATTTGCATACGTCAACCCTACCCTTGCACAAATTCAAATCGTGGTTTGAATTTGAAGCCCACTAAAGGAGATTAAGGATCATTGTTGACCTTTTCCTACAGCCACAAGACTCTTTTACTCCTCAGCTTTTATATGGGACAATACACATGCGGCTTGCGTTTGCTTAGGATGAGAGACTGAAGCAAAGCCAAGATTTGAAACAATTGGAAGAATTTCCTTATGCAGACATTTGTTTCATTATTTGAGCTTAAATTGCTTTTTTTTTAACAATTTCAATTGGATTTAAGTTTTCAGTTGAATATAAACATGACTGGGGATTAACTGGATGTAATTAAATTTTAATCAGGCCTGTTTGTGTTAATGTAAAGTGAGATTTGGCATTAGCCAGTATGAGGTTTTCATGGGATGACAAATTTGAGTAAAAATACCAGTTTTACTGGTTTAATGGCTCTTACAGCTTGCTGATTGATTTTTGTACCATTACACTGGCCCATGCCTACTTGAGGCACTATATGAGAAAAGCTAAATTTAACTGAACCGAATTTGACTGCGAGAAAATTGGGTTCAGCAGTTGGTTTGGATTGAGAACCAAGCTAACAGGTTTTACATTTGGACCACTCCCTCTGTCAGTCCAGATTTTACATACCTCACAAGTTAAACACAAGTTTCTCTAGAAGTCTGGATGAGATTCAAATCTGCTCCGATGGCAAAACTTTAAGGCAGGTTACGACAAGGAAAACAAGACTTCCACAGAATCCACTGGTGGGAAAGTATGAGAAGTGTAATTAAAAACAGGAAAAACCACCTTGTTTATGATGTGACAACTTCTGGCTGCTGTCCCTTTAAACCTGAAGGATTTTAAGACAATCTTGTGGCTCATTGAGGTGGTGCATGGGGTGACAGGAAGGCAATAAACAGCCGCGGGTGAAGCGTGGTGATTGATTGTGCTGTGGGTGACTGTGGTATGTGGCCTGTCTCAGGTGGAGGAACGATCTAAGATGAACAGGCAGAGCTCGCCAGCGCTGCAGCACAAAGCATCCCACCGCATCTCCGACCCTTCCCTTCCTCCCCACTCCGAGTCGTTCAGCAGCGGAGGCATGCAGCCCTCCCGCGCTCCTCCCATCCAACGTTCCATTGAACCACAGGTGTGTGTGACTGGGCGTGTGTGAGCAAAAGGAAAGATGTAAACGTCTGATCTGTTTCTATAGAAATAATCACACACATTGTTGATCCCTGTTTGTATTCTTTATTAAAAGCTTAGCGCAACAAATAATTTGGTGGTCGTTAATCCAATGTTGTCTTCTTCATTTCCTCTTCTTTTTCATGCCTCATTACCATTTCTATCCATTTTCAATCTTTTCACTCACTTATATTCTGCTGCTATTCTACCTTCATCTTTTCTTTCTTTTCTTTCTTTCACCCACCTCATCAACTCCCTCTATATAAAATGCATATCATCGGCCACCTTGCCTTCACGTCAGATGGCTCATCTCATTCCCGTGAAGACCCACTCCAGCTCCATGTCAGGCTCTCCGTCTCTCCAAGACCAGACGGGCTTGGCTCTGAGCGAGGGGGTCGGCATTGTGTCACCGAAGCCTGAGATGCCCCGTCAGAACTCAGATCCCAGCTCTGACACCCCAGGACCCGCGCAGAACATCAGCAGCAGGGAGGAACGAGATCGGGACAGGACTGCTTGGCTGAGGGAACAGGATATTCCCCCCAGGGTTGGTAATCCTTACTTACTAAAGACTGAAAAGTACTGATTTTCATTTTTGTTGATGATTTAGTTAAATAAGGATTTATTTCAACAGAGTTTTTTTCTGGTTTCACTTATGAAGTTTCATACTTTGTGGATCATCTTATCAATGCTAATTTTGTGTATCTGTGTTTAACAGCATAGATTCCAATAGTAGGGATGAAAACGGTGCCTAACAACACATTTCGACTCTTAACTTCAATGTATTTATGTTGTCAGTGGCAGTTTGTGAATGAATGGCACCCTGTTGGCGAGCCTTTTTTTCTGTCACTTCCAACCCTCACTAAAACAAAGTGCCTAATTCAACATGAGCTTAGTGTGCTTTCACATGCAAAATAGCACTATAAATATTGTTCAGGGCACAAATGACAGATTCTTTTTTTTAACAATTTGTCACATGTCAATGTCAATTAAACTTACTGGAATTTGTGGTTGCAATGTGACAAAATGTGAAACATTCAAGGAGCTGTATGGTAAAATTTCTGTCCAGTAGAAGAAGACAAGTTCTTCCAGCTGATGTTTTGTTTTGGGTGTGGTTTTACTTGTCCAGGTCCCCCAGAGGACAACCTCCATCTCTCCAGCCCTTGTTAGAAAGAATTCCCCTAATGGTGTTGTGGGCCTGGGCCCTCGCACCGGTTCTCAGCTCATACGGGCCAGGTAAAGACCAAAGCAGCGAACTGGCTTTGACAGCGCTACCCCAAAAATGTTTACTGTATGTACTCCTTATATTTTACTTTTAATTAGATTGAAGTTAGACAAAGAAAAACTCCAGTGACTCTGTTCTTCTATTTAACTATTTTCTTGTGATGATGTGAAGTTTGAAACAAAGCATATTAGCTGTTTTCCCCATTTAACAGTAATCCGGATCTGCGGCGTTCTGAGCTCTCCCTCGATGCCATACTGCAAAGAACGTCCTCTAACTCATCCTCCTCCTCCTCTCCTTCATCTCAGGGAGGCTCATCCGAGAGAAAAGGTATTTACAAGAAAAAAAATACATGCACACATCTATACTTGCACATAAATGTGCAGGTTTGCAGACAAATGAGTATGCATGCTGTGCCGAGAACAATGAAAACATCCACTTACTAGATTCAGAGGCTTTCGGATGATATTGTTGGTTGCGGTTCTGCTCACATCAGCTTGCCTGATAACTCCGGTTACTCACATCCTATGGAGAGATACAGGACAGGAAACGAGTAAGGGAAAGTGTCAAACAGGAAAGAGTCAAACAGAGTGCCAGAGGATTCGTTTAGGTACAGCATGCACAGATCTCTGTCTGCCAAGACATTCTCATGTAGGGGTTGGCTGCCTGGCAGATTAATTGCACTTGAACCTATTGTCACAAACGGTTTTAAAATTGGTTGTTATTGTAGACTGGATGAGCAGCTTAGTGCATTAGTGAAATCCGTTTTTTGCATCTATGGCAACTGGGCAAAATAAAAAGCATCTTGTCGAAAACTGACTTCAGAGCAGTCATCCATGCCTTTGTTATGACTCGTCTAGATAACTGTGATTCTTTGTACCTTGGAGTTAGAAAGTCATCCTTATCACGCCTTCAGTTGGTGCAAAACACTACTGTACTGCTTTTAACTGGAACACGGAGGAGAGAGCACTATTACTTCCGTTTTATCCTCTTTGCACTGATTTTAAAACTCTTTTATTTGTTTTTAAGGCTTTAAATGGTCTTGCCCTTCCCTACCTCTCTGAGCTACTTCACCTGTACTCCTGGTATAAGTTGTTAATTTTATTTTCTTCCTGTCTATGCTGTTCAAAGATAAGATTTCACGGGACATCTTGGTGAAAAAATACAAAACCCTTTAGAAGAATTTAATCACTGACAGGGTGCTGATAACCAGAAAGGTGAAAAGGTGAAAATGTTGATACTTTTCTAAATAGTTAACATTTATTATCTGAAAGATGTGGAGTGCAGACCCCTTTTCTCTGAAACCCCTAGATTAAATCCATTGCAGTTGACTTCAAAAAACAGAGTTCACCTGGCTGCCATTTATATCTCAATATAAATAGAGCCGTGAAGGCCTCGGAGGTTTGTTAGCATTACTGAGGAACATTAGTAAGGAACGCAGCCGACAGGTCGGGGATAAAATTGATGTTTAAAGCAGGGTTAGGTCAGAAAATAATATCCTACACCTTAAAGATCTCAAAGAGCTGTTCAGTCCGTCATTAAAACAAACATTTTTTCTGCAGTTGTTTTTTATTAAATGTATCAACTCTCCTTTATTGCTTTCGACAAATTTTATTTAGGAAGCCCAAGGACAGAAATAGCTCTTTGGATTGTAAATATTGCAGACCCCTGACCTAAGCAGACAGAGATATAAGATATGCAGCCAGAAGGCAGATGGTAACCAGGGCCCAAATCTGGCCTGTATGGAAAAATGGTGAGAAGGAAGTCCTATTTCCTGTTACTCACAAGCCACTTAGAAGATGCAGCACACATGTGGGTTTATTTAAACAATAGCTTACTTCTGGGGGTATAAATACTTAAGCAAAAATACCCTTTAATGTAAACTGATATTTAAGTTCAGCCGTTTGTGTTTTGTAGGCCAGACCAAGCCAGGTGGAACTCCTCCTGGAGCCAACGAGGAGGTTAAACCCAAACAAGAGGAGTGTCGGGAATCAGCCAGACCGAGCAGACCTGCAGTGAGTCCAGCAGAACAGACAGACATGATCACTTTCTATCACCTCTCTGGGAAGCCTTTACTCTCTATTTTTCTACTATTCACCTGCTGTCTCCTTTGTCTCTGCTCCTCTATTTCCTTCCCTTTCCTCAGAGCTATAAGAAAGCCATAGATGAGGTTAGTGACAGCTGAGTACCCCTTTCTTCTTTTTCTTTATCCCAGTTATCCGGTTTGCCTCAATCATCAGAGCTCCTCTTCCTCTCCTAGCATGGTAAAGTTAGTTGGTCTAACAAGAAGTCTACTTTTCTCCCTCCAACTCTAAAATTTAGGGTGCTGGGGCAATGCCAGTGCATGTGTGCGCTGACACACATACCTAAAAGAGTGTGTGAGCTATGAGATATGTGAGCGGATAATTGAGCGACTTGCATACATGCATGATTTTTGTTGATGCGTGTTAGTGGGAAATATGAGGAAAAGATGAGCTGCTAAGCACTTGAAAAACCTCTGAATATTTTTTTCTTAGTTGTTTTGTTGTCATGATAGCTGGTCAGCAGGAGCTGGTAAGCCCATAGTGTGTGACGATCCACCTCACCTCTGTTTGCATGATTTGGTCCGATTCGTTGTCTTGGTTGGCATGTGGATGATGGTTAGAGAGAGGCCTAGAGATGCTGCTCTCTTATAGAACATCAGCCTTGAAGCTGTTGTGTTTCTCTTCTTCTTATGACTTTTGTCCTTAAAGTCAATATTTGCTCGTGAGTGAATAAAAGTGCTGATTGTGATTGCTCAAAAAGTTGTTGTAAAATTAGTAAGCTAAAATAAAATCTGTAAAATCAGCACTCTTGTTCCAGGACATGTTTATAGGCCTAGCTGTGTGTGGTGACAACACATTTATTGTCCTCTTGTCATGGTGCTGAACCCTTTAACATTTTATGTGATCTACCCTCTCTTTCTTCAGGCTTTTTTGGCTTATGATAGAGAAACACTATCACGCAAATGTACTAAATAAAGGATTTTGTCCGTGTCTCCTCTTCTGCCCCCCTGTTAAAGGACTTAAGTGCACTGGCTAAGGAACTCAGAGAACTGAGGGTAGAGGAAGGAAGCCGGCCTCCAGTCAAGGTACACTCACATTTGGTATAAAGAAACGAATGAGCAAAATATATATCCCGATATTTTTTAGTTTGGGATATTCTAGATTGACTGTTGTTTTAAAGTGAGAATAAGGCCTAACTGACAACCCAAGATTTCAGCCATTCTGTTTTTATATTTTTACTTTTTGTATTTTACTATGCGTCATTCTTCATACATATATAGGTTAAACATAGTAAAGATGTGTAAAAAGTTCTGAAATAAAATCATATTTTATTAAAGTAGCATAACATTCAACCTGTAATTGAAATATATTGTTTCAGTGAAAATGTAATTTAAAAATAAATCCTAACTTTATTCTCTATCCCGTATGGCTTTTGTAAATTTTGTGTCCTTCCTTCCTTCCTTCCTCCATTCCTTCTCCCTTTCTGTTCTTAAAACCTACAAACTTGAATTACCTGCCAATTTATTTCAAATGTTTGTATCGTATATTTTAAAATGGGCATGAAAGACTGGGAATTCCAGCAGCTGGAATTCAAAACACAATAAGGTGTTTAATTTGATGCTAAATCTGTGGACCAATGAGTGCAGAAAATAGGAATATAAGATAACATATTTCACAACTAAGTAACTTCAGGCCACATAGCCCCCTAAAATGTTGCACCATTTTGCTTTCAACATTCCTATTCCTTTTATTACTTTTAATGGCCAATCACCATGTCTATGAAGTCAGTGTAGACAGAAATGTGCATTGTCCTTACCTTATTCTCTTGAATGTGTGTCAGAAGTGTAGACATTCTGTAAAAAACAACAATTTTTGTTATAATCTTAATCTAAAGTACATTGTTTGAAAACAGGGGTTTTCATTGACTTTAATGTTTGTTGTTGTGATAAAGGTCACGGACTACTCATCCTCCAGCGAAGAATCGGAAAGCAGCGATGAGGACGGGCAGGTGCTGGGGCACGACGGGACTGTTGCCGTTAGTGACATCCCCCGCATCATGTAAAAGCTGTCTTTTCTGGTTTTATTTTTCTCTCTCTGTGTTTTTTATGAAGTGCTGCCTGGCAGTTTTTATTACTTTTAAAGATGTGCATGCGTTTGGAGTTTGCTTGGTGTTAGACGCTTGTAAGCACGGTTCCAGCAGAATTTGTTTGTAAGTGATGGAGTCTGTGTGTGCTGCAGGCCGGGAGTACAGAGCAGCTCTGAGTCGTACGGAGGGCTGGCAGAGGACCCTCTGGGAGATGCCTATAATAGCTCAAGGGACAGTACTCTTATGATGAGAGAGGTGATGAATGTGAACAATCAAAGGCACTCATTCTCAATAATCCACACACATAGGATGCATAAAGCACCTTGTAATAGTATTGATATCCATTTTACTTTTCCACATTTTGTCACATTGCAGTCACACATTTCAATATGTTTCAGTGTGTATTGTCTTAGACCGACTTAAAGTAGCACACAATTGTATATTGGAAGGACAATGGTACATGTTTTTTTTTTATATTTGGCAAATAAAAATCTGAAAAGCATGGTGCACCTTTGTACTCAAATGATCCTGTATGTTAAGGATCATTGTCCTGGTCCAGCCTCAACTCTTTTAAAAGCTTCTTTTTTTTTACCAGGATTTCCCTGTGTTTATTTAAATCCAACTTTTTATCAACTCTGACCAGCTACCCTTTCCTTGCTAAAAAAAAAGGCATTCCCACACCACCACCATGTTTCATGGTGGAGGATGGAGACGTTAGGATGATGTGCAGTGTTAGTTTTCCACTCCACAAAGCATTTCTCATGTAGGCCAAAAGTTCAAATTTGGTCTCATCAGTCCAGCGCGCCTTCTTCCACATTTTTGTTGTGTTCCTGAATGGCTGGTGGTAAGATGTTTTGACAATCTTTCACATTGGCTTTCTTCTTGCCTCTCCGTAAAGGCCTGGTTTCCGGAGGTCATGACTAACCATCTGAGCTGTGGATCTCTACAGCTTCTCCAGGGTTACGATGGGCCTCCTAGCCCATTGTGGTACTTGCGCTGCCTGGCAGTTTAGATAGCCTACTGTATCTGAGGTGGTTTGCAGTTGTGCTATACTCTTTCTATTTTCGGTTGATGGATTGAACTGTGCTCCGAGAGCCGTCCAGAGCTCAGAATAAACATAACGCTGGTTTAAGCGTCTCCACAACGTTCTTCTTGATTTTTCTACTATGTTAATAGGTCTTGAAGATGTTGTTCGTTCACAATTGTTTCTTAGCAAACCTCTAAAAAGCTGCATTGATACTGAGAATAAACTGCACACAGACTACGGCAGTTGGTTGCACTGAACTTTTATTTAGGGGTATTCAGTTAAGGGTTGGGGTCAGTACAAAGGCACACAATATGTTTTAGATTTTAATTTGTAAAACATTTCAAAACCATGTAATTATTTTTCCTTTATACTTCACAGTTTTATTCTACTGTTTGTTCAATCACATCTAAGCCAAATGAAATATTTATGCGACAAAATGTGAAAACATTAAAGGTTTTTCAATACTTTTGCAAAGTATTGTAGATATAGACAAATGTATTTCAAGTGAAAATTTTTTTTTTGTTTTATATTTTGCTCTCCAACTATCAAATCTACTTCCTCTACAATCTCCCCACTTAAGATTCATATTATCTTCTGCTTGTGTCTCTCAGGCGGAGGAAAGGAGGAGAGGTGGTCAGTCTGAAAGCAATGGGTTTGGCAATCACAGTAACCATGGTAACCTCCCTGACCTAGTGCAACAGAGCAACTCTCCCAACTCCACACCGACCACAGCTCTGCAGGAACTGAGTGACATGGCCGAGGTTAGACTCAATCACAACGTCATGGCTGTGCTCATTAACACTAAGTCATGTGTATTGCTGATTAATGTAGGCTACTGCTGAGCAATCCGTTTTGTGTTTTTCAGTTTGGTTTGAGTGGGTCCAAAGCATCATTTACTCCCTTCGTTGACCCGCGCGTCTATCAAACCTCCCCAAGTGAAAACGATGAGACCTCAGCAGCAGGTAGAAGCTATGCGTAATGTTTTAGATGCTACTTTTGCTATTTTAACTCTGTATTAGCTCTCAGAATACGCTAAACCTCAATTCTTTCCCAATCATTCCGTGTCGTTCCAGCCATGTTTGCCAACGAGCTGCTAAGGCAGGAGCAGGCACGACTAAACGAAGCCAGAAAGATCTCTGTTGTAAATGTGAACCCTACAAACATCAGACCTCACAGCGACACACCAGAGATCCGTAAATACAAGAAGCGCTTCAACTCTGAGATCTTGTGTGCCGCGCTCTGGGGTAGGAAGGAACACTGTTTATTCTCTGTAACACACTAAAAAAGTCCTCCTTTTTCTATATATCCCTATGTACTCATTTTTATTCACCCCTGTGCGTTTGTGTGTGCCTAGGTGTGAACCTGTTGGTGGGGACAGAAAATGGTTTAATGCTGCTTGACCGAAGTGGACAGGGCAAAGTCTACAACCTAATTACGAGACGCAGATTCTTACAGATGGAAGTGCTGGAGGGTCTGAATGTGTTAGTCACCATATCTGGTAAATACAGCCAGTTTATAATTTATTTTATTCACTGATCATCTATTTTCAGTAATTTAGATAGTGGTGTTTGTTTCCTCTCCTTTAGGGAAAAAGAATAAGTTACGTGTCTACTATTTATCTTGGCTGAGGAACAGAATATTGCACAATGACCCAGAAGTCGAGAAGAAACAGGGTTGGATCACTGTTGGAGAGCTAGAGGGCTGTGTGCATTATAAAGTTGGTGAGTTACTGTGTTTATCACTACACTATCAAACTGTAGCGACGTGTTATTTCCTTAAATTGTTACTGAGAACGCTGGAACTGCCATTTTTTAAAAGTGTGTGTCTTTTTTCTGTTCCCAGTGAAGTATGAGAGGATCAAGTTCCTGGTGATTGCACTTAAGAACTCAGTGGAAATCTATGCCTGGGCACCTAAACCTTACCACAAGTTCATGGCCTTTAAGGTACAGGAGGACAAACATGCTCTTAATATTAACACTAGGGTGGTAGCGATTCATCGATCTCACAAGCTTAAAGGGATTGGTCAGCATTTTTAAAGGGAAGTTTTGTTAAAATGTTGAAGTTGTTATAAACAGAGGGAATTTCTTGCCTGCAGTGGCCAACTCTTTTGGCCTAGATGCAGATTAGATGGTCCCAGAGTATCTCTGCTCAGAGCAACTGACTAAAAAGTAAGGCAATGTAAGCATCAATAAAATCATTCATTTAAACCACTATAATAGATTTACTTATACATCACCTTACTATTTTGTCAGTTAGTTAATCTGACTGAAATTGCTTTACATTCTCCGTACATGTTTCACATAGGAAGAATATTGGTGGTGCACCGCCTCCACCTCCATTCCCTGTGGAAATAATTATCGGCTTCTCTATAAATAGCCACTCAATGGAAACATGATCGAACTTGACAGTAGAAGTCTCCCTTGATTTTTGACCATTTTGGACTAGCTGTTAGCATGAGCCTCCAGGAATAACTGTTTCTAACCTTTTAAAGAACCGGACTTCAAATATTCAAAATTCCGATCCATTCTTTGTACGGCTGCCACTTACAGTATTTCTTAGGTCTATTGACAAATTTGTTGATTAATTGATTCTTCTAAATGACAATTTTTCTCCAAATAACAATTTTGTTTAATTTTTACATTTCTTTTTGTATTTTTTGCATCCAGTGAAATAAAATGTAAATAATACTTTAAAGAATGAAAGACTGAGTTGCTTATATATAAAATGCTGCTTCCAGTACGTCAAAAACATAGAAAAGTCAACTTTAATTATTTATGTATTTACAAATAAAAAAAACCTGATTATTCAGAGTGTCAAATATAATGAGAATTAACTGGATATAAACAAAAATAGCTCTTAGTTCCATCACAGGACAACTCCAAAGCAAAAAATATTTTTTATTACACTTTTTAGTTAAAATGTTGTAATAGAGACTGTAACTTTAAAGTAAGTAGTATTATTATGCATGTATCATTTACTAATTTTACTGTTTTTATAATTTCACTTATTTAGATATTCACATTATCTATACAATAAATTTGATAAAAACAGGAAGAAGAGATATTAATTTGGCCTTCTGCATAAAGTCTGCTGTTTAACAGAAATACTGGCAGCTCTGTCTCATATATATGAAAAAACAGGAAAAGGGAACAAACAGATATTACCATCAGCTTCGGGTCTGTGTGCTGTTTGCATTACATTCTGCTGCTCCAATTTATAACAAAACTTAAAACGTCCAAACTTCTGTTTATTGTCCCTTAATTTATAATGCTTCAATAGTGTAGACCACTTCAACCTTTAAAAACTTTAGAACTTGGCTTATTATGGAGTAATTACACGCTCTATCCACCGTATTTCTTAAATTAAAGCCACACACACACACACACACACACACACACACACACACACTACAGACTGCAGTCACAATAGCTCTAAGAGATGAAACAATGTCGACTGATTTTTATTGTTGATGTCGTCTCCTTAACTCTTCATATCCAGGACCCCTTTATTGCTCAGGATAATTTCTCCAACCTGAAGTAATGCTGCCATAGCAAACAAGTTACTTTGACAGAAATACTTTTAATGCATCATGCCATAAGGTCTCATTGCACTCTTGTACATTATATCAAGGTTTTTCAGCCTGTTTCCTCAACTCTTCTCCCCACTCTCTGATTTTCAGTCGTTCACTGAGTTGCAGCACCGTCCTCAGCTGGTTGACCTCACAGTGGAAGAAGGCCAGAGGTTAAAAGTTATCTATGGCTCCTGTGTGGGCTTCCATGTCATTGATGTGGACTCAGGCAATCCCTACGACATTTACATCCCCTCACATGTAAGTTTAATATGGTGTTTCTATGTGCTTGTCTTTTTGTCAAATAAAACATGTTCTCCAACAGGGATTGTTTAATTCCTTGATACTCTAAACAATTCAGGATTAGCTTAACCTCTACAGTCAAGGTCATCAGTAAGAAGAAATCTTGAAACGACCTATTTGATTGATTTACTGTGGTGGAGTAAAGGGATTGATGGCAGCTCTGCATCCATTTTATTTTTAGTTAGCTAAATCTTGCGCTTGGACCACCCATGTAAAGAAGACCGAACGCACACATTATTGAACCGATCTTATAACAGACCATAAAAATATAACCTTCCAGGTTTTCAACCACAGCTTGGCATCAGTTGTCTAAACCTGTCTCGGCAGCAAGCCTGTGATTTAGTTTTTCACTTTACAGTCAAAGTATTAAGCACTGAATGGTCATTGTTGTCATTCAGCTTCTTCTCTGTCAGGCATGAAGTATTCAAGCATGTGCAAGAAAACACTTGCTTTAATAAAAATGTACATTAGCTTTTAAGTTGTTCTGTGGTGATCACTTTTCACATACATTAAATTCAAATTAGATGATTAAGAGTTTGTTTTAAATTTCTGTAAGAGCACCTTAAAATCCATTCTAAAATAGAGAGGTAGCCAATGCAGAGGCTTGAAAATCGGTATAATGTGAATAAAGCACTGAATTTATACAAAAATTCAAACAAATAAACAAAAAAAACGATCTTATTTGTTTTACTCAAAACAGAAAAACAGCAGTTACCCAGGCGTTTGCTGAAATAATGTAACAGATTGTTTATTACAAGTATAATATCTATTATTTGTAAAAGGTGTAGCAATATATCCAACTCACAAAGTACATTATTTCGGGTTTACAAAAAGGAGACAAGAGACAAGAATAGAGGTTTCGCAATTTAAAAACTGTGTTTTAAGGAATCTAAATAGTGTAGAATATCCAGTCTAGGTTTGGCTTGTTTGTATGTTTTTGTATTTAGGTGTGTCTGGTTATAAGGTCATCCTAATACCAAAACAGCATTGTAATTTTCCCTTTTTGTGATTTCACAAATGGAATAAACGTTTCATAAATCTGAAACTGTGTTTTAAATAATATATTTTCAGTCTAGGTTTGGTGTCAGTTTTGAAATATTTCAGTTGGGAATAATCAAAGAATTGTGAAATGGTCTTTTAACGTCGGTAGAAACCTACAAAACCGATGCAAATATTAGGGTCATTAGCGGCTAACAGTTAGCCAGCCGCAGCATTCTTGCAAATACTTTTACAATTTTAATTTTTTACTCTGGTACTGTTTAAAGGTGGTAGATGCTTCTTCACTGTTTATCAAATATTGTCAGTCAGCCCTACAAGCAGCCTTAGAAAACTGTCAACTTCTTTTTAATCTTAAAATAAAAGTCTAAAACAGGGTATATAAACAGGTTTACAAACAGACCCATGACAATAGCATACATATACTTAACATGACAAAGTCACATAATGACAGAAAACAGATGGCTCTTTGCGAGACAGACTTTACTTTCATTAAAAATTACAATTATATATATGTATAGAGAGAGATATTTTGTGCCACGAGACCTTGTTACTTCCCTGTTATTAATTCGTTTAACCTGGTCGCATAAACTTCAGCAAAAATATAGAACAAGAAAGCGCTAAAAATTCATTGAGCTATCAAGTTTTTATTGCACAGAATAAAGACCTGTTTTGCTAATCTTGGTGGATTGTTTGGTGTGTGAAGGCTCTCTTGTTTGATCTGATTTCTCTCTACTGTGATACCTCTTGTTATAATACATAAGCACGTTAAAACACATACTTTCTGTTGCTGTATTCAACGTTTGGGGACTCTCCGTGTCTAACACGGTTTTTCTAGTAGTGGAAAAAGGTCGCTAGCTTAGCGTTGGCTTTAGCTCCACCATGGCTACCCGTTCTGCTGTTTCTCTCTCCGAGTCTTCTCCTCTTTCCTGCTCTCTGTGTCAGATGTTCAGTTACTCCTCTGCCTCCTTTAGTGATAATGGTATGTGTAATAAATGTAGCATTTTTGTAGCTTTGGAGGCGAGGGTGTCGGATTTGGAGGCCCGGCTCCGCGCTGTTGAAAAACCAGCAGATAGCCGAGGCCCCTTAGCCAGCGCGGAGCCACCGAGGGTGCCCCCCGTAGCAGTCCTCAGCAGACCCGCGCTGCCGGTATCTCAGGCGGCTGGGTGACGGTATGTTGAAAGCATAGTCCTAGATCCCAGCCCACAGGTCACCACCAACCGTCTGCGTTTCAAAACAGATTTTCCCCCCCTCAGCGACACCCCGCTGAGAAGCCAATTTGGTAATTGGCAGCTCCATAGTTCGAAACGTGGCACTACGACACCAGCGACCATAGTCAAATGTCTGCCAGGGGCCGAAGGGGCGACATCAAATCATCCCCTGAAAACTGCTGGCTAAGGGAAAAGCGTAAATACAGTAAGATTGTTATTCACGCTGGCGGTAATGACCCCCCGGTTACGTCAATCGGAGGTCACCAAAGTTAGTGTTGTTTTCGGTGTGTAAGTTTGCCAAAAAAAAAATGTCGGACTCCGTAATTTTTCTTGGTCCCCCCCCGATCTGACCAGTGACGACATGTTTAGCCGCATGCTGTCATTCAAACGCTGGCTGTCTAGGGGGTGCCAGAAAACTATGGGGGGGCTACATTGATAACTGGCGAACATTTTGGGGGGAAAACCTGGTCTGATCCAGAGAGACGGCATCCATCCCCACTTTGGATGGAGCAGCTCTTTTTTCTAGAATCTGCCGAATTTTTAGTTCTCAAAACCTGACAACCAGGGTCAGACCCGGAAGCAGGGTCGTAGTTTAATACTCCTCTCTGCAGCTTCTGTACTGCTACCCCCCTCATTACCCTATTCAGACAGTGTCTCGCCCCGGCCAAAAATGAATAGATTTTAAAAAATTTATCTAAAAGGGAAATCAGGAAAATCTCATAAAAATAAACACAACTCAGACTAAAACGAAAAATAAAAAAATTAAATGTGGCTTACTGAACATAAGATCTCTCTCTTCAAAGACTTTGCGTTTTGTACCTGATTGTGACATTCAGATTGTTTTTTTTGCCTCACAGAAACCTGGCTGCAGCAAGAGGATTATGTTCTCTGGACCTTGTGCTGACATATGGCATTGAGTGTAAAGACATAACAATATTTTCTCACAACCCTGTGCTGTCCGACCATTTTTTAATAATGAGTTTAATTGGGGGTAACCGAGTACTCCACACCTGAAAGAAAATTTCATTATAGTAGATCATTATCAGACGATGCTGTAACAAACCTTTAAAGAATCTGTTCACTTTTAATTTGCTCATTATCACAGAAAAATTTTCACAGTGGAGGGCAATAATTTGTTTCTTCTCCTTCACAAAATTGATTCTCTTGTTCAGAGTGTGTACTTCATCATTGCGTGGTGCATTAGACAATGCAGCCCCTTGAAAAAAGAAGGCAATAAATATTCATAGGAGGCAGGCTCCCTGGTTTAATGCGTTTTAGCTGCGTACTTTAAAGCACAATGTTAGAAAATTGGAGCGAAAATGGCGCTCTACACACCTAGTTTTATAAAATTGGAGCGAAAATGGCTTCACCTAGGATTCCTTAATCTGGAAAAATAGCCTACTGTTTTATAAAAAGACACTTCACCAAGCTAGAACAGCTTATTTCTCATCCTTAATAGAAGAGAACAAGAATAATCCTAGGTTTCTCTTTAGTACAGTTGCTAAACTTACACAGAGTCATAGCTCTGTTGAGCCATCCATTCCCTTAGCTCTCAGCAGTCATGATTTTATGGGATTCTTCCAAAATAAAATTGATTCTATTAAGAAGAAAATCTTTGACAATCTCCCAGAGATGATTACTTCATCCTCAACAAGTGAGACAACATTGGAAATAACTGTAGAACCTGATCTGTGTTTGGACTGTTTTGATCCTGTGGAGCTTCCTGAGTTATCAGAAATATTAGCTTCATCTAAACCTTCAACTTGTATGTTAGACCCAATCCCAACCAAATTTTTAAGGAAGTGTTCCCTCTGATTACCAGCCCCATTTTTAGATATGATTAAATTTATCCTTAGTAAACTGGATATGTACCACAAGCTTTTAAGGTAGCTGTAATTAAACCTTTGCTTAAGAAACCTTCAGCTTGATCGAGATGACTTAATAAATTACAGACCGATATCCAATCTTCCGTTCTTATCTAAAATTCTTGAGAAATAGTTGCTAATCAAATGTGTGAGCATTTACACAGCAATGACCTTTTTAAGGTAGCTGTTAAACCTTGGTTTCAGAGCTCATCATAGCACTGAAACAGCTCTGCTGAAAGTCACTAATGATATTCTTATTGCCTCAGATAATGGACTTGTGTCTGTAGCATTTACTGTTAGATCTCAGTGCTGCATTTGATACAGTCGATCATAATATTCTCTTAGAAAGGCTGGAATATGCTGTAGGGATCAGGGGAACAGCACTATTCTGGTTTAAATCTTAGCTTTGTCTTACAGATCATAATATTCTTTAATATGGTGCTGAAAGTCACCAATGTCCTCCTGAGATTCCAGTTTGTTCATGTAAATGATCAAAATTCTCTTGAAATGGAATATGCTTAGGGAACAGCACTAGGCTGGTTTAAATCTTATTTGTCTGACAGATTCCAGTTTGGTTATGTAAATGATAAATCCTTAAACTCCAGGTTAATTGTGGAGTACCACAGGGTTCAGTACTTGGGCCAATTCTCTTTACTATATATATGCTTCCAATAGGTAAAATTATCAGGCAGCATAGAATAAATTTTCACTGTTACGCTGATGACACTCAGCTTTACTTATCCATAAATCCTGATGAGCCCAACCAGTTAGATAGACTACAAGCATGTCTTGAAGACATAAAAACTTGGATGACTTTAAATTTTCTGCTTCTAAATTCAGACAAGACAGAAGTTGTGGTCTTTGGACCGGAGTCTTTAAAAAAGAACTGCTTAGTCAATCACTTAACCTGGATGGCATTAAATTGACCTCCGATAATAAAGTAAAAAACCTTGGTGTTACTTTTGACCAGGACATGTCATTTAAATCCCATATTAAACAGGTTTCTAGGATTTCCTTCTTTCACCTCCGGAACATTGCCAAAATTAGAAATATCCTGTTCAGGAGTGACGCTGAAAAACTAGTCCATGCATTTGTTACTTCAAGGCTGGACTATTGTAATTCTTTACTATCAGGATGTCCACAAAATGCAGTTAAAAGCCTTCAGCTGATTCAAAATGCTGCAGCAAGAGTTCTGATGAAAATTAAAAAGAGAGATCATATTTCTCCTATTTTAGCTTCCCTTCATTGGCTCCCTGTTAAATCCAGAATATAATTTAAAATTCTCCTCCTCACATATAAAGCCCTTAATGATCTAGCTCCATCATACATCAGAGATCTGATTGTTCCATATGTTCCTAACAGGGCACTTCGTTCTCAGACTGCAGGTTTACTGGTGGTTCCTAGAGTCTCTAGAAGTAGAATGGGAGGCAGATCCTGTAGTTATCAGGCTCCTCTACTGTGGAACCAGCTCCCGATTTTGGTTCCGTGAGGCGGACACCCTGTCTACTTTTAAGGCTAGGCTTAAAACTTTCCTTTTTGATAAAGCTTGGAGTAAGGGGGAGTCAGGTTTAGCCTAAACCGGCTCAGTTATGGTTGAGGTGCAAACACACCCTCCATTTCTGCTACCTGTATGACCCCTTCTCTTTTCCAATGGTTATAATCAGTCTGACAGAGAGAGGTATCCCAATCCTTGTGGTTTTTAGTATAACAATGACCATCAATGGGACCCTTTGTGGGGTGCCTTGAGACAACATTGTTGTAAATAAGCGCCGTCTAACTAAATAATCTGAACTGAAACTATCTGTGTAGTTATGCTGCTATAGGCTTAGGCTGCTGGAGGACATAATGACCACTTTCACCCTCTTCGCTACATTCTCACACTACTCTCCAATTTTGCATTATTTGCTGTTATTTCAGCTTTTAACTTTGTTCTCTCTTTTCTCTTCCTAAAAGCTACACCTGGCCTGACTCTGTGTCTACCTGTGACACCTTTCTGGAGAGGGGAATCGTCCAAGCTTCTGCTGGCAACAACTTAATGCTCACCCTCTACCGATGATCCACATGGCCCTGTCTTTTAGTGTTTAACCCTTTCTCTCTCCTAGACATGGCTATTGACTGAGCTTTTACTGTAACTAATTATATGTGCTCTCTTTCAGACTCTAACCTTGAAAACTGGCTCAGAGTTTATCTGTTCTTTCTTTCTAGGTGAAACAACTAAAGGAGCTACATCCATTAACATTTAACTTTTCCTTCCCATAGAAAGGACTCCTGGATCAGTGCTTCTTGTTCTCTTTGTGTCTCTGCTCTGTTCTCTCTAACCCCCAGTCGGTCGTGGCAGATGGCCGCTCACACTGAGCCTGGTTCTGCTAGAGGTTTCTTCCTGTTAAAAGGGAGTTTTTTCCTCTCCACTGTCGCTACATGCATGCTCAGTATGAGGGATTGCTGCAAAGTCAACGCCAGTGACTGTCCACTGTCTCTACATGCTCATCCAGGAGGAGTGAATGCTGCAAGTCACTGACTGGATGCAATCTGCTGGGTTTCCTTAGATAGAAAAACTTTTTATCCAATTTGAATAAATAACAGAATCTGACTGCACTGTTCAGTGATTTGGATTAATTGTAATGCATGTACCTGACTTTTGTGAAGTGCCTTGAGACGACATGTGTTGTGAATTGGCGCTATATAAATAAACTGAATTGAATTGAATTGAATTGGTGATCCACTGACAGGTGGAGGCTGGGACTTTGTGCTGGGTGAGCTTCTGGTGGAGGATGTCTGGGTTGATAGTGTTGGCCAAGCTGAAGTCCACAAACAGGATCCTGGCGTACGTCCCTGGGTGGTCGAGGTGTTGCAGGATGAAGTTTAGTCCCAAGTTGACCGCATCATCTGCTGAACTGTTTGTCTGGTAGGCAAACTGCAGGGAGTCCAGCAGGGGGCCTGTGATGTCCTTCAGGTGCTTCAACACCAGTCGCTCAAATTATTTCATGATTTCATAACCACAGTCATTTAATCCTGTGATGGTGGGTTTCTTGGGTACTGGGATGATGGTGAAGCGTTTGAAGCAGGAAGGAACCTCACACAGCTCCAGTGACTTGTTGAAGATCTCAGTGAAGATGGGGGGCCAGTTGGTCGGTACAGGCTTTCAGGCATGATGGGGAGACATTATCAGATCCTTAGGCCTTCTTTGTTTTCAGGGCCTGGAAGAACCTATTTACATGTTTCTCTGAGATCCTAAGTGCAGGCAAAGGTCTAACGGTAGGGGGGTGGTTGGGGTATGGCAAGACTTTGTCTCTGAATGGGGTGTGGAGTGGAGGGGATTTATATCCGTTTAATCACACCTGAAAATATTACAGACCAGCTCTTGCTTTAGCACATACTACACTAGCTTCATTTCTAAAAAGGAGTACTGCAGGTTTACTGTATTTTGTTTTATTCCACTCATTTCCTGGTTTCCCGTGTTTTAAGTGAAAGAAATTGTGGCCTTTAAAACATGCTACCTAACCTTGTCCTCTTTAAACATTTTTGTAATTTTCATTTGAACATGCCTACATCACGGCCTGCTGTTTGTCAGGACAACATCCTAATCAGTTTTTAATTTCCTTGGAAATGTCACACCAAGTCTGCCAAAATTAAAAATCAAATCTTCATCACACAAGGTTTACAAAGGCTCAAAGCTTAATTTATTACCAATCCTCCTGTTTTTCTTTTGGCTTTTTTTTTCCTTTTAGGGAACACATCTAACCCTATCTTCTGCATCTTCTTCTCTAACACCCACTACCTTCATGTCCTTTTTCATGCCATCCATAATCTTCTCTTAGGTCTTCCTCCAGGCCTCCTGCCTGGAGGTTCCAGCCTCAGTATTCCTTTACCGATGTACTCACTCTCCCTCCTCTGTACATGTCTAAACCATCTCAGTCTGGCCTCTCTGGCTTTATCTCCAACACATCTAACATGAACTGTCCCTCTGATGTACTAATTTCTGATCATATCCATCCTCATCACTCCCAAGGGAGAACCTCAACATCTTCATACCTGCTACCTCCAGCTCTGCCTCCAGTGTCTTCCAAATAATTACCACTCTGCAGAATAATCATCAACAGCTCCTGCCAGGAACGTATTTTTCTCTTTCCTCGCCTCTAAAAATTTCTATATTATGTTGAACAAACCAGCAGGTGTCTCCTGCTGTGCAACAGGCAGCTAACAGATTGAGAAGACAGGCAGAACCTGTGGCAGCAAAACGCTTACTAAATTGTTATCGTTTGAACTGGTACTGAAGAAGCAACACAACATGGAGGCAGTTCTGAAGAGGAACAACACACCACAGCAATACCCTAAACCTCAGACCTTATAGAGGAAACACAAGCAGCCTGCGGTTATATAAATGTTCAAGCTTCCTGAGAACAAGTTTCAGAAGAGCAAGGTTATATATAGTTAAACAACAGCTCAAGTCTGACTTTAGGTCCTACACTTGTGTCAACTCTCTATCTACATTCTTTCGGTAAAATAATTTGAGCAAAACCTTTTTAAAATTAGCAGAAGTACATTTTTTGTGCTAGAACAAGGCATGCAAAAGGAAGAAGACAATCAATGGCTCATTTTAGAGTTTTAGGATGAAAAAGTAAAATTATGTTTGTAACATAGAAAATCCTAATTAGCTTTCACTGCAATTTCTCAAAATGTAATAATAAATTACTTGTAGTAACTCTGCGAAATATTAGGTTTATAAAGAAAACACATTAAAAAACTTGTGTGTTGGAGTGAAATAATACTTAAATATTCCTATATGACTTGTAAAAATTGAAATACGTGTATCACATTTTGTCTATTCGTGCAATTTAAACAAACATCTAATTTTAATTAGCAGAGATGTTTTTGTTTTGAGGGCTGCATGGTGGTGCAGTTAGTAGCACTGTTGCCTTGAGGCAAGAATGTCCTGGATTTGACCGGGGCTCTTTCTGCATGGGTCTTTATTATTGAGAGCAAAGTGTACCGGAGTTAAATTCCTTGTTTGTCTGTACAAACTTGGCAATAAAGTTGATTCTGGTTCTAAATTTGTATGTTCTCCCCATGCATACATGGGTTCTCTCCGGGTACTCCGGCTTCCTCCCACAGTCCAAAAATATTGCTGTTAATCTTGTTAGTCTAAATCGACCTGAGGTATGAATGCGTGCATGCACGCTCGTTTGTCCTGTGTGTCTCTGTGTTGCCCTGTGATGGATTGGCGACCTGTCCAGGGTGTACCCCGTCTTTCGTCTGTGGACTGCTGGAGATAACCACCAAGGAGTAGCAAGAAGATGCAAGAAAATGCAAAGCAACAGCGTTGGAATCCCAGCCTGGACTCATTCAGCATTGAGTTTGCATGTTCTCCTTCTGTGTTCCCATCAGATACTCCTGCTTTCTACAAACAGTCCAAAAACTGACTGTTAGGTTAATTGGTTTCTCTAAATTGCCCTTAGGTATGAGTGTGAGCGTGATTATATGTCCTGTGTGTCTCTGTGTTGCCCTGCGGTTGACAGGTGACCTGTCCAGGGTGGACCCCACCTCTCATCCAGTGACCACTGGAGATAAGCATCCCCACTGGCAGCAGGGTATAGAGAATTAATTTTTTATGTATAGTCAGCGAACTTCTTTAATGGTGAAATACGAAGGTGAGTGGCAACTTGTTATTCTTACTCCGTTACATTTGCCTAGGTTACTTAAAAAATTGATTTCCAACACTAGTTTTACTGCACAATACTTTTTACTTCTACTTAGTCATAATATTTTGAAGTAAAACTACTTTTATCATAGGTACAATTTCTGGCTACTCTACTCACCTTGAGTTACTTCACTGAACAAACGTGTTTTAACCAAAATGGCACCAGATGCAGACACACACCAGTTTATATCAAAGTGAGTCTTCTTGTTCGTAGAAAAGGTTAATTTTTCTAACGTTATTTTCCATCTGCTGAACCTCTTGGAACAATTTTTAGGTCCAGAACAAAAATGTAAGATTTTTTGCATGATTCCTTCTGACGCTACTTGATTAGATACGTACACAAAGCACTGTGCCATATTAAAATTATTGTACAGGATGGCTCATTTGGCAATGTGGAAACCCATCCATCTGTTAATTGATGGTGTTTCTCCTCCACAGCATAACTGAAACGTATGGTGGAAAAGCAGAAGTGATGACACATGGTAAGAAAAGCAGTAAAAAACTACATCCTATGAGTCCTATGAGAATAGTAGGCTCAGTAGGGTGGATTTAATTTCACGCTAAATAGATGATGTGATTCTTAAATTGTCATAAAATAAACCTCCAAGCATTTGTTTATAAGGTTCTACTGTCAGCCTGAACCCATTTTAAAGAAATGATTTCATCTGCAGGGACTCATTTCTGTTTTTTTAGTTAACTTCTTGAAAATGACTGCTAATGTTAGTGAAACCATTGCATGTATGCATATTTTGTGTAGTACATACCCCTAGCGCTGTGGTGTCGGTGCAGGACATTTTAGTGTCCTAATCTGACTTGAGAAAGTGCCAGCAAAAAACTGAAAGGACAAACGGAGAGACTCACGATGTCTTTGTTTTTCGTAATAGGTATTCTGCTTTTTTCTTGAGATAGCAGGTAGGACAAAGAACGTGACAAAAGGGAAATAATGCATTTATACAAAATGTTGATATTTTGTGTGGTTTGCATTTGATGAATTGTCAACTAGGTGCCAAAACTGTTCAAATAATTCATCTTATGTATTTATTAAGAAAATGAACCATGTCATCAGATATTTAAAGATATAATTATTTTGGGTTGAAGTTATGGCATTCAACGATGGCTCTGACAGGTTCATATTAAATTAACTTGCTTTTTATGTGTACTACTTTTTTAGAGGAGTGACACCTCTGTTTTTGCAGACTGGGGGAAGGTATAATGTGTACAATGGTCCAAATGTGTCTCAGGTAAAAATATATAATTGATTTTTCAACTTAATTTTATCGATCATAGTTGTCCTGGAAGATGAAGGCTTAAAAAAAACATTTAATTTGAAATACTAAAAGTATTTCGTTGTCTGATGACCTAACCCCCTCCCTCCCTATGTCTAAGGGGATTGCTCAATCCAGCTCTCCATCCAATGGGTCTGGACTTCCCTAAACCTGAAAGATCTTACAAGGCAGGTTTACTGAAAATTCTGTTTAAGCTGGTGTTGGGAAATGACACGCCTAACCTCTAACAGCCTGCATCCAGCAGTCTCGCCCTTCTTCAACTGGAGGTCTGGACGACCGAGTAGCCCACAGCAGTCATCTACTCCTCGACAGTCACTTCTGTTAACGGCTGCTCATTCCCTAATATTACAACTGGCTCTTGGTATATGGGTTAGGTTAATTTTAGTGACTCGGCATGAGCCCCAAGGACGTTGTTTTAACAAGCTTGTCTGAGGCAACCTATAAAACCTCCCAAAATCACTTAGAACCAGGCAACAAGACTTTTTACCACCAATGAAAAACCAAAAATAAGGTGACTCAA
Organism: Crenichthys baileyi; assembly: GCA_036173005.1. Lineage (NCBI taxonomy): Eukaryota > Metazoa > Chordata > Actinopteri > Cyprinodontiformes > Goodeidae > Crenichthys > Crenichthys baileyi. Next base: position 596,702 of record JAHHUM010000601.1, read on the forward strand.
ATAATTGAATGTCCACAATTTATCTAGAATTTTAAATGCTTTCTTTAATTAAAAACGCTTTCACAGGGGTCAGTAACAGCTTAAATTTGGCAACACATAATAATTTCAATAATAGAAATGAATCAGTCAACTCAACCTGAATTTCCCTGATGCTAAAACTAGTGAGTTTGGAGAGGCTTTGAAGACGGAGGCTCATCCATGAACCCGATGAGGACGTTTCTTCTGGTAACAACGAGCAATTTCTTGAAGGAAAGAATGCTTAATCTTCAGTTGTCTTCCTCTAAATGGACAGGGACTGTTGCTCTAGGTTTCGATGGTCAAACAGGAACTTTGTTGTCATATGTCTCTGAAGACAGTAGCTTCAAGAGGATGAAGAGTTGAAAGAAACCCCGGAGGTATAAATGAGGTTGATTCAGGACTTCCAGAAGACTGAAACTTAGAGCAATTATTTTTTCACTGATCAAGTTCACTTCTGTTGTCTGGATAAAAAGGCTGTAGATGAAATCAGATTCTTAATTTTGAGCCAAAATCCTTTCAGGGCACACGGGTTAATGCAGCTGATCAGCTATTAACATTCTAGAGTGGTCCAGTCATATTTGGCCTTTATTCTTATAGAGAATCTGTGGAAGAAGAAAAGATTAGGGTGATTACAAGGAGACCTTCCAGCATCAAAGGCATGTAACTCATCCCTAAAGAAATTATCAAAATACCAGCTCGGTCATTAGAAGAAGGGTTTGATTGGTGTAATGCCAATAAAACATATATTTTGGTTTAAAATGTACTTTTTTCTGCAAAATATTTTTAAAAAGAGAAATGTTTAAAAAAAACAGATTTGTTTTAACATATGTTTTGAGAAAAAATGAAAAGGCTTCTTTTTTTATTAGAAATCATAAATCTTGATTTGCCAGGGGCAAGGATATTTTTGGACCTAACTATTCAAACATATTACACAAGCAAATTTATGACTAATTGCTTAAAAGTGGCGCTGGTGGTGTAGGGGTTAAGCGGACGACGTGTGCAGAGACTATAGTCCTCTATGTGGCTGTCTCGGGTTTGAGTCCCGGAGCCAGCAACCTTTGCCAAATGTCTCCCCCTCTCTTTGCCCTCTTTCCTGTCTACCTACTATCAAAAATTAAAGGCCTCTAGTGCCGCAAAAAAAAAAAAAAGATATCAAATAATGAAACAATAATATATCATTTTATTGTTCCAGTAGGAGCTGATTTTATCGGATTTGTTGACACATCAAAAGACTAAATCAGAAAATAAAATAAAGTAAATAAGTAAAAACTTGCCAGTGCTGTTTAAAAGGTACAGAATGTATGCTCCTGGAAAACAAACCAAAATGAAAGCGCTGACATTTTGAAATTCCTGTTCAATAAACTCTTGTATTGTAAATAAAAGTTTGAAAGTTTGAAAAGACTAGTTCTGTTGTCTGTTGTTTTTTTATATCCAGCAGGAAAAAGTAATTTAATTTTAAAAGTCAATGTTATATTTGATTTTTTTATGTCATCTGTTTTTCAGGGCCCACTTCAGTGACTCATGTGTTTGTGCAGACTGGAGCAGATTTAATTCTTAATGTCACAGAAGCTGAAATTCCCCCAGAGTCTCACCTTTGGATATGGCAATTTAACACTGCTGCAATGGTAAATTTTTCACCTGATTCAAAACCAACTGTTGTCAGTCACACTGAAAGAATTGAAGTTCTTCAGAAAAAATACAGTGTAAAATTAAGGAATCTACAAAAGTCAGACATGGGTATTAATACTGCAAAGTTCAAGGTAAGTTTATACATATATACTTTCCCTATAAGATATGTTTGAGCCAGAATTTCTCTTCTTGTTTTCATTTTACCTGCTTGTTCTACCTCTCCTTCCACAGATCCAGTCTCACCAGTTTATCTGACCACTGACTCCGTTTCCAGCACCTTTTCCACCTGTAACCTCAATGTGACCTGCAGCACAGACGACTCTAACATAAGTAGCACTATTAGATGTGACAAACAAAACTGCCATCAGGAAAAAGGACCGCGGTCAGTGGTCACTAAATCTGGTGCTTATCTCCACATGTACCTGTCACATTCATCAATCATCTGTAACCATAGCAACCAGGCCAGCTGGTCTAAGGATATGGCAATAATTGAGCGTTTTTGTCGCCATTGCAACGGTAAGTCTTACGAATATGGGGATGTACAAATAATTGGCATAAATTTGTATCATACGTAACAATATTAATTTTTTTAAGGTATTATTATTTTGCCCAAAATAAAAATGGAATTAAAATAAATGTGCTGAAAATTTATGAAGAAGGCTTTCTAGATTATGACCATAGCTTGTTTTGAGTAGAAGCGTCTCTGTGCATTTACTGAGTCCATTTTGTAAACAATCTACATTTTCTTGTGTTGCAGATCTCTCTGTAGTGTGTCTGGTGAAGAAAGTCTTGTTCTCTGTTGGTCTGATCATCATGGTATCTGCTGTCTTTGGTGTCCATTTAATGGAGAAGGTCGGCAAACAGAAATGAAAACTTCTCCAAATAAATGCCACGTATTTCATGTTAAACAGGTTAAAGCTGGAGTTTTGGTTGTGTTATATTTTACAAATTTGTATAATAAAATGACAAAATAAGGCAGTTTTGCCCACATGACTGCTGCTCACTGAATATTTTCTTTTTCAGACCATTCTATGTAAATGTCAGATGGTTAGTGATAAAAACCCGAGAAGATCAGCAGTTTCAGAAATACTTAGACCCGCCTGTTCGGAACAAACAACCACGCCTCCTTGAAAGTCACTTAAAAAACATTTCTTTACCATTGTGACGGTCAGCTTAAACTTAACCAAACTGTCTTCACTGCATCCAGATGCTTAAATGCAGTGGTGTTTCTGCCATGTGATTAGCAGATTCTCTATATGTGTTAAGAAGCAACTGAACAGATGTACTTAACAAAGTGGCAGGGAGGGGGGGATTATGTCAAAATTATTTCATTGAAGTGATTTCTCAGCAACAGAGTTATTTCGCTCATTGTTTCTATATTAGACTCCATGTCAATGGCTATTTAGTGTGAGAAACATACATGCCAGTGGAAATAACTGTTTACCATAATGCAGTACCTCAGAGACAAAGAAGGAAGTTGTAAAAACTAGAGGAGAAGCGGTCACAGTGCTGTGGTGTTCTGCAATACACTACAGAATCTGATCTGAAATTTACAGTACATACTTTGCACTTTGAATTTTGGATTTTTGTTCTTTAGTTTTTTGTTATTGCCACATGGTCATAGAGTTGAAATTTTTAAACTTCAGGAAGGTAATAAAGGTTTTAGGTGCCGTTTTAGACAGGAAGAATAACTGTGACCAGTGTGAATTCATAGTGTTGCATTGTGGATCTGCAATAAATAACACCTCTGAGTCTCTGATATCCTGCTAAACTGCACTGAAAAACCACATTCGAGTTATGTGTGTGTTTCTTTGTTACAGATTAACTGAGAGGCAACTGAGGGTAAACATCTTAAGTATTATTATGTGTATAATTAAATTTTTCAATAAGTAGAAAAGGTTTTTATTTCACTCAAATAATAAACAAGACATATAAGATACAAAAACATCATATTTAATGACAATCAAAAAATTCTTCATAAAAATTTAAATACCTCTACACCAAATGTTGTTGCAGCATAAATTACTAATTTACAGACTGAGCGTCTAAAGAAATTAGCGATTTCAGTCAGTCTACTGCAGTTACATTTCTTAGAATCAGACCAGCTGCAAACGTATCACAAAAATCCTCACAGTTGAAATGATTAATCTTAAAACTAGACTGTTCTGCACAGTGTCCCCGTATTTGTTTTGGAGATACAAATTTGTTTAAAAACTACAATTGTTTTCAGTCATTTTGATCATAATCAGCTTCTTTAGGTAAGTACTATTAAAGGAACATAAAAGATTTAACTCTGGAGTTTATTCTAAATAATTTTTTTTAGTATTTAAAAAAATATATTAAAAGTATATTTTTTTAGTTTTTATTTATTGATTTATTGATATTATTTGATGAAGCGTGCAGACTGTTTTTACAAACATTTGTGAAAGAATGGGTCGCTCTCAGGAGCTCAGTGAGTTTTAGCGTGGTGCTGTGATAGGATGCCACCTGTGCAACAAGTCAAGTTGGGAATTTACTGCGCTCCTGAATATTCCACCGTTGACTGTCAGTGGTATAAGAAAGTGAAAGCGATTGGGAACAACAGCAACTCAGCCATTAAGAGGTAGGCCAGCCACGTAAAGTGACAGAGCGGGGGAAGCTGATGCTGACGTACATAGTATGAAGAGGCCACCGAGTTCCTGCAGAGTAAATCGCTACAGACCTCCAAACTTCATGCAGTCATGCTGTGGGATTGTTTTTATGGCTGGACTTGGACCCTAGTTCCAGTGAAAGGAAGATTTTGGACAATTCCAAGCTCCCAACTTTGTGGGAACAGTTTGGAGATAGCCAGTTCCTCCTCCAACATGACTGCACCAGAGCACAAAGTATGGTCCATAAATACATGGAAGAGAGAGTTTGGCCATCAAAGAGTACTGACCTCAACCTGATAGAACAACTTTGGGATGAACTAGAGCAGAGGCTGAGAGGACTTCATTAGTCCAACATTCGCCCATGACCTCACAAATGTGTTTCTGGAAGAATGGTTAAAAATTCCTATGAACATGCTCCTAAACCTGGTGGACAGCCTTCCCAGAAGAGTTGAAGCCATTATTGCTACAAAAGGAAGTGTGAGTGAATTCTTTTGGCAATATAGTGTGCCTTCATTATCTTTACATTAAGGCTGCATGATATTAGAAAAATTTGGGATATGCAGCAATGTTCATGAATGCTGCAGTGATAATATGACTTGCAATAAATACATAACTAACCTGTGTTTTTCTGCGTTTGGTTCATTGCAAACACAGAAT